>CM028138.1:38850000-39482500 GCA_016271365.2 Neoceratodus forsteri
TGGGCAGTGATGGAATAGACACGACACTTCCAACTCTCACTCTGGATATACTCATCGTGCCCATTACCAAGCTCTTCAACAAATCACTGGCCCTGGCTAAATTCCTGGCAGTCTGGAAACAAGCGCTTGTGAGCCCAGTCCGTAAAAGCAGTGACAGGTCTTGTATCTCCAACTACAGACCAATTTCAATCCTCTCCCCACTATCCAAGGCCCTGGAAAATATAGTAGCTGACCAGCTCACCAACTAGCTAAGCAAATAGCAACTGCAGTGTTTAAACCAGCATGGTTTTAGATGGAATCACAGTACCACCGTGGCTCTGGTGAAGTTCAATGACTTAGTGCACCGGGCCATGGACAAAGGCAAGTTGGTTGGGTTAGTGTTCATTGACCTAATGAACAATGGTGCTGGAAGATGGCAAAAGCTGAGGGGGCAAAGGATCAGAAGGGCACTTATGAGGGTACAAAGGGCACTTTTTCTAAACTAGTTTTGCCATACAAAAATAAAACATGGGGGGGCTGCTGCCCCCTCCGCCCCCCCCCGGTTCCTATGCCTATACTAATGAAAGCCTTTGACACTGTGAACCACAGCCTTCTTCTGGCTCAACTATGAAACCTGGAGGTGGCTGCTAATGCAATATGCTGGTTCCAGGACTACCTGTCTCTAAGGTTCCAGCGTGTCAAGATAGGTCAAACCATGTCTGGGTCCAAGGAAGCCTCTCTGGGTGTCCCCCAGTGGTCTATCCTGGGACCTCTACTATTCATTCTTTTTCTCAATGATTTCCTGAGAGCCTGTGACTCAAAAATCATTCTTCACAAAGATAATGTGGCCATTCTCCGCAGTGATTCACGTATTGAGTCTCTTCAAATTGCACTCCAACATTCCTTCAACAAATTAGAGGATTGGTTTTGTGAACAAAGGCTTTTGCTCAATTATAAAAAGACTAAGATCATGCTCCTATCCTGCTCCCAGCTCAAGAAAAGGGCCCCTACCCTCTCCATCTCCAACAAGGTCCAAGCTCCCCTGGAGCAAGTGCACTGCTTTAAATACTTGGGGGTCACCCTTGATGACACCATGTCCTTTGCTCAACATGTGGACTCTGTGGTCAAGGCTGTAAATGCAAAACTGGGACTGCTTTATAGGCACAGGAAATACAGAACTCCAGCAGCACTCTGCTTTGCTGTTACCAGCTCCATCTTATCAACCATTTACTATGGCCTGGTAAGTCTACGGGGCAGCCACTGACACTGTGCTAAAGAGGGTGCATGCTGCACTTAACAAGGCCTGCAGACTCACCCTGGACACCGATTGCCTCACCCACACCTGCTCCCTGTATGAGAAGATGAACTGGTTGTCGCTAGTGGGGCAGGATCAAATTCCAAACTTGCTTTCTTGGGAAGAAAGCTGTGCTGGGCAAGGCACCCTCAAACGTATCTACCATCTTCTCCAAATCAGATTCAGGTTATGGCACTAGAGGTGTGAAGCAGGGGGCACTGATGGTACCTTTCTGGTGTACTGCACTTGGTCATTGTGTTTTTTCCTATAGAGCCCCCCCCAGCTAAATGAGAACCTGGAGCTCACTCACAATATGAAAAGCCTCTCCCTTTTCAAGTCTGAACTCAAGCACTACGTCACCTCTTGCAATACGTGTGCCTGTTCCCTGAACACCTAGCTACAACCCCGGAACCTGTAGCATAGCACAGCATACTCCCACCAAAAACAGCATAGGATCCCTCCTCAGGTCCAACTCCTCTCCTACGCACAGTCTGGCCCCACGCACCTTCCCCCTTGCCACCCCCACTGGTCTCCTCCCTCCTCTCCCCTCTCCCTATGGTCCTTCTGTTTTCCTCTCCCATGTACTACCGACAAAGCCTGTTTTAAGGCCATGCTCCACTTTCTCATCTGCTCCCCCCCACTCCAGTCCTGGGCTATTTCCTACTACTTAGCTCTGCTCTGGATCGAGGTATAACTTCGGATTTGGTGTCTCCCTTCTCTGCACACCCCTATGCACCTCACTTCTATCACTGCCCCCTACTTCTTTCTGCTCCATCAATCACTGGGTCATTGTGAAATGTCGGGTCCGCTGTTTATTATAATGATCTAGCACTGTGCATTGTTTATAGATGTATACTCCGTTTGACCAATATTGTTTTGTCTGTACGTGTCATTGTTTTTAAGATATGAAACCTTTGTAAAAGAGCCTTGACTCAAAAGTCTTTCTGAATAACAAACAAATGAAAAATAAAATAAATAATTCCTCTCTAGGTAGAGCTATTCAGTCTCCCTGACAGAAACAAGGGAAGACGAATCTTGTGTCTCAATCTAAAAAATTATTTAAATCGTCAGTAAGTGCTGGTGGTAGCTGTGTGTGTCGCCACTTGGGACTCAGGAGTCATGGAACTGCTATTTAACATGAGATTCCCTGTCTTTAGGTTGATAAGTATAAATGCATTATGACATACCTCAAGTATTTCTCGTTAGGAAGGATGTCCCTCATGTCACCTCTCAGAAACCCTTTCTCCATACAATACCCTCATATCTGACACTAAGAGGAATGTCCCTTATTTTATGTCCATTCCTCTCAAACAATCTATATTTTAAGTGACTTTCTTAAAGAAAACAAGAATCCAAACCACTAGGCTACACTGCCTCCTTCGCATTTACATAACAGAAATGGGACAAGTAATACACTTGCATTTGTGCTGTATATTGGCTCTGAAGATGCACCACACATCTTCATTTTAGTATAATTTATTTTAAATTTATTCTTTTTTTATGTACAATTATTTTACCATACCCTGTTTAGAGTGTAAACCTGTTGATCTGCTTTCTCTATGTATACTGTTCTGCCATACTTTTTGTTCTGTTAACCTGTTGTGTTATGCTGCTGACGTGGAACCTTTGCAAAAGAGCTCAAAGCTCAAAGGTATTTGTAATCTGAGATCTAAATAAATAAAAAACAAACTAAATCTGGCACCAGAAGGTTGAAACATCCCTAAGTGCACAGGGTTTTGCTAACGGGATCCTGACTGCCTCTTTCCCTTACAGATGGAGTGGATCTCAAAACCAGAGAGGGCAGGACCCATCTGATCTAATGCAAATCAATTTAATGATACACAAGTACAACATAATTGATTTGACAAAAAAGAAAATGCTTGATACAGCCGCTGCTATTCCTGAGAAGTTACAGTAAGGAAGTGGCACCACCTGCAGGGACAAAATGGTTACAGCAGCATCTCCTCAAACCAGTTTTGTGTTCCGTTCTAACTGTCCTATAGAGTTTAGCTTAGTAGTCTTCCAGTTTATATAAATACTTTTTATATTTGCATTTACAATTTCAAGTTATTATGCTCAACCTAGACTTAACATATTTGAAACTTTAGTACGTGTGTGTGTGTGTGTGTCTCTATATAAAATTCACACAACAGTATATATCTAGTTTTTATTTGCAGGGTAAGTGCACTAGACAATCTAATGCCTATTTTCATGCATCACCTGGGATATTACAGAGAAAATAACAACACAATAACTCATAATAACAACAAATACATTTAAAACAAAGTAATAAATACAGCAGGGCATGACATTGCAATAAATACAGGCGAAGTGGAAAATATGAGAAGAAACATTACATTTGATTTACATAAGTGGCAAAGCAGTCAAAAGCATATTTTACAGAGAAGTCAAGGGACCTATAATGCACCAACATGCAATATGACAATTAGTGACTAGGAAAGGCACACTGAGTCAAGGCTTATTTTTAGGTGCAATCGAGGGAAGGGGTAATAGTAAGAACCAGAACCAGGAAGGGTTAACAGTAGGAGGAACAAGAGGAACAATTTGCAAGCAATAATACCCTCCACGGTGGGCTGTATTGGGCAATACTGGACCGCCCAGGGGCGTAATGAGGCCCGACGCCGCAGGCAGAGGGCCTTATAGCTCCTGGAAGGTCCGGTATTGCCCATACCGCCCACCCTGGAGGGTATTATTGCACTTAGAAAATGGGCTAAATGTAAAGTTTTTTTTCTACATTTAAGAATTATTAAAAAAAAAAAAAACAATTACTACAAATTACCTTAAAGTTGCTTTGTTAGTAAAATAGTCCCTCTACTGGTATAGTTACCAGTACTTACCAGTAGAGGGCACTGCAGCTTTTTTGTGGCTTGCTTACTGCTGTGTAGGATATGTCCGTTCTTGCCTCTTGAACCATCATTCTCTTCTCCTCCACCCCCCATGGCTGGCAGGAGCGTGATCAGGGAAACGGACTGAAGGAGTTAGTAGTAATGCCATCAGTTTCGTTTTGTTAATCAATTTCAGTAAATAAATAAATACATCTAACTGCTGGAGACTCAACACCGATTGGAATCTTGTTCACCAGCCATAATGCAGAGTCCATTACATTAAAGCAGCAATATTATGTGAAAAAAAAAGGAATCTGTGCTTTTTTTTTTTTTTATGGTTTATTACCTGTGCTCTGTTGAACATTTCCCTGTACTCTTTCCCACCGGCACTGTACTATCACTCAGTAATTCACTTAGTTTCGGATATCACTTTGAAATGCTCTGAAACTGTCAACTAAAGATCTTTGACAAAGAGTAATCCGACCTCAATGGGACTGAAACACTGGTATATCATGTTTACCACCCTAAAATATGGCAAATGATAATGACATTACAACTAGTATGTAACTCTTCTCATACAAAACATGAGAGTAAGTTGTTTAAACAACATTTTCAGCAGAATGCACCTAAACAGAAATGTTTCTTTGTTACAGTAAGAACACTTTCAGTCCATTATAGATGACCACACTCCCTGGTTCCCCTAAAATAAATGTAAAAAAAAAAAGGAGGGAATGCAGTGTTTAGTTAAATGTAAGATGCTGTAAAGTTATAACATCATTGGGGTGAGGGTATCTATCGATAGTGCTGTCTCTTGGGTGACTGTGGTCCAGACCAGGTGTGTTTCGGGTTGGTAGATAGAAGAAATGGAGGTGGGGATACTGAAAAAAGTGGTCAGGTTCCCCTTGGGTTGAGAAGCCGAGATGCAGCAGTTCATTCTTTAGTGGAACTCTACTTCCTATTGTCTCAGCAACTAGGTGTCTTAATTACTTGCTCTGGATATTCTAACTGAAACCCTGCATGACGTGTGCCTACATATCTATGGACCTGTTTGTTGCAATAACTGGAGATACTTGTTCAGTCCTGTAGTGTGCCATCTCGGCTCCCAGGAACGTTTTGCTGCAGTAAATGGTGAGATGTGTCCTGCAGCGTACTTCGGCACTCGATTGTTGCAGTAAACAGAGAGACTGGCTAAGTGTCCCAGGGTGTGTCTCAGCTCACAGGAACCTGTTGCCGAAGAAACGATGACAGTGGCTCAGTTACCCACAGGATACCTCAGCTCTTAGGACCTATTGGTACAGTTTTTGGTGAGTGTATATGACAAAAATAATATATTTGATTTGTGCACTGTTTGCCGTTTTTGCTTTTTGTTACCTGGCAAATAAAACACTTGGATTATTAAAATAAAAGACATGTAAATGTTTTCGTGGAGTCGGGGTGAGTGCCGGAGAGTGAGGAGACAGACTATACATAGTGCTGTATGAAGTAGCGCTGAGCACACCACGTGTTGTCACTACTTATTTAAAATGAAATTACTTTTTTTTCACCATTTTCCAAGAACTGTGCCAGAGTGTGTCTGTTATCATGGAGGGTGTCCGTATCTTATCTGCTTGTGGATCTGTTGGTGGCAGTTGTTTTTTATTGGAAACAATCAAGTGCATACCTCTCAAGTGTCACTGATTTTCAGGGATGTCCCTGATTTTGCCTCAAAATTTTACTCTGTCCCTCCTAAAATTTGTGTTTCTGTGGCTAAACAGTGAGGACTGTAAGCACAAAACAATGTCAAGCATGAAAGTTACAGACTTGTTCTTCTTTAGAAAATGCATTTTGCACTAAGCCCCATATTCTAACATCTTTCTGGGTGGATATCTCTAATTTTGAAGATGTGTCCCTGATTTTGGTCCTTTGTCCCTGATTTTTTTAAGTCTTGTCCCTGATTTATGAGGCAGGAGGTTGAGAGGTATAATCAAGTGTACGAGTCACAGATGATGGGGATCACCCTGTGCTCCAGTGGCAAAGCAGGTCTCGATGGGGGAAGAGCAGGAGCTGCGCTAGGCTAGTGCTACATTAACTGTCACTTCGAACTTGTTTTTCTTTTGTCTACTATTAACTGAACCTGTGTTTTTATAAAGCAGGTGGGACCAGAGGATTGCAGTGGGGCTGTGGCATGGTTTGCCTGTGAGCGAACGAGTGAGTGAGCAAAAGATGGGGGTCCCTCGCTGACATGGGAACAAATGCAGCTGTTTCACTGGAGAGCGCAGTTCATTCTCACACCCACAGGCACTAAAATAAAAGAATTGTACTGTGGCTAGCAGTGAGCCCCGCTGATTTTGTGTGACAAATGGTTAAGGAGCTGGTCCTGGAGCACCAATGTCTCTCGCTAAGCCACAAAAAAAAAGATGGCGGTGATTTCAAATTGACTGGGTGTTTTGGGCCAATGAAGAAGTAGGGTGGGCACAGGGATAGCTGAGTGGTTGGTTGGGTGGCACTGGTACTTCTTATTTCCTCCCAGTCTCTACTGCCTGATACCAGACCGGGTAGCTGGTGGCTTAAGCCAATCAGCTTTAGGGATTTCCCCAACCCATTTTCTAAGATATAATAAATTACAGAAGAACAATAATAGGAAAGTGCAATATTTATATGTTGCATATAAATACACAAGAAACAGTCAATTTAAATGCTCACCAGTGTACATGTAAAGGAGCCGGCTCACTATTCTTGTACTTTACAATCAAGTCGCACTCTGGTTATACCCTTACACTCCTGTACCCTTTCTGACCCTGTACTTCAGTTCTGTTAAAGATTTACCAGCAAACATCTAAAGCACTGGGGCAGTGTGGAGTGGTTAACTGACTATAACCAGCATAATTGTGGAATTAAAATTTGAACTTTACTTCGAAAGTCTTGGGAGATCTTTTCTAACTGCTTTGGGTTTGGAGTGCCTGCACTGTTCATCGTGACCCTGTGTTTTGCCCTTGCATTTGTTGAAATCATTTGTAATGTCTTAGAGGAAAACACTTTTTACTATTAGCCCCCTACCCCCAAAAAAGAACCCCCCCATTAGGCTTTTAAGCCCATTAATTTGTTTTCAGACTCACCTGCTGCTATATTTTATTCCATGTTTCCGCTCATATCAAATCAAATCAAATCTTTATTTATCCAGGTGATCATCATTGAGCAAGCTCTTTTACAAGATGGACCTGCTGTTGTCCAAGACAATTATACATACATAGATTGAGAATACAAAGTACAACATGTGCAAAGAGTTACAAACAAATTTACAGAAAAGTGGTAGGTGCACGATATACATTCCAAGCGTTCTTGTAGGAACATACATGCATAACTCAACTTTGCTGCGGTATATACAGAGTCCATGTATGCAGAAGTTGAGGTGGTATGTTTAATCATTCTTAGTCAAGCCTCTATCAGAGGGTACAATTCTTTGCATTTCAGCCCTCAGTGACCGTTTACCATACTTGGGTGAGGGTCCTGGGCTGCATAGGAGCCCCTAATGAGGTCTGTATGTTCCGCTTAAACGGTGAGAGGAGAGTAATATGGGAGAAGTGGCGCCTTGGGTGCCGAGGGCCACTATGGCAGCTGACTAGTGGACTTGATTAACATAGGCAGGGAGGAACTAGGTTCGTGGCTGGATGTGGTAAGGATACGGAGTGAACCGTCAGCAGGACAGCTAGGAACTATGGAAACACAGATTTCGGTGAACGCTTTGTCGTAAATGATCCTAAACAGGGCAAAACTGACAGGAGAGGTGAGTCTCAAGGATCTTTGTACCCTGTTTCAGAGTGTAGGCAAAGCGTGGCTTATGGCAGCCCTGCCAAAGCGGGTACTGATCCTGGGGAATTTCAGAGAAATTAGCGAGTGGCTTCTTAGTGCGTAGCTACTGATTGGTACATCATATGCTGCAGCAGCGTGGTGCTATTTCACATGAACAGCACACCTTCTGCCACTCCACTTTATATTTTATGCAGTGGAGTGGTGCAGAGCCACGCTCTGCCACCTAAATGGCGCCACGCTGCTCCAGCACTGTTTATATAAGAGGGGACACACGGGATAAAATATATTGGCAGGCAGGTCCGAGAAAAATTATTTAACAGGTTTAAAATCCTAATTGGGGGGAAGGGGTTCCTTTTGAGAATGGGAAGCAAACAGTAATAAGTGTTTTCCTTTAATGATGTTACCCGCCCTGCACTTTGATATCCTTTGTGCAGTCTTATTATCTGCCTTGCATTGTCATTTTTGTAACCATTCCTGATGCTGAACCTTTGAAAAGCAGCACCTGGGCTTAAAGGTTTTTCCTAGTACCAATAAGATAAAGTAAACAGTACAGGGAAGACACAATATGACAACAAAAATATTTACAAATGGGAACAAATGATCTCAGGGTTGGGGCTAAGATGCCCAGATAGGTGAAAAACTGGCTGAGGGACAGAACCCAGAGGGTGGTGGTTGTAGGGGGAGAGTTATCTGGCACCAGAGAGGTCACCAGTTGGGATCCCACAGAAGTCGGTGCTGGGGTTGGTGTTGTTCAATGTCTTCATCAGTAACATTGGGATGGCATTAGCAAAACATGCCTAATTGCAGTCGACACCAAGCTCTGCAGGAGAGTGGACATAGCTGAAGGTATACAGGACCTACGGGATGATCTGGAAAAGCTAAGGAGGTTGTTCGCGATCTGGCAGTTTGGCTTCAATGCCAAGAAATTCAAAGCTATGCACATTGGGAGCCAAGAATCCCAGGGCAGAGTACTACCTGGGTGGAGTCTAGGTATCTCTATCAGAGGGGATGAAGGACCTGGGAGTGATAATCACTAGTGATCTGAAACACTCCACGCAGTGCAAGAAAGCAGCAGCAAAGGCAAACAAAATGCTGGGATGCATAGCTAGGGGATCAGTAGTCGGAGAGAAGAGGTTATACTGCCCATGTACAGGTCACTGGTAAGGCCACATTTAGAGTATGGAGTTCAGTACTGGTGCCCACACCTCAAAAAGGACATTAACCAGCTGGAGAAGGTCCAGAGGAGGACTACAAAGATGACAGTGGATCAGCAGGGTAAGGCATATGAGGAGAGGTTGAGGGCACTGAACATGTACTCCTTGGAGAACAGGAGACAGAGAAAGGACATGATTGGGACCTTCAAGTACTTGAAAGGGATAAATAAGGTGGATAAAGAGGGTCTCTTTAAGCTGAATAGCACCCGAAACATGAGGGGGCACGGTCTTAAACTGGAGTGGGGGGGAGGTTCAGGAGGAAAGTCAAGAAGCACTTCTTCATGGAGAATGTGGTAGATGCTTGGAATGCACTGCTGGAAGAGGTGGCCTCATTAAAGACAGTGGACAGGTGCAAGTTGGGATAAAGAGGTCATTTAGAAGTGATTTCATGGAGAGGGCAGAGGAGGAGAGGAGGAGAGACAACTGGGACACAGGAACTGGCAAAATATTCTCTGAGGAGGACCTTGAGAGAGAGGGTGGGGTAGAATGAGTAGCTAGGGAGGATGAGGCTGTTCTAGGAATGAAGGAAGTATGAGGGTGAAAATACAGATTGTCCAGCAGAGCTTGTTCAGTGAGGGATAATGAAGGCCTGGGAGGTGATCTAGCAGAAAGAGTAAGGAGGAGGAAGGGAAGAAAGAGTGGTTTATGTACAAACTTGAAGAAAGTATGAAAGAAGAACTTGCTCACCTTAATGAGACTCAGCCAGCCAGAGTCAGAGGAGAGACTACAGCGAATGACTTATCTGCCCCCCCACCAAAAAAAATTTCACTGATTGTAGAGAAACAAAAAAGCACAATACAGACTGGGTTGTAGTGGTGCATACAGGACAGTAATAGAAGATGTGCGACCTTGGAGGGTTATTTTGCGGCCCCAAGCCTTACCTAAGTATGGCCCCCAAAGAATACAAAAGCTGGCACTGATTACAAGTACAGCTGTGTCATATTCCAGTCTACAGACCATATAACTAAAATCTGGGCAATATACTATACAGATTAGAAAAGACATAGGGCTTAGGACATGTACAGTACTCTGAAAACATGAATTTTTCCTGAGTGCACCTACAGCTTGTACCCTTGCAATGAACCAAGCTGTCACGTTTCAACCCTGTTCATGGTTTTCGTAAACAGCCTGACAAGAGACTGAGAGACCTATGAGACCGAGCCTCAGTCTCAGTTTATGAATGGGCCTGCAACGTATCACAGAAGGTGGGGCTTTGTCTGCTGGTGTGTACTGAGTGACACCTGGACAGGCAGGGTGGGAGGTAGCTGCTCACTGGAAGGGGGAGTAGGCAGGTAGGCGTTTCCAGGGGGAAGATGGATTAGGGCCAGGGGAAGGAGCATAGCCCATGGGAAGTGATGTTTTGGCCAGTGGCCACCTTCCTGGATAGCTGTGGGATTGCTGAAGGAGATCACCCTATGGGAAGTTTTCCCCATTGTGGTGGCCTTAGTGGCATGGGGTGCGTATTTGAAGGACAGGTCCATCATCTTTAGGACAAACAACACTGGGGTAGTTTACACCAGACATAGTCAGCTAGGAGGCAAGGGCTCGATAGGCAACCTCATGAGGGTCTTGAATTAAACCGACCATGGGCTTAACATCCAGTTCAGGGCAATGCATGTACTAGGTGGTGATAATGGGTTGCTGATGCTTTTTCTCATTCGCAGTGGCAGTGGTTTTGAGAGCTGGTCCCAGAAGCAGAAGGACATCCTGGAGAAGTAAGTAAGCAAAGGAAAAAGGGGCTCAAGGAAAAACACTGACTGGAGCCAAGCTAAACAAACAATGCATGTGGAAAATGAGCGGCAACTGGTTCATATGGACATAAGACACAGCAGTCCATTGTTAGAACACAATTAATACTTGTATTTATTGTTAAAAACCAAGTAAAAAGGACAACATTAGTCCAGGTTTTTCAAGCGTCAAGTGCAGACGTGAAATGTTGACGAGTGTGGGAGGTGCTAGCAACTCTGGTACCTGGAATAATGTTGCGCTTTTTACTTGGTTTTTAACAATAAATGCAAGTATTAATTGTGCCCTAACAGTGGATTGCAGTGTCTCATGTCCATATGAGCCAGCTGCCTCTCCTTTTGCACATCCTGGAAAAGTACCAGCCTACCTCTGGAATTGGTAACATAGAAGCCTGGCAGTTAATCAGGAATTCATTAGCACAAGGCACACAGTTGTCTTACCAGATGAGAGAAGAGGGCTTTCTGAGGCTGTCAGGTTCAGGAGTAGAAAAATGTTTGACCCGTCCCGGTACACCAGCTCTGCTCATATGTCCTCCACAAGAAGCATGCAGAGCCCACACCAGCAGCAATGGGTTGGCACTTGGCAGGTATAGCATGGTTCTCAAAGGTCATGGGGCATGCTGATACCACTAGGGCCTTCCCCCTTCAATATGTGGCAGGGATGGGACCAGACATTTCCCGAGCAGATGACTGGTTAGCTGGTGTCCAATCAGCACAGTGCTCATGAATGAGTCTAGGATGAGCTTCCAATGGTTGCTCATCACCATTAGAGGCACGCTTGCTCAGAACAGCCTCTTTAGTGGCTTTCTGTGGGGCTTTTAAGTATCCAGATTAGTGCAGCCAAGTGGCAGCTGGCTTACCAGTGGCACTAGGGGCAATGATGTGATAACCATGGCGGAGTGTGCGTCCAGTTGTGCAGGAAGCAAGATGGACAGCAGGGGCTGGGTGTTGGTGCAGCCTGAAATTGCCTCGGGGGGGGGTACAGTGGGACATCCACAGGGGTCCACATTGATGTGGCAAGGTGGAGACCGGGATGTGCATCATTCTGTAGGCATGATGATGGGTCACCGTTTCAGTCAGGCACATTTTCCACAAAACCTTATAGAGGCTGGGCTTGGCTCAAAGGCGTTGGCAACACTCATTCCTTTCGATTTGTGGTGGTGTCACATGTCAGGGCAGAGGGTTTAGTTGGAGTTATGTGAGATCACATATGCTTTAACCCCTTGTTGCAGCAGTTGGGGCATGATGTGCAACAATTTAATATCCACTCCTTTAGGATTGGGGCTACCTCTTATGCCAGGGCAGAAGGGTTAACAGATGGACAGATTCAGGCCTTAGGCCGGTGAAGGTCAAGGCATTCAAAAGTTACATTAGACCACATATGCTATAGAATCTTGTTTTGTCTTAAGGGGTGACAGCACCCGGTGGGCACAGATCTGGATATACAGTCACTCCTTTATTCATTGGGCTGCTGTCCTGGTGAGGCAGTACCACAGTGACAAGAACCTGTTTCTTGCCCCCAGGTGAGCAGAGGTGCACTGGAAAAAGCAACAGGGGGTTGAGATGGTGTGAGTTGCTTTCGAGGCTGACAGCTGGAGCCCAGCAGCAGGAGCCCTCCAGAATGTTGGTGATGTACTTGGAGAAAATGACTTGGGGACCATGAAGTCACTGGACTTGCAGCAGAATGTAAAGATTGTCTTGGCCCTGGTGAAGAAAATGTGGCCACAAATGCTCATCATTTGGCTTGACATTATTAACCAGCAGCAGTGGCAGAACGCTCACAGCCACAGGGTGATGAAGAAGAAGGTGCGCAGGCTCCACAATGCACCCTGTGACCATTTATGGACTTTATTGCAGGTCCATAGTGAGACACCTGAAGACTGTGGTTAAGAGGCCTGCACTTTATGACAATGATTACGTGCACTTGTCAGAGATAGGGCCAGACAGATTCTTAGAGGACATTCAAAGGGCAGTGGAGGAGGCTGCTGTGATGTGCTTGTGTATGGGGGGGAGGTGAGCGTGGCAGCAATGCTCACCCTGTGGTGGCTTGGTAGTCTTGGAAGGTCTGTATGGAGGGTGTAACAAGGGATCTTGAGTCTTGTGCAGCCAGATTATCCTGAGGCTGACAGGAGGTTGATGCCGGACGGTTGAGTTCCCCCCTTTCAAAGGAGGGAAGCAGTGAGGAAGGCAGCCTCCTTGGACTTATGCTTGTGGCATGGGGTGTCCTCTGGTGGGGAAGGATATGTCCACAGTTGATCAAGACAGCCATCCCTCATGCCCAGGAGCTGGTGTCCTTGAGGGATTTGGTGATTGGTCACGTGGCCCCTGGTGGAGAGGGGGTTGGCCAGTTGTTCTGAATCAGATCAAACTGATTGATGAGTTTACCAAGCAAGACTATCTGCTACACATATCACACTGATTTTGGTGTATTGGTTGAATAATTGACTAATAAATACGTCTGTGGCCATTTTTCTCTAAACCACGTTGTCTCAGTCTGTCCAGGTGAACAAAAGGATGTGCCCTATAAGACAATGGTACTTTGCATATCCACAGGAATCATTAGACTCAGCAGAGTGCATTTATTTATTTATTGAAATGTTTCACCAGGAAAAGCACACTGACCAATAAGTTGCTCGTTTCACTGTGCATCCTGGGGGAAAGGGTAAGGGGAGTTACAAAAATGCAAAATACACACATCACACAAAAAATTACAGCAGCAGAGGTAATGCACAAATACAAGTTAGATACATATCAGTCATAATAACAAGAGCTTACATACTGAAGCAGAAACATCGCTTGATAAGTGCAACATTAGGACTGCTCATGGCAGTGTAGGCAACAGGAGGCAGTTAGTTGGCCTTGAGAGGTGCATTAGTGTATTGGAACACACAGACCATTGCAACTGCAGCAGTGGAAAGAGCCCACTCCGACATGACAGAGTGGACTGGAACAGAGAACAGGGTAGTGTATGAAGAACATTTGTAACATGGCATACCCGGAGACCAGTGAAATGGAGCAGCCGCATTGGCCAAAGTGGCACAGGTGACACAAACCGAGCGGGTATTAACCCACAGTTAACGACGCTCAGTTAGTACCACCTGTCTCCACCGTGGCAGTAGAGGGGAGCCGCCCGCTCCATCACCACCCCCTGAGGCCACCCGCAGCGCTTGAGAGCCGCAGCCCCCTGCTGCTCACTTCCGTGTGCCACGGCTGGACTCCTGTGAACAGGGCTACCAGAGGAAGGCACAAACCGGTTTTCCTGCAGTCCAGCTTGGTGCTGCCTCACATCTAAGCATGGCTGTGCTTCTCGACCACCAGTTCAAGCAGCTCCCCACTGATAAGGCGATAGACACCCGCGCCTTCCTGGACACTGTGTCACACCTGCCTCCCCTTCTTCAGTGAGTTTGGCTAAGCAATCTGCCGGGTGGAGCAGCCACCTGCCTGGTTGTGTGTCTTGCTTCTTGGCAGGGAGGAGAAAACCGCTTCTTTGTTCTGAACCGAGTTATCTGCTGGGTTTTCGCTCATCACCTCGTATGTGCATTAAAATGGGTTTTGCAAAACGGCACCGCAAAACCCTTGCCGCTCTCCAAACTGTCTCTGTCTCCCCGTAGGGTCTCCGGCACCGAGGGACACACACCGCTAACATAGGCTGATTCAGTGGCACGTCTTAATGTAACATTTAAGACTTCAGCTACTGGAGAGTGGAGCCTCTAAGTATATGGGGGTTCCTTTAGCTGTGCAGATCATGTCAGCAGCACTTCAAACACTATTCCCCTTACAGCTGCCTAAGGTTCGCCTCATCTTCACCTACTTCCCTGCCTCTGCCCCTCAAGGGTGAAAACTGTACAATTATCTAAGTCCCAGCCCCTCAAGGGCTCCACTCCTATGTCTTACCCCTCAAGGGTTTGGTTTTTTTCTCTAGGCCTCCCTTTGTGGAAGCCAGGTGAGTGCCTTTCAGTGGTTATTGTTCTCCTTCTCCTGCCTTGGGGGGGGACTCTTTCACAGACAGCCTCCTATAGCTGCAGAGATTGGCTTGCAGCACCCCCTCAACTTTCCCGTTAAAGGGACAGAGTGAGAGCCTTTCCTCTAAAATCTTCCCCTTGAATTGTGTCTCTGAATTCCAGTAGCTGAGCCTTCACTAATTTATCTCATGCCTGGAGGAAAAGTGAACAAGGCCTTGGATCCCCAGAGGTTTCCCCCCTCATAGAGGGTTTTTTCTGTCCTCCATACTGAAGGTCATAAAAGGAGTGAGTCTGTGATGTTGTATCTGCAGGAGTGGGTCTTTGATGTAGGCTTTGCAGGAGTGGGTCTGTGATGCAGTACTCTTATATTAGTATAACGTTTCCTCAGGAAGGCTTTTTCTGTGAGTTGGGGTTGGAGGGTGGCCTTCTTTCCATTTTGCTGTTCCCTGTCTCTTTACGGAAATCATACCTCTTCTACTGTCAGTACTGATATCTGTCAGTCATTGCTCAATTTAGTCTCTGTTGCCAGTCATAACTAGTTGCTGTCAGCTTGTCCTCACTCAGGCTCTGTGTTCACCACTTGCTGCTCAGTTCTTTTTGGGGCTTCTTCCTTAGGTAGCTTTAGCCTAAAGGATATATGTTCCCACGGCACCTCTAGGGGTGTAACCCTCCTCAAGAGGGTTCCTTTGCCTTCATGGTACCCTGACAGGGTAGTAGTTCCCCATGGGACAGAGAGTGTGTGTGGCCAAAGTATCCACATATGACAATCAACAACACATTCATTTAAATACCTTCAAACTATCAGCAAAGTTGCACATGTATAACCCCTCACTAAGTTGCTCAGTTATGCCAATTGAATGACATATGTGTAGGTTTGTTGTTTGCCAATTCATTTGCACTCTTACTGGTATTTTCTTTCACTGTCCCCCTTCCCTTTTACTGTGAAGTACTGGGGGGTAGATGATCAATCCAGAGGAATATACAGCTGTGGCCTGGCCCCTGATCTGCACCACTTCTGGTCACAGTTAGCAGGATAGATTTGCGTTCATGACCAGACCAGTCACCCTCACCAGTGTAGATGGTTAATACCACTTCTCATTGGACCCCGACTAGTCTTGCCTCAGTGTGCCCCAGCAGCCACTGCTATTGACTATTCCAATCTAGACAGGCCATGGAGGCATGCTCATCCAATGTCGCCCACTCTCTGACGTTGACTCTGGACTGGACCAGCTGTTACACTTCCACCCATGAGGCAGGCTACTGGTCTGACCTCCCAGCTTCAACCTCAGTCACATCTGAAGGCTCAACAGCTAGGTGACTGCAGAGTCTGACCCATGCCAGTAGCTTGGCTCTTGACTGCCGGAGACCCAGAGTCTGGACTGATGGGAGTCGGGACCATCCAACCCACTAACTGTAAGTTAGTTTTATTTTTGTTTTCAAACATGATAGCGTAGTCTAGATGACTCACAGTAGAGTGAGAAGAGAAGAGCTTGATGATTAGTTTAGACCACCAACCAAGTACAAAAGATGGTTAGTTGCCCTAAGTCCTCCTCCTTGGTCTAGGGGTATCTACGTTGGCACTTATGTTTATAGGGAGGGGACCCACACAAACAACCAATGTGCACTTACTTGACCTTCCAGGTTGGAGCTTGACCTTGGGGGCTCCTCTGACGCTCTACAGCATGTTCAAGTCTGCAAAGTAAGGGAGTTAGCAGAACAAGGGCACAGAACAAAATGGTTTGTCCAAACAGGATGCAAAAACAAAACTAGGATCTTCTTATTCTTTCAACTCATTAGCTCAACAGTAAAATACAGATTTTTACATTCCTTTGAGGTGACTCATTTTTCTCTTCACACATCCACAGGCCAGCAAATTCTTTTGGGTGATCACCAAGAGGGTGTATGTCCAGGCTTTCCTGGGGGGTTGCAAGCAACCCAGGTGGGGTAGAAGCTGACTATTTCCTGACCCCGCTGGAGGCACAGATATCAAGTTCCTTGAGGTCTAAATCCCAGGCAGCAACGATGTGGACCTCCTGGGGCTATTCAGCCCATGTCTTCGTTTCGCTCACACAGACAGCTGAGGCAAGTTCAAAAGTGCTTCTGAGGTGCAGCACTATATTTAACTCGGACACTTGCAATAGCTGCTTCACTTTCTGACATTTCAGAGCTCCATTTACACAAGGCTTCCTGAATCTATGGGCTGTGCTCACTTATCTGGCACGTTGGGGATACTCTCTCACATGCCTGGGTGGGGGTGGGAGGAACAACATACCTATCTAGCACACCCTGGAGAAAATTGCCTAGGCACCAGGACAGGTCTCCTCTTTATATACAGCTCCAAAGTATGCTCCGGCCTCACACTGGGAGGATGGGCACCTGTTGCTGCCAAACACAGTCACTTTACATGTCAGAGAGATTTTATCTCAGTGCCCATGGTCTCAGATCTCTCCCTTTGTTCTTCTGGTTCTAATCTTTTTTCCTTTTCTTCGGTGTTCTCCTTCTGGAGAGGGGGACACACCCCTTTTGAGGGTACTTTCAAACTGCAGCCGCCACAACTCTGTACTTATCCATCTCCAAGCTCTAACAGAGAAACTTCAGTCATGGGAGCCAGGCACTGCATGCCTGTCATACTCCTCACACCAACTGGCAATCACCAGCCTGTGCCCTTCAGCTCAGGCTGCTTACTCCTCCCCCACGACCAATCAATCCACCTGATCCAGTCCTCCAGTGGCATAGAGAACGGCACGCCCAGAGGGTGGTAGACACTCTTAAAGGTATGGGCTTCCATAGCGAGACTATATTAGTAACTGCCTATGCCTACTAAAAGACAACAGTAGGAAGAAATCAACCTGTAGTTCAGCTACAAAAATGCATTAGCTGTACTCCAGAACTCCTGTCAGATGCTGAGTCAGCACTCAAAGATAAAAGCAGCTGCCTAGGCTACAGTAACAGCTTGGTCAGCTCTCCTTTCATAATGACATGTGGGTAACATATTTGGTTGGGGGAGACTGCATAGTCCTCTTCCTCCAGCAGCTGGTTTGGGCACCTGACTGCCAGGCATTGTGGTGCAGGGTGGGGCCTGCAGAGTTCTATAGTAGTAGGACTGGGCATCCGACTCCTGAACATTCAGTGGAGGGGGGAACTGCAGAGTACTCTTGCAGCAGGGTTGGGAACCCAACTGCTGGATGTTCGCCGGGGAAGGGGGGAAACAGCGCCATTCTCCGCCATCGACTTGGCACCGGCTATCACCAGAATGGGATTCCAGGCCTTACACAATAATCCTCCTCTCCCAGGTGACACTGCCTCACTGGTCAGGCAGCCACAGTGGTCTTGATATAGTTCCGAGTGGCATGAAATGCATTCAGGAGGTGTCCAAGGGCAGACACATTTCAGGGGGTTATACAAACTGATAATTTCAAATATTGATCTAATTTTAATTTTTTTAAAGAACAGCAATTTCCCAAGATAAAGAGTTTCCTACAGATGATGAGGGAAAACTCACAGATGAACTATAAGATCTTACTTTGAGGGGGCTCTTGCAGCAGGTAACACTGGTAGGACTGAAGCCGCCAGGTGCCAGGATGACACAGAAAACTTCTAACTAGCAGTCTACAACAGGGGACCGCCCCTGCCGATGTCAGCTCGCTGATGTCTGCTTATCCTATAAAGGGGGCATTCTCCATACCTACCTCATTTCTTGCCCACCATCGACCCGCGCACGTAGGACCTTCTCTTACACCAACTACAGTCGACTGCTGTTTTGCGCTTTTGAGCCTTTACTTTCTTTTCTTTTTTATTAGTACAACATCAGAATTTTGGTGTTTCTTTCTCCCCATTTATGTCTTCTCCTTCGGCTTTGTCATCCAACTGGCCAAATAAGTGTGTCTGCGGTAAACAAATTCCAGCAAGACAGCCACTCTTTTTTGCTTACTCTGCCTAGGCCTGGATCACAACACCAAAGCCTGCCAGTTCTGCCAAGACTTCAACCTGGCCACATGGAGGTGTTATTTGAAGACCTTGGAGAGTTACTTGCTTAAGCAGACGCTGGCCACAATGAAGAAAGAGCTGTAGGACAAAAGCTCTTCTGCCTCCCTGGCATAATCTTCCGGGGCCTCCTCTTCTTCCTCCCAGAAGGAGAAGAAATCGGGTGGGAAGCACAAGCACCAGGAATGTCCATGGTCAGCCTCCTGCTCCTGATCGCTGCATAAACCGACGACCAATCTTGGACCTTCCTTCCTTGGAAGGTCAGCCCTTACTACCTCCAGGCTATTGGTGACTCAGCCAACCGCACTCATCTCAATTTCAGGTGGTGGCTCCTCAGAGCAGTGGATGTTGGCCCCTGTTTCCTAGTCCCTGATGCTGAGGCCCTTAGCTCCTTCAGGCACCCAGCCAGGCGGCTCAGCTGCGGTTAGCCCCTTGAGTGGTGGATCTCAGCCCATTGCCCCCTCCCCAGCTAAGGTGTTGCTTTTGTTGGTTCCCGCCTCAGGGTACAATGCTGGTTCCTCCAGGCATCACCCACAGGAAGTGCACACCTCTTCCTCTTCACAGACATCACCTAGTCCTGAGTCTCAGGGACCTTTGTCCCTGCAGGCACTGCCCTCTCCAGTGGGGCTAACATTGGCCTTTTTCCAGGACTGGCATCAACCTTCACCAGTCCAGCAGATGCTGGCCCTGCCAACGCTTCAGCCAATGCCTCCTCAGCTGTCGTCACCTTTGCCTCAGCCATCCCCACATCCAACACTGGCTGCCCCTCCACAGGATCCCCAACCTGCACCAGGCAGGTCTATCCCAGGGTACCCTATGCCAGCTCCCCCACTGACGTACCCATACCCCCACCCCAGTACCCATATCCTCCAGTTTATAACATGCCTCCACCGGTGGGCTGCAATACTCTCTTCTCAGCCTGGTGGACCTTTGTCCAGAACAGGGACACTCCCCTGAGGCCATGTCCTCCCCAGGACCCTCCACCTCAGGACCCGGACCAGGCAGGACCATCGGATCCCTGCACCACGGGGTCTTCTGAGAGGTGACCTGACACTGGTACAGGCTCACACCTGGACAATCGCAACCCTCAGATGCAGGTTCCAGACAGTGATCCATTGGAGGATAAGTCCCCTTTCTCAGAGGGAGTCTCCTCAGCAGATCCTCACAATGGATGCCTTGAGTCTGGGATGGGGGGGCTCATCTGGCCAACCACCAGTCCCAGGGAACCTGGCCCAAGGCAGAGCAGAATCTTCACATCAGTGTGTTGGAGATGAGAGCAGTTCTCTATAGGCACAAGGTCATAATGTCATAAGACATTACAGTGCAACAATATACCGCACTGCCAATTCAGCGCGGTATATTGCCAGCCTGATTGCTGTATGTTTTACAGGGGGCTCTGCCCCCAATTCCTCCCAACTTAAATAACCAACTTTGGGGGGGGGGGGGTGAACACAGACAATTGCGCAAAGTGCAAAACTTAAAAAAATATCATGCGTCTGGGACAGGGAATCGAAACCCAGTCCACAGATGCCCTGCCTCCCTTGCTGCCTGTGGCTCATCCTGTCAAGTCATGGCATCTGCTTGCTGGCCCTTCCTCCCAGTGGCGGTCTTATTCTGGGAACAGTGAGAGGGTGCACTACCGTGCATACACCCTTTTGTGGTTTTGCACCTACTCGCTCTTCCCGACTGCACTGTTCCTGTTGAGCGGTTTTGACGTGCACTGTAGAGCATATGAGATAGTGACCCGGTAGGTTCTCTATGTCCTGCAGGCCTTCCAGACCCTCGTTCTTCCAGGCCTGCTTCTGATCTAGATGGTCAATATGTCTGTCATCCACTACATCAACAAACGGGGGCACACACTGACGGGAGGCGATGACAGTCTGGTATTTGGCCATAAAGCACGATCTGGTGCTATTGGCTGTCTATGTTCCAGGCACCCAAAGTGTCCTGGCCGACAGCCTCAGCCAGTCCAGGTTGAGGGCTCATAAGTGGGAGCTTCTCTCCTCAGCAGTCGAAGATCTTTTCGACTGGTGGGGTCACCCAGGACTGAACCTTTTTGCGTCCCCACTCAGTGCAAAACTGCCACTTTTCTGCTTGCTCGATACAGGGCCTGGAGTTTTCTGGTGTGACTCGTTGTCCCTCTCTTGGAAGAGGAGGTTTATATATGCCTTCCCTCCCTTCCCACTCCTGCAGAGAGTTCTTCTCAAGCTTCAGACAGAAGGGGCAGAGATGATACTCGTAGCCCCCTTCTGCCTGCGCCAGGTTTGGTTTGCTCTGCTACAGCAACTAGCTGTGGAACCTCCAGTGCCCTTACCCCTGTGTGCCAGCTTACTGTCCCAGAACCAAAGCACGCTAGTTTACCCAGACCTCAAGTCCCTGCACCTACATGCGTGGCTCCTGCAGACTTAGCTATTGCCCACTATGGGGTGTCTTATAGGGTCGCTGACGTTCTGGTGGCCACTAGGAAGTCTTCCACTAGAGTCGCCTATGCCCTAAAGTGGAAATGATTCTCTCTGTGGGCCACTGCTCGCTACCTGGATCCCTTCACCTTTCTGGTGAAACTTGTTTTGGAGTACCTCCTTTCTCTTTCAGATTCAGGCCTAGGGTACTCATCCCTCAAGGTGCATCTTTCTGCCGTATCTGCATACCACGCACCGGTCGATGGCAGATTTGTGGGGAATGTTTTATGGCACCTCACAATAAATCTTGTTAAACTACATGGTCTCCATGGTGCATCGCTGTTTTTTGTGTTTTTCTGCTAGTTACTTTGCCTTTTGAACTGCTGATCCCTGATTGTGGCTTGTATGAGCCTTCTTCTGTGTTTTTTCAAATCTGTTGCCCAGCCGGAGGTGTTGCGCACCTTCTTGTGGGGTATCCTGCATTTGAAACTCCCCATTTGGGATCCTGCCCCCCCCCATAGGACCTGCTTTTTATTTTGGAGAAACTCACTTTGCCGCCCTTTGAACTGGTGATGAGTTGTGAGCTGTGCTTTCTGTTGTGGAAAGTGCACGTTTTAGTTGCCATTACCTCTGCTGGAAGGATTTCCGAGCTTCAGGCTCCGATGTGTAAAGAGCCTTATTTGATTTTCCACAAGATCATGTGTTCTTGCATACAAATCCTAAGGTCTTGCCTAAGGTGGTGTCGGAGTTTACTTTAAATCAATCCATCTACTTCCAGTTTATTTCCCTGTGTATTCTAACCGGGGGAGGTGTTACTTCATACCATGGATGTTCACAAAGCTTTGTGATATTATACCCACTGTACAAAGTCTGTTCGGAAGACGGATCAGTTGTTTTTTTCTTTTGCTCCTAAGAGGGTGGAAGCACCTGTTTCGAAAAAATGTTTGTCAAAATGGTTGGCTAATTGCATTGTTTATTGTTACTGTAAGTACAATAAGTCCCTGCCTGTTGCAGTCAAAGGTCACTCCACCAGAGGCATGGCTGCCTCTGTGGCCTGTTTCAAAAACATTTTCACTACGGATATTTGTGCAGCTGCTGCTTTGAGTTCTGTCCACACTTTTGTCAAGCACTACAGCCTAAACATTGTTTCTAGGTGCAGAGCGAATTTTGGCTTCGCTGTCCTTCAGAGCTTCCTTTCTTGAGCTCTGCGCTGACGCGTTTTGCCTCCTCCCAGCTGACCATTTGGTACAGTTCTAGTACTGCTTGGGACTCAGTCCTACTGGTGCTGCCTGCTGCAAGAGCCCCCTCACAATAAGATAGTACAATCAACGTAAGACCTTATCGTAACATTAGACCTTCAAGAGGAGCTTTTGCAGCAGGCGCTACCTTCCCTCCCGCCTTCCCCCTGCTTACTCTTTTTTGTTTCACACCTCTTCTGCTTATGCCTTGGTTTTTCTTGACCCTGAGGATCTGCCTCAGTTCTCCGTTCAGCCATCGGTCTGGGGTCTCCAGCGGGAGAACTGAAGCAGGCTTGGGGGACTGGGGGACCACCCCTTTATTAGACAGAAGAGTTGCACCAACTCTGGCGCCTGAAGCAACCACCAAAGACTGGGTAAGTAAGTAATAAGACACAGCAGGCTGTGTGATTATGGGCCAATAATTGCACGGCTTGAGTAATTAGATGTGAGGCTCTTATGCCAAGTACTTTTAAACACACAAGAGCAAGAGCAATTATTCCACACAATCAGACATCCCTGAAGTGTCTTAAAGCACTTATGGTCCTGCTTAGAAGTGTAAAAAAATATCCATTATAGATGTAACCCCTAGATGGCGCTATCCCAGGGGCTACTACCCCTGCCTGATTTGCCACTAACAGGTTGAGGGGCCTGGATCCAATGGCGGGTGCCTCCACCCAGAGGTCAGGGTTTGCAATAGTCAAACTTACCTGGTCACAGCCCTCTGGGACACTGCAACCCCCCTTTCTTCCCACTAGTGGCCCACACAATATAGCAGAATTACCTTCACAGTATACACTTACCCCAAGGCTGGTTCAGGCACCGGGACATCCTGTAAAATAAGATACAGTGCAACAATCACAGTACAGTACTTTAACATAGACAAATACCTCAGGCAGTATAACTTTGTTGAAACAAACAGCTCTGATTTATTTAGGGGGATATAACAAGGACAGGGGAAATCAGGTTAATTAGCTTATCACTTTACTATCTACCTATGGCTCTGTGCACAGGCCTATCCTACCAGTTACTGTCCCTGGGTACCCAGGCCCTAGTGGCTAGTCCAAACCGTGGCAGCTGGTAGGGGCCCTTTCACACAGAGAAAAGGAAAATTAAACAGTCAGCAGTACAGTAATTCCATTTGGATTTAATGTGGCAATTCAACAGGAGGCGACCCGAATTAGTACTCCCGACCTCCAAAGAAGATATGGTCCTTCAATGTCAGCAGGGCTACTTTTGATCTCCAGAGACTCCTCACACATTTATATGGTAAAAAAAGAAAGCACTATACCAGGCAGGCTGCATCTGTATCCCAATCGCAATTACTGCACAATAACCAGGAGAACACACAGCAGATTCAGTTCCTGACAGACCGAGTGTAATTCAACAATTTCTTCAGTCTTCTACGGGTGAGCCTGGTTTCTACTCTCAGAGATCCTTTGATTCTTTTCACAGGACGGATTCAGTCCTAACAAGCAGTTACACAAGTTGTAGACCGGAACTCTGGGCCTTGCACACGTTTTTTGACTGAAACTGTGCACTGAAGGAGCACAGGGTTTCTTTTCCCTTCACTTTCAGATCTCAAACTGAAACTCCCAACAGACAAAAACCGGGCACTTCCTTTGAGTTCCTCCCAGTTCTTGACTGGATTGGCTGTCACTCACAATAGACTGCTGCTGTTGGTCCAAAAGGCACCAAGTCTAAACTACATCTCCCAGAGTCACTGCCCATACAATCCTCTTGTGGCTGGCTCAGATTATGAGTCCCAAGTTCTGATTCGTCCAAGGCATCATTTTAGAGCTAGTTTACCCCACACTGATTGGTCCAGTTCAGCAGTTCAAAACCAGAATGGGGAACTAGGCAGACAGTTCTGACTGCAAAGAAAGCAGGTTAGACAAACTGCAACTTCATTATTACTGTAAATGATTTCTGGCAATCAGTTACATCTTTCAGACAGGTTCCCTTTGCACTCCTAGTGACTGCAAAATGGGTGAATTGCGCAGCTTGAGTGGTACTCAATCAAAAGAAACACACAGTCCCCATACAAACTAATTATGTCTGCAAGCAGACAGCTCTTAAAGAGACAGTACCAGAGGTTCTAAAACACTCACTGATAAATGGCTTAAACGCCAAACACCATTCAGGCTTGGAGCATTCAAGCAAGCTCCTGAAGTCTTTGGGAACCCCCATTTGCAGGGGTTACACCTTCCTGGCCTGGGAAAAGCTTGACGTCGCTCAAGCAAGTACCCCATAAGTTTCAACTGCAACCATATACATTTGCATTAGGCTCACACATGTAATCATCAGTCAATACATCATTTTACCAAGAACCATTTCTGAAACATTGCAGTCGTCACTCTTTACACAGTATAACACACACATTGTACCATAACTCAAGTTATTACCTCTTGTACATGAAACCTGAAGAGGGGACCTTCCTATCAGTTACCTTGGGGCTGGACGGGCAAGGGCACCATACTTAGAGGGCAACACAAGTAACTTGGAGTTAGCACTAACGCTCAGTTTGGGCAATGAGCCGGGACACATACACTCCTTTATGGACAACATTGAGAGGCAGGTCCACTGGCGGCCAGGGAATCATAACTGGGGTGCACCACAGGCTTTACAGCTCGACCAGTCTTTCTAGGGGAGCTGTTACAGTCTCTGCACTCTGAGCCTCATTTTCAGCATTGTTCTCACTTGTCAGGGAGTCTCCATGGGGTAGAGAGGCTAGAACTTGGGGCACTTTCAGCTCCAGGAGTTACAGTTTCTGAGTCCACAACATTTGGCTCGCATGGAGAGCTTTCAGACACTGGCAGTGGACTGTCAGGGCACTCAAAATACTCTTCTTGTTCGGGTGTATCACCAGTCTGCCCCAATCTATCATTTTCCTCCCCTGAAAGCTCAAACAGTTCAACCATGCACAATGATTCCATTTCATCTGATCTGATGCTTTGCACTTCACTTTCTGGGAGCATTGGCTCCAGGGATGAAGCTGGGGCATAGACAGTCCAGAAGGCCCAGCTTTGTCTCCAGTATTGACTAGGGATTGCCCGAAACAATTGACTCAGTTCGTAAGAAGGATAGTATTCAAAGTCACTCACTTTCTTCTGATATGGACTGACAGTCATGCTCAACTGGGACTTGTGCAGGGGAACACTTTAACTCTGCTTCTGTAGGTGCAGACTTCCTGATCTTTCTTAGCAGCAGCTCTAGTCACTGGTCCAGAGGGGCATCTTCTGGGGCTCAGACTCAATCAGGATTTGTCCAATGGGTAGTAAATGATTTCTATGCATGTTTTACATCTTTGAATTGTTCTCAGGCCTTACTTTGTACACTGGCAGATCATCTAGTTTGCCCACTACAATGTGAGGAGATGGTGCCATCTGTCAGCAATCTGTGTTTGCCATGCAGTCCCAGATTTCTTAGCAATACCGATCTCCTCCTGGAGTTCCTGTGCTTTCACCTTTTATCATACCTTTCTTTGTTGGCCAGATTTCTTTTGGCAGCCATGGTTTGAGCCAGTTGGTACGCATGAGTTAGCTGGGCCTTTAACTTTTGCACATACTGTAAATAGTTGTCAGCTTGAACCCCATCAGGAGACCCAAAACACACATCTACCGGTAGTCGAGCTTCTCTTCCAAACATCAGGCGGTGGGGAGAACCCAGTGGCATCACTTTGGTGCAGTTATAAGCATGTACCAGGGTGCTAATTTGTTGGCTCCATCTAGGCTTGTCCTTTGGGTGCAGGGTGCCTAGCATATCTAGCAAAGTGCGGTTGAAACGTTCAGGCTGTGGGTCCCCTGGGGTGGTAAGGAGTGGTTCTGGACTTTCTCACTCCCCACAGAGAAAGCATCTCTTTGATCAGACGACTCTCAAAGTCTCTCCCTTGATCAGAATGGATTCTTTGTGGAGCCCCATAGTGAACAAAAAGTTTTCTCACAGTACTTTGGCTACAGTGGATGCTTTCTGGTCTTTGGTGGGGAAGCTTGGGCATATCTCGTGAAATGGTCAGTGACCACCAGCACATTACTGATATTTCTTTGATCTGACTCCAAACTCAGAAAATCAATACAGACCAGCTCCATGGGTGCACTGGTGGTTATGTTAACAAGGGGCAGCCCTCTGGGGCAAAACTTTCCTCTGTAAGCAGCGACTACAAGTTCGTATGTGTTGCTCCACATCAGCCCCATCTTAGGCCAATAGAATCTGGATCTCACCAAGTCAAGTGTTCTGTCTATACCAAGGTGCCCCATGTGGTTGTGCAAGGACCTCAATACTGAGTCTCGAAGGCAGTGGGCAGCACCAGTTGTTGTTTGTCTACTTGTCCCCTCTGTCTACTGTTTCTCTATATAACAGTTTATTGATCAGTTTCAACTTAGGACCTTCTTTGTATAACAGTGCAGTTCTCAAATCAGTGGAGCGTAATTTGGACACATCTTTTCCTGCATAGAGGGCTTCTAAAGCTGATTTGATCATAGGATCGCGGGATTGAGCCGCTCGAATACTGTCATTGTCCAGCTGAGGCAGTGCACCAATGTCTATTGCAGAAAAGTGGCAATAAGCAGCAGGTATGCAATTCTCAGAGGGTCCCAAGCAATCCACCATGCAGTCCACTCGTCCGTGGACATTGTTCCTCCCTGTCAAACTTCCGGCAGAGTGCCGAATGTCAGGTTCTGCCAATCGGACCCAATCATTCTGGGGAACAGGCCTCCGGGAGAGAGCATCAGCATCTATGTGGTTCAGACCTGCTCGGTATTCGAGAGCATAGTCATATGTAGATAATGCAGAAAGCCACCTGTGGCCAGTGGCATCCAACTTAGCTGAGGTCTGCACATAGGTCAAAGGATTATTGTCAGTTTTTACTAGTATTTTAGCCCCATACAAGTACTCATGGAATTGGTCAACAATAGCCCACTTCAAAGCTAGGAACTCTAACTTATGTACAGGATAGTTCTTTTCGGATGGGGTCAGGCTTCTACTGGCAAAGGCCACTGGTCTCAGGCCATTCTCGTGCTCTTGGTACAACACAGCCCCAACCCTTGCAAGCTAGCATCAGTGTGCAGGACGTAAGGTTTCTTGGATCGCATAGGCCAGCACTGGAGCATGGGTAAGTTGATATATGATCTCATGAAAAGCAGTCTCACAATCAGGAGTCCAGCGGGCCCCAAATACTTCACCGGATGAAAATACACTCTTTCAGTCTTGAGGGACGCTGACTTTTGGTATTTTTGTGGGTTGGGGATACCCTTGAGTAAGGTTAAGTAAAGGCGGATCACTCTTGAATAGTCCTTGATGAAGACCGATAATAACCACAGAATCCCAGGAATCTTTGCAGTTCTTTTAGATTTTGGGCTGAGCCTAGGTATCAAGGCCTCAACTTTACTTGGGTCGGTCTCTATTCCTCGGTGGATACTATGTGTCCACATACTTTACTGATGTTTGAAAGAATTGACACTTATCAATGGACAGTTTAAGGCCAAAGTCCTCCAGTCGATCCAATACCTTAAATAATCTGCTCTCATGTTCCTCCAGTGAGCTGCCAAACACAATAACATCATCTAGGTATACCAGGCACTCTAGTAAGTTCATGTCCCCCACTGCACGCTCCATCAATCGTTGAAAAGTGGCTGGGGCACCTGAAATCCCTTGAGGCATCCTCATGAATTCATAGAAGCCAAGCGGACAGATAAAGGCTGTCTTCTCACGGTCCTCTGGGGCCATCGGGATCTGGTAGTACCCACTGCGGAGATCCAGCACAGAGAACCACTTGCTCCCGCGGCAGTCCAAAGCATCCTGAATGCGGGGCATTGTGTACTGATCAGGGATAGTCCGCCGTTTAAGGTGCGATAATCCACGCACATCCTTACTGTCCCATTCTTTTCCTCACTACCACAATGGGGAAGCATAAGGGCTTCTGGATTCTTGTATTACACCAGCCGCTAACATCTCTTGCAGATGCCGTCTCACATCATCTATATCAGCAGGTGCCAGGCGTCGAGACCTCTCACGAAATGGTCTTTCGTCATGCAGCGGATATTGTGCTCCAGCTCCTTGCACGCATCCTCGTCCCATTCCTTTAAAGAAAACACCTGGTCTCTCTGGGCAAGCTTCTCACTGATCCTCACTTTCCATTCAGCTGGCAGCGGGGAGTTGCGAAATCAAACAAGTCAGGCGTTACTCTGTCATTCTTCCTTGAACTCTTGCTGCTGGGTAGCACTGCAGTGTCTGCACAATGCACATTAGCCAGGATGCAACCTCTATTTACTCGAATGTCTCTTTCAGACACATTATGAACTTGGACCATTACCCTTCTGGCATAAGCATGGGCTCTAGCGGGCAAAATACTAGGCTTGACCAGCAGTCCCTCTGGCAATTTTCCATCGCCTGGTGCATCCAACATTAATATTTTATTCTTAACATCCTTTCTGATACGGACCTCTCCTGTAAGGTACACTGGGCATTTGGTGCCAGGATCAGAGACTCAGGATCCTTCTTCCATACAATTCCGACCGTTCCTCTGGTTCTATATTTTCAGCATCTCTGTGCCTCTATAGGCCTTCTTAATTAAAGCGGAACTCTTAAAGCTCTACTAGTCTTTACCCCTGTTTTTCATAACACAAATGTGCCAGCCTTCTGAACATATGAGCATTTGTTCCAATCAACAAAGGGACACCATCATACAGTCCAGTGGGGGACACACTAAGGCTAGGGTTTCTACTTGTTAAGCCACTCCAGCCACGGAGGTGGGGAAAGACAGCCAAATTCGGATATACCCAGAATAGGGTAGGCCTTTCTCACTTAACCCCCATACATGCAGTCCTTCTAATGGTTGTAAGTGGTACGCCTGACAAATGCTTCTGATACCAATCTTGAAACATAATTGTCACTTGGGAGCCACTGTCTAATACAGCTCTTGTAGACACTCCATTTACCTTTACAGTGGTCTCCATGGAGGGACCCACTATTCTGGACCAGTCTGGAGAGGCGTGGTGGGGGCCTGGGCAACTGACCTTGCCACAAAAGGACGTGAATTAGCATTTTTGGTGCCCTCACTGGGATCATTTCGTGCACCTCTTAACCACTGATTTGTTCTCCAAGCTCTCCTTGTAGCCTATATGCAACTTTGTCAGTGTCTTTTGGGGATTGCATTCCTTTTCATGTGCCCATCCTTCCCACAATTATAGCAAAACATACTTTTGGAGTTTGAGCTGGCCGAGGTGCACACTGGGAGCCAGGGCGGGGTATTACTAACTGGAAACCTTGGTGCCATCTCTGTCTGCGGCGTGATAAGCATTTGGAGACATCTCGTCAGTTTCTCCACTTCCATGGTCAAGGAATCGAGTTCGGAGCTGTTATCAGCAGGAGATACATGGGTGGGTATCCCCACCCCCATAGCAGATGCAGTCGGATATAGGTCGGGGCCCGTACTTGCAGGCGTGGCCTTCATAAAGGGACTGTTTTTGAATTCCCGGATCTCTCTCAACAGTTCGCCCCATTGTGGCATATCTTTTTCCTTATCAGAGCACTCATTGACTGCCAACCTCTGCCCCTGAACTTCACTTGATGGGCCACCCTCAGTCACTCGGTCATAGCCACAGCTATTGGTGCAGGTCCCTCCGAGGTCGCCTTTTCTCAACTCCTTGAATTTCTCTCATTAACTCATCATGGGAGGGTGGGGATTCCAGTCGATTTGCCAGGCGTAACTGAAGCAACAGCAGTTCTGAGAAGGGGCAGACTTAAGGATTCTGTCCAGTCTGGTTCAGTCCAGTTCAATCGGCTGGCAAACTACCCTTTCTGAGGCATTCTTGCAACAATTTTTCCAGCCGAGACATACACAGACAACAACTCCCTTGGTACTGTTGTGCATTTCTTACTCTCCACCATAGGTCCTCATCAGAATCTGGGCTCCCATACACATTCTCCAAGGCCTCAAGATAGGTTTGTGCAGTCGCTTCAGGTTACTGGCCCGTTTAGCACGGATGGTAGCCAGGGCAGGACCTCGGAGGCTCTCACTAACCCTCTTTAAGCTTTTCGGCTTCCGAGCATTGCCATTCTAGCACTTGGGGCAACATAGTCTATCCAGGTCTCCCAGTCATCCTCCCTTGGGGGGTGGGAGGTGCCAGAGAAGATCCTCAACCTTCGTAAGAGTCGTGACTAATGGCAGGTGCAGAAATAGGAGTCTGCATTGGTTCAGCCACCATTACGGGTACTGGAGCAGGAGAGGGTGTTGGGGAGGAACACCCCAGGTGGCAAGAATAGTTTCTCCAAGTCCTCCACAGTTTCCCTTCTCCCAGCAACCATTGTAAATTTCTCCTCAAAGTTTCAGATAGTGGTGGGGCTCATTCCCCCGGTCTTCACTGTCCTTAGTTATCACTCTCCAAGCAGTGAGGGCTCCCTCTGGGGTAATGGTCTGTGGTACTTTGGAGCTATCTATGGGATCCTTAAACTCTACTAGGGCCAGGAAAGTGTGGGTGAGCAGATTAGCGTGCCGACCCACCACCACAGGATTTTGTAAACCTTCCACCTTGAAAGTACTCCTGCACAGTGTCCGTGTTGATACCCAGGGGATGTCCAGGATAAGCATAGCATTTTGGGGTCGATCTCCCCCAGTACACCACTCCACCAGCCGGTGCACAGCCACTTCTGTCGGGTACCCATTTATTTATTTATTTATTTATTTTCCTTAACAGTGGTTTGTAATATGGCCACTAGAGGACACACAATCCCAGCGGTGAGCCTCCAAGATGTAACCCCTAGATGGCGCTATCCCAGGGGCTACTACCCCTGCCTGATTTGCCACTAACAGGTTGAGGGGCCTGGATCCAATGGCGGGTGCCTCCACCCAGAGGTCAGGGTTTGCAATAGTCAAACTTACCTGGTCACAGCCCTCTGGGACACTGCAACCCCCCTTTCTTCCCACTAGTGGCCCACACAATATAGCAGAATTACCTTCACAGTATACACTTACCCCCAAGGCTGGTTCAGGCACCGGGACATCCTGTAAAATAAGATACAGTGCAACAATCACAGTACAGTACTTTAACATAGACAAATACCTCAGGCAGTATAACTTTGTTGAAACAAACAGCTCTGATTTATTTAGGGGATATAACAAGGACAGGGAAATCAGGTTAATTAGCTTATCACTTTACTATCTACCTATGGCTCTGTGCACAGGCCTATCCCTACCAGTTACTGTCCCTGGGTACCCAGGCCCTAGTGGCTAGTCCAAACCGTGGCAGCTGGTAGGGCCCTTTCACACAGAGAAAAGGAAAATTAAACAGTCAGCAGTACAGTAATTCCATTTGGATTTAATGTGGCAATTCAACAGGGAGCTGACCCGAATTAGTACTCACGACCTCCAAAGAAGATATGGTCCTTCAATGTCAGCAGGGCTACTTTTGATCTCCAAGAGACTCCTCACACATTTATATGAAAAAAGAAAGCACTATACCAGGCAGGCTGCATCTGTATCCCAATCGCAATTACTGCACAATAACCAGGAGAACACACAGCAGATTCAGTTCCTGACAGACCAGTGTAATTCAACAATTTCTTCAGTCTTCTACAGGGTGAGCCTGGTTTCTACTCTTCAGAGATCCTTTGATTCTTTTCACAGGACGGATTCAGTCCTAACAAGCAGTTACACAAGTTGTAGACCGGAACTCTGGGCCTTGCACACGTTTTTGACTGAAACTGTGCACTGAAGGAGCACAGGTTTCTTTCCCTTCACTTTCAGATCTCAAACTGAAACTCCCAACAGACAAAAACCGGGCACTTCCTTTGAGTTCCTCCCAGTTCTTGACTGGATTGGCTGTCACTCACAATAGACTGCTGCTGTTGGTCCAAAAAGGCACCAAAGTCTAAACTACATCTCCCAGAGTCACTGCCCATACAATCCTCTTGTGGCTGGCTCAGATTATGAGTCCCAAGTTCTGATTCGTCCAAGGCATCATTTTAGAGCTAGTTTACCCCACACTGATTGGTCCAGTTCAGCAGTTCAAAACCAGAATGGGGAACTAGGCAGACAGTTCTGACTGCAAAGAAAGCAGGTTAGACAAACTGCAACTTCATTATTACTGTAAATGATTTCTGGCAATCAGTTACATCTTTCAGACAGGTTCCCTTTGCACTCCTAGTGACTGCAAAAATGGGGTGAATTGGCAGCAGCTTGAGTGGTACTCAATCAAAGAAACACACAGTCCCCCATACAAACTAATTATGTCTGCAAGCAGACAGCTCTTAAAGAGACAGTACCAGAGGTTCTAAAAACACTCACTGATAAATGGCTTAAACGCCAAACACCATTCAGGCTTGGAGCATTCAAGCAAGCTCCTGGAAGTCTTTTGGGAACCCCCATTTGCAGGGGGGTTACATAGAAATTGATGATTTCGAATGAAATGTTTTTTTGGGGGTGTCTAAACAAAAAAAAGTTCTGACATGCTGTATGTTTACCGCATGAGACAGTGGGACTGAGTCACTGAATGCTTACAGCGTGACAGAGCGTGACACTGAGAGTGAGACTGTCATACAGTATAATAACTGGACTCCGTGTTTTAATATAGAAAAATCCAGTTATAATGTCCATGTATAACCAGCTGGTTATAATGATGAACATGTGTTGAGTTTCCCTATGAAAAGCTACGCGCCACAGTTCACTTCATTCCCTTCCCTGATGGTTTTCAGCAAAGGCTTGAATTTATTCTGCCGCAGTATACTGTAGCCATGTTAAAACCATAGGTTACTAATCTGACCTGGCCACAGTGTTCCATAAATCGCAACTCTGGTTCCTGATCACCTTAAAAAGTGAAAGTGGTTTTGCAGCTCTGAAGCCACATGTCAGCCAGACCATGCACCCCATGCTCTGCTACCGCAAGGCTCTGCCCTGCCCCCTAACCACTTCGGCTGCTACAATAGATCACTCAAAATAAATAACAAACAAGGCTATAAAATGAAAAGAAATGAAGCTTATTAGTGCAAGAAACAGTACAATAACAGTGTGCACAGCAGCAGCACCATCTAGTGTCCAAACTGAATACTGTTATACAAATTCTCTGGGCAAAAAACAGATCCCAGCAATTACATGAAACAAAACATGGAGAGGTGTGTAAAACATGGAATTTACACATACCTACAGTGTGGAGTGCTTTTAGCAACACCTCGAGCTTCCAGTCTTGGGGTTTATGTAGTATCCCACACCTCGGGGTGTGTGTGTAAAATTCCCTTATACACACCGGTTCACCCATGCCGCAGTGACAGCAAAGTTGGCGGTGTAAACTACAGCGCCAGCAATCTGCCGACACCAGCCACTGTGCTCTGACAATTTGCTGTGTGGAAGTAGGAGCGATCTCCATCATGGGGGCTGCAGCCCCCGTACCACCCAGATATTTTATAACAAACTCCATGTTGCACCATAGTGGACAGTCAGGGGAACAGCTAAATGGCAACATCACCCGACGACAAAAAATCTAAGTCACAGCAGAAGCGCACAACATGATTCCGTCGGCAACATCACGGCGGCAGTAGTCAGTCGGCACATTAATGGCCCACTTTATACACCTCCACATGCATAATTCTCTACGTGATTCCTATATGAGATCATAGAGTTGCTGGAGTTGTTGGCAATATCATGTGGTAAAGTGAGTGCAACTGTGAGCATTTATTTAGTGTGTTTAGGTTTTGAAAAGTCAGCACTCAACATTTAGTGGAACAGGACAGTAAGATATGTATCAGAAGCAGTATAGCGCAGTGGTTTAAGGCTCTGAGCTGCAAATCTGGAGACCTGGGTTTGAATCCCACAGCCCTCACTTGCATACTGTGTGACCCTAAGCAAGTCACTTAACTTTCCTGTGCTCCCAGGTTGCACCTGTAAACAAGCTTTCAGCTTAGCGTGTCTCTCCTGGTTAAACAACTGGAAAAAAAAAATGGTCTGGGTGACAGAGATGTGCTAGAGTGGCTAAGACAAGTGTAGTGATAGTGAAATGTGCCTGTGCTGAGGTTGGCATGGATAAAACTAGTACAGTTATATAATTATGGGTTAATAATTACATGCCTTTTTGGCAGGTTTAACAATCAGATTGCTAAGATTGCTGTAAAAGTGTGTTCACATGTTATAAATGTCTATAATAGTATGTTGTGAATGAAAGACAGTCATAAATAGCTCAAACCTAAGAAAACAACTGCTTGTGTAACCCGAGCGCCACATGCCAGTGGGCTACTAACCCTACCTGATAACCACAACACAGATTGAGGGGCGTGGGGTCTGTTCTGATAGTGACTGGGAGGTTCTTTCAAATAAAGATAAGTAATGCATGGTGTCTCCACCCAGAGTAATTGTAGTGGACCAGATATTTGTAGGGTACAACCCCCTGGGATACTGTACCTACCCACCTCCCCTTCCAGTCATTCCCCCCACACAGAATACCATAAACCAACGTAATGCTTTATGAAGCATGCAGATAACAGCTATCACTAATAATATGCTTAGAGGCAGGTTTATGCAATAACAACAGTAACACTACACAGCAGGCACCAACCAGGAAGGAACGTGGATTGAAGGAGGTAAATGTTTTAACTGTTTCAGGGCACATATGTATTGATTTCTTGCTGCATTGCTGTTTGGGGAGGATTGTGTGGAACTGGGTGGAGGGAGGTCACTGAGGGAGGGAGGCTGAAGGAGGAACTTGTGTGGAGGCAGAGACCACGTGACTGGGCTAGCCAGTACGGAGGCTCCAGCTGATATATAATTCCCAGGGGGCCTAGTGACCCCTCGCATGAGCGACCCCAAAGCATGACTGCCATGAAGCAGGAGTGTGGCGCCTGACTAGGTGACGTCTGCCGGTAATCCGCAGGGAGGACTGGAAGTCACAGATCATGCTGAGGCAGTGCAATAAGGGGGAGTGAATAACAGGGGACGCTAGGGTACCTAGGGCAGCATAGATACAGGGGAGGATGTGGCATCCCAGAAGCTGGGACGGGGGGGCTGAGAAACAGCATGGGGGGAGGTGGGGCAGAGATAGTAGATGGAGGACACGGTGGGGGGACTGGGAGAATAAAAAAGCAGCATTCAAGAAACACATGAAATCCAGGAAGGGGAGGATAGGGAGGAGTATGTGAAGAGGTCCAAGGAAGGTACCAGGGGATTTGGAGTAGCTAAGGCCTCCAGGGAATTGAGGCTGGTGCAGGGCATCAGGGATGGGGAAAAGGACTTCTTCAGATACATACAGGAGAGAAGGAGCTGCAAAGACCAGATAATGAGGACCAGGAAGGACAGAGGGTGGGCAGAGAAAGGGTGGATCAGTCAGAAGCACTGAATGAGTATTTCTGTTCTGTATTCACAAGGGAGAAAGGAGGGCAGCTACTGCAGGGAGTGGGTAGGGTGGGCGGGGAGAGGGGTAATGGACGAGGTGATCACTGAAGGTAGGGTATTGGAGGGTTAAGGGCTCTGCGTGGTGGATAAGGCACCAGGACCAGATGGCATACACCCCAGGGTGTTGAAGGAAATGGCTGAAATCCTGCCTGAACTGTTGCAGCTGCAAGGTGAGGGTGCTAGCTGCACACTCGAGCAGACTTGATAGACCAGGTGGCCTATTTCTTCTGGCAAGTTTATATGTTCGTATGATAGTCAGATGTAATGGGTGTGGAGCCGCCATCTTCCTGGGTATAATGTAGAGTACAAAGGGATGTCTAGTCTGTAGGCAGCTTGGGCAATTTAGGGAAGAAATAGAGAGGCTGAGATGGGAACTGGTAAGGAGGAGGAGGAGGCGGGTTGAGGAGAAGCACAGTGCGGAATGGGTAGGGGGAAGTTGCCGCTGGGCAGCACGGTGGGTGGACCAAGAACAGAATCCAAGAGGTCAATGCAGGGTCCAGGAACACCATCACCATAGGGACCAAGGGGGAATGGGTTGGAATGGCAGGTGGTGAGGCATGGATGTAGGGGGGAAGAGTCACGGCAAGGAAGGAGAACGGGAGAGTAGGGAAGAGAAACAGTGGGCATTTCAGTGGGCCCCCCCCTTCCTTTCCCCTTCCCCTGCCTCCCAGCTTACCTGCTCCTCCTTTCACCCACCCTACAGCCTGACAAGGTTAACTCTGACTGATTCATGATTGTAATAATGTACATATCTGTCTTGTTTTGTTAGGTTTTCGGAATTGTATGTCTGATTATGTTACTTTGATGTGGAACCTTTGTAAACAAGTTTCTAGCTCAAAGGTATTGTAATCCAAGAATGAATGAATTAATTAATTAATTAAATTTCAGACAAGGGAAAAGGACCTCAAACAGGTTCACAGTATTGCAGTTTAGATGATCGGGGAGGAGGGAGGAGGGGGGAGATCGGGAGTAGGGAGGGCCTGACGCCAAACATAGTAATGGGGGACAGGAGAGAAGGGGAAGGTGAGAGGTCAAGAAAGAATCCAGTGATAGGAAGGCAGGGGAGCCAAGAGGAGTGAAGGACAAGCGGGGGCAGTGGGATAGGGAGGAGGACTGCATGGGTGAGGAAAAGGCGTCTCCACGAGGGGAAACCAAAGGTGGGGAGAAGACCGGATCACGGGGGGAGGCTATTCAGGGACCAGCAAGGGAAAGGAGACAGCTGGGGTTAAGGGGAGAAGGGGAGAAGTGAGGCTCTGAGGGTTGATTAAAGTGGAGGGAAGTATGAAAGGGAGGGCCAACAGGATGGGTATTATGAGTGGGGGGCAGGAAGGGGGGTTGTAATAGTGGGAGACTTAATACTGAAGTGAGTAAAATAGGGAAACAAGCATAAAAGAAAAAGCAACAGGAAGGTGAAGTGTAAGCCAGGCATGATGGCAGTGAGAGTGGGAGCAATTATACTAAAGTGTGTGGGGCAGGAACAAGGGAAGCTTCATACTGTGGTCCATTTGGGGACCAATGATCTGGCAGGTTGTGAGAAAAGCTGGTGCAGGAAAGCTTCGGGGAGCTGGGTAGGACCTGCAGCGGGTTGGAAAATCTGTAGCTTTCTCTGAGGTATTTTCAGTCCCAAGGGCCAGTATTGTTAGATCTAAAGATCTTATAGTTCTGTACGTTATACTCTTCATTTAGAACCTAATTCTATTCATAATTTCATATGTATTTTTACTTTTCCTCTATGTTTTTCCAAGTTGGTAACTTTTGTCCTTTTCTTTTGCCTTAACTCTGGTTAAAGAACAGCTGGAAGGTCTTTCTATCCATTTTTCAATGTTTGATATTTCACCTGCAATTTTATAGCTCCCAGGGGTGGGGGAGTGGAAGATTGGTGGGGTGGGGTGAGGGGGGAGATAGGATTAGGTAGAGGTTATTTGTTTTATATGTTTTTATTTGTTAATTTTGTGATTTGTTGATGAATTTATTGAATTTATTGATGATGTAGTAGTTATTTCTATTGGAAAATTCCAATAAAGAATAGCGTTTAAAAAAAAAAAAGAGCGAGAATAACATTCTCATTTACAATTGCATCCAACATGAAAACAAGACATGACATTACAACAGTCAGTTACATAATAAAAAGTGTTATAAACTTCTCGTAAAATGTTCAATACATTCACTTTTTGCATGTCAGTGGGTGTGGGCTGCCATGTATGGATGCATGGAACGGCCTCCCTGAGGAGGTCGTGGGGTCAAAAACAGTGGGGGAAATTTAAGAATGCATGGGACAGACATAAAGCAATTATAGTGGGGGGTAGGAGGGAGTGGGCTGTTGGTTAACTAGGATCTGCAGCTTATCCAATAGGTAGGGAAATGGGCAGCCTGGGTGGGCCAGGCGGTCCTTATCTGCCATCAAAGTCTGTTTCTATGTTACTTAACCAAAGCAATTACAATGTCTATAAGACAAGCTTGCTAATGATGTTTTAAAATGAGACAGGGGTAATAATATGTGTACATCAAGTTGTTTTCGTATCATAGCCCATGTACGGGGTACAGCTATTGCAACGATCATTAGACCACTCTTCGTTTTGATTTCTGGAATATGGAGGGGAATCTGAGAAGCAGATAATAAAGTGCATTTAGGGAGAATTTTTAACTGTAGCTTACTTAATAGAAATTCAGGAAAAGACTTAAGAATAAACTTAAATACAAACAGATTCCAGTGGAAATCCCTACAGCCTGATAAGGAGGTCCAGACTAGCGCTTTAAACAGTATACAACTAAATGTTTTATCAGGTAAATTTGTTATAAACCTAAGTGCACTGTTGTACAATGGATCTAATGTACTAAGCAATGCTGTTGTGTTCCCATAAATAAAGTCTCCATAATCTAACAATGGCAAAAACAAAGATGTGACTAACAGCTTACCGATAGGAACACTAAACAGAGAATGATTTCTATAGAAAAAATCCTAAATCATATGTTAAATGATTATCTAAAGTGAGACCCAAATATTTGTAATGATAAACTCTACTTATACAAGTACCTGAAGCAGCCTGGATTGCATATTTTCCTTCAGGCTTATTTGTTTTTTTCTCAAACAATATCCATTGTTTTGTTTTGTTTTTTGCATTTAAAAAAAGTCTCAAGGAAGTCTCTGCCTCCTTTTCCCTAAGCCTACCCAATCTCTTATCCAGGGTGGCCTTCGGAAACTTCTTGCAAATTTGGCAGTCTGAATCAAGGTGGTCAAACCCCAGACAATAAACACAGGTGGTGTGAGGGTCTGCCTTAGCAAAGGCATCCCCACACTCACCACAGTGTTGAAACCCAGTGGGCCCGTCTTTTTTCTTGGGTTTCTCAGACATGGCCAGACTAACAACTTACTCTTTATAGCTTAAAAGCCAGGTAAGACCCCCCCCCCCACTGGTTACCAACCGAGTTACGGGTCATGGAAAAAAATGTTTAAAATAATTTTTTTTGAAACCGATAGGGACTGGTACCTCACACTAAAAAATTAAGAATAAAACAAGCTAAACACAATTAGTTCCAAACCGGACCGATAGGTAACACTTTACAATTTCCACAAAAGTTTAACAAATAAAACTAAGCCCACTATCTACAACACTTACTGCACCACAGACAGGGATCTGAACCGAAAGAAAAATAGCGAAAAAACGGTATTGAAACCGACTGACTTTACCGAACCGAGCAAGTGAAGGAGCAATCTCTGGAGCGACTGTTCAGTTAGGCGGAGTAAAGAATCTGACAGTTACACTTTGAAGTGCAGCAGACAGAGGTTTGAACTGAGCTCAAGCCCAATGTTCTATGCTCTGACATACAGTTAACTCTTTCCTCTCTGGGGCAGTTCAAGTGCTCAGGCTAACTGCATATATCAGAATACAGCAAGTCTTCATGTTGTTTGAATAAAAAAAATATGTCAGTACTATCAGTCATAACATAGAAACATAGAATTTGACGACAGATAAGGACCAGTTGGCCCACCAAGCCTGCACATTTTTCCTATCTACAGTATCACTGCAGACCCTAATTGATCTCCAGCTCTTTCTCCCTCCCTCCTTCCTTTTCACTATGATTTCCTCATACCTATCACATGCATCCTTGAACCCCACCACTGTTTTCACCCCACCACCTCCTCCACTGGAAAGCTGTTCCAGGAATCCACTACTCTTTCTGTGAAAAAGTACTTCATCACATCTCTCCTGAATCTACACCCCCCCCAGCGTCATAGCATGTCCCCTTGTTCTTGAGCTCCTCTTTTCTGAAGACTACTTCCCTCTTGTACCTTATTTACCTCTGTGAAGTATTTAAAGGTCTCTATTATTTCCCCCATATCTCTTCCAGGGCGTACATGTTGAGGTCCTTAAGACTGTCATGGTAGGGCTTTTGGTGCAGACCCTGCAACAGTTTAGTTGTCCTTCTCTGGAGTGCCTCCACTCTGTCTATGTCTTTCCAGAGATGTGGTCTCCATAACTGGACACAGTACTAAAGGTGGAGTCTTAAGGAGCTGCTGACACCTCCAAGATTACTTTGAAAAACATAATTAGATACAATTTAGCTTGCATTCTGTATATATTCTAAAGATTTCCCGTCCCCTTTATTTATCACTGAGGAAATGTGCATGGATACATGATCTTTATCCCTTAGAGTTCATCTGCCTCTATAGCTTACTCCCTACTTGAAGTTACAATCCTCTGTTGTTACACCACAGTCTGTTGCCATGGGAGTTAACTGTCATGTCACAAGCAGTGTATTATGACCTCTGGTAGAGAGAAAACAACTGGAATAGATAACATTTTTAGGAGCAAAGCTCCTGTTTTCATGTAAATGTCCTCAATAATAAATAGGAAGGCGATATACAGAAATAATATGAAATATAAGCTGAACTGTGTCTAAACATTGTTTTGTGAAAGTTCTTTTGAAGGCGTCTGCTGCTCTTTAAGACTGCTGTATACAGGGGCATTACCACCTCCATACCTCTCCCTATACACTACAGCATCCCACTAGCCCTCCTAAGTGCCTTGTTGCATTGTGTGGCCACCTTTAGGATCATCCAATATGATATTACTTAGTTATAATATGTATCAATGTGCATGTTAAGTCCAAAAGATAAAAAATTGTGGAGATTCCAATTTCTCATTATTGTAACAAACGATAGTTTATATTTCTAGGGATGCGAGGGGGGGTAATAAAAAAAATTCCTTTGGTGCAGCACAATTATGTAGTACTTCACTGTAAAAGGCAATATAGTTTTAAGAGGAGGCCATTTTTTTTTTGAGAAAACAAGGAGGCTATCAAAATAATATTAGATTTGCAAACTTGCAAACATTAGAACATTTTTCTAATCCTTTTCTGATAAATTCCAGAGTTTATAAGTTAATGGTCCAAAAAAGTTTTAACCTCAGAAAATTAACTAAAGATATCAATATCCCAATTCTTATATTGGGATTTATGAAACAAAAGTTATTTGTTTCTTGTGGAGTGGAAACCAGTTCAAGTTTATATTTCAGTCTACTGGTTTTTACCTATCACTGGGTCCCTTCAGTTCTGAAGTAATATCCATGGCGTCCTTAATGTTCTCAAATTTAGTTGACGATATTGTGTTTTTTTGTGACCTACAGGGTAGGTGCCACCTCAGTCTGTGTACTATCTAGCAGACTTGTTGATCTATCCATGATATAGATTAAGTTAGAAGTTCCACTGAGGTCAGACTCACTTGAACAAAGTCACTTTGAGCAGCTTTTGCTGCATGTTGCTGTAGGAAACGTTTTATGTGGTCCTCATTGTAGAAACTCCCCTTGATATTACCTAGTACCACTTTTGCCTTACAGGCATATTGCACAAAAAGGTGGCCTCCCAGTCTTCCATTTCTTCTCTAAAGAGCATAAACCTTCGTTGTCTTTGCTGGGTAACCAGGGCCACATCAGGCATATGAAAAGTTTACCCCCTTTAATCGAGTAAGGGCCATAATTCGAGTTGACTTTACTATCAGTTCTCTATCAATCAGTGACGTGAAAGTAACAGTTATAGTATTTGCTTTGTGAGGGGTTGCAAAAGTATCAGCTTGTAATATTTTTGTAGGCAAGTGGAAAACTTTCACTATGTTTGGGCAGTATCCATTTGGAAAATTAATTTGTTCATCCAGGAACTGCTTAACTAGGTCCCATGTGTTTATTGCTTGTGTCTCTAGTGAAGGAACCCCAACAAAATACAAATTTAAGAGCCGCTGATTATTTTCTATGGTCTTCAGTTTGCGAGTAGTAGCAACTGACTGTCACATTAATGTTGTTGCCAATGCAGAGGTAGTCTCCAATTTAGTTTTTACATTGAAATTCCCTTTTTCTAGACATTGAAGCTGATTATTGCATACAGTCTCATCATGAATTGCATTTGTTTTTTGATGTTTTCCAGCTTTTTGTCTAACTTTGCATCCAGCTTCTGAATCATACTAATTAGTATTGCAAAGGATCTATTTACATCGCTGAAAGTGTTATGTATAGTATAGCTTTAAGAAATGTTAGAGGCAGTACAGCTTTGAGAATGTACACTTCCTGTAAGTGTGCCTGTGTTTGAAGCTAGTCTCCTCTTGTATGTACTGCTGAATGGAAGTAAAAGAGAAGGCCTAGATTCAGTGTGGCGAGGTTTTCTTACTACCAAGATCCTTGTGTGTTTAAGGTACTTATTTTCAGCCACCAAACACAACAAACTGGTGATGACGGATGGTGGACATTTTCATAGTTCCAGCTTACTGAATTATGCCATTTTGTGACTTTCTGCATTGGAAGCAAGCAAGCAATCTGGAACTGTGCAATATCATGACAACTTCAGCCAGCTTTGAAAATTTTACAGGAACGGACTGGGATACATGGTCCAGATGGTTTGATCAGTGGTTATTACTTAATCCTGCCACACAAGCTGCTAATGATGAGTGACAGGACAAGCTTATTCAAGTAACAGTAGAGTGTATCGGTTTCGGGGGATTGAGCTTTTGATGTCTCCCCATTTTGAAACCACCAACTCCAGCAGCACTTAAACTCTTACAACTGTATCATATTTCCCTACAACTGTTTTAGACATTTCAGTATCTTATATTTGTTGCACAGTACAATCTGTCTCCCTTCCTGACATCCATACAGGTTGGTGTTTCTTAGTATTGGTTGTTGAACATCTCTTTTGGACCCCTTTGACAGCAGTAATTGTGATTCACCTGAGCGGGCCAGTAAAAGGTGTCATGACTGGTGTAGAATTACATACCTGACCACTAATTTATCCCCTTGCCTTCTCAGACTCCTGGCCAGTTCTCCTCTGCAAGATTTAGGGCATGAGGGCACCATTGACTCCAGCCCTCCCCTCAGGCAGCTCGGAACACCACTAAAACAACACCCCAGGTACAGCAGTAAACACTGAACAAAGATAGCGGTTTTGGCACCATGTTTAAATGTGACCTGATTATGTTGGGTGTAACAATTAAGGACAGAGTTCACTGCATGTTTGAGAGCTCACAAGACCGTTTATCTAACTTATTACAGCTAACTTGAGCAGTCTCGGTATCTTAGAGTTAATGTAAAGCAGTTTTCTGAGTACAGTATTAGTTGACTTTGTGTAGGTCTAATAGCACTGTACACTGTTGTTTGTTACATCGGGGAGCGTTCATAGCAGTGGAAAACATCTCCTACAGATATAGCAACCATTTTTAGGGCTAAACACAGTAACTACAGGGAGTACTGGCTCAAATATCAGATGGCAGACAGTGACTGATAAGTTTTTTGTGCATGTAGCGTGTCACGACTTGTGTAGCATTACATACCTGACCATGTATCTATCCCCATTGCCTCCTCAGACTCCTGGCCAGTTCTCCTCTGCAAGATTCTGGTCATGCACCTTCGACCCCAGCCCTCCCCTTAGGAAGCTCAGAATGCTGCTAAAACAACACCTCAGGTTCAGTGGTGAATACTGAACAAAGGCAGTGCTTTTGGCATGCAATGCTTCTAACGTGGTGCTGTGTTTGAGATAGGCCACCCCCCTGCCCATATCAGGTAGACGATTAAATAAGCACCCATCAAAGGAGTCTACCCAATCAGGGGCGATCAGATTCACCCGTCCCAACTCACCTGTCACAACTTACATAGAAACATACAAATTGTTTTCAGATAAGGACCTACATGTCCACCTAGTCTGTGCAAGAGTTCGATCTACATGTTACCCAAGGTCCTAGGTGTCCTGGATAATTCCTCCCCCCGGCCCCATCTCCAGAATTCCCATGTAGCTATCCCAAGCAGCCTTGAATACCGGCACCATTTTGGCCCCCACCACCTCCTCAGGAGTGCATTCCAACCATCCACCATTGTTTCTGTGAAGTAGTGTTTCCTAATGTTTCCCTTGAATCTTCCCCCTTCTAGCTGCATGTCATGACCCTTTATTTTCGAGTCTCCTTTTCTGGAAAATACTGCTTTCTGGAATCCTGTTAATACCCTTTCGGTACTTGAAGGTCTCTGTCTTGTTCCCCCCACCCCTCCTTTGCTCCTTGGTATACATGTTAATGTCCTTTAGCCTTTCCTCGTATGTCAATTGGCTGAGTCCCCTTATCATTTTCATTGCCCTCCTCTGGATGCTCTCCACCCTATCCACATCTCTCCTGAGGTATGGTCTCCAGAACTGGGCACCATATTCAAGGTGTGGCCTTACCAGCTGCTTATACAAGGGTATCACCACCTCTCTCCCCCCCTGCTCGTGATACCCCTGCCTGTGCATCCTAGCATTCCTCTGGCCCTCGCCACTGCCCTCTCACATTGCTTTGCCACCCTGAGATCATGTGATATGATTATGCCAAGATCCCTCTCCTGCTCTATCGCTTCCAGTACTTTACCACCCATCCTGTATTCTGCTCCCTGATTTCTGCTCCCTAAGTGCATAACTTTGCACTTTTTTGTATTACAGCTCAACTGACACACTTTTGACCACTCCTCTAATTTGTGCAAATCTCTACACATTTTTTTATGCCATCCAAAGCGTCTACTCTGTTGCAGAGCTTTGTATCATCTGTGAACAGACAAACCTTCTGCTCAAGCCTTCTGCAATGTCTCATATAAAAACATTGAACAGGGACTTCTGGTGATGTCACGGATGGGATAATAGCTTAGAAGAACAGCTCCTCACCCATGGGGCAATAAACAGCTCCTTACATATGGAAACTCTACAGATGATTAAAATTATGGCAGCAAAAGGAAAAGGAGCAATCAGGAGCATGAGCTCAAGCCCCAAAATGTAGAATTCTATAGAGGATGGCTCCTGATATAGAGTTTTGGACAAGGTTTGCAGCCGCAGCACATTGCCGAACAGCGAGCAGGGTCTGTGCTATGAAACAGACCGGGAGGAAGAGTGGCTCACAAGGCATCAGTTTGAAAAGATTATATCAGAAATACAGGCTCACGAAATGAAAAGAAATTAGAGTTTGCCAAACTAGGAGAAAAACTGGAGAGATATGATAAGCGGTTATCAGCTACAGAAAAGCAAGTGGAGGTCATGCAGAATGGGAGCACACAGATGGGACAGGCCATGGAGGCACTACTTCACCACATGGAGGCCCTGCACGAGAAATGCCTAGACCTTGAGGCATGGTCCAGACGAGACAACTTAAGGATATCAGGTCTACCAGAGAATAGTGAGACCTCAGACATGTGTTCTTTTCTCCAGGATCTTTTAATGAACATACTAGCACTCCCAGCTGGTTTCAATACCCACATTGAGCAGGTACACAGGGCCCTTTACCCAAAACCAATCAACCCCAATGCCAGGCCCAGGACAGTTATCATGAAGTTCCAAAGCTACAAAGTGAAAGAAGAAATCTTAAAAAGGGCCTGGCAACAAGGAGATGTCAAATACAATGGTCAGAGTTTATATTTTGACCAAGACTATCCCCCCCCCCGGGAAATACAAAAAATGAGAATGCAATACCTGGATATTATAAAGCACTGAAAGCTAAGAAAATCAGGTTCCAAACACCATATCCAGTGAAACTGAGAGTGCAGTGGGAAGAGGGAGTGCGTCTTTACCATACACCCGAGGAAGCAACAGCAGCCGTTAAAGAACACCAGATTCCACTGCAGCAGAGAATCAGACCATGAGGCAGGCCCAAACAACAAGATAGAACCTTTGGACAGAGTACAGACGTGAGAGGGAACTTCTGGATGGCTAGACAGGGCACAGCCATGGAAACAATGGCAGAGATCAGAAGAACATTCCTGAGTTTGACTGTGCAACGTAAAAATGGATCCAGGGAGAGCAATGCGACCTGAAGCGGAGGACGAGACTGAATTAACAAATCAGACAATGAGCAAGAGACTTTTGTGAGAATCCTGTGCAGCACAAAGTATCAGATGAGCGTCATTTGCAAAACAGAGGACACAAGGGGAAGCAGGGACGGGACGGCTGTAATGGAATAAGAGGTGGTGGGAGCAAATTAACAAGAGAAGGAGTGAGGGAACTAAGGTAGGAGTAAATAGTAGAAGGGATAGAAAGGGAAGGGGGACAGAAGAGGGGAAACATACTGAAGGAGGACTTAGAAGAATCACTTAAGGAAGAGGGCATTTATTTTATGCAGAGCCTGGGCAATAGATCCTTGTGGAGAATGTTATAAATTTAATCTAATATGAATGGTAACTACAGTGGCTCTGCTCCCCTGATTCAGAGATGCCTGTACAGTGACTTTGGAGACCAATGACTCCAGACATACCGTTAGGCCCTGGCACACCAACATTAATACCCTCTGAGGTTTTGGAAATGATTGGGGAGGATGCTGTACATAGAACTAAAGAGACAGGGGGGAGGATTTAATAAAAATCTGAAGATAACCCATGAATGCGGAAGTAAGGGGAGGATAAGGGGAAGCCAAGATACCAGATACAGAGGGGAATTTTAAACCAACAACGGGGGGGGGGGGAGTGAAGAGGAGGAAGCAAATGAAGACTGCTGCTTAAAAGTAACAAAATGTGTATATTTTCGATTCTTTCCTATGTTTTTCTCTCTTTTATCATTGTAGGAGAATACATTGCGAGAAGGATCCACCTGTTCCTTAGAGATCCGTCCAGCACAGAGAGGTGCAGACAGAGAAATGCTGTGATGGTATTAAAGGAGCAAAGGGAGACCATGAACACCATGGCAACACCATTACAAGAGGTAAACAGAGGGAGGGGTGGGGGAGGGTTACGAATATAAAGATTGCCAAGAGGTAAACAGAAACCATTAAAGAGGTAAATTGAAAGGGGGAATATTGAGGGTAAAAGATTCAAATTGGTAATAAAGATACAGATGGGAATAGGAGATTGACAAATGTGCGCACTGTAATGGGGGAGGAAAGAGGGAGAAAAAGAAATGAAAGGGAAAAGAACAAAACATGAGGGCAATACAGAAAAGAAGCAGCAAGGGAGCTAGATATGAATACGAAAAGTAGAGATGACCCTATTGCCCTAAAGTGGCGGGGGAGGGGCAGAGGGAGTGCCTCTTGAGCTGATGTCCTGATTGTGTGGGAAAATGATACACATAGCTGGCCACTTGATGAAAGGGGAAGGAGGAGACGCCACAAGGGAACAAGTGACCAAGGCAGTGTCCCCTATGAACAGAAGAAGTGGATCCACTGCTGCTCTGGACACAGGAAAGGTGGGAAAAATGAGGGAGACATTGTCCAGAGAAAGGGACCATAGGGATACTTCCCTCCACCTTGGAGGTAAAAACAGTTTGGTTGCACAAGTTAGTGCCAAAGTTAGCCAAAAGGGCAAAGCTGTGACAGTTAAGCTGTTGAAATGTTTAAGGAAAACAGGGTCTGGGGGATGGGGATGGAGGGGGGAACTGGGGGAAGGGTGAGCACGGAGGTCACAGACTGCCCAGATGGAATGGGTGGTCAAGAGAACCTAAAGAAACTAATGGTGTGTACTAAGATAGTTACATATAATGTTAATGGCCTGTCCAGCCCTATACAAAGAAAGAAGATTGTGACAGTAGTGAGACAAGCAAAGGTGGAAATTATCTTTTTACAGGAGATACATTTAACAGAAGTAGAGCATCAGAAACTGAAGCAATTTGGGTATGAGGAGGAATATGCCTCCTCGTACAAAATGGGCAGGAGGAGGGAGGTTGCAATTCTTGTTCCCACGACCACCCCATTTGAGTATATACAAAAGGAGATAGACAAGGAGGAAAGATATGTGTTACTTAAGGGGAAGATACACAGCCAGGTAGTGACGTTAGTAGCAGTGTATCCCTACCCAGGGTTGCCGATAGCTTCTATAAGAAACTATTATTAAGGGTTACTGAACAGATGGAGGCACACTGCTATGCTGGGGGACTGGAATCTCACACTGGATCTGAATATGGATAGCACATCTAGGATTCCTAGGGACACACACAAAGTTGCAAAACAAGTTAAGGCTGTGATAGCCAGCTGGGGCTACACGATGCCTGGAGATTTCTAGAAGGGAGTAATGAGGGATATACATACTACTCTCAGGTACACCTCATGTATTCAAGACTGGATATCTTCCTAATACCAAAGGAAACTCTATCAAAGCCAGTTAAGGGGGAAATAGGAATAATGGGGTCTCAGATCATGCCCCTCTAGCAATAGAAATAAACTTAAGGGAAATACCAAAGAACACATTTTGGAGGTTGAACTTAGCACTCCTGAGGGACAAAGAAGTATTGGAACAGATCCCACAACTAATAGAGCAAATGCTTAAGTACCATAATGATTCGGAAACAAGTAAGAGGGTGGTGTGGGATGCCCTAAAGGCAATGATTAGAGGAAAATTGATAGCTATAGGGGCAGCTAGGAAAAAGGAGAGAAGAAGAAGAAAGCAAATGGAAATGGAGGAACAGATTAGGACGTTGGAGACATAACAACAGGATAGAATAGATAAGAAGAGAGGGGAAAGAACTATTAAAACTTAAAAAAGAACTCAGCACACTATTGGAATATAAAATAGAACAAAACTTAGCATTTCTAAGACAAAAATAGTATGAGGGAGTCCCACAAGCAGCAAATGTCTTGGCTTATAGACTAAGAGCTAATAGGGCAAAAGCACAGATAATTAAAATAAAGCTTCCAGAAACAGGGGAACAAGCCCCAACAATAGAAAAAATACATTTATCAAAGCCGAATGTTTGCTTGCTGATATTAGCATCAGATGTTAGAAGCTATAATGCCCCAGGCGTTTGTTGGTATTTGTACTACAAATTTTCAGCATGGACTTTTTGTGACCCCCACCTCATGAAAGCATTTGGGACCTCTGCTCATAAACAGTGGCACTGTGAGTTTGTTAATCTGTCCCGAATGTTGATTTCTCACAATGACTGTGCCATTCTGCACCAGATGTGTGAAAACACAGTTCGGGCAGGACATGAAAAATGAGAGCTGCGCTGTTCATAGGGAGGTGTGAAGAGATGGCAGTGCTGAAAATCTGGAGTGAAAATATTAAAAAATGGTATGAGAAACAAAGACAAATCGGATTTAAATGACCCGCAAACATCATGAAAGGTGAGACACTAATGACATTTGAAGAAGGTAAAGGGATATACAACTGGGGAGAGGCAGACAAAATCAGATATTACCAAATAAAAGGGTATATACAAACACAGCAGAAAAAAACAGAAACAGACGGATTCTACTGGAAAGGGAGGTAACACTCAAACAACTCTTAAATAAACAAGATACAAAAGGGGCAATAACACAACTATAACAATTCTTTCTAGCGCGTAAGGGATCAGAAACCACACATATAATGAAAAAATGGGAGGAAGGTGCAGACTTTCATTTAACAGAGGGGGAGTGGACGAAGATATGGGAAGGAGCCTTCAGGGTATCTTCATCTCCAAAATGGAGGGAATTTCAATGGAAGATAAATACTAGATATTTTGTAACTCTGCACATGAAGGCAAAATGGGATGGGGAAAGTGATGCCACATGTTGGAGAAAGTGTGGGGAACAGGGGGCTACACATGAGCATATTTTCTATATCTGCTGTAAGCTAAATAGCTTTCAAATTGACATAATGAAAAAACTTAAGGACATATTCCAAATCCAAGAGGAGTTACATATACAACATTGCACTTTGGGACTTCCACCCCAAGAAATCAAAGGGTCGAATGTGAAATATCTATGGAGAATTTGCATAGCAGCAACAGGGGAGGCGATTACCAAGAGGTGGCTTAACCCAGAACCACCAACAATGACAGAATGGAAACATATAGTAGGGGAGGTGCAAGAAATAGAAAGGTTAACTTTCCTTTCACAAGATAAAACAGAGAAATTCAGGGAAAGATGGACACGGTGGATTTTGGAGATGGAGTGAGACTGGATAAGCATCAAGAGACGAGAGGGGGGAAATGGGGAAGAGGGACAGACCCGCATTAGGCACAACACAAAGAGGTCAAGGAGACCAGAACATAACACACAGGAGCTCTGCAGCGAACCACCCAGGCCCCCCCCCAAGAATTCTTAAGGTCTGAATTGCAACCAGGAACATAAGCTTTATACATTACCCAAGACTCTGTAAAGTTCTATAGTTAGGAATTGTTATATTAGTGACAGCAGAAAATAGTTACAAGACACAAGGAAGAAAGGGAGGAGGGGAGGTATTTAAGAATGATATGTAAGATGTAAAATATTAATCAACACTGGCAGAATGTTAAAATAGAGCATATTATGTTGGAATTTCAATGTATGTAAGATGCACTCCTTTATGAGAAATAATGTAAATATAAAAAAAAAAGAAAATGTTGAACAGGATCGGTCCCAGTACTGACCCCTGGGGTATCCTGTTAGTCACTCTTCCCCTGATGGAACTCCACTAACGACCATCCTTTGCCTTCTTCCCTCCAGCCAATTTTTCACCTATCTCACCACCTCTGGCCCCACCCCCAGGGCTCTCAATTTGTGCAGAAGCCTTCTGTGTGGCATGGTGTCAAATGCTTTATTGAAGTCTAGATAAACCACATCCACTGCCCCACCCTGATCTATCACTCTGATCACCTGTCAAAGAATTCAATTAAATTTGTTTGACATGACCTACTTTCCATGAATCTGTGCTGTCTGTGATCCTCCAGATCATTTGAATCAAGATACTTGATAATTATTTATTTTACTAATTTCTCCATCAACTTCCCCACCACTGATGTCAGGCTGAGTGGCCTGTAGTCGCCTGCCTCTTCCTTACTTCCTCTCTCCCTTGTGGAGAGGGACCACATCTGCTTTTTCCAGTCATCTGGAACAACCCCCATCTCTAATGATCTATTGAACAGGCCAGTTAATGGCTCTGCTAGCACCTTCCTTAGCTCCCTCCGTATTCTGGGGTGTACCCCATCAGGTCCCATGGGTCCCATGGCTTTGTCTACTTTTAGTCCTGCTAGTTTCTTTAGGACCCCTCCACTTTGAATAGGCTGATGTCCACCCCATCCCCAGCTTTCCCCCTCTTCCTGAGCCGTCCTCCTTCTCCCTCCCCCTCCACCGTGCACATGAAGCAAAAGCAGCTATTTAGGATATCTGCCGTCACCTGGTCCCCCTCAACCATCTCCCCACCCTAATCCCTCAGCCAAAATATCACACCCTTTGTCTTCCTCCTTTCTCTCACATACCAGTAAAAGGTTTTGTCCTCCTTGGTCCTTACCTTTGCTCTCCTGACCTCATTTCCCACCTCCTTTTACCTTTCCCAATACGCTTCTCTATCTTCCTCCCTCTGCGTCTGCTTTTATCTCTTGAACGCTGCCCTTTTTGCCCTGACCTTTATTGCTACTTCCCTGCTGAACCATAGAGGTTTCCTTTTTTTCCTGTTTTTGCTGACCTGTTTAACACAGAGATTTGTGGCTTCTACTATTGCCCCCTGTATTTTTGCCCTTTTTTCTTCCACCACCTCCAGATACCCCATCCCTACCGGAGTTTTCTTGAGGTGGTCACCCATTCTCTTAAAGGCCACCTGCCTGAAATCTAGGACTTTTATCTTAGAGGGTTTACAAAAGGAAGGTCCTGTCAAACTAATCTCATAGATTTCTTTGACTGGGTAACCAGAGTGGTGGACCAAGGGGGAGCAGTTGATGTTGCCTACCTTGACTTCAAAAGCTTTCGACACTGTTCCACATAGAAGATTGATAAATAAGCTGGGTAGACTTGGGGTGGGTCAGAAGTTGGTCAACTGGATGGCAAACTGGTTGATGGGCAGAAAACAGAGAGTGGTGGTAAATGGTATACAGTCAGAAGAGATGCAAGTCACAAATGGGGTACCTCAGGGATCAGTTCTGGGGCAAGTCCTCTTCAATATCTTCATTAGTGACATTGCAGATGGACTAGCAGGTAAGGCTTGTCTGTTTGCAGATGACACCAAGATCTGCAACAGAGTAGATGATCCAGATGGGGTGGGCAGAATGAGAAGAGATCTGGATAAACTAGCAAAATGGTCAGAACCGTGGCAACTGGGATTTAATGCAAAGAAGTGCAAGATCATGCAGATAGGGAAGAGAAACCCTGAAGCCACCTATAGGCTGGGAGGGGAGTTGCTGGCAGTCACAAAGGAAGAAAGAGACTTGGGCATCATCATCACCAATGACCTGAAATCATCCAAGCAGACCTCTAAAGCAATAGGTAAGGCTAGGAGGATGTTAGAGTGTATTAGTAGGGGCATCACAAGTCATAAGAGGGAGGTAATAATCCTTCTTTACAAGACACTGGTTAGGTCCCATCTGGAGTACTGCATGCAGTACTGGAGGACACACCTTCAGAAGGACATTAACCAAATTGAGGCAGTCCAGAGAAGGGCAACCAAAATGGTGCAGGGACTGCATCAGAAAACATATGAGGACAGATTAATGGAGCTCAATATGTATACCCTTGAGCAAAGGAGGGAGAGAGGGTGTTATGATCGAGACATTCAAGCACCTTAAGGGCATTAACAAGGTGAAAGAGTCTAACATGTTTAAATACAAGAAAAATAGCAGGACAAGAGGACACAGTATGAGATTAGAGGGAGGCCGATTAAGGGGGGAATGTGAGGAAATTCTTTTTCACAGAAAGAGTGGTGGATGCATGGAACGGCCTACCTCAGGAAGTGGTGGCTATGAATACAGTGCAGGGCTTCAAACAGGCATGGGATAGGCATAAGGGAGCAATACAGATGAGTATGAATAGATAGACCACTGACAGAGCAAAGGCCGATGGCACATTTATAAGGTAGAAAAAGAAATGGGCAGACTGGATGGGCCTTGAGGTCCTTATCTGCCGTCAACTTCTATGGTTCTATGTTTCTATAGTGTTTCCTTACTGGTGCTGTCCTTAGCGTGAGCATTACTGTATTATGGTCACTTGTGCCTAGCCATTCTCCCACTGAGACCCCCACCCTGTCTCCATTTGTAAAGATTAGGTCAAGTACTGCCCCTTCCCTAGTAGGTTCCCTGACTAGCTGTCTCAAGAGAGCCCCATGGAGCGAGTCAATGATATCTCTGCTTCTGGCAATCTAGACATCTAATCTCAGCTGTGCTGGATTTTCAGAAGCTGGGAAATCATGCACTTAGGGCAGGCACAGCTCCTACTGCTAGCTGCCATAGGACCCCTTATGATTGCTCCACATGAAGGTGCAAAAAACAGCACAATTACAGTTGGGAGCATCCAGGTACAAAAACTATGCCCTTGGGAGATGTGAGACTCTGTTCCCCCAAACTCCCTCATCCCACCCCTAACAGTACCCTTGGCAAATAGACCTAACAGAATGAGTCCCCTTGGAGTTATTACTATCCCCCTCCCTAGGTCACTGCCCCACAAACACCTACTCAATATCGGGTCAAGTGAAAGAAAACTATCACTTCAGGAAACTTAGTAAATGGTATGCCCTGAAAAATGCGTGTTGCTCCTCCTACTCATATTGGGCAACATACATCCTAACTCTGGACCACTTTGCATGGTAGGTCCCAGCCAGTCCCCACTAGGCTACCTAAGAATCTTAGCACTAAACATTGGTAGTCTACTATCTAGGTTTGACCAGTTTTGGGGGCTTGGGTAGTACAGATGCAACCAGATGTCATCTCGATCACAGAAGCCTGGCTCAAGCACAAAATCCCTGATGTTGCCATAATAATGGGTGGTTACAACTTAATCAGACAGGACCGTAAAGGCAAGCATGGGGATGGTTGTCTAATCTACCTAAATTCTAGCCTGCAGGGGCATAAAATCTTCCTGGACAATCTATCCTGTGATTGTGAGTGCCTAGCAGTAAAGTTGATATGAAAAGGGCATGAAGCTCTGACCCTCATGACAGTGTACATACCCCCAAGAAGTGAAATAACTGGCCTTGAAAATAACCCACAAGGGAGAAGTAATCGACATGCGGGACCTTAACATGAACTGGCTAGCAGAAGCCAGCACCACAGGCAAGGACTTAGTGGATGTTCTCTACCTCATCCAAGTAGTCATAGAATGTACTGGGACCAATTATAAAATGGGGACCAGCACATTGATAGATTGGGTCCTGACCACCAACCCAGAAAGGCTCACTGAGGTCTCTGTCCTGTCAGAGTCCATCAGTGATCACTCCTCTGTGTTAGGTTACTAGACAAATAAATATTCTAAGCCCCCCACCCAAAACTACCACTAGCAGGGTACTCTGCAAAGGCTAGCTGGATGCACATAAAGCATACCTGGCCCAGTTGGACTGGTCCTTCCTAGACTCCACCCTGATACTAAGGCAGTCTTGGATTTCTTTATTGATCAGTTTAACATGGCCTGCAATATATATGCACCCCATAAAAAACGTAAAGTCCGAGGCAATAGTGCCGAATGGGCTACATCTTCTCTCCTTGCCCAGACACAGCACAAGGACAACTTGTGGTAGCAGGCCAGAGCCTCCAGAACATAGGGAGATATTCAAAATTATGAGACAGCTAAGAGCAAATGTACTAGAGACATACGTCTAGCCAAAGCGAACGACTTTAAGGAAAGGCAGGCTTATAACTGGGGAAATGGGAAGAGATTTTGGGAGACTTTAAAAGACCTCATGATCACCAGTTACAAGAGAAGTCATCAATGAACCTGAGGCGATATCAAATGCATTCAATAACTCATTTACTGATCTCCATTCTATCCTCACCTCAAATACCTCCCATGGGACAGACACCACCAACCCCCTAGTAAATCCACCAGCCTTATCCACCTACAGCAATCCCAGCAACTCCCCTGTTCTATTTCAGACCCATCACTGTACCTGAAACAGTAAAATACAAAAAAACAGGTTCTGGGAAAAACAAGGATGGGTGTAGATATGGTAGACACGAAACTAGTTGCTCTTACATAAAAAATGAACTTGCCCTCCCCCTAACCAAGATTTTCACTCTCACAGTGATACTCACAATTCCCAAGGGTATGAAAAACAGCACTAGTTACCCCTGTCCATAAAAGTGGTGACCGTACATTAGTTACCAATTATAGATCAATATCAATACTCTCCCCTCTATCTAAGGTCCTGGAGAAAATTGTATAAGACCAACTCATAGATTACCGCCGCCAGCCCAGTTGCGCTGATGGTTGAGGTGCTGGACACCAGACCTCATGTCACGCCGGCAACCCAGGTTTGGGAATGAACTCGGGCTGTTGGGGGTCAGCTGGGGGCATTGGATACGGGCTTATTTCCAAGGCTGCTGGTTTGCGGACTGATGGGATGACAGCTGGAGGGAGGCAGCCTTGCTATAGAATATCACCTTGTTGGAATTTTTTCCCATTGTGGCAGCCGTGTTGGTATGGGGGGGATAGACTAAATGACAGGAAGGTGCTCTTCTGGTCTGATAATGAAGGGGTGGTCCACATAATCAATGCTCAGTCTTCCAATTCCAAGGAAGTCATTAGTAGGGATGTAAGTTTATCATGGCAGTCATACACGTCATTGAATCCATGACGTTTGATCTTTATTCAGGACTTCCATGACTTTCACTAGTGTCATCAGAATGTAGCAATGATGACAGAGCCACAACATTTACTACCATTTACTAATGATTTCATGAACAAACAATGAGTCATTAAAACCTCATCTATGACAAACTTACGTCCCTAGTCATGAGGCTCTTGACGATATTTGTCCTCAGGTGCCTACAGCTCAATATCCTATTCAGAGTGAAACATGTGCTCAGGGAAGGGAATGTAACTGCGGATGCTCTGCCTCGTTTGCAACTCCAGCACTTCAGGCAGATGGCCCCAGCAGCAGAGAGCTCACCGGCCCAGGTACCGACGTTTCTCTGGCAAGTAACAATGCAAGAACGGTCGATTTGGTGTGACACGCTCTGGCCTCAGCAACTTGGCGTAAGTGTAGAGCTCACCTAAAAGCTTTCTGGGATTTCTGTGGGGACAGGGCCAAGAGTTATGATGCATTACAACACTCACTGATTATTCAACAGTTTGGGCACCACATGATAGATGAAGGCTGGGCACCATTGTACATCTATAGTCACTCGTCCGTTTTGGCCTTCATTGCTAAGATGCATGGCTTACAGATCGTGAAGGGGACCTTCATCATCAGAAAGATGGTCAAAGGTTGGGCAAGGATACGGGGCTGTAGACAGCACCAAACTAAACCAATAGACAGTTGTTTGTTAGAGGAGATAATGGAGGTCTTACCGCACGTTTGTTGGTCTGGGGATGAAACGACAATGTTCAAGGTCCTGTTTGCGTGTGCATTCTTTGTGGCTTTCATGGTATCGGAGCTGGTGGAGAAAGGCAACCTATCAACATGGCATAATTTACAATGGGGGAATGTGACATTCAGGCATGACAGATTAGAGTAACTCTTGTGCCACTCCAAGACCTCACAGCTGGGGCCCCCAAGGGACAGGCTGGGGTTCTGCCCCTGGGGCATGATGGTAGAGTACATAGGATGGAGAGGGGGAGGAGCTCAAGGGGCTTTCTTTATCCATGCCAATGGGAAGCTGGTCACTAGATACCAGTTTGCTGCAGTGCTATGAAAGGGAATTACTGCCACAGGCAGGGAGCCCCTGTTTTTTAATACACATTCATTTAGGATTGGGTCTGCTACAGAGGCCTCTAGGCTGGGCTGCATAAGGGACAGAACACAGGCAATTAGCAGGTGGCAGTCCAGGGTGTACAGGAGGTATGTGCAGCCACAGGAAGGACAAAGAGTAGTGGCACGGGGCATGACACAGAGTGCCCATTGATAACGCTTTTGATTTCTCTTACAGGTGCCTTGCCCACACCCAAAACATTTTACCTGATGGGCCATTCCTTTGTTGAGAGTGCACAAGCTTGGGCAGCATATCAAGGTCAATGGGATCAGCTTGGCATTCCTGCAGACAAGGCAACAGTCCAGTGGTGCAGAATGGGGGCATGAAGTGGGCTGACCTGACACCGACTCTCAAAAACTTTGGATTAGTCATCAGCCCACCACAGGGCTTGGTTATACATTTGGGGGGGGGGGCATGATCTGGGGCACCTGTCCTCCATCGATGTCATCCAGGGTGTTATGTTGGATTTGTACTGTATCCTCTGGCACATGCCCACCTCTAGACTGGTGTGGTCTAGGATAATACCTCAGAGGGAATGGAGGAGGGGGACGGCAGCCAGACCATTGTGGAAAGTGCATAAGGAAGTGAACTGAGAAACTTCTCGGTTCTGCCGCAATAAAGGAATTAGGTTAATTGGGCACCAGGACATTTATCCTAATTATGAGGCTTTCTTCAATGTAGATGGTGTGCACCTGTCAGAGGTGAGGCAGGCAATTTTTAATAATAGCATCCAGAATGTATGTTTAAGGAATGGCTCTAGGGTATTCTCCTGGTGGCATCTGTGGGAGATGCGTATTGCATACGTATCTTGTGGTGGACGATTTGGTGCTCAGAGTTAATAAGGTGTTATTTATGTGATATGGGGTGGCCCAGTGAGGGTTTACTCCGATGAAGATCACAAAAGGTGGGGCAGAATGGAACTGTGGTGGGCAACGACCAGGCAGTGGGGCCCAGTGAGGGCTACACTGCATGGCCAGAGCCTAGCCTCTACCATATCATTCCACATGTTACTGGTTGAGATTCTTGGAAAAGCTTGTGCAGGATGTTCCAAGTGTGTTGATCACAGTTGTTGAGATTGGAGTCTAGTGAGGGGGATCAACAACCTTTGGAGAGCGTTGGGGAAGGTACTTTTTAAAGTTATATATTGCAGTAACTAGTTGATGTATGATGTTTTATTAAAATCGACGTATATTCTGTTTTTAGTAAAAGGTGATAAGCAAGTGTTATAGTGCTATATTAGTTTTAGCGAGAGTGAGCTTAAATTTTAATTGAGCTCAGCAGAAAACTTATTTCTATGCCCTTCTGCCCATGAGAGTACTGATGTCATTGCTCTAAACAAAGGCATGCGAGTGCATGATCTGAGGTGTCTCTACATACTGTGAGCAGATAACGTGGTTTATGTTACACTATCTTATCTTACGTGTCCTCCTTGGAACTTGAAGTTACACTGCGATCATGATGGTTCTCTGTATCATTATATTTTAATAACAGGCTGAATCGCCATGAAGGGCAGCACTCTTGAATACTATGTGAAGAGCAGAGCAGGAGAATGAAAGCTGCTCAGTGGTATTTCTAAAGGTTTTGCAGGAATCAGTGACTAATATTTATTAAACATGTTTAAAAATGACTGTCCATCCCTCTTAATCGCTGTTCTGACCACTTTCCTTCCCCAAGTGACCACCCAGCCCTGTCACCCTTTACTTGGGGCCTCTTTGTTCCTGCTGTTTATTCCCACCGGAGTGGGGTCAGGGAGAGACAGCTATGCCTCCATGAAACTCTAGTTCTATGAAAGGAGGTGACAGAGAGCGGGGATGTCACACTGCCTGTGTGCGATTTTTCTGGATTTCTGTTTTTTCTCCTAGCACTACTGAACATTAGTGCACACTGGACTCATGGGGATGTGAGTGCACAATAATGTGCACAACCCCTAGCCTGGCTGATACCCACTCTCTCTCTGCTGCATTGTCACCTGTGGTCACCCATGGTGGTCCCCCCATCCCGATGTCCCAGGCTCATTCCAAAACCCAGGTCACGGGCACCACACTGCGCTGATGGGCCAATGTCATGAAGCACTTTTATAGTGGTATAAGAGGTTTGTTTTACGTTTCTGCTCAAGAAAGCAGTTTTGAAAGTATCAGTTTTACTTTGGTTACACTTCCTCTTTTTCCTCCACTCCTGATCCGTCACAACTCTTTTGGATGGATGGATGGTATAAAACAAGAAAAGTGAAATAAAGCCACATTAGGTTTCATTAGATCCCAGGGCTTAATAGGTAACGTGGACGGACTGGATGGATCTCTAGTCTTTCTCTGCCATATTTGACTACGTTTTCATTTTTGTATTAAGCCAAAAAAACACTGAAAATGTTTGATGAATAGTTGGGTATAAACAACGTTTCAATCCCAAGCTAGTGAGTACCCAAGGGCCTGGAATAATAGTCAGGGGCTTATGTTATAAGTCAGTAGGGCATCCAATGATGTGTCTTATGAATGCAATAAGACAGGATGAGGTGTGGGTTGTTGCCTGATAAGAGCAATCTCCAGCTGCCTGGTGAGGCACGAGGCGCTTGCGCCGACTGCGTTCTGCAACTGGAGAGTGCTCTTATCAGGCAACAACCCACGTTCTGAAGCGTCTTATTGCTCTTATAAAATGGGTTCAAGTACTCAAAAAATTAGAAAAAGGCATAAAGTTTTAAACAAATGGTAGAATAGATTTTAAACCATTTTAAGACATTTAAGATCAAGTAGTCCCCATATATAGTGAGCTCTAATAGAATAAAGGAAAGAGTAGTGAGCGCCAATAGTTTTTTTCACTAATGTTTATTTATGACTGCATTCCCACCCCTCCAACACATTTCATTTTTTTTATTTTGCGTGGTTTCTTGCAGAGCTCATAGGCACCGGAGAAACATGCTGTTTGTAGAACTGAGAGAAGCGTGTGATGGATGCCGTATTCGGCATCAACGGCTGTAACTGTGGCAGCATGAGATAGAGAGCAAGTGGGGGACTTCCAGGTTGCAGAGTCCTCCCCCACCCTCCACCACACACACAAACATTTTTTTCCTTATTTTTAGTGTTTTCCTGCAGAGCTGGAGAGTGCTGGAAAAGTGTGCTGTCTGCAGAGATGAGAGCAGTGTGAGAAGCATGCTGTTAACAGTGCTATTGGCTATAACTGTAGCCGAGAGAACAAGGTAGTGACAGACTTCTGGGTCACAGTTAGCTTAGGCAGTTGGTGGCTGTCAGTCCAAACTTGTAAGTTTCTATGGTGGTGTAATTGTACTAATGGGATTAAAAACATGGATCAGTCATCTAGGTAGCCCGTGATAAGGGCATTTTCGTTTGGGCTGTCCGCAATTCGGTGATGCCAAAAGGGTGACTGTGTGCGGGACGATAGGGACAGATCACCGATGTGTTGTTGGGTGAATGTGTGGGAGCACAACAGTGACAGGGGATCCAGGTGCATACCTGTAGGGTGACCGGGGCATAACGGCGACTCCTTCCATGGCGACACTATGTACGGAGACTCCTTCGAGTGCGAAGGAGGAAAAAGGCCAAAAGGACAACAGCATGCCTGGGAATAGGGGGCTGCCACAGCAGCGGCTGAACCTGGAGTCAGCCAGTGGGGTCACATGGTGTACTGACGTCCCCCCCCCCCCCGCATATAGATGGAACGCCCCCCGAACCACCCCCAAAACGTCACAGACCAGGGCACACGCCCCACACCACTAGGCAAGTCTCAGCAGCTGCAGCACTCGAACCGCTGATGTAGCACATGCCAACCAGCACTGACGCTGACACAACAACAGCCCAGTCAGCCAAAGGATCGAGACCCACCACCGGACATACACCCCACAGGGTATGTAACTACTCACCGTACCACCGCCCGATGTTCACCTCGGCTGGACCTGCACCTCCACTGTTGCAACCACTGGTAGCCGATGTACCGGCCTTGACCACCACCACCACCGCCGCCATGCTACAGTGGGACATGCCCGCAGACACATACGTTTTAAGCACGCCACCTGGGGGTTGGCGGGGACACACGCCCACACAGGTGTGTGGGCACATTACCTCCCATGCAAGCCACCCAGTGCCGACAGGACAGCCTTCCATACAACAGTGAGCTACCCACATGGTGGAAACATGGACAATAGTGAGTCAGAAAGGGAAGCCCCTCCTGTCCCATGTAGGCTATCTCTACCACCGGGACAAGAAGGTAAAAAACAAAACCTACTGGTGATGCATGCAGGACCACCACTCCAGCTGTCCTGCACACGTGCACACAATAGCGGGTTATGTGGTGTTCACCAGGTGAGCCCACAGCCATGTCCCTGATGCGGGAAAAGAGGGGGCCCGTGAGGTCCTGACATGGGTGAGGGAGTGGCATGAACCACGGCTGAGGGCACTGCCCACATCATTGCCCAGTGTACCACTGGAGTCCCCTCTGCATTGGCTGGAAGCCTGCCACCACTGCCGCATATGCGGCCCACTGTGCAGCGGGTGCAACAGGCATCACAGTGTGGCCATGCTACACTCGTGTCACTGCCGGAACTGGTAGTCCCACCTGAATATGTCATCACAGGTGCTGGAGACATCTTTCTGCAGCATGACAGTGTCCCCTCAGAGGACCGCATCCCGTTGTTCGCAACACAATGGGCGCTGCAGTACCTGGCCACCTGTGACCAGTGGTTCATGGATGGCACATTCCGCTGTGCACCACCACTGTTCAGTTAGCTCTACACAGTGCATGGCATGTGTGAGGGCATCGTACTGACCGTGGTGTATGCCCTCATGCCCAGCCAGATGGAGAGGGCGTACTCACAGGTATTTGGTGTCATCAGTTGGCTGGTAGGGGGTGTGTGTTTGAGGACGGTCTTCATGGACTTTGAGCGGGCAGCATGGCGAGAGGTCATGGCGACATTCATGGGCACTGGCATTAAAGGCTGTTTCTTCCACTACTACCAGGCCATCTGGTGGAAGCTACAGCAGATCCTCGGGCTGCAGTCCCACTATGCCATTGATGCAGAGTTCGCACTCCACATCCGCATGCTGCTCACCCTGGCACATGTGACCGAGGATATGGTGGAGGCTGCATATGGGGAGCTGCTGGACATCCCATTCTATGCCTCCCAGGATGAACTGCTGCATCCACTCCTGGACTACATGGAGGCAATGTGGGTTGGTCGTCTGGTGGGCAGGACAGCTCGCCATAGGCCCGTGTTTCTTGTGTCCACCTGGAATATGTACGAGGTGAAACTGGATGGCCATGCCAGGACCAACAATGCAGAGGAGGACTGGCACAGGGGCTTCTCTACGAGGGTGGGTGCCAGCCACCCCACTGTGTGATGCTTTCTGTACTGTCTGCTGCAAGAGGAGCACCACACAGGTGTCTGGATGGAACTGCTGCTGTCTGGCTCAGGGTGGCCATGCCCTAGGCAGCGGTACTGGGACCTCACGCAGCGGCTCGAGGCCCTAGTCGCAGGGTACAGGGCAGGGCCACACCTGGCTACCTGTGCACACTCGCCTACGATCTCCACCTGCAGGTCTAGGTGAGTGTGGCACTTGCTGCGCTGCCGACAGTGCCCCCGGGTCTCCAGTTCCAACACCTCCCTGCTGTCCCTTGTCCACATTTGTGTCCAGCTGCACTGTCCGGCTGTCCCTTCCTGTGCCGCCTCATGTCTGGCCATTCCCAGTGGCCACCATACCACCTCGCACTCCTGGTACACATCCCCATGCTGCTTCATAGGTGCTGTAACCGCTCACGGTGTCCCCTTGTCACAGTGGTGTCTGTGTGCTGTGTCCCCTGTGCACCCCTGTTACCCCACCCAGTGTTGTTGCTGTCCACTGTTGCTCACTGTGCACATGGCCCCCCCTGGTGCAGTCCCCTGTCAGTGTAAGCGGTGGTGGCAGTGTTTTTTTTTCGTGGCCCATTTGCCGTATCATCTTTCACGGCTGCTGCCATGCACCACGCCTGTTGTCCTCCTTGTGCTGTCACCCTTCTCTGTGTGCCACGATTTGCCCTGCTCATGCTCTTGCACAGGTGCCCTTCCAACATTCCCCCACCTGCAGGCGCCCTTCCGCCAGTCGCTGTAACGCTTTCACTCATATCACATTGATCCATTATCTGACGATGGCATGAACTGAGAGAATGAGGTAGTGACAGACTTCCGAGTTGCAATCGGCTTTGACAGTTGGCTGTTGTCAGTCTGTACTTCGAAGTTTTCTAGTGTTAAGGGTAGTGTAACTGTACTAATGGGATTTAAAACGTGGATCAGTTATCTTAGGATGGCATTTGCGGCGATGGCAGCGGTGGCGGAGGTGCCGCTCTGAATGCACGTGCAAAGGGGTTTCATGAGCTTGAGAGGTGAACTGTAAAAAAATAACTGATTAAAGAAGGTAAGGGAGAAGGGAGGCATGAATCTCTGGGTGCACTGCATCCTGGTGCCCCAAAAAGTGTCAGCTGCAGGGTTGTTGTCCTATAAGGACACGGGTCCTGACCAATCAGGACCCAGGACTTCCTTTACCCATTTTGTAAGGTACAAGAAACAACGAGTGCGAGGTTTGGGCAAGAGGATCACAAAGTGAAGCTTAGCAGTTCTGTTTGCCCAAATCTCAGGAGAGGAGTCTCTTATACCATGAGACATCACAAAGAAGCCCTATTAACGTATTACAAATCACTCAAGTTCAGTTCAAGGGATTTATAAGGTTAGACTTTTTTTATTTTATTGTGATGTCCTCTCCCCTGGTGTTAAAGTGGAGCGCTCCCTCCTTGCACTCCAACATGAGAGCACACTGTGCACTGGATAAGAGGTATGGCAACTCTGTGTGCTGATTGGCTGAAATCGTGCTAGTTATTTATATTCAGGAACATGCTAAGATTATAACTGGGTTCAAAACACAATGGGACCCCCTTTAAGGGGGTTATTTAAGTGATAATGTGCTAGTTGCATTATTATACAAGACAATAAATTGATTGCCGACTGAATAAAGTCAAGCCACGAGGCAAAATTACAAGACGGGCACAAGCACACTAAGAGACTGGATGCTCACCACCCCCCTGAGCATATCACCGAGGTCACAGTCCTACTGGACTCCCTTGGTGGCCATTCCCTGGTGATGTTCACATGGTCAAATAGGTTTACCAAGCATACCCCACAACAAACTAAAAACCACTCTCTCAGGAAGGATCAGTTGGAGACATTCAAACAATACCTAAGACTGATCGACTGGGCCGCATTAGATAGGGCACAGGATGTTAACCACACCGTGGAATACTTCTGCATTATCTTCATAAATGCAAGTAATATATTCACCTCTTTCAAGACCAAGAAAGTTAAAGTAACCTCAACTCCAGGGCATGGGTGTAGGCAGGCATACTCCAAGCACTCCATGGTGTGCATTATTATATAAGGGGGTAGCAAATAGGCTCTGAACTGCTTCCTTTTTCCATGAAAACTAACAAAGAAAATACTGAACCCTTCTGTAATGTCATTCATAGGAGTCAAAACTAGAAGGACTTGTCACTAATACTCTCCTTGCATCCCAATGACAATACAACCTTACAGGCTTTGTGCTGGTATGTGGGTGTCTTAGGGAACAATGCATGGCAGTTGTATTTACCCACGTACGGCAACAACCACTGTCATGAGATACAAAAGTTGTATCTACTGTGCCAAATGAGGCAACAAACATGGTCCTGGTGTACGTTTATATATTGTCTAGCTACATTGGGGGGGGGGAGCCCAACCTAACAAGGGGGGGTAGCAGTGAGTCCACTTGGTGTGCAGATCTGAAATCCCTGGCTACACCCCTGCTCCAGGGGTCAGTGGCTCTCTCATTGTGCTAATGTGCTATAGAGACAATCTATGGCATAAAGCCAAAGCCACTGGGAAACAAGCTGACCTCACTGCCTACAAGGCAGCCAGAAACCATTACATAAATCTAATTAGAAAGGGCCAAGCCGGATACTACAAAAAACTACTGAGCAGGATGTGGGAGAAATGGTAGGGACTTCTGGAACTCTGTGAAATCCCTTACAGGGAAGGATTCCAAATCAATTCAATGTGTGATCTGCTTAACCCTGGCTTTATAAATTTATTTAATTATTTTTAGAGGGGCTCCTGGTTGTGACCAATATCCACAAACAAATGAATGAAGTCCAGTCTGCCCCCCCCCCACAACTGCCCAATCAGGCCTGTAATGGAGGATTTTTCAAACCGATTGGGGCCACTTTGACAGAGTGGTTTGGCTTGTTCACATTTTGGCCAAAGTTTGATAACTAAGAGCCCCTATTTGGGACATGAGAGACTGAAAAATCCTCCATTGCAGGCCTGATTGGGCAGTTGTGGGGGGGGGCACACTGGACTTCATTCCTTTGTTTAAGGATTCCAAATCCTCATCGGATCTGATTATATCTCTATGAGGTGTGCGGCTTGAACCTAGGAACATTGCCGGCACTTTCAACACTATGTTCACAGATCTCAGTGTGGTTTTACCAAGCAACTATCTAAACCTCCAACCTCCCGAACAGCCTCCTTGTCCTAGCCTGCCCCTCCTATAAATAACATCACACCACCCTTCTAGTTTAGACAAATCAGCAGAGCTGACTCCCTGAGGTATGTCAGGAGAGTACTCGGTAAGACAAGGATGGGCAGTAACCAAACAGATATGAAGATGATATCCCTTACTTTGGACGAGGGACCCTGCTGCTCACAAAAATCTTTAACAAATTGCTAAAAACTGGAATATTCCCTGACAAATTGAAACCTGCACTCATGATCCCTGTTTTCATAAACAGCGACTGAACTAGTCTGTCTAACTACAGACTGATATCCATACTACCACCCCTATTGAAAGCACTAGAAAGGATCATATCTGACCAACTCACTGACTACCTTTATAAACATAATCGTCTCTGCGCTACAGCATGGCTTCGAAAAAGAGGTTGTCCAGCCGACAGCGACAGTTGTGACAGCGAAGTCCTCTCAGCGACTCAGAGTGCCAGTGCTGCAGGGAACCCACTGGAACCTAGCACTGTCTGTTAGGCCCTACACCCCAAATCAGCTCTGACTCAGAGTTGATAATCCTTTAGTGGGAGGGGGTGTGGGAGGACACATTCTGCCACTGGAAGCCGGCAGCCGACTGCAAAACGTGGTTGACCTGCCGGTTTTGCTGTCGGGGCGTTCAACGGAAATTTTGTCGAACACCCGTTGAGGATCCCCGAAAAAGCATAGTACTCTGACTGCACTAATTGACTATACTAGTCTACTATATGATGCGCTGGACACAGGAATGACAGTGGGATCTATCTTCATAGATCTCACTAAGGCATTCGACACAGTCAGTCATCGACACCTCCTCAATAACCTATCTACTGATCTGTCCCCTGACATGGTGGCCTAGTTTGCAAGCTATCTCTCTTGTAGAACCCAAAGTGTGAGAATCTGCAGACAACTCTCAGAACCAAGGAAAGTAACCCTTGGTGTACCCCAGGGATCCATTTTCAGCTCTTTACTATTTAGTCTGTTCATAAATTCCCTTCCCTCTGCCTGTCTGGCTCACATGGTACTCTATGCCAACGCTGCCGTAATCTCGGTACCCAGCAATGAACTGTCCACAGTAACCTCCGAGCTCCAGTACAACTTCCATTGATTGGAAACATGGTTAATGCAGAACAGGCTCCTGCTTAACTATGAAATATACCAAGGACATGCTAATCACACTGCCCCACAATAAGAAAAAATACGGGCCACTGATAATCCAGAGCCACAAAGGCGAGACAATCGAGCAGGTATCCACCTTCAAATATCTGGGCATACATATCAATGACACCCTTACCTTCACCCCACATATTGAACATGTCATTAAAGCTGCTGACACCAAATTAGGAGTACTATACCGCAACAGACAGGCAATGACACCAGATGCTTTGAAACTTGTACCTGCAGCTCTATACTATTCATTATAGATTATGAGCTGGTGATCTATGGGTCAAGCTTGGATACTGCGATGAAGAGAATCAAAACCCTCCTAAATAAGGCCTGTAGACTGGCCCTTGGGGTGGACTACCTGATCCATATGTGCACACTTTACAAAGAAACTGGGTGGCTCTGACTTCAACAAAGATTAAAATTTCAGGCCTGTCTGTTAGGGAATAAATCTCTACTTGGCCAAGTGCCGACTCCATCGTCAACCTTTTTAAACTAGCCCTTACCACCAAGAACACTAGAAGTGTGGCTAAGGGAGTTCTACAGGTGTCTCTTAAGTGCACGACATTTGCTCAAAGATTGCTAGTGTTCAATGGTCCCAAGTAGTTAAATGACCTCATGGCACCCCTCCTGGATATCAGCAAACTTGGTTCATTTAAGAAGGTCCTTCATTCCTGTCTCACCCTTAAAAAAAATTGTGACTGCTCCCTTGAACCCTAGACCATAGCTGTAATCTTACCTAAACATGCTCTGCATCCCCCACCTCAATAAATTACCCCCCAACCTCTCTCTGACCTCCCATCCTTGTACTACTCCAACCTACTGTGCAGTGCATCTCCACTGCACACTTCACAAATTCTTCCTCGGGCTGCTCTTGGGACACTGCTCCTCCCCCTCTCAGTTTTTTCCTCCCACCCACTAACCTCTCTCTGACCTCCCATCCCTGCTGTACTCCACCCCCACTCTGCTGTGCACCCCTGTGGCACAGTTGACAATGCCTCCTTTGGCTGCTTATTAGCACACTGCTCCCTACCTAAGCCTAGCCGCGAAGGCTGAATTGCACTCTTCTTTCCTACTTAATCAATGCGCCACATTACTGTATTGCCGCTACAATCCTAATCAGCACTTTGTAACTGGAACCTGTGATGTTATCTCCTTTTGTAAACAAATATTGTTAGTAAAATGTATTTTCTACCTACTGTTGTCTTTGTAGTAATCTGTTCATTGTCAGTATGTAACTCTTGTAATCTATGTATTTTTGACATACTAATTCTTGACTTAGAGCTTTGAAAAGGAGCCTTTTGGGCTCAAAGGTTGTAATCCGAAACTGTAATAAATAAATAAATAAATGAAGTACAGGACCAAAGACAAGTATAGAAGATAATGTCTGGGCAGCCTTACACAACAACGTTGTGTCAGTTTCTTCAGTAGTGTCCTTTGTCAATCAGGATCTTCCAAATTGTAGCCACAGAGAGGTGGCATGGATTCTATAGAACACTCAAGATGAAGACACACACTTGGCTGAGTATAGATGCCCATACATTATGTGAATAGTAAGTGTACATCCATGGTTATTTCGTACAATCTGGTTCCTTTCAGAGAAAAGAGTTTTTGGGGGGTTGGGAGTTAAGGTTTGGTAGTGGGTTCAAAGACTCAATTAATGTACTGCATCTTTTTCCTGAGGTTAAAACTTTTTCAGTACAAAAGTTACAACTTGACTGTATAGAGGTGCCCAGCTGTGTGATAACATTATAATTAGTTGTGGTGCTGTACTGATATAACTATCACTTGAATGACCACAGGAGGTGATACAGTTGGAAAGTGATGGGGAAGAGGACACAGCATAGTTTTGGCGTTTGCCCACATACGCATGTATGTACGCACTCGTGCCTTGGGGCTCGAGTCGGTAGCATCCTCTGGGCAAAACAGCAAGAAATATCTCATAGCAGAAAAATGCAGCATTCTTGGGTCACACCACTCCCAACTGCCCACCAGTTCCCTCATATGAGAGGTTCAAGGGTGGACTGCCACTCAGGGAAAATATCCTTATAGTGAAAATAAAACACTCAGATCAAACCTGTGGTGCTGAGTGCATGTCAGTGAAGGGATGTGGATGGGGCTGAGAGGTCCCTTGGAAAATGATGTCAGCGATAATGATGTAACCACTACAGCACTTGCACAACACTGTGTTGTGCTAGCTGCCCTTCTTGGGTGGTGTACCCCCACTATCGTGGTGTCTGCAGCAACAGTATCTTTTGACAACCTGGATCCTCAAGATTAGACCTAGAGAGGTTCTGTGGTTGGCATAGAAAATTTGAGATGAAGACACAGACTCATACTTTATGTTTTATTGTATATGTACATCCATGTTTTTTTTGTACACTCTGGTTCCTTTTTAGTTAACTGAGGGTTTGGTGGGGTGGTGAAGGTACTTAAGGGTTGATGGTGTGTTCAAATAATCATCTTCTTAAGTAATATACCATGACAGGGTGTGCATTAAAGGATTTTAATGCACACCCCAGGGGAATGCTAAGGCATGAGGCCAAAGGTCGAGTGTCCTTATACCCCTAGGAAGTGCATTAAAATCCTTTAATGCACACCCTGTCATGGCATATTACTTACGTAAATGATTATGGACCACTATCATAAAAGAATTAGTTTGATTTACTCTGATAGAGATTAAAACATATTTACTATTTTCAAAAGAGTGTACAATACATTAAGTAGTATTTAAAACTTAATTTTCATTACACTGTAGTTATATACTTTCATTGAAGGCAACCTTCTCTTTATTTTTGTTTTTCACTTATGTGTTGTGGTCTAGTACATAAAAAGAAAACTGCTATATGATTGAGGTGAAAGGTTAGTAAGAAAAAAAACTTTAAACCTGCCAAGTTGCCTTTTTGTTGGTGGTGGGGAAGGGGTAGATTTCACCTGAAAACACCTATATATGATTAAAATGTACATGCTTTTATAAACATCAGCAAAGTAGTTGAGCAGTTTGGATCTGCCTCTACCTATGTAACTGTGTTTTCCCACCTTTTCTCTTTGTTTATAAAGTATTACTATATTGCCTACATTCTTCGTCCTGGTTTTTTTTCTGTTTTTCCCCACATTGAAGACATAGAATGTTTACCATGGAATACAGGGATTCAAAATTCTGCTCAGTTCCACCGGTAGAATGTTACTCTCCTAACATACTGTACACACAGACAACAAAGGCCTGTTTTTAGAGCCAGAGACTCAATTATCTCACTGTCAGGGCAAGCAGAAGAGATTTTCCTGATGTGCAGGTAAAGAAAGAAGGGGGAATTTTCACTGTCAGTAAAGAAACAGTTGTAATGAAAACTATAAACAATACTTAATGTTTCTAATTTGTTTATGTGTGCAAGGAGAGTGTGATGATCGGGTAAACAGCATTTAATTAATTTGTTTTATTTTTTTATTTAAGGAAGTTTTATTTTTAGGGCCAAGTTGAAGGTTATTACAGTGTAAGGGTAGCAGCCATGTTTGTGATGGAAGATCAGTTCTGGTTGTAGGGGGACTGATAGAAGATAGTTCTGGTTGTAGGAGGACTGATTTGCTCATTGTGTGATGTGGTTTAGGACCAGGATGACTGTGCGTATATAGAGATTTAATGTACAGTCAGCTGATGTCTCTTGGCCAATGATATTTCTAGATTTTTTCTTGCCATTTTATAATGCAATTTATTTCCTGGAATTTTAATTTTCATAGAACAAAAAGTTACAGCTTGACTAGCTAGAGTTAACCAGATGTGTGCTGACATTCTAAGTTACTGTCCTGCAGTAGTGACATGACTGCTTCTACAGAACAAGATAATATGGCCTATGAGTGCACCTGAAATTTACACCATTGTAATCCACCAAGCCATTCAGTTCCACCTCTCATACTTGTTTGAAAACATCCTTATATGAAAATGCCCCTGTAAGCAACTTTAAGTCTCATAGTCTCAGTTTACAGTATATTTAGTACCCATTGGATTCATTAGGCTCAGCAAAATATGTACCGAGTCAGGTTTCTGTTGAGAAAGAACAGTAAAGGGAAGTTCTCCAGGCGCACGCACTGTTCTTCTTCATGGTGTCTTGGCATACATTTAGACAGGTTTGTAGCAGTTTTTGTGTTTTAATTACATGAAAATTATGCCTAGAAAAGCAGAGAAAAATATATCACCATCCACATGCAGTATCTTAATCTTAGTAAACTGTGAGAAAATTAAAAATTTACTTGTAGCTACAGTTTTTGTTTGTTTATTCGTTGCTATAATATTTAATTCCAAAGAAATTCAATGTGACATTTGCTGACAATGATTATGCCAATTCTTAATTAAACTCCAATGTGCCATTAAAAATTGTCCATGTTTCCTCTGCGAGTTCTGGTATGTTTGCATCCTTCTACACAGCTCGTAATACTCATACTATTCTTAAAACTGTTCAAAGCCAGTATGCCCTTTCCTTTACTGTGGGGAACTGTGGGCTTCATTTCCTTCATCATTATTGGAAAGCAGTTCATTTGCTTTAAGTTAATTCATTGATGCGAGTGTTTTTTAATACTAACTTGTGAAGTGCATGTTTTATCTGTTTAACCTTTATACCGAAGGTGTGTTGTGTATTCTGTTGTGCATTTCTGCTTGCTTAACCCCTTTAGGTCATTTGTGTACTGTGAATGGGCAGTCACTGCCCAAAAGTCAGTCTGGTTAACAAATGTGTAAATACATTTTTTTTAATTTAAATCTTCATTTTAATCAATGTTTTCTTGCACTAGAATATCTCAGTTCTGAAAGGATTACAGTGAAAAAGTTCCCTGGATTTTTCAAACATTTGCTTTCTCCTGATTTTCCAACTTTTTATTAAGGCAGCATGGGCATAACCATGCTGTCTTATTGCTATAAAGTAGAAGAGGAGAGGGGACAGGAACACTATTGTGTCCCTCCACAGAGCCACAGTCATGTTCCCAGCATTGGCTTTCCACTGACCCTCCCATCTGCAGACCTGAAAACCCCCTCTCCTCCCCCTCCTGTTGGGGTACTGAAGAAATAGTTCTCTACAGTTTTTAAAAACACAGGATTTGATCACCCTTTCCAAGCATATTCTGCTGTCAGTTTCTTATCAGGCTAGCACTAGGACCTTGAGGAATTTGAGTCTCACAGGCTAAATGGATTGTAGTTCCTGAGTCAGATTGCTACAGCCTATGTGGAACTTAGCAGAAAGTAAACAGAACTGCAGGATTTTTAAAAAAACATATTTAGGTAAGCAAAGCTGCTGTTGGTACACAGCACCTGAGAGACTGTAAATGCTTCTTCTTTAAAACCATTTAGTTAAACATTTGTGACATTATACACTCCAGAAGCCTGTTTAACAGACAAGTTAAGATCAATGCCAAATGGTTTGTAGTGTTTTGCTGCATTGTGCCTTTTTCCAGTTTTGTTCCTGGTATCTAACAGTACTGCAGCTGTTTGGGGCATTGATTTTAATGTGTACACTTTTTTATTTTATCCTCCTGGAGTTTTAGCCTCTGAAAAGGAAGACAAAAGGAAGTATTCCCATACAGAAAAAGAAGGGTGATTTTCAGTTGTTTTATTCTCAAAGTCCCTTCATTTCTCAGTATTTGCACCATTGATAACCCTTCAAATACCCTTCAAATGACCCAAGAAACATCTCCACAGGTCTTATTTTGCCGGCTCATCTCCAGTGTCTGGGTACAGTGAGTAAAAATCAGGGTAGCTCCCTGAGACAAGCTTTAACAATCATTGTGGTACCACCTAATCTCTATTTCACTACTAGTTTAATGGTTCAAGAAACTGGGCCATCCGGCCACTGGACACAAATAAAACTGCATGCCAAATCATCATGTCTTCTTTCATCAAGCGCCCCAACAACAGCTGCAACCCTGGACACCGTTTAGGTTAGCTTGTTTTCCATCTGGGTACCCAGTATATTTATAGGTCTGCAAAGTGGAACTAAATGCATGCCAGTATCCTGGCTCAAACCAGTAGGGATAAAATCATTTGATGAGATTTACCACTTCCTTGTTATGCTCCCCCTAAATAAACCTGATTGGTGTTGCAATGTTATATTGCCTCACACATGTTTACTGGTGGTCTGTTACCGTGTTTGGAATATTCCTGAACATGCATGCCTGATAACCATTGTTTGCAGGGGGTTCCAGGAGGTCACACTGAAGCCCAGACAACAGTAAGTGGGAAACCTATGAGCATATTGTGATGCTTGGCCAGCTGGTTATGATTGTTCTATGATATTTATACTATAAAAATATAGCCTGTGCTTATGGGTGCCCCCCCTTCAGGTTTCAGAGAAGCTACAGGATATATTAACCTGAAACCAGGAGGTAATTAAAGGACCAGCGAGACTTAATTAAGGGTCTTCTGTTTTTCTGTCTTAATTAGAACTGACCCAGCTACTAGGATATAGGGCTCGTAAAGTTTTATGTTTCTTATAGGAAGAACATGTTATACCACCATGGTGCTAAAAGTTATAAAATCCTTTGATATGCCTTGGGAATAGGAACTGCTCAAGATCAAAGAGAAAATGTTAATTAAGGAGTCATATTTGGGAAATGAGTTTTTGCTGATGTCATCTTATTTAATATACTTACTGATAGGACATCCTGTTTGTATATTTTTTTTATATTCAACAAGGAGGAGCTAGATGACTCACAGAAGGGGTGTGAGAGAGAGACACAGTTTAAACTAGGACTTGTGTCTGATCTTTGTGACATATCTTTTTGGACTCTTAAGAAACAAGATCTGTGATCTAACTTAAGCACTGTACAGAGGTAATACATTAGATAGAAAAAGTCTAAATGTATTGTGGTAGGAGTTTTTGTTTTGTACCTTTCCTTGTTTTCTTTTAAGTGATTGTATGCTCTTTGATACATTGTTCTGTGTTTACATTTTTCATATTTTTATCCACTTTTTTAGTAAATATATTATTCAAAAGACTACCTGGGTGTTCTGCCAGTTCTTTTTACATGTGACATACAGAGGGTTAAGACTGACAAAAACTGTTCAAAAGCTTGATGGTGTTACTAGACTGGGAAAAGGTAAGCATATACCTAAGGTCTTTTATAGAGTTTAAAGGGTTCATTTTGGATACCTGGTTAGTTGCCCTTAGGCGAAAGATATATTTGCATCTCCCGAAGAAACTATTATCTGAGCCTGCACATTTGGGTACACTAGCATAAGGTTCACAGTTTGAACCCCCCCAGAACTTGAGACTAAAGGTGATTCAGACCCACAAGCAGATGGGAGGGTTACCCTGTCTGTTACCTGTTCACGTTACTGTGCTCGGAGGTTGCCACTGTGGGAGCAGAGGGCCTGACGTGCTGAGTGCATTTGTGACACATATCATTAATGTCTGTTGACAAATGTATTGTGAATGTTGTGAGAGATTACTGCTTGTTGCAAGGTATAGGGTGGGGTAGTCAGTAGTTATAGCTTCCCAGAGGGCTGTAACAAATTTAATAAATACCCACTGAAACCTTACTCTGAGCGGAGCCACCAAAACACTGTGTTTACCGTGGGTGGGCAAACCCTGGTACTAGCTAGTTACGAACCTAGCCCTTCAACCTGTGGATAGTAATACAGGCAGGGGTTACAACCCTAGAAGAAGTGCTAAGAATCTTGTTTGACAAGCAATGTAAAGTTTAATATACAGATTTGCACTGGTACTGGAAGAGTGGTCCTGTTGGGGGTGGGGGACTGGGATGTAGATTTTCCTACTCTTAGCAGGGTGCTCAGCTTTAGGGCTGGTCACTGGGCAAGAAGGTCTAGAGGCAAGGCAAGGCAAATTTTATTTTTCAAGCGCCCAATCCCGGAGGCTCTGGGTGCCACACAACAGCAACAAATATATCATAATATGACAAAGGAACATAACACATTTTCCAGTCTATGAATTGTCACTTTCATAAATTAAAATCAGTAAAACCAGAAGAGCGTAAGGGGGGAAGAGGGCCATCTTTTGGGTGGTATAGCCCACTCCAGGGCTTTAAGTTAAGTTTTGCAGTCACTAGCCAGCAAGTCTAGTGACTGGGAAAATGTACTAGCCCCACAGACTCTTCCACTAGCTCAGCTGAAGTACTGTACTTTTTGGTTACATTTTACAGTACAAACCTACAGGGCTAGTTAGAGGAACATCTTACTAGCCTAACACAAAATCCACCAGAATTTGGCTAGTTGGCTTGTACAAGTTTTGACCGCTGCACTCTCTGCAATGAGTTGCAAGTACTTAAACAACTTATTTTTAAAATGTAATGACTGAGGTGTGGTTAGTTCTGGGACTACCAGTGGCTGGTTGTCAGTGTTGTGCCTGTTGGGGCCATTGCTGTAAGGGGACAGATAAGTACAATGACTGTTGAGGGAGGTTCAGAGGCAGTGTTGTGTTAATGGTGGGGGTCAGAACCATGATTGTTGTGGTTGGGGGTGTCGGTGCTTTAACAGTTGAGGGTGGGGAGCCAGTGCAGTTAATGTCAAAGGGTGGGTGGTCAGTGCCATGACTGTGAGGTGGGAGGCAGGACTGCAACTTTTGACAGTGGAGTGGGAAGTGTTGTGACTGTGGGGTGAGGATTACTGCTGTGTCTGTCTGTAGAGGGTATCAGCCCTGTGACTGTCGTGGTTGAAGGGAGACAGTGCTTTGACTGTGGTGGTGGGTAGTGCTATGACTGTTGGGATTACAGGTAAGTGCTGTCACTGTTGGGGGATGAGGATCAGCCCTGTGACTGTCACGGTTGTAGGGGGACAGTGCTTTGACTGTGGTGGTGGGTAGTGCTGTCAGTGTTGGGATTAGTGGTAAGTGCTGTCACTGTTGGGGCATGAGGATCAGCCCTGTGACTGTCGCAGTTGTAGGGGGACAGTGCTTTGACTGTGGTGGTGGGTAGTGCTATGACTGTTGGGATTAGAGGTAAGTGTTGTCACTGTTGGGGCATGAGGATCAGCAATATGACCGTCGGGTAGGTGGCTACTGTGACTCATGGTGGAAGGTTTTAGTTCTGTGACTATTGAAGGGTGGTACAGTTCTGTGACTATCGGGGTGGGGTGGAAGTCCTGCTACCGTTGTGGGAGAGGAGGCAGTGCTGTGGCTGTTGTTGATGGGGGTCAGTGTGGTGACCTTTAGGAGTAGTAGGTCAGTGCTGCCATTGTTCGGGGGTGGGAATTAATGCTGTGACTGATGGTAGGGGGTGTCAGTTCTGTGACTTTTGGGGGTGAGGTGGCTGTGGTGTGACTGTTGGGGATTGATGATCAGTGCTGTAAGATGGGATGGGGTGCAGTACTGTGACTAGTGCTGTTACTCTAGGGAAATGGGGATCAGTGCTGTGACTCTGAGGGGTGTATGTTCATTGCTGTGACTGCCAGGTGGGGGGTGGGGGTAGGAGAGCAGTTCTGTGACTATTTGAAATACTGAGAAAGTGTTGTGACTCTCAGGGGTGCGGATCAGTGCTGTGACTGCCAGAGGTGGGTAGTCATTGTCAAGATTGTCAGTGGAGGGTGTTAGTCCTGGGATAGTCAGTGGGGTGATACAGTCCTGTGATGGGGGTCAATCCTGTGCTTGTAGGGGAGTGATACAGTCCTGTTACTGGGGGGTACAGTCCTGTGACTATGGGGGGGGTGAAACAGTACTGTGGGGTTGGGGGGTCCAATCTAATGACTGTTGGGGAGTTGGTGATTGCTGTGATTGATGGTGAATGATGTCAGTACTGTAACTGTTAGAGCGGTGGTACAGTCCAGTGATCGTCGGGAGTAGGGTCTGTTATGTGACTGTCAGGGATAGGGTGTCATTTATGTGACTATCAGGGTGAGGGTCATTCCTCTGACTTTTGGGAGGTCTGCTTCTGTGCAGTTCTACAACTTTGAGGGATGGAAGCATTTGCAGGAAGTTGTACACGCAGAAAGGTTGTAAAGGTACCAACTACTGTAAATGACTGTTCGGGGGATGTTGCAGTCCCAACTGTGCAGGGTGGTCATCAGTGCTGTAATGTACAGTGTTGTGACTGGTGGGGGGGATTACTGCTGAGACTGTCTGTGGAAAGTGTCATCCATGTGACTGTTGTGGATATGGGTATAGTGATGTCATGGTGATGGGGTGATTGTTGGGACTGGGGATCAGTTCTGTGACTATCAGGCATGGAGGCCCAGTGCTATGACTGACAGTGGAGCGTGTCAGTCCTGTGGCTGTCTGAGGGGGTACAGTCCTGTGACTGTCAGGGGTGGGAGGGTCAGTCCTGTGATGGTCAGGGGTCAGTGCTGTGGCTGTTGTGTAAGTAGTGTAGAGTGGTGCACAAGTAAAGGAAAATACTGTGCATAAGAAAAGCAGCCAGCTTGTAATAACAAAAGAATAGAATGCTCAGCACTCCTAGATTCAGTTTTACATGCAAAGTGCAAGATTTATTTTCCAGCAACATGCCTGCATGCACCCACTTGGGCCAGCACTTCAAGCCTTCAAAGGCCCTTACGCAGAGGACAGGTCTGAGGATTAAAAATGGTGCATCTAATTTATACAGACATGTCAAAGTGATATACACCACACACTAAAAACAACATGCAAGTCAAGGTGAAAACACAGAAACAGCTTTTCCAATGGTAACAAACATTTCATTATTCTGTTTTTTGGTGTTTTGTTTTTGACACTCATTGTAAACAGTTACTGATGTTAGCATACTACTTAAATTAAGCTTGTCTCTGTATCTTTTACTTCATTTAATTGTATACCTTTCCCTCTACAGTTATTTTTTTTTACCTCTTACACTGTACTCTACTAATTTCATCTCTCTCCTCTGTATTGTTCCTACTACTGTATTTACTCCATATTAACCTTCTTCTGTTTTGCAGGTCTCACTGGATGTGAACTTCTTCCCCATCAGATAAGTATTACATTATGTCTAACCTATCTTATCCTTCCTAGCAACTCTCTAAGAGCCGAGGATCCTTTGTGACCCCTTTCCTCTATTTTATTCTACAGGTTTAAGAAATGTCATCCCTTTATGACTCCTACCTCTGGCTCCATAGTACCCTGGTAAGAGACCCTGTACATAATACCTATACTTGATAGGTTTACTGAAACAGTGCAGCTGCACCCATTATGTGAGGGTTATGTATACTGTATGTGTTGACGTCATACATACTGCAGCATTTTCCCCCTCCATAAAACATTTTGTTTTGCCAGTTGACTCAGGCAGGCTCTCAGCCCTATACCTACCTCCCCTGTCCATCACTCCCCTGTCCCAAATCACAGAGCCCAAAGTTCCCATGGATTGCCTCCCTCTCTCCCCCATGATAGGTTGGCCAGAAAAGGGAGAGCCATCCTTATCTCCACCAAGTCACTTACATCCACAACTGGGCCAGTCATCCAGGTGGCCATGTGGAGCAGAGGTAGCTGGGTAGGGGTTTATGGAGCCTGTGCTAACCATTTCTGCATTTTTCCCTTTCTTGAGTTCCTTCCTTCACCTGGGGGAAGCCAACGGTCAATTCAGCATGCCTTTCCATGCAGGGACAGGACAGCTACGTGCTGAACGTTCAGTCTGCTTTCCAACCCCTGGCAATCTGGCATATTCCTGAACTTGGGTCACTGATGTGGCAGGCCATAAGGCCCCTAGCACCTCATCTCTCCATACCACTGGACCAGACAGGCCTTATAATGCAGCAAAATAATTATTTGTTACTACTGGAACAGGCAATCAGACAACAATGGTGCCACTGCACACCAGGAAATTATTTATTTTTACGTATATATAACATAACATTCCTTGTAGATCTCTCCTAACCCCTGTAAAATTTATTTCTTTACTTGATGAATTTTGTTGACCAGGTAGGACCACTGAAACTAGAAGTACCTTTTTCAGGAATGACCAAGGTTGGGTACAGATGGTAACCAACTGAAATTAAACCCAAAGAAGCTGTTGGTGGTATTTTACTGAATGGGGGAAACTGGACAGGATACCAGGGAAATGCCTCTATTCTTTTCAAGAAGTGCCATAGGATCTTTAACGCCCACCTGAACAACCACCAGACCATGACGAAGGGACCTTGGTTTAACATCTCATCTGAAAGACGGCACTTCAGGAGTGCAGCAAACCCCTCATGCTGCACTACAGTACAAGTATTGGGATTTAACCCAAGTGCCTAGTGTGGGGATAGAACCACAGCCTTCTGATCTTCTAGCCTCAGAGGTGAGTGTGCAACCTGCTGAGCCACTGACACTGAAAATAGAATTATGCTGCTTTGTTGGCTCTGACCATAGTTTGTTTTATTATCCACCAAATCAAGTGGTTAAGATTGCTAGGCTACACCCTTCCTTCAGCTAGGAAGGTAGGTATGTTTCTGCCATCATAACCGACACCGATGTTGCTCCTGGTATGCTGTGCCCTAGCACCATCCCTGGGAGCTGAGTACACTAGAAGCTACAGAATGGCATGTGCTGGTGCTTCATGACTGCATGGTGTTTCATTGGGGGGCACCATCATGAAGCATCATGCCTCAAATGTGAAACACCAGGGTTTTTGTGCCGCACTCTAGACCTCGTGATTTTTGTATTCTCCACATTCAAGTAGATGGATCAATTTTACCTGACTTTTTATTTATGTGACTGTATATGAGTTCCACATCAATGAAATATATATATATATATATATATATATATATATATATATATATATTTATAAAATGAGCAACAAATCTAAATCCAGTGTTCTGGGTGTATAAAACACATCACATGACTGTGCGTATATCAGAGCCGACCGTACACCTGCACTTTTACCTTCCTCCAAAACAATTTTGACATTTTGTAAGATAGATAAACCACTCTGAGGTTTAGATTAGTGCTCTGAAATATACACTGCTTGGGTGGGTTATGCACTCGCCGCCTCTGACCTGCGGCGTAAAACACACTCCAAGGTTGCATATATCAGAGCGCAACCATACCTCAGAGTGGTTTATTTATTACATATATATACATATATATATATATATATACGCACACATAAATATTTATACAATAGGGGTGAGTGATAAATGAGTGAGATAAAACAGTGTATCATCCACTGCAGTGTGATATTTTTTACCTCTGCTCTACTGTGATATCAGTCATTTACACACACAGGTCACAAAAGGTCATTGATATCATCACTCTAGGCAGCTTTCCCCTCAGCTTGCAAGAAACACCTGTGCTGTTACCATAGACACAAATGCAGAACTACATAAGAGGTCTCACTGCTGCCTGCAGCTAACTCAGTTAGCATTACAAAACACACCTATTCCCCACTTTAACTTCTAGCTCATCACTGGGATACTCTCAGCTTGACTGCAGCTAGAATTCTAAAGAGCACAGCTTCACAGAACACTCTGTTCCTCACTGCTGTTTGCAGCTAACTCAATTACCACTAAAAACAGCCTCAGCTGTTCTGACACTCTGACTCTCAGCCCATTACAATTACTGTGATACTCTCAGCTTGACTGCAGCCAGACTTCTAAAGAATACAGCTTCACAAAATAGTCTGTTTCTCACTCCCACCTAAAACTAACTCATTTAGCATTGCAAAACACACTCATCTGTTTCCCAGAGTTTATAACACCGCTAGCCCATTCAGAAAAACTCATGCACAGAATGAGCAAACACATAAACAAGAACAGAACACAAGACAACATAACAATACTTCTGAAACTCCTAGCCCTATTGTATAAATGGAATACATGTTGTGCAGATCGTGTGCTATGGCAAATATTGTCACTCCTGCATTGTGAGCTCTGGATATCTCACTCTGCAGGAGTGATAATATTTGACATATCACACTCATGCCCATCATGTATCCTATATATATATATATATATATGTATACAATAGATGTGAACTATATGTTTCACTGATAAAAGCATGTATTACTACCACAGTGAGATAAATACAAGCCCAGGCTAACACAGTGATGATAAATGCTGTTTATACATACTGGGCTTACCTCACCAGCATTTATTCTCACAGTGGTGATGTCACAGACAAACCCATTAACTCTTCCACAGTGCTGCAACTTGTTTCAGCTCATTAAAACAACAAATGAAATTCACCTGTCTTTCAAGTACCTGAAGCACCAACAACAGGTTTAAAGCATTCAGTCTCACAGACACTCATATGCTGAGAAGATCTCTAAAGTGCCTACTAGAAGAAGAAAAAAAAGAGCACTGACTGCTAAATACATCAAACCATGTAGATTGAAAGCAACAAACATACTTTGATACAGCTGAACTATACTGAAAGAATAAATAAACTCTCCTTACAAAAGAAAACAAAACCAATGAATGTGGAAGACGTTTTTCTATCTTGCATACAGTTTGAAAGCAACACAGAACCACTTCAGAAAAACCTATTGTATAATTCCATGATACGCAGATTGTATGATATGTGAAATATCTTCACTCGTGAACAGTGACCTCTGGATACTCCTGAGTACCCAGAGATCACTGTTCACGCATGAGGATATTTCATATACCACACTTCTGCCCATCATGTATCCCATATATATATATATAGAGAATAATGGATGGGGAAGGGTTTGATATGAGAATTTAATGCACACCCGAGTTGTGGGATGCTACATAAACCCCGAGGGCGACCAAGGGGTTTATCAAAGTTATCCCACAACGCAGGGTGTGCATTAAATTCTATATGAAACACCTCCCATCTTTTTATTTTTATAATAACACCAGCAATTTTTTCTCCAGCAGTTTGTGAGACTGTTTGGCTCCACCCACATACAGAATGTTGGCCAATGAGGCAGCAGCATAGTTTGACTGGCATGGCTCATGAATGTCATAACAACCAGCTGGTTGTTATGGAAAATATCAACCTGGTCAGTACATTGAGAGAAATTGCTGACCAGTTATTATATATATATATATATACACACACACATATCGTTGTAAAAAGTTTGTTAATACACTAGTTAGGGTTGAAATGACAAAAGTAGGGAAATGTGGCGTTAAGGTTTTCAAGCCTAACACCCCCTCCCACATGTGGCAACATGCATGGGGCGTGCCTTGGGGTTGTAAACCCTAACGTTCACCCTACTCCATGAGTCAGGGGTGTGCAAATGCTATTGCCCCCAATCCGGGGCAAGTAAATTTCCTTGAAGGGCAAGTTCAAAAAGATCGCCAATTTCACTGTAATGAATAGGGGCAAGTGCAGATTCAGCTACAGTCATGGCTGGGCAAATGCTAAAAGTTTTGATTTGAACACCCCTGCCATGAGTAAATAAACTGAAGTGTTACAGTGTATGAGAATGGGGTGAATGTCAGGGTTGACAACCCCAAGGCAAACCCCACGCATGTTGCTGCCTGCAGGGTGGGGGTGGGGTGTTAGAGTTGGAAACCCTAACGCCACATTTCCCTACTTTTGTCGCTTCAGCCCTAACTAGTGCATTAATGAAGTTTTTGCAAATAATTTCCTGACTTTTTGAGATAGTATAATGGTATCCTCATTTGTCTGTGGGAACACAGGACCCCACGAGACCATGCATGCAAAATATAATGCAAATCCGTTGAACACTTGTGAAGTTATTAAAGTGCAAGAACTGGGGTTTAACATTAAAGTGCCTACTCAGCCCTAACTATAGGGGCATAAATGCACTATATATATATATATATATATATATATATATATATATATACATATCATGTACCACTACAGTTATGGTTGAGCTGTGGTTTCTCTGTCAAAGCTGAAGTTTGCACTTCAATAACTTTGCAACTGTTCAATGGATTTGCACGTAATTTTGCATATGTGGTCTCATGGGGCTAGATCTCGTGATGTGCCAAGTTTTATTCCAGTAAGATTTATGGATTCTGAATTTGCATGTGCCACCAGGGACCAAAGATCTGTTGATGTGACAAGTTTTGTTCTGGTCGGATGTATGGGTGCAGAGTTACGGAGTGCCAAAAAATAAGAAAATTGCCATGTTTTCTCAAATTCTTTGCCATGCTGCTACGAAGAAGTTATGTGGAATTGTGGTCTGAAATTTTCAAGGTAAACAGGCCATTGGTCACAAATGTGCCTTTTAAAGATTTGATGAAAAAATATCAAATCCATTCAAAAGTTATAACATTTTAAAGTTTCCCATTCTTTTCTTTTTTTTTTTGTTAATCCTTTTTCTGCCTTGGCCCTGGTCTGCTTACTTGCGTCCTGGCATCCTAAGTCCTCTGGCCACCATCCCGAGGACCCCAGCTCCTATTCAGACTGCTCACAGTTTCTACCCCTGTGGCTGGGTGGTGGAGAGCCCCACTATGCTGATTCACCAGGACCAGATCCAGTAATGTGCCATGATGCCCTTGGAACTGGGTGCCCCCCCACGGAAACGACCATCAAGCTGCCACAACCAGTGCAATTTTTCCCTGTTTTGGTCCCCCTTAAGTATGGAGCATGCAATGATGCCAATGAACGGAATACACATGCTTCTATGTGCGCTGCTCCTGGTGCCATGCCCCATCTTGCCCCCTTATGTTGCCTGTACCGCTGCATTGTCCCCAGCCTCTGCTGGAGGCCACCAGCATACTGGCAGCTACACATCTCCCATCCCAGAGAAGGAGAGCAGTCCATCGGATACTCAATCTCTCTCTTCCCCTGCTGACCCCTGATGATCCAGGCTCATTCCCGAACCCGAGTCGCTAGCGTGGCATGAGGTGTGGCATCCAGCTCCTCAACCCTCAGTGCCATTGGGCCAGCTGTTTCCCATTATTTTCAATGGAAGCAGTTAGATGTCCTGTGTGAAAAAGGATCCTTTGTTGCAAATGAGTAATCCTTTATCACAAATAGAAAATCCTTTTTCATGCGGATGCCATTTTGTCCTACAGTTAGCGATGGAAACAAAATGTAATAACTTTTAAAAATGATGTCTTTATTAGTAACCAACAGGTGTAGCTTGCTTATTGGGACCCCCTCAGCTGTATTCAGCACCTATCTGTTGAACAAATGCTCTTGAATTTTTTTTTAACATTATAAATCTTAATTTGTGACTCATGATATGAAAAAAAAAGATTCTTTCTTATATTACAAGTCACAAAAAAGGATCCTTTTTCGTGATGGAAAATCTTGTTGGTAGCACAGGGGCCAAATCAGCTACAACTAAGGTCTATTCTGTTGTATCTTTCAGCTAATCTACCATTTTCCACTTTATGTCACCCCCACCCCCCAAATGAGTACTCTTCTCAAACAGCTTTGGCAGCATAATCAAAGCACATTATTTATAGCAAATTAGCAGATTTTATCTTGTTTTATTAACTCTACAAATGCAATCCAGATCATGAAATTCATCGTGCTGAGCAAAAAGTGCCAGACTCCTATCTTCAGTTTTAAATATACAAAATAACTGCCATTGTTTACAGCTGAGCTTTCTATCTCCCCCCACTTGGTGATTATTCCACTCCTATTTAGTTTTAAATTTCTTTCTGTTTTGTAAGCTGTGGCCCTCACTCACCACACTCCCGATTTGAATGTCTTGAGATGCTCATGCAGTTCAAGGCATCTCTAGTTTCTACTCCCTCCACTTCATGATTTACTTGCTTCTAAATCAGATCTGTCTCTTTTCCATGAGGTGGAGTGATGAATGATGATTTATAGAGTAGTTGGGTGGACAGGCTGGAAATATCGGAGCATTAAATTGGACCAAGCTGCTCTCTTGCTTTTCTGGGTGGGCAGGCTAAAAAGACCGCAGCACTGAAAAGTGAATAAACAAATAACCTGGTGGTCTAGTGATCCCTCCATGATCGCCGTTTCCTTATTTATGTTTTTAAAATTTTCCTGTACAAAAGGGCAGCGCACTGTTAGCAATTTTAAATGCTGGTACAGATTTATTCAAAATTCATATTGGAGACTCAGAAACAAACCATGACTGACTCTAGTGCTTCAAGGTACTCGGATGCTTTGTCAGGGGCATGGTCACATGCATTGTAACTACTCCCTTTTGTGTCAGCCAGATTCGATATGTATTATAGATTAAGAAAATATCTTTCATAAACTGTACCATTGACACTGCACTATCTGTTCAGTTTAAAAGCATTCTGAAGTAATATCAGAACTGTGCTGCACTGCTCACAAAATCTGTATCACAGATATCAGTTCTCTGTCATCAAAACTCTGGATTCTCTTCTGGCTATATAACACAGGGTTGTTTAATGGATATAAAATAAATCTGCATTCCACTAATTCATAGAAGCAGTGTGTCTTTGATGTAGCCTCCATAAATAGGTTCGTGTGAGAACAATTTTGTTTTTATGTCAGATTAACAAACGTGTGCCTGCCACACTGTTATTTCAGGAACATGTACTGTATGAACTCATAAAATTCAGTTCATTGTGGGGTTCTGTGTGAAAATACATCATGTATGTGTATAACTAAGAATACTATATGGCATCCTGATACCTCTGTCTCCTGCCTCTCAGTTGAGGCTGCTGCACCCCGCTTCCCTCTGTCCCCCAACCCCACAGTCAGGGCCAATGCACACTGTTGCCCCATTGTCCTGTCTCCACAGACAGGGCTGCTGTGCTCTGCTAAGCTCTAGAGTTCCAGGGCCTCCGCCTTCACAGTTTGGACTGCTGCACCATGCTGCCCCAGGCCACCAAAGGTGGGGCTTTTGCTGCATCCTGCTACCTACTTCCATTGCCTCAAATGGGCAGGGCTGCTGCATCAAGTGTACCACGTCATATGGTCAGGGCTGCACTACCCTGATTCCCCACTGTGTCCTGCACCACAGTCAAGGCTTCTGCACCATCCTGCCCTCTGACCCCTAACACCGCTTTGCCCTGCTGCACCATAGAGCCTCTTACCCCCACAGTAAGAGTTGTTGCACCATGCTGTTCCCTGCCACTAGAGTCAGATCCTTTGGTACACTGTCCAAAACTACCCAAAAGAAAATACAAGAAATACTTTCATCTTGTGTTACAGGGTGGGGGACAGAGGTTAGCAGGGTGCATCAGCCTAAACTGTTTGGAGAAGACAGTGGGCAGTGGGTTGCAGCAGCCTCATATGATGGCAGGAGACATGAGGATTTTTGGGGCAGGGGAAAGGGAGATGTAGAGAGCTGCTGCCTCAACTGTCAAGCAGGAGACAAGGGCATCAGGATGTCATATAGTATTTCTAGTAATACATATACATGATGTATTTTGTCACAGAAACCCCTAAAAGAACTACATTTTATGAGTTCATACAGTACATGTTCCTGAAATAGCAGAGTGTGGTAGACACAGGTTTATCAATCTGACATGTAAATAACATTGTTATTACATGAACATATTTATTGAGGCTACATCAAAGACACACTGCTTCTATGAATTAATGGAATGTAGATTTATTTAATATCCATTAAACAACCCTGTGTTATATAGCCAGAATAGAAGGCATAGTTTTGATGACAGAGAACTGACATCTGTGATACAGATAAGGTAATTTCTCACAGACATTCATTCATACCTCTTCAGTTTGACACTGAACCCCAAATGATCAACTGTTTATGAGAACAGAATGATTTTAAGCTAATCTCTCTAAACACAAACCAGTTGGGTTAGTAATAAATTTTGAGTTAAAATAATTAGCTCTATAGACTGCTGTGACTAGGAACTGCAACAGCTTATTCAGTCAATTAGGGGCTTAACTGGTGAAGCAGCAGGCTGGACAGGTATGATGTCATTGTTCACTGACAGGGACAGAAACATCTTCACTGTTTCTTCACTGTTTTCAGTTACTGCAGATCACAATAACAGGTACTGATTCAAAGAAAATCACAAAACCAAACAGCATTAGATTTTCAGGAAACACTAATCATGACACAGGAATGTGAATTCAAGGGAATTCAAGCTTTTTATGAAATATTGCATTTGATCTTTAATAATACAGCAGTAATAGTAGAAGGTATAGTAGTGGTTGTAGTCATAATCTTTCATAAAATAGGAAACATGAAAACCTAGAAAATGGCCAAAATAATCCTAGCTTTCTGATTAGTTAGGACAACAATCTTAGCGGGTGGGTATTTTTTCAATACAGCCCACTTAAAAGACATTCCCATTCAGGATGTCCCATTTCGGGTCATATTCTTGGGCACCCTGAATTTTCAAACTACCAAGTCACCATTTTTTTTCTCTCGGTTAGTGAGAGACTTACTGAGCAACTTGCCAGCTGGCCAAGCCCTCCCGGTCCCCGTTTGTGTTTCGTTAATGTCAATACACAGTTAGCCACACATTAAAGGAAAAATGAATGAAACAAAAAGGAAGCCATCGATTAGATCAGCTTACATCAGTCGGCATCATGGCTTTCAAAACAACAGCACAGCGTGAGCCTCTGCATAACAACAAAATCCACATGTGCTGCTTGCCCACACTGCCTGTCATATTGCACCGCTGCCGATTCCCCGATACATAGAATTTTTTAAAATGAAGCCCTTCTTACTGACACGAACAAAACCAGAGCTGAAACTTAGCAAAAAGAAGCAAAGATCTACAGTACCTCCACATTTTATCCTATTTCGCCGAACCACCAGTACTGCTCCTACTCCAGAATCCCCAATCAGATAAATTCATAGAAAGTGAACGAGTCACTGTATATGAAAAAAATAAATAAATAAACACTAGTAATAAAAAAATAACGTGTTTTACATTAAGCCCTCTGAGTCTGTGTCGTGGGCGGGTTATCATGATAACCACCTACAACTATGAAGGCTACAGTAGGACAAAGTCCTCAGGTTTAAAATAAAACACATTATTCAAATGCATGCGTAGGAACTATGTTATTACCCAAAAAAATCATAAATTGTAAAAGGCTTAACATTTAACATGATTTTTTTTCAAATATATAAGAAAAATGGAACCATTTTCTAAGCGCAATAATACCTGACAGGGTGGGCAGTATTGGGGAATACTGGACATTCCAGGGGCTATAAGGCCCTCTGCCTGCGGTGTTGGGCCTCATTATGCCCCATGGCGGTCTGGTAGTCCCCAATACTGCCCACCCTGTTGGGTAATATTGCTTACATAGAAAGAGGAATGGCTGGCAGAAAATGAATGCTTGGCCCACACAGTCTTCCCAGATGTTCTCTGACTAATCTGTCTCTGCAGACCCTAACTGGTCTCCTGTGACCCTCCCTTTTTCCTCCCTATTTTATGATATAACCCTATGTCAGCCTTATGTCTGCTTGAAGCCCTGAGCTGTTTTCACTTTTACATTCCTGTTGGTAGTCTGTTCCAGGCTTCTGTCAACCTTTTGGAAAATAAATATTTCCTTGTACATATCTCTCTAAAAATATCCGTCCGTTCTGCTTCTTTGTATGCCCTCTGGCTCTGGTGCTCTTGAAAACCCCCTCCTGCACCCTATTTATTCCTGTAAGGTACAGTACATGTTGGTTTATATCATGTCACTACTCTCTCTTCTGTCTTCCAGGTTGACATGTCCCTCAGTCTCTCCTAGTAGGGCTTTTGGTGTAACCCCTGCATCATTTTGGTTGCCCTACTCTTGACTGCCTCCACCCTGTGCCCTTTCTTCTTCTTTTTTTTTTTTTGATTATTTCTTTTTGTTACCTCCTCAGCTGTGGGGTGGTTCTATGGTTCCTCTCTTTCTTCAGACGTCCTCTTGACTGCTGCTCTGGACCCAGTCAGAGCTCAAACTCTTTTTGCCTTGCCATCCAGGTTGCATCACAGCAGTGATTTATCCAGCAGACTGAGGAAGACCTGGAGGCCAGGAACTGTGGGGGAGCTGGCTTAAGTGGGTTTGCTGTGGTGCCGTCAAAGCCGGCAGTCACTTGCGCTGGAGGATTAGTGCTTTTTTTTGCCAGGCGTTAATGTGAGCTGGTCTCAAATAAATAGATGGTTTAAGGATCAAACTGGTATATCAAGAAAATGTTGTATTAATTAGGATGTTGTACAGTGTTTTAGGAATCTTGTTATTTAGGGTACTTTTTGATTTCTTGAGGCATATATGTGTTAAGTGTATTGTCATTGTTGTATTTATGTCTAGTGTTTATATTTATATTCTGTGCTATATATTGAAACAAATGTACATTGTGTGTTATTAGAATTTTGTTATTGTATGGAGTCCCTTGTAAATGAGCATATTTTTATACTCAATGGGTTACTGCCATGTTCATTTTATGAATAAAATCATAGCTACTACTACTACTTTTTTTGTGTGCCTTAGTCCCCCCATGGCGTGGGCATGCATTGTCATCAAGGACGCTGCCACATACACTTTCACATGCAGGATGGCTGATGCCTGCCTCCGCCAACTCACACACATAGATTCCTGAGTCTGCCCCAGTCCCTTGCCACAACCAGGAGCCAGTGCTTCAGTGATCAACCCCACCTTCCCTCCCTGGAGGAAGAGAGAAATCCATGGGACACTCGATCCACTTCCTCCCCCCTGCCAACTCACCAAGACACGAGGTTGCTCATGGCCCCGGGTAGTCAGCGTGGGAAGAGGTAAGTCACCAATGCCTTAGCCTTCTATGCCACTGGGCCGGTACCCTGTGTCCTTTCTGAGGTAAAGCTTTCAAATTTGGGCACAGTACTCCAGATGGTGTCTCACCAGTGGGTGATTCAGTGGCAACACCACCTCCCTCCTTCTGCTGGAGATACCCCTCTCTATACCCCCAAGCATCCCACTAGCCCTACTGACTTCTTTTTACACACACTGCCTTGCCACTTTGCAGTTGTCATATATAATAATCCCAAGACCTCTTTTCTGTTTAGTCACTGTCAGTACCTTCCCTCATCCTATACAGAGCTTCTTGGTTCTTATTTATTTATTTATTTATTTGCTTTTGTTAGCCAGGTAAGCACACTAGACAGCCAAGTGCCTATTTTCAGGTGTGACCAGGGAGGATTACAATTGTACATACAAGAGCACCAGGCAGAACAGGGTACATACAAAGCATCAGAACATAGATTACATCTAGAGGTGCAGCATGATCTTCACATAACAAAAACAACGTAAACAGTGATTAGAACTAGAGATAGAAAAGCAACTTCGTATGGGCATGGGGAGTTTAACAAAGGTGCATTACAACAGACATTAAGCTAGCTAGGTACATATAAGAGTATCAGGCTCATAGATTTCGTCTCGAGGTAGATAACAGCGAGGTACTGGCATGGATGACAAATGCCTGAGGGTAAAGTTGACAATACCCACAGGAGTACACAGGCATAGAGAGGTAAGTTCCACAGGACGGGCAGCAGATTGGGGGGTTGGGGGACTACAAGGTGTAGAGACTCATTTCAGGGCATTATTTTGTATGTTTTGGAACCTCAAATGAATACTCTTGACTACTCTTTGAGTAAATCATGGGAGGATGGGGTGGTACCTGAGGACTGGAGGAGGGCGGATGTGATTCCTCTTCACAAAAGTGGGAGCAGGGCAGAGGCAGCAATCTACAGACCAGTTAGTTTGACCTCAGTGGTAGGGAAAATGATGGAATTATTTCTGAAGGAAAGAATTGTTGAGTACCTAGAGGCCAGTGGGGCACAGTACCCAAGGCAGCATGGGTTCACAGCGGGAAGGTCGTGTCAGACGAATCTAATAGATTTCTTTGACTGGGTGACCAAAGTAGTAGACCAGGGAGGGGCTGTGGACATGGCCTACCTAGATTTTATTTTATTTATTTATTTGTGTTATCTGTTTATCCCCTGTTGTGCTCAGGAGCTGCCTCTTCTTCGGGCTGACATGACCCCATAGACATTCCTCCTACTATCTCCCACACAAGCCCCTCCTTACCTCAGATCTGCAGCCAACATGGGATAGCCTGGCGTAACCCTGTGCCGGGAGGGTCCCTCTCCTCCGAGGAGGAAGGCACAGGTGGGAGAAAACCGGCGCACTATTTTTCCTTCGGTCCCAGGTGCTGCTGAGGCATTCGGTGGCCCCAGGGGAGTCTTTCGGAGGTGTCCTGGGCCAGCAGCCATCATCCAGCAAGTCCAGAGCAGTATTTCCATTTTTTTTCTGGCGTTCCCCTTATGGTGATCCCTCTGCAATGCTCCTGGTCTCCACCGGGTGTTGCGGCAGAGCGACCATGCATCCCCAACCCACCCCAGGGGAGGAGAGCAGTCTCACGGATGCTCAATCTTCCCCTTCCTCTGCCAACCCCCAGCGCCCGAGTCCATTCCCGAACCTACATCAAGGAGGTGCCGCCCGCTACCAACCTCTATGTCACCAGGCTGGTCTACCAGATTTTTAGCAAAGCATTTGATACAGTCCCACAAACATTAATAAACAAGTTATCCAGCCTTGGAGTGGGTCCCAAGGTGGTAGCCTAGATAAAAAATTGGCTGGACAACAGGACACAAAGGGTAGTAGTAAACAGAGTCCACAGTGAAGAAAGAAGGGTTACTAGTGGGGTACCGCAGGGTTCAGTACTGGGACCAGTCCTTTTTAATGTCTTTATAAATGACATTGCAGAGGAACTGGAAGGAAAAGTATGTCTCTTTGCAGATGACACAGAGATCTGCAATAGGGTTGATACACAAGATGGAGTGGAAAGGATGAGAAGGGACTTGGCAAGGTTGGAGGGATGGTCAGATGTATGGCAGCTTAAATTCAATGCAAAGAAGTGCAAGGTAATGCACCTGGGAAACAAAAAACCAGGGAAAGAGTACACAATGGGGGGTGAGATACTGACAACAATAAAAATGGAAAGGGACCTGGGGGTAATTATATCAGATGACCTAAAGGTGGGCAAGCAATGTGAGAAGGCAGTAAGGAAGGCTGGGGGATACTGGGATGCATAGGGAGAGGCATCAACAGTAGAAAACAGGAAGTTGTTATCCTCTGTACAGACAGTTGGTGAGACCCCATCTGGAGTACTGTGTGCAGTTCTGGAGACCCCATCTCCCATAAGACATAGACAGAGTGGAGCCGTCCAGGAGGGCAGCAAAATGGTGCAGGGTCTGCACCAGAAGGCATACGAAGAGACACTAAAGGAGTTAATATGTATACCCTTGAGGAAAGAAGGGAGAGGGGGAACATGATAGAAACTTTCAAGTACCTCAAGGAAATCAACAAAGTCCGAGAGGATAGTATCTTTCAGAGAAAGAGATGTGCAAGAACAAGGGGGCACAATTTGAAGACAGAGAGGGGACAGCTCAGAGGTAATGTGAGGAAGTATTTTTTCATGGAGAGGGTTGTGGATGCATGGAACAGCCTTCCTGAGGAGGTCGTGGCATCAAGAACAGTGGGGGAATTCAAGAATGCATGGGACAGACATAAGGTAGTCCTAGTGGGGGGTCGGAGGAAGTAGTCTGGTGGTTAACTAGGATCTGCAACTTATCCGTTAGGTAGGAAAATGGGCAGACTAGGTGGGCCAAGCGGTCTTCATCTGCCGTCAAATTCTATGTTCCTATGTTTCCTGAGATTATTACACATTCTCTCCATTCTCTTCCTATGCACCCACCATATTACAGATTTTGGCATTATCTGCAAAAAGGCATACCTTCCCTTCCAGTTCTTCTGCAATGCCACCTATGAAGACCTTCCAGAGGACTGATCACAGTACAATGCCCAATGGCACCTCACTGGTCACTCACCCATTATTAAAGTGATTTCCATGAACAGCCAATCTCTGTCTCTTATCTGTTAACCAGTTTCTAACTTAATTCACCACTTGGGATCCCACCCCTAGGTTGCTCAATATCTTTATCAGCCTCCTGTGCAGCACAGAGTGGAAGGTCTTGCTGAAGTCCAGATTGGCCACATGCACTGCCCTACCATGATCCAGTTCTCTGGTCACCCCCTGGTCACCCCATCAAAAAAAAACTGTCAGATTTGTTTGCCACAATCTCCCCTTTTAATTCAAATGCTGACTGTGATCTTGACAACCTACTGGATTCAAGATAGCCTTCCAGTCCTTCCTTTAGCAAGGTTTCCAATAATTTCTGCACCACTGAAGTAAGAGTGGCCAGCCTGTAGTTACTAGCCTCCTCCCTGCTGTCACTCTTGTGTATAGGGAATACATCGGCTCTTCTCCAGCCCTCTAGGACCATGCCTGTTTCCAGTGAACTGTCGAGCAAGACTGTCAGTGGGGCAGCGAGCTCATCTCTGGGTTTATCCTATTCAGTTCTACAGCCTTGTCCATCTTCAGTGCAGTAAGTCCCAGTGGCGGATCCAGGAATTTACAGAAGGGGGGGGCGCACTTGATGAGGAAAATCAAACCTTTCTAGGGGGTTTGGTGGCATGCCCTCCCTGTGAAATTTTGAAAATATATGTATAAAATGGTGGATTTTGGTGCATTTTAGGCCCAGTTTAAGAGCAAATTACCCCCTCAAAAAAAATCTCCTAGTTCCTTTTCCATCACAAAGCAGCTGCAAACAATAATGACTACCTCACAGAGTATCAGTTTTGAGGGAGATGTCTGGTTGTTCTGCTAGAGCAACCAAGCATCTCCCTCAGCTTCCCTTCCCATCCTGCCAAGACAACTTGCCACTGCACTGTGATGGAGAGAAACTAGGAGATGGGCTCAGTTGAAAAGGTATAGCCTAACCTCAAGCTCTCAGCCCCCATGAACTAGTGTTGAGTAATACCCTGTCCCTGCACTTCTTACCAGACAACCTAGACATAATCAAGTTCCTGCACTTCTTACCAGACAACGTAGATGTTATCCCCTTCATACCTCTCCTCCTCGTTCACCACCCCTCCTCCTCCCTCTCATTCCCTTAGATCCACAACTCTCGTTCTTTATTGATGCCATGGTGCTCCACCCTTATTGGATAATTAGACTTCTCATACCATCTCCCCAAAATCTGGAACTCAGTCCCTTCCCAAGTCTGTCACTCCTCCTCTATCTACTCCATCAGTTCAGCCCTTCACAATTACCTATCATCCAGCTGCCCTTGCCACGAACCTCCCTAGTCCATGTTCTCGCACAGGTCTAGATGCACCCCAATCATAATCTATCCCTTGCCTACCTTTCCCCTCTATAACTTTTATAGCCTTCCACGCCCCTCCTTCCAGAGTTCTCAGCGTCCTGAAGGGGCCCTATTTCAAGGCTTGGCTCTCCCTCCCCTCTTTCTCTTCTTCTTCACTCTCGTACCCCCTTCTCTATTTCTTCCCCCTCCTACCTCACCTACATCCGTAGGTATCTGTAACTATTCTGTCAATATCCCTATCTCCCCTTTGGCCTTTCTCTTCCAGCCACCTAGCAGGATTCTCAGCATCCTGGAGGGATCCCCTTACCCTGACCCCCCCTTTCTTTCCACATTGCATTTGTTTTCCTTCCTCCCCCTTACTTCTGGCACCACTTAGTAACCCCCTCTGCCTCCAGCAGTCTCTGACTTCTTGCAGGGTTCTCAACATCCTGGAGGGGCCCAAGGGTTGCGACTTTCCCTTCCCTACTCCCCCTTGCCCCATCCTTATCCCACTTATTACCTACCTGCTCCAGCACCCCCCACACTTGTGGTATCAACAAAAGTGCTTACCATTGCCTAACCTCTCTACACTGTCTCTATCTAATTTGTTACCTTCTTCTAGTTATTTCTCACCAGTATGGATACTTACAGGATTCATTTCACTTACACTATATTGCTGTTTGTTAATGCCTACTGTTTTACGCACTGTATGTACTGTTGTCTCATGTACCTGGATTGTAATTACTGTTTATCCTCTCTATACCCCTCCCCCAGGTCGCACCAATAGATGAGCAACTTGTTGTTCAGTGTGCCTTCCTGGTGAAACATTACAATAAATAAAATGAAAAAAAAATCTAGTCAAAAGATGCTGTGTTAGCTGCAGATTTAATAAAAATTACCAAACACATTTAAAAAAAAACTACCTAGTCATATAGATCAGCCCTGTGGCTTCTAGTAGGTGTGGGGTTAGGGGTTTGTGGGTTGGCAAAGGGGGGAAGAGAGATACCAGACCACCATCAACCATCACTGCTTGCAGAGCTGATTGAACAGCAGAGCTGGGGCACTGAAATTTGGACCAGAGGCAGTGCTGCAGCACTAATACCTAGTGCTTTTTAAAGTTTTATTGATTGGGTCGGAGATCAGGGATCAGGTTAGTGGAGGCTAGCCATACTTTTTGGGACTTTTCTCCCCCCGTCACACAGGCCAGTCTAGTCCTCTCAAACACAAAAGATCGCCAGCAATTTGCATTCCCACACCCCACCAAACACCCCAGCAAATGACATTTTTTCCCACTAACAGTTCCATGCATGCTTAAAGTACCCATCCCCACACTAGACCCACAAGTCCTCCCTAGCACTGAACAGTTACAGATTTAACCCACCCTTACTGTCAGACATGTTTAGAGTCCCCTCTGGCATTGGACACACAGGTTAGTCAATCCCCTTTCTTGAGCAACGGACACTAGAAACAGAACTCTCCCCCTGTACCAGCCTCTGGATGAACCCAATACAACATAGTATTCTTCCACCCCCACACTAGGCACAGTTTCAAACCACTTCTTTCAGAATATGCCTTTTTACACCAAGCAACTCTTTCTAACAGCATATAGTTTCTTAAAATAATACCTCAATTGTTGTGGTATGGTATTTCATGCAAGTTCATCCACAAATGCAGCACATTAACAAAAACCATAAGGAATCAATCAATCAATCAATCAATGTTTATCTGTTTAACAGGTGCCTTTCCAATGATCAAGACACCTGTACAAAAATTGTAATCTATCAAACATTAACACACTAAAACCATTAAAATTCTTAAAATTTGCAAATAACAATAGAATTCATAAACAAATGGATGTCCACATTAACATTAAACTTCTTCTGGGAATGCAAGGCTAAACAGGTATGGCTTAAGTTCTGTCTTAAAACTTTGGATGGTCAGGCAATCCCTCATTCGATGAGGCAGAGAATTCCACAGGGTTGGGGCCATAAATGCAAAGGATAGGGCCCCAGATGTTTGAAGTCGCACCCTGGGAATCTCTAGCAATCCCTCATCGGTGGATCAGAGTGGTCAGAAGTGGCATTAGGGAGAAAGGAGATCTTGCAGGTAACTGGGTTCCTGTTCATGTAGGGCTTTATAGGTCAGCAAACCAACCTTGAAGGTGATATGCCACTGAACTGGCAGCCAATGCGGTCCGTGGAGCACAAGTGTTATATGACTGGTCCTAGATGTACCAGTTAAAAGCCAGGCCACTGCATTTTGCACCAGCTGCAGGTGACGGATATCAACCCCCTATAGCCCTAGGTACAAGGCATTGCAGTAGTCAAGGTGAGTGGTCTTGAAGGCGTGGACCAATGTATCAAGATCGTCAAAAGGAACCAGGTGTTTCACCTGGGCGGTATTCCTCAGATGGTAAAAAGAGGTCTTGACAATGGCTGACATGTGTGACTTTAGGGCCAAACTGTCATCAAGGATAACACCCGGGTTCCGCACCTGGTCTGAGGTGGTAAGCTGGACACCCCTGAGTCATAGATCAGAGGGTTGTCCTGCAAACACACCCACCTTCTGATGATTATGGTCCACCACCAACACTTCAGTCTTATCTGGGTTCAACCTCAGCTAACTAGCACTCATCCAGTCTTCTGCCTCAGATAGGCAGTTGTTAAACATTGAGAGAACATCTCCCTGTTCTGGTACAAAGAACATGTACAGCTGAGTATCATCTGCATAGCAGTGAAAACTCAGACCATACCACCTAATAATGTCCCTCAATGGCAGAATATATGCAGCGAACAACATGTGTGCCAAAATGGAGCCCTGCAGCACCCCACAGGATAGGGGGAGAGGATGAGGGGAATAAATTCCTGAGATCACTCTCTGTGTCCTACCCTCGAGGTAAGATCAAAACCACCTGAAAACTGTACTTGACAGTCTACAGATGAACTTCAGGTGCTCCAACAGCACACCATGGTCCACCGTGTCAAACGCTGCCAATAGATCAAGCAGAACCAAGATGGAACTAGTCCTCCGATCTCTCGCTATTAGGAGATCATTAAGCATCTGAACAAGGGCCCTCTCTGTGCTATGCCTCTTCCTGAATCCAGACTGGAGAAAATCATAGATATTGTGGATAGACAAATGATCATCCAGCTGCAGCGTAACCACCTTCTCAATAATCTTACCCACAAAGGGCAGGTTAGAGACAGGTCTGTAGTTAACCAGATTATCTGGATCAAGGGAGGGTTTTTTCAGGAGCGGTCATACAACTGCCTCTTTTAGGGGGATCTGGAAAGATCCCCTCTCCAATGATTGCCAGACTACCTCAGCCAGGACTGGGCCAATTCCTCAACGCATTCCACAAGGAGACGCATTGGGCCTTGGTCCAAACTACAGCTGGTTGGCTGCAAGGTCTGAATGATCCTCACAATGTCCATGATGTCCGGTCAGCCAAAGTCAGACCAGACAAGCTGGGTGCTTGCAACCTCCCACCGACCTCCGGCACACCCCATAGAGGGAGCTGGATGGATACCGGACCTGATGGTGACAACTTATCCACGAAAAATTTAGCAAACTCATCACATCTTTCTTATGACAATGCTCCACCAGTCCACAGACAGGTTGGAAAATCTGTCTGCAGTCTGGAAGAGCTGGGCTGATCGATTTTGCACAGCAGCAATCTCCCTGGACAGGAATTCTGCTTTCTCACGGGTGATTGTTGATTGATAGGCTGCATAATGATACATAATACATCAAGAGGTGATACGACCAAAACATTCAAACATCTTCAGGGCATTAACAAGGTGAAAGAGTCTAACATGTTTCAATATAAGAAAAATAGGAGGACAAGAGGACACAGCATGAGATTAGAGGGATGCCGATTAAGTGCTAATGTAAGCAAGTTCTTTTTCACAGAAAGGGTGGTGGGTGCGTGGAACGGCCTACCTCAGGAAGTGGTGGGTATGAATATAGTGCAGGGCTTCAAACAGGCATGGGATAGGCATAAGGGAGCAATACAGGTGAGTATGAATAAATAGGCCATTGACAGAGTAAAGGCCTATGGCGCATTCATAAGGTAGAAAAAAATGGGCAGACTGGATGGGCCTTGTGGTCCTTATCTGCCGTCAACTTCTATGTTTCCATGTTTCTTGAGACCCCACCCCTAGGTTGTTCAATATCTTTATCAGTCTCCTGTGCAGCACTGTGTGGAAGGCTTGCTGAAGTTCAGATTAGCCACACACACAGCCCTGCCATGATTTAGTTCCCTGGTCACCCCATCAACGAAACCTATCAGATTCGTTTGGCGCAATCTCCCCTTTTGAATCAAATGATAACTGCGGTCTTGCAACCCACTGGATTCAAGATTCAACCTCCAGGCTGGCCTCCTGCCAAGCCCTCTCTAACCTTAGCCCCCTCTAACCTTCAACAGGCAGTAATAGGGGTAGAGAGGAAAGGTAGGCAATAAAAACATCATCACAGAATTTCATCAGAATTGGTACAAGGAAATTATTATAGTCAGTAAAACTAGTGTTACCAACTGTACTGGGACAAGAAGCACTCCCCCCGCCCACCTGATTCCTAACCTTGTTAAAGGCTTCAACACAAACAAAAGTCAACCAAAATATACAACCTTAGAAACTGGCAGCACACTGTGTTCACTGCCCGCTGACTCCCAAAAGGTCGTTGATACTCAGACTCAGTGATCTGTATCCACTGTGCTCTCTCTCTTTCTCCCCCCCACAAAAAAAAAAAAAACTTTTGTTGCTGCTATACTCACCAGTTGCAATATCTGGTCTGTCTTTCATCTGCACAGGAACTAAAAATGACTACTTTGGAAAACAGCAGCACTTTTCTCACTGCAGTGCTGCGGATATGTTTGAAACACCCACAAATCCCCACTTTCATGCCAAGACAACATTGTAAATACCCGTGCGATAGTCACTCATCTCTTTTCAGTTTGTTTTCCTCCTGTCTGTCATCTTCCCCCCTTCCCGTCATACCTACAATGTTCATCTCCAAGGCCACTGTTTCTCCGTGATTCTGTGATCATTGACGGAATCATGGAATTCCCATTGGCTGACGGAATTTAAAATTTCCCGCCAGTGAGTCACAGAACTCATGCTGCTAGCATCAGAGTTCAGGAGTTCAGCCATATAAAAGCAGGTGCATACCAAATGCTTTTCCCTATTTGCTGGAACACCAGAAGAAGGAGGAGAGAACACACTGCAGTCAGAGACGACACTGAAAACAATGCCAATCAGATGTCAGAGACCTTGCTGCTTTCCATTGCTCTCAACTGGCTGCTTGGGCCCCGCTGCACCATTAGTTTGCTTTTGTTAGCTACATCTTTCATTTAAAAAAAATATTTACTGCCCCCACATTCACCCCAAGAACCACCAAAAGGACGCCTGGCTCAGGAACGACCACCCTAAGTACACCAGACCCAAGAACACGGCAACCCTGCCTTACCACTACAAACCTTCAGGTACTGAGCACAGCTTCACAATATGTGTTGTTTGGCTACATTACTTGTACTTTTCTGAAGGGATTGAGGTTTAAAGCCAGAGCTGGGGGTTTTCACTGCTTTTTTATTGCATGGATCGAGGTACAATGCCAGAGAAGGGGGGCTTTATTGGATTCTAATTTGTTGCAGCTCTTTCCATGCCACCCCAGTAGCTTCTAAAAGCACACAGTATGAAAGTGGGTCACTGCCATTTCCCCACATGTCTCCAGCATAGTTTGTATCCATTTTTATGTTTGCTTGCACACATGTGCAAGAAACATAGTGCCACCATACAAATTTTCTTAGGTGTGCCACTCAGCTTCCAATGCCCTGCTTCCTTTTGCAGGCGCTGTCTTACCACACCAATAAATGTGGAGCTGTCTGTGACAGCAGTTCAGATGCAGTGGCATACAGTTGAAAGTGAAAAACCGCTGCAATCAGTGGTGGTAACGCGTATGCAGTTTGCACACTGCCGCCGGCAGTATGCAGATTGCCTACATGTCACACTGCATCTGAACTGTCATAGACAGTTCTCCCTCCCTCTGCCCTGAACACCTATGTAGCATGCTGGGAGCCCACCCCAGCGTGCTCATGGATTCCCCCCACCTGCACACCGTATGGCCGACAGGGGTGCTCAATCCCCCGTCACTTCCGCTGCCCCCCAAACAGATTTGCAGGCGCCAAGCTGGGAGGCCACCCCAGTGTAGCAAAAGTCCATATGGCAATGGGGGTGCCCAATCCTCTGTTGGCTCCACTGAAACCCCCCCAGCAAAAAAATGACTTCCAGGTGCAATGCTGGTAGCCCATCCCAGCGTGGCAAATGTCCCTATGGCCAACAGGGTGCCCAATCCCCTGTTTGCTCCACTATCCCCCCAAAAAATAAATATCCAGCTGCCACGCTGGGAGCCCATCCCAGTGTGGCAAACATCCCTGGTCATCTTCTAAAAAAAAAAAAAGACACCTGAGAAAAAAAAAAATGGTCCCTCGTTGACTGTCTTACCCCCCACCTGTGCCCACCCTCTGCGCAGCCACCTCCCCCACCTCCCCCACCCCATACTTACCTCTGGAGCCCAACGCGGCGATCTTCAGTGGACCGGGGACTGAAGCTTGTTATATTTTTTTTTAAAGCTCTTATCAGTCATTGGAAGATGAATGATATTAGATAACTTTCTGGTGTAACTCTCTAGTGTAACAGTTCAACAATGGATAATATCCATTAGCAGGGAGGGATTTCTGTGTCCGTCAGGGGTTTCACAAAACACATCAGGCTGATGCGGCAATTCTTTTGAATTTATTTAGCAATGGTAGCCCATGTGAGATGCCACGGATTCTGCTCCTTCCCCATTTTACAGCTGGCTTGGAGTGAAGCAGTGGAGGTTGACTGGCTTAGTTTGGGTCACAGAGAGCAAGTAACTCTATTGGGATTCGAACTTAGGTCTTCTGATTAAATGTTATGCTCTATAGTGTATATGACAGGAAATTAGTTCTGGGCCACTATTTTGTTTTTAAGAAGTTTTACCATCTGCAGTGCTCGACAGACAGATAACAGTGCTGGGTGCATTTTTTTCCAGGACAGGCTGGCCCCATTTCTCCTGCCCTTTCCACTGGTTTAATTCCTTTGATCTGTGGCCATTTTTACTTTGTTTGTGCACTGTGGGACTTTGTTATCACTCCTGCATCTCAAAGAGTAATCTCAACAAACAAGTACATTATGTTATTAATTAAGGTGCAGCAGGGATCTCAGTCCCTCTCCACCAATCAGAAAATGTGATTTGCAGCCTTCTGCCACCCCTATGTCTTAAATGACCATTGAGTCCACCCCGCAGACCCTCCACCTGTCCAGAGTTGGTGTCTGAGGTATTTATGTCTGGCTGACAGAAGGGCCCAGAACTGCCAAAGGACCAGTGAGAGACCTTGGTGGGATCTGGAGCCCACCGACTACTGCGAGATATTCCACATTCGTCCATCTCCAAACCGCGTGAAACTGAGAGACATCACACACCCCATGCAGCGGGCACCAAGAGGCCTCACACACCCTGTGCACTGAGAGAAATCCAATGCCAGGCACTGAGAGCCATCCCACATCCCGTACTACACCCGCTGGGTGACATACCACACCCCGTGCACCAGGGACTGAGAGCCATCCCACACCCCATACTATACCCAGCGGCCGACATACCACACCCAGTGCACCAGGGACCGAGAGCCATCTCACACCTCATAGTACACCCAGCGGGTGGCATACCACACCCCATGCACCAGGCACTGACTGATTTTCACATCCCGTGCACTGGCACCCAACAACGACTCATCCGGCTGGACCAGGCAGCAGCAGGAAGGGCATGGCAGTTGAATGGGCTGGTACCACCGGCCGGCAGCTGGCAGACTTCTAAGCCACCACAGTAGTGGAAAATGGAGGTAAGAAAAGGGGTAGGAGGGGAAGGGAGGTCTGTGGCAGTTCTCAGCCTTTTTTGTCAGTTATGTGATGCAGCCCTAGGCTCAGACTCTGACTAGCTGCCCCCTTCTTGTGTTGGTCTTGGTCCAAAATGCAAAGTTTGAGTGTGAGCTGGGCTCCCGTAGATGAGCAGAGCACAGTAGCAGTATTCCGTGATATGTCTCCTGCAGGGTCATGCCTTAGACATCCCTATGCATATTCCGACTATATATAGAGTCTTATAGATGATTTATAGACTGTGTATTCGAGGACCTGAGTTCAGTTCTCAGAAGGTCACATGTATTTCTCACTGCAATTTTTTATTTACTGTAGCTCTCACTTTTCCTGGCCTTGCTGCCAGTATTTACTGTAGCTCTCACTTTTCCTGGCCTTGCTGCCAGTATTTACTGTAGCTCTCACTTTTCCTGGCCTTGCTGCCATTATCTACTGTAGCTCTCACTTTTCCTGGCCTTGCTGCCATTATTTACTGTAGCTCTCACGTTTCCTAGCCTTGCTGCCAGTAAAGCCGAAATGGGATGATGTAAAGGGCAGGGGAGGGATGCCTTCTGGATTGCAAGAGGGTAACGGGGATTTCAGACAGTAAATCTCAATAAATTTATACAATAACCTTCTCCACCCCAAGTATTACTTGTTGTAATCAGTGAATATTGCAAAACTTTCCTACTGTCCTTGGCTCCCGTGTTCGAATTCCACCACCCAGCCGTGTATTCAGTACAAGTTGTAAACCTCGGCAATAAATACAGGGCACTGTGATAAATAATACAGGGTGTCATGGTTAATAAATACAGGGCACTGTGATACATAATACAGGTCATCGTGGTGCATAATATAGGGTGTTGTGGTTAATAACTTTATATTTTCTATAAACTCAGTTTCAGAGGTATCCTCCCCAATGGATTTAGGAACAGAGAGTACGGCAGGTAACTGATCCACAGAGCTAGCCAGAGCTGACACAGCTGCACTTACACTGCGGAGTGTAATACAAATTAAAACAAAAAATTAAACAAATACATAAAATAAAACTGACATCAGATCAGAACAACTGAGTCCTCTGTGGAGCTCTGCTCAGGCTCTCTTAGGTCCCATATAGGGTCTCAGCTGTCTAGTCACCCAACACTTTGTAACGAATCGGTGTCCAGAATTTTACAACTGAAGATAAAAAAATTTAAAATGGTCAGCTGTGTATGGAAATAAAAAAGAAACTGAACAAATCCATCCGACACATGAAGTGAACAATTTAAGGTTCAAATAAAATTAATATAATTGGAATATAAGAGGAAAGAAACATTTCAGGAAGGGATACTATGAGGCCAAGTACAGCGTTGCTAACTGATTTCAAGTCCCTTGCCCCGCGCACACATTGTATCTCTGGGACTCCTGAACCCGCAGCTAGAGAGTAGAGTACCACCCTGGATCTGGAGTTCGGTCCAGTTCTGACCTGTACTCCAACCTGTTCTTAGGGCCCTGGCCTCACCCTCGGGTATTCGTATTAGTTCACAATTATCTTTTTGTTCCTCTTCCATTAGAAATGATTTCAGGTGCTGAGAACTGGCAGATTTTATTTCATGAAAACGTTTTACTCCAGAGAGGATCTTGATCTGAATTATTCCTTTGCACGCCACTAATCGGGCACACGCTGTGTATTTTTCCCCTCCTACCTATGATTGTATTAAGTAATAATATTTAATTTCCAGAGAACGTTTCAATCTGTGCCATACTCCTCCACCCCATTTTTAGATTCTCAGAGATTATTGCATTACAATTAAATTACATTTTATTTGGATAAATCATTAAGCTTGGCATGATTTACAATGTTTCTTCTAATAGTAATGCTGCTCACGGAATGAGACAGTGTTACTAGAATAATGTCAATCATCCTGTCTGCCTATGATTATTTTGTTTTTTTTTCTTTCTATGAAAATACATTTCACAGATCTGACGATTTTAGCCCCTCTTCTGCAAATCAATGTTCGCAGAATGTAGGGCCTTTTCAAACCCTTTTCAATATTTTTCTTTCTCATTTGCTTTTTGGGGTTTGGTTTCAGGTGACAGGGAAGAGGCCTCCAGGTTTAAACCTATGGATTCCAGCCATGAGGAGACGAGCTGTGTATGCAGGAAGAAGACCCGCAGACAAAGGGTGCACTTCACCAGCCAGCAGCTGCAGGAACTGGAGGGCACATTCCAGAGAAATCGCTACCCAGACCTGAGTGCCAGAGAGGAAACAGCAGTGTGGACCAACCTGACCGAAGCAAGAATTAATGTAGTGCCAGACCTCTGAGACCTGAACAGATTAACCTATAGTACAGCCACCTGTAGTGAGGGGCAGTTGCTAGGAGAAACATCAAAAGCCCCTCTTGGTGCCTCCTCGGGGCCGGGATGAGAAATAAACTGGTAATGAAAGTTTTTTTATTGATACACAAATATTGATAAACTTTTTCCAGACGGTTGAAAACAAATCAAAGATCAGTTTTGCGCATTAAAGCTATCTTCAGTCTTTGTGTCCCATTTCAAAATGCCTCGCCCTTCCTGGTCCTCCCTTTGACATGACTTGGTTGATACTAACAGATATCTGCTGGCAGCAGCAGAAGAAGGATGATACAGGCCCACTGTCATGGGGGAAGGGCAGGGGGCTTCCCATTGCTTCACATCCCCATGTCCCAGGAGAGAGGCCACAGCAGGAAGAGGATCTAGTCCTTTGGGTCTTCCCTGTTCTCTCTCTTGATGATGTCTGAGGTGAGAGTCAGTGGCAGGATACAAAGGGATTCAGCAGACAATCTCTAACCATGGCATTAGATCTGCCCCATACAGATCCCTCACCAAAACATGTAAAAGGCATTCCTAATCCATGGTCTAAAAACTACTGACACCAGGTTCCGAGTAATAAGGGCACTGGGTCTGTTTCACAAAAAGGCCATGTTGAAAATTTGTAGTGCAAATACCAACAAACACCTGGGACATTAGGGTTTATAGCCATAACATCCCACCCTGTACAGCCTGACAGGGGTGTGCCTTTGGATTTCTGGCTGTAATGCTCACTCCATTCCACCCCCACCCCCAACCCCACCCTGAAGCCAGTGACAGGCATCGAGATGTGCCTTGGACTCTTCGGCCCCAGAGTTCATCCCCATTCTCCTATACTGTACCCATTTCAGCATATGTCCTTATGAAATGGGGTGACTATAAAGCTGAACACCACAAGGCACACCTCAACACTTGTGAGTGTCTGCAGGATAGGGTGAGGTGAAATGCTGTGAGCGTTATGGGCGATGACCCGAAGGCACACCCCAATGCCTGTCCATCTCTGCAGGTTGGAGGTGGGGTGGGCGTGAGTTCAGTACTTCACTGCCATTCCTATTCTGCATCTGCCTAACTCCTGCACGCCCAATGCTAATATCAGCAAGCAAACATTCGGCATTGACAAATGCTTGTTATATTTTGCTACAGTGAGAGGTGTTCAGGTGTAAAAGTGAGGGCTTTTTAAGTGTAACAGAAATAAATCAAGTGTTGTGGATATGCCCAAGAAAAGGAGGCACCAAGTTTTGTCATCGGCGAGAATGCCGACCTCCCCCACAGTGACGGCACAATACCGACGCAACTAGTGTGCCGCCTCTTACATGGGAGTTTATTGTGGGGGGCGCCGTCAGGGTGTTGACAACAAGGGGTGATACGCCAAGTAAATGACTTTTATTTTGTACCAAAAAAGGGTGTACAGCTCTGATAAAGTGCAGTACCTCAGTAAAAGTGCAGTTGGGTTAAAACTGAGAACTGCACTGATTTTCCAGATGCCATTTGCTTTATGTATGTATACCAATGAAGCCCTGCACTGCACAAGAAGTTGATGTAAAACTGGGTTTCACTAAATTGTCAAGTAAGCAAACAGGAAGGGGTTACTCCAGTGCGTGTGTGTGTGTGTGTGTGTGTGTGTGTGTGTGTGTGTGTGTGCGTGTGTGTCAGGGTGCTTTATTTGCCTTTCGGACATGGGGGGGGAGTCTCAGGATCCTCAAGCAATTACTGTGTGCCCCAGAGCATTATGGTGGGGTGGTGGGGGAAGGAGAATCCCCTAGCTTGCTGTGTGCCCTAGAGTAACTGGGGGGGTGGCATATACACTAATGTGGACATGGCTGGGGTAAGAGTTGGTGCATCTCTAACATCCAAGGGTCTATGTGCCCCAGAACAAGTCTGGAGAGGGGGTTAGTGCCCTTGCCTGCCTGCCACAGTAAGTGGGGTGAGGTGATGGCCCAACACATTAAGATGGGCATGTTTTGTGGGTGAGAGTTGGCAGTGCTCCATCTCTGAGCATGTCTGAAGGGGCAGTGTTGGTTGCTGTGTGCCCATAAAAAGATTGATTAGGGGTGTTGGGGTCACACAGACTTTGCTACACATGTATAAAGCCCTTGCCTGCAAAATTGCTCTGAGACACATAGGAATCCACACAGCCCTTCAGACATTGCTGGTGGTGCAGCAAGTCTGAGGAGCCTTGAGCAAGTTCTATTTGCTTTTTGTGTGCCCCAGATCAAGTTATCTTGGGGTGGGGTCATCGAGGGCTGTTTCTGTGTAAAAAGCAAACTCCCCCCAATGTAATCGGGGTTACCCAGCAAGAAACACAGCCCCTAGCACTTTACAGGAGACAGCTAGCACAGTGCGTCCTCTAGAAAGTCTGAGGGGCTGTGTTGCTTGCTGCGTGCACCTAAACAAGTCTGAGGGCAAATTGTTTCTAGATCTTTGGGGATATCTCTTGCAGGATATCTCTCAAAAGGGACAAGGTTGGCAGGTATAGCAAGGTAGAGCTACAGTGGGGATGGGGGGGTTATTCCCAGCTTTTACCAGCAAAAAGACCTTGCACCTACATATAGTAAAGTATGCTTCAGAAGCATAGCAGGCAGGTGTGGAGGGCAGGGTAAAATTGGAAATCCAAACAAAAAGAACACTTGTGAGAACTTACTGTGACAGTAGAGCTTCAAGAGAATGTCTTGCAGCAGGTTACACTTTACAATCATCAGGTGACAGGACCTCATGGAAACCTTTTTGCTAGTAGTCTATCTGTGGCCGCACGTGGCAATGTCATCACATTATCATCCCCCTTATATAGCTGTGGGTGGTCCCAGATTGACTGCTTGCAAAAATGTTTTCATGTGGTCCTGGCACCTAATGGTTGTAGTTCCTAAGGTGTGACCTGCTGCAAGAGATTCTCTCGAAGATCTGCTGTTAACGGTAAGTTCTTACACAAGTATTCTTTTTTTTCCTGTTGTGGGGGGGGGGGGATAAAAAGGCCCCTGGATCACCACTGTTACCTTGCTTCCACACCTGCCTACTAGACTTCTTAGACCAACCTAGGTACAGTAGTTTTTCCATTTTACTGTATGCAGGTGCAAGTTATTTCTGCTGGGGAAATCTGGAAATACCCCTACATCCTGCTGCAACAATGCCTTCAGAGACCTGCCTACAGTGTCCTTTTTTGAGAGGTCCAGGTAATCCTAGCAGGAACCCCTGTTTCAGATTGCATTAAATCAGGTAAAAGCACAGCTTGTTTAAAGTTCTGCTATTTTGCAAGATTTTCTGCATTTACTTGTAGGCTGCTTAAATCTAAAGTGGTCTGGGCGTTACTATACAGTGCCGGACTTGTAGCAGCTACTACATTATGTACGGTAATGTGTTGCATGTTGAAATACTATACAAGCGACCCAGCAGTAATATTAACAGAGCTGCGGAGCACCCCAACTAAACTAAATTAACAACCATATTACATTTATTATTACAGGGACCCACAGGGGTGGAGGGTGGGGGGACAGAGTCTCCTAACTAAGCAGAAATTAGCTCTGCAACTATTATTGCTGGGTCAGTTTCTTTTTTTAGCTGAAGTTAATTGTTTGGTAGTTTTTATTTCCTGTAGCTTGCCGTGGTGTAGTTCTTTGTTGCTGCTGTGTGGCGTGAGGGCGCTAGTCTGCACGTAAGTACCATATTACAGGGAGCTTTTCTAGAAAGCACAAGGAAGTTCAGCATGCTAAAGTATCACCATGGTCTGCAGCTTGGGAAAAGCTGGTCAGTGCCTGGATTCTCATGTGACCCTGCCTCTTATACTGGGGTATGCATCATGTTGGGTTGAATTGACGGCACCTCAGAGCAAGTCTGGAGGGAAGGGTCTTGTGTAGCTAGTTGTTGGTGGTGGAGTTGACTAAGCACAGTGGTAACATAGCTGTGGCTCCTCATACTTTGCAAGGGGGGACTTACAGGGTATGTCCTTGACCAGACCAGTGTCTGTATGGAAGTTTGATTTGGAGATAACCACAAGGTACAGAAACACTCAGTCTTGCTCAGGGACATGCAGTGTATAAGACTTTTCCCTGGTGAAGCTGGCTTTGGGTATGCAGTGCTTTCTGTATGCCCCGGAGCAAATTTTCAGGGTGGGCTTTAATTACTGAGTCAAGTAGCAAGATAGGACATGTGTTGCATCTGTTTTAGATCTGCAGTGTGGTTTTAGGCAAGTCATTCTGTATGGCTGTGCAAATAGCTCTGTGACACCAGGTAAATCCGAATGTTGCTCGTGTGGTTGACAAGTCATGTACTTGTAGGCAAGTAGGAGGGTGTTTATTTGCTGCTGCCATTGCACCCGGAGGATGGTGGCTATAGGCTCTCCTACTGCCTTCACACCTGGAGGATGGGAGTTGTAGGCTGCTGCTGCCAAGAGAATGGCAGTTGTAGGCTGCTGCTGCCATCGTACCTAGATGATGGGAGTTGTAGAATGCTGCTGCAGTCATACCCAGAGGATACGAGTCGTAGGTTGCTGTTGCTGCCATCACACCTGAAGGATGGGAGTCATAGATTGCTGCTGGCACCATCACACCTGGAGGATGGGAGTCATAGGCTGCTGCTGCCATTGTATCTGGATAATGAAAGTTGTAGAATGCTACTGCCATCATACCCAGAGGATGGGAGTCGTAAGCTGCTGCTGCTGCCATCTCACCTAGAGAACAGTGGTCATAGGCTGCTGCTGCCATTGTATCTGGATGATGAAAGTTGTAGAATGCTACTGCCATCATACCCAGAGGATGGGAGTCAAAGGCTGCTGCTGCCATCCAGCAAAGAGAATGGTGGTCGTAGACTGCTGCTGCCATTGTAACTGGATGATGGGAGTCATAGAATGCTGCTGCCATCATATCCGGAGGATGGGAGTCATAGATTACTGCTGTTGCCATCACACCTGGAGGATGGGAGTCACGGACTGCTGCTGCCATCCTTGTACCTGGATGATCGGAATCGTAGAATGCTGCTGCCATCATACCTGGAGGATGGGAGACATAGGCTGCTGCTGCTGTCATAACCGAAGGATGTATGAGGGTCATGGAGTACTGCTGCCATCCCCAGACTATAGAAGTTGTAGACTGCTGCCATAATACTTAGAGGATAAATGGCATGGACTGCAATTTCATTTTTCACTTTAAGTTATCTCATCAGGAGGACTGGAACAGCCTACTAATTTTGTGTACCTTTGGTTGTGATTTCAGTATTTTAAAGACATAACTGCCTGCATGATATCTGCTGCATAACTCAGCAAGAAGGCCAAGATGTAGAGAGGTCATTTTCTACCTATGGACAGATCTTAACTGACCAGAGGAGAAGCCTAACTATGGACAATTCAAAACTATTTACAATGATGCTGTTTGATAAGTAGATCAACACACAATCTGATCTCTCAAGCATGTTTATAATATGGTTCGTGTGCAATACTGTAAGTGGGACGGTTCTTGTGCAATACTGTGAATCGGATGGTCCTTGTGCAATATTGTAAATGGGATGGATTGTGTGCAACACTGCAAAGGGATTGGTTCATGTGCAACACTGTAAATGGGAGGATTTGTGTGCAATGCTGTAAATGAGATGGTTTGTGTGCAATACATATAGGTCTACATAATCCTAATCAGGTTTATTATTTGGATGTGATACCAATTGAATCTAAAGTTACTGAAAAAGATCTTGGGATACTTGTTGATAACAAATTAAACTTTAAAGCACAAAAAAAATCTGTTATTGCAAAAGCAAATAGGGAAATAGTATCAATTAGAAAAAATATTAAAAGTAGAACATCTGATGTATTGTTGCCGTTCTATCTTTCATATGTGAGATCTATCTTGGATTATGGATCCCAGATATGATCTCCATGCAAAATAACAGAAATTAGTAAAGTAGAAAAAATACACAGAAGATATACCAAATCAATGACCAGGATGAATCAATAACAAAGGCAGACTGGACAGATTAGGATTGCATAGTCTGGAGGTTAGAAGACAGAGAGGTGATCTTTTGTTCTTTTTTGATATACTAAATAATCCATTATTGCTACTGAACCTAAACATTGAATTTAAGAATGATCAATTGAATACTAGGGAACATCCATTACAGATTAAGAATGAGAGATTTAAAACCAAAGATAGAAAATACTTTTACATTTTACTAACAGTCTCGCTTTGGAATAGATTGCCTTTGAAAGTCATTTCAAGTAGTTCAAAGGAACATTTCAAAACAAGACTTGATGTTTATATTTCTACTAATGGGACCCTTAATTATTAGAATTTGTCCTAAATAGGAGCTATTTTGGGCTTACGCCTTTTTTTGCTTCTGCAGAACTTAGTGAACAATATTGTAAATGGGATGGTTCGTGTACAGTACTCCAACTGGAATGGTTCGTGTGCAACACAGTGAATGGGATGATTCATGTGCAATACTGTAAATGGGACAGTTCGTGTGCAATACTGTAAATGGAATGGTTTGTGTGCAATACTGTAAATGGGATGGTTCATGTGCAATATAGTAAATGGGATGGTTTGTGTGCAATACTATAAATGAGATGGTTCATGTGCAATACTGTGAATGGGATGGTTCTTGGGAAAAAAAATGCTATAAAATGCAATGCTTATTTAAATCTTGTTGTTTTCTGCTTAGGTAGCTTAAATTTGCATAGAAACATGATAAAAACCTTGTGATTAACTACTTTAATATTAAAAAATGTATGAAAGGGGCTGGCCTGTTGGTGCAATGGTTGGATTTCCGCTTACGACGCCAGCAACCTAGGTTCGGGAACAAGCCTAGGGAGTTGGAGGACTGGCTGGGGTAGAAGGCTTGAGCATTTTAAGGGCAGCTTGTCTTCTCCAGAGAGGGAGGGTCATAATGTCCTGGCACATGACTGGCCCCAGGCAAAGGTCTGGGGCACAGCAAGCACCGAGACAGAAGTAGTGGGGAGGATATTGTGGATGTCGGCGCTATGTGCCTGATGTCAGAGGTTCCCATGATGCCCAACAGAACACCAGAAAATCACTCTCCAGACTCTGGGTAGATGGAGCCCTGGAGCAGACCCCTAATGGCTCCCACCTACCTGGCTGGTCTCGAATACCGATGCAGACAAAGAAGCTCAGGGTGTAGCTGCCCTACCTTGTCCCCACCCCGGAGGTAGAACTGAGGCTACATGGAGGATTCCTGGACAGCACAGGTAGGTGGCTGACACAGGGGTAAGATTCCAGTGGGGACTCCCAAAGGAGCAGGGTCTGGGGAGAGTAGGAGGGGTAAAAAGAAAGTAAAAAAAAAAGTATGAGAAATATTATATTTTGGATTACTGGTAAAATTACAGAATTTGGATTCTGAAACACTAATAAAATCCCAGAATCTGGGATGGTCAGAATGGAATTCAATATTTCTGAGCACCATAAAACAGTGGCCTTGCTCATCTCCTTTCCGTTGCTTAACCCTGTCATGTTTTAGGCAGTCAGGCAGCAGCAGAAACATGATTACCTGCACAGGCATGGATTTAAAGAGACAGAACAAAAAAAATGAAAGAAGGAGGTTCAAAAAGGCAATAGGTCTATCTCACATGGGGATGGCGCATGCTCGTGCGCCCCCCCAAATCTGCCAGTGAGTCACTTCCGGTGTCTTTCCTCTGAAAATGCACTTGTGTCCATCCTCCCTCTATTCCTGCTACTCCCTCCTCTGTGAAGATGGTACAAAAGTATCTGTTCTGGATTCCATATTTTTCATAGTCCTCTTCTTCGGTCTCCACTTTCTGCCCTTCTAATCCCTGCTATCCCTTTCTTTGCTTTCCTCTTCTCACTTATGTAAATGAAGAAAGTCTTATCTCCCTTAACACTCCTTGGCCTGTCATTTCCTCTGTCTGTGCCTTTGCTCCGTTCACCACATTTCCTTCTTCCTTATATGTTACTTGGTTTACCTCCCTGTCCTCTTCCCTCTTTGTTTCATTTTTCCTCCTCAATGCCGCTTACACCTTGACCACTTCCTTAGTGCATCATAATTGCCTCATTTTCCACCTGCTTTTACTAACATCCTTCATGCAGAGGTTGGTTGTTTTACTACACCCTCCCTTATTTTACAGCAGTTTGCCTCTACTGCTTCCTGTCAGTCCTCCCCTTCAAGGCTTTTTCTGTTGCAGTCTCCCATTTCCTTAAAGCCCACCCTTCGAAGGTACAGGACTGTTGTCCTCATTTGGTTTGTCTTTGTTCATGTCTTTTTTTAAACTACACTGTACAGTGATCACTGGTACTGTACCCAGAGGACTGTCCACTGTGACATCTGAAAGCTGTTTCTGATAGTAAGCACCATGTCTAGTACTGCCCCATTCCTAGTGGGTCTTTGACAAGCAGCCTAGGTGAAACCCCTTGAAGAGAGTCAAGGATTGCCCCACTCCACGCTGAAAATGCAGCTGGAAGGCTCAACTCAGTGTCTGGCAGATTGAAATCGCCAACTAGCAGCAAATTCCTCTTATTTGACATTCTGCCAAAAGCTTCCCCAAGGGCCCTATCCAACTCCTCGCCCTTTGTTGATGGTCTGCACACTGCCCTAGTAAGTATAGCAGTCCGAGAGCCTCATGGGTAACCCACTGCACCTCTAGCTCTTCTTCTTCTTCTTCTTCTTCTTCTTCATCTTCACCTTAAATCTCCATGGCCTTCACCTCCTCCTCCCTCATATTTAAAACAACCCCTCCTCCATGCCAAGTCTCTCCTGAGCATTCAGTAGTTGGGTATGGCCAAGTCCCAGTCATGGTGCTCTGTGCACCATGACTAAGTCATGGCCAATAAATCTAGTTTAGCCTCTGATATGATGGCTTCCTGTCTCTAATTTTGTTTCCAAGATGCCTTGCAACGGTACAAATGACTCACCATATCTTCTCCCCCCCCAACTGCTGCCCTGCATCCCCCTCCCATTCCTGTCTGTCTTATCCCTGAAGCCCCCCTGGCTCTTCTCTTCCCCTTTTACCTTCCTCATTCTTTGTCTCTTTCAGTCCTCTACCCTTGTGTGTCTGAGTTTTACCCCCTTTTCTTTTGCATTGACATCATCCTTGTCTTTCAGCATCACTGCCCTAGGATAACTTTCCTTCTTTGGATCCTCTTTTGCTGCTGTTCCATCATCTGGGGGGAAAGAGGAGCAAGTATTGCCTCCTTTGGTTTTACTGCCCTCCCAGCTAGTTTAAATACTCATTCAGTTGCTGTTAAACCTCCCACCAAAGACTTTAGTCCCCTTCCTGGAAGGATGCAAGCCATCCCCCTTATAGAAGCCCATATTCTCACTTGTTGGCACACAGTCCATGTTGTAGCTGAAGTTGGTTTCAATGCAACGCTCAATTTGTAAATGCCCATGTGCAGAGTACCCTTGCATCTTCCTGGCTGCACACAGGTAACACCATAGAAAAAGCCACTGTGCGTGCCACCTGCTTGTGGCTGCTCCTCAGCTCCATGAAGTTACCCTGCTCTTCCCGTACCTTATCCCTTGCCAGGTTACTCATCCTTTAGATGGACAGTGATGTCTTGCCCCTCACAGCACTTCCAACTCTGCCTATTCTATAGACATACTCTTCATCTCTCCAAGCTGAAGCCCTCTTCAGATACACCACCTCCATCCCTAACCCCCCACCTCTTCCAGCTCTATACCCTTGACAAAAGTGTCCCCCACCAGCAGCTGTTTCCTTCTGGAAAAAAAAACTCTTCAAAAAATTTTGGGATAATTTATTTATTTAAAAGTTTTTTTTTTTAAATTAATAATCTTTATTCAAGAATTTTTCCAATTCCAATACAATTACAATCACAAGACTTACAACATAATAACAAATAACAATTACTAGGTACGACTTAATGAGAAAAAGAAAAGCTACTTACAAATAGAAACAAACCACATTTACCCAGCAGTCCCAATCCTCCCTCCCCTACCTAATCCTCTCCCAACCCTTGGCACAGCAGACTAACCTTATAATGAAAGGGAGGAAGAAAAAAAATAAAATCAAAAAGGATTTACGTACCCTCATATCCCGCTAGAAGTTGTAAGGTGAATAGGGTATAAAGAGACTCCCATCTATTCCTACATTTGCAACCTCTATTATGAATGCTGGCAATAATTTTCTCAATCCTCAAGTTGGATAAAAGCTCTTGGAGCCTTTCGGAATAAGTTATCACTCTGGAATCTTTCCAATGACGAAGCACCAGTACCTTAAGGGAGAGTGCAATCAACACCATATGGTATCTTCTTTGTAAGACATCACTTCCAGTGTAATCTCCTATTAAGCAAATTTATGGGCGAACAAATCATTAAGGCCTAAAAGGGGTCAACCTTTTGCTTAATAGTGGCCCACAGGGAGGTAATGGAGTGGCATTCCCAAAAAATATAAAATAAATTACCATCTGCGGCCTTACATCTTGTACAGGTAGGATTAGGAAGTTTTCCCATCTTAAAGAGCTTGGCAGGTGATAAATAGAGGTTATTCAAAATAAAAAATGTAATCAGTCTTAATCTGTCTTGTGTGATATAGGAATGGCATGTTTTCCATAAGTTATCCCAACTATGATGTCTTGAAGGGAAAACTGTTTTCCAATTGGACATAGCCCCATCCACCATGGGGAAGGCCAAGTCAAAAAGGGCTAGATATAAATGAGAGACTGCATGGGGCTACTGAACCGCATGACCCAGATTTTTAATGATTTCCCCTCATCACTGTCTTCCCTAGATTGGAGATTTTTTGAGACTAGAAGGTGGCGGACCTGGTAAATCCTAAAAGGACTTCCTAAAATAGGGAACTTCTTCAGGATTTCTGTAGAGGTAAGATAGGAGTCGTCTGACATCAGGTCGCTGGGGCGAATGTGGTCAAATGACGGGAACCCAGCAGGGGTGAGACATCAACCCCTTATCTTAAAATTGGGGGGTTTCAACAGAAGCTGATTGAGATAAACAGTATGACGGTATTTAATAAAGGTACATAATTGGGAGTGAATTCCCACTGAGGTAGTCATCGAGGAGTCCATCCCCAGCTTAGGTAAGTCCTTTGGTCTGAGATCCAGCATTGCTTTACCCGAGATCCCTATTGAATCCAAAATGTCATGCTCTATTTGAAGCCAGGAGGGTACATATGGGAAGGTTAGGAAGACTCAGTAATGGGTTGCAGCCATCGAACATATTGACTCTCCTGACTAGCCCAGTAATACAATCTAAAATCTGGAAGTCTCAAACCTCCTCTAGATTTGGGGGCCGTCATCTTGTGATAAGCTCTTCTTGGTGGCTTTCCCTTCCAAATAAAGTCTGAGATGGATCCATATTAATTCCTGAACCATAGGAGTGGGACTTTAAGGGTTAGCATGTTCAGTGGATAAAAAATGCGAGGCAATATGCTCATTTTGATCAGGCTTACCTTTCCCCATAAGGAAAGGCGTAGTCCTAACTAGCAGGGAGTCTATGTTGAGCTGCTTCATTTTGGCCTGATTACCTGCTAAGAGAATACCCAGAAACTTAAGATGTCTAGGAGACCACTAGAGCTTAACTTCCCCCAGGTGACTTTTGTGGGTGTATGCATTAAGTGGAAAAACTTGAGTCTTGCCTAAATTCACTTTGTAATTTGACAATGGACTGTATTCTGCAATAGTGTCTAGGACAGCAGAAATGGAATTAGCAGGCTGTGTAAGATGTAATAAGATGTCGTCTGCATAGACCGAAAGCTTTAGGTCATGAGACCCTATTTTAACCTCATGGATTTCAGGGAAGACCTGAAGTTTCTATAAAAGGTGTTCCAAATACAAACTAAACAAGAGGGGAGATAACAGACACCCCTGTCTTGTTCCAGAGCACAAAAGAAAAGAGGTAGAGAATACTCTGTTGCAATCAATTTTTGCTTTCGGATTTGTGTATAGTGTTCAAACCCAATGAATAAATTGAGAGGGGAACCCAGCCTTCTGGAGAGTTCCAAATAAGAAACCCCAGTTCACTCTATCGAAAACTTTCTCTGTGTCCAGGAACACCAAGACAGCAGGGTCCAAGGAGTCCCTGGGTACAGAGAAAATGTGGGCCAACTTCCGAAGATGATCAGATGATACCCCGCCTGCCATGAAGCCGACCTGGTCTGGATTAATTAAAGAAGGCAGAACCATCCCAAGTCTATTGGCCAATAATTTAGAAATAATTTTTATATCACAGTTAAGTAAAGAAATTGGCCTATAGCTTGTGACTCTGTCTTTAGGCTTACCCGATTTATGAATGACTACAATCAGAGCTTCCAGTAACTGAGTATCTGTAGGGGGCTCAGATAAAATTTGGTTAAAAAATCTAAATAACCACAGTGTCAATTGGTCTGCAAACTTTTTATAAAAATTTGGGGAGAAGCCGTCTGGACCAGGAGCCTTGTCCAGAAGAAGAGTGTTAATTACTCCATGGATTTCTGCTTCGTAAATGGGGGAGGATAGAAGATTTTTATCAGCCTCTCCAAGCTGAGGAAGAGGGATCAAATCTAAGTAATCTTCAATCTCCCGAGAAGGAATCAGGGTAGCCAGGGGATTATAAAGCTCCCACTAGAATTGCTCAAATTCCGAGACCATTTCTTTTGGGACAATTTTGATGGAACCATCTATTTGTGAGGAAATAGCCTTGACCAATCTCAAGGATTCCTGTTTTTTAATGCTGAGGGCCAATAAATGGCTGGCTTTCTCCCCTTGATCAATATAACTAGACTTAGATCTTATGATAGCAAATTCAGCCTGGTCTCCTTGTATTTCATTGTATTCCTCCCTAAGCTTAATCAGTTGGTTTCTCAAGGAGATACCCAAGTTCGGGGATAGCCTACTCTCCAGGTCTCTGATTCTGGATAGGAGTTGAGATGTATGTGCTGTTTTTTTCTTTTTCCTAGTTGAGGCAATTTGGATGCATTCCCCTCTAACAAAACATTTTAAAGCCGCCCGTTCAATATCCATTTTACCCGTTGTGTGCAAATTATGTTCTGTGTATCGTTCTATGGTGCTCACAATTTGTTTAACTATCTGATCATCTTTCAAAAGGAAGTTATTGATCTTCCAGATCGTCTCTTTCTGCTGATGAAAACTCTAGGGAAATCTGGCACCAAGCACGGGAGTGATCAGAGAGTACCCCAGCTCAATATTACTTTCTAAGATGCCAGGCAGAAGGTCTCTACTAATCAAAAAATAGTCAATCCTGGAAGAGGTACCATGCACAAGTGAGCAAAAGGTCTAGGCTCTTAAACCAGGATTGAGTACCCTCCAGGGGTCACATAATCCAACCTGGCCCACTAGCTCTCTAAGGACTCTTTGCACTGCAGTCAGACCTTGGGACCGTCTATGAGATTTATCTAAATCTGGAGTGAAGGGGAGATTCCAGTCTCCTCATGTTAGTATTGGAAGAGCTAAAAGGGGGGAGAGAGCTGCCCTCAACTCTGAAAAAAACGAAGGTGAATCTTGATTGGGTCCGTACACACATCCTATCACTAAGTCCGTCCTATCTAGTTCCCCCCTGAGGAGGAGGTACCTTCCATTTGTGTCTCAAATACACTGAGAGCAGGTAAATGATACTTTCCTGGAAAATAAAATAGCAATCCCCCTACTTGCTGTACTGTAACCTGCAGTATAGACCAAACCGATATGTAGTCTCCTAAATAAGTTTGCCTCTGAGTCCAACAAATGAGTTTCCTGCAGGCAAGAAACATCACTGTAAAGGGACTTGAGATGTTTTATAATCTGGTACCTTTTAGTTTTATTACGGGCCCCCCGGACATTCAGGAAGAAAATTTAATTGTACTCGCCATTTGAGAGTCATAGTTGACATTCTCCTAGGGAACAGCCGATACATTACATATAACCTAGTCTGCTGAAATGTAAAATAAAGCTAAGAGATTCCCCTCCTAATAACTAACCCCCTAACCTCCCCACCCTTATAGCCTCCAAGCAAAAGGAGAAGGAGCGCTACAACAACTCCAAACCTCCTTCCCCCAAAACACATGCACATTCCAGCCCATGATACCAGAATTGTTGACACACAGTTGCCCCACCCCTTCCCGCTTCCCCCCTCCCTGCCCCTACATGATAACCGTACCATGATGAAATCGAAGTCCAACAGGTAAACCTGTAACATTTTGGAAGTTTTAACCTTCTTGACTCAAACCAGACTGTATATTCTACTGACCATAGGCCCCTCTTACTTCTCACCAACAGCCACAGGGTAGATTTACCTTTTCCCCTTTTTTTTTTTGTAATTAGAAATAAAGTAGGAAAGAAAATGAAAAGAAAAGAGAGGGGGAAAATACCTTATCCAGTTAGGGCCACTCAGTTCCTCCCACCCCACCCACCCCATTGACACATCTTAAACAAAAATCTGTATTATTTATTTAAAAGTTGATAACTGAAGGCACCATGAGCTAAAGCTCTTGAGGCGTGACCTGGGGAACAAGGGTACAGAGTAACAACATATTAAAAAACAATTGAGAGTCAGAGTGTATTGAAAAGTACACAATAGTGAGATATACATGACAAATGATAATTACAGTGTGGCATATAGGACGATTCAGAAGCTATTTACAATGAGGGAGAGAAGTTATATATGATATGTAAAGAAATGCGCGGAGAAGAGTCAGATGCGGCTGGCGAGGTCTAGGTGGAAGAACAAAGGCAGGAGGCATTGGGGGATGGTCTGAGAATGCGCCTGAGTGCAAGAAAGGTAGGAGAGAGGCGTAAGCGAGAGGGAAGGCTGTTCCAGAGGTAAGTAAGTCTGTAAGATAAGGAGAGTTTGCCTGCAGTGGTGCAGACCCATGGGAGGAAGAAAGTGCGGGTACTGTTAGAATGTGAGTTATAGGGCAAGGGAGTAGCAGGGGTAAGGAGAGAAGCAAAATAGGATGGAAGAGACCCAAACAAGTATTTACAATGAAGGCAGAGCACTGAGTGAAGTGTCTCTGAGAAGGACTGAAGGGAAAGGGAGGAATAAAGGTCACAGTGGTGAGTTGGGGGGGGAGGAATAATGGTATATGATTAACAAAGGTGCTGTTGTGTAGGCCAGTGTGAACTACATTAATGCATAAATTAATACTTTGATTTGTAGGCTATTCATATCTGGGATTCCAAATAAAGTATATTCATCCAGTTTCATAGTACTTGTGTTCTGCTTCCACCCCCCCAAAATTTAAGAGTTCAATAAAATAGCTTTTTTTTGAACAAGACAATTCCAAGGTCCACCTTATTTTCCTGAGACTCGTCCCATCCCTCATATCCTGCTCTCATCTGCCAGCCAGCCCTTTGCCAAGTACTACCTATTCTAAACCACTTTATTTCTAACCTGCTTGCCATTTCAGTTTGGGTAGAAAGCCCAGTGACATTAGTATTCTGGTCCTCCATGACCACGATCCATGATGGGGTAAGAGGTGGTCATTTCATATGTACATGCTTCTGTTTTATCTAGTGTCCTTTTATACGAACATACGAAATCGCCAGCAGATAAAGGCCTTATGGTCTCTCAAGTCTGCTCGATTGTGGAGCTAGCAGCCCCTATACTGCAGCTGCCCCTCCCTCCCCTTCCCCCTCCAGTGACTCTCCCCCTTTCCCTGTCCCATCCCCTTTTGAAGCAGCCCACTGTTCTACAGGATACCACTTTCTTTGGCAATGCATTCCACTCAGACATCACCCTCTCCATAAAAAAGTGTCTCCTCATTTCCCTCCTGAACCATCCCTCTTCCAATCTGAGATCGTGCTCGTGAGTTTCCCTCCCACTCTTTAGTTTGAAAAGCCCTTCTGTGCCAGAGTTATTTGTTCCCCTTCATGTACCTGAAGGTTTCAATCATGTCTCCCCATCCCTCTTTTCCTTCATGGAGTACATGTTTAACTCCCTCAGCCAGCTCTCATATGGTAAGACCCCTAGACCCTGGATCATTTTTGTTGCTCTGCACTGCACCGTCTCCAGCACCCTAATGTCCTTCTTCAGGTACAGTCACCAGAACTACACACAGTACTTAGGTGTGGTCTAATCAGTGACCTATATAGTGGCAGGATAACCTCCCCCTCCTGGAGAACATGCCTCCGGCAATACAACCCAGCATCCTATTGGCCTTTGCAGCTGCCTTTCTACACTGTGCTGAGTTGTTCATTGCTCCCGTTATGAACACCCCCAGATCCTTCTCCTCTTCTGTCTTGGCTAGTTGAATTCCCCCTAACTGGTAGCTCTTCCTTGAGTTTTTTGCACTGAAATGTAGCACCTTATATTTCTTGCATTGAACCCCAGCTGCCAAGTGTCTGACCAATCCTTCAATTTTGCCAGATCATCTTGCAACACTTGCCACCATCCTAAGCCATCCACTACTGCTCCCATCTTGGTGTCATCTGCAAACAGACTGATCTTGCTCTTGATGTCTATTGAGATGTCTGCTATGAAAATCTCAAACAACACCAGTCCCAGTACAGAGCCCTGTGGCATCCTGTATGTCACTACCCTGGGAGACAAGAGCTCCCCTCCCACCATCACCCTCTGCTGTCTCCCTTGCAGCCAGTTCATTACCCATCCCATCATCTTCACCCCCACTCCTGTGCCTTTCGGCTTATTTTCAAACCTCCCATGTGGCACTGAATTAAAGGCCTGGCTGAAGTCCAGGTACAGGACATCACAGCATGGCCCATGTCTAATTGCCTGGTTACCCAGTCATAGTACTCCACCAGGTTGGTCTGACAGGATCTGCCTGAGACAAACCCATGCTGTCTGCTATTCTACAGCCCATTAGCCTCTAGAAGGGAAACCAGCCTCTCTTTCATAATTGTCTCCATCAGCTTTTCCACAACGGATGTGAGCCTTACCAGTCTGTAGTTTTCTGACTTATCCTTGGGGCCGCTGTTGTGGAGAGGTGCCATGTGCACCATCCTTCAGTCCTGAGGTACCTTACCTGCGTCCAGGGATGCACTGAACAGGTCTGCCAAGAATTCTGCCAGGACATCTGCCAGCTCCTTTAGCACCCTGGGGTGTATACCATCTGGCCCAGGTGCTTTGTCCACCCTCAGTGCCCTTAAGCCCTTCAGTACCCTGCCCACTGGGAATTCCCTGCCTGTCACCCCCCCATGCAAACCCTCCCACACCCTTTGGATATAGCTCCCCCTTTCTCTTTAGTAAATACTGAGCAGAAGTACTCATTTAATGCTTCTGCCTGTTCTGCCCCTGTTTCCACCCACCCCATCCCTCTTGATCCTTACAACTCCTTTTCTCCCTGACACACCTGACAAAATCCTTCTTCCCTCTTTGATGCTCTGTGCTAGCCTGAGTTCCTTGGACGCCTTGGCTACCCTGACTGCCCTTGTCACCTCCCTCGACTCCTTCAGGTATTCTTTCCTGTCCTCCCTTGTCCCTGTTTTTTTGTATCTTCTAAAGGCAGCTCTTTTCTTACTAACTTTTTCCATGACTCCACAGCTCACCCAGCTAGGCTTCTTGGCCAATCCTTCTTACTCTGGACCCTTGTACATGTTGCAGTTGCCTCTACAATTCCCAGTTTAATGACCTCCCACTTCTGGTAGGGTCCATATTTGGATGGATCCTGGCCAGATACCCCTGTACTATTTTCCTCATTCTCCTGAAATTGGCCCTCCTGAAGTCTAACACCATTGTGCCTGTTTCTACTCCCCCTTTCCCCATGTTTACTGTGAATCACTCTGAGTGGTGGTCACTTCCTGCCAGTGGTTCTTCCACTCCCAGCTCCCTCACAAACTCACCATTTGCCAGCACGAGGTCTAGGGTGTTCCCTAACCTGGTTGACTCATTGACCATCTGCAATAGAAAGCTGTCCTGGAAGCATCCAGAAGTACCTGCTCCTCCTGTTCATAGAGACTGGGGTACCCCCAATCCACTCCTGGTAGGTTAAAGTCCCCTACAATCACTGTGCTGCTCCTCCTGCAGGTCCTTCTGATCTGTCATGCTAGTTCCCTGTCTAACTCCTCAGTCTGAGAGGGTGTGCCTATACACCACTCCCATCCTGAGGGTCCTATTTTTGGAGTCCTGGAGCTGCACCCATAATGACTCTGTACTGCCCTCCGCCCCTTCCTCAATGACACACTTCAGTCCTTCCCTCACATTCAGCTTCACCCACTCCTCCTTTCCCTTTTACCCTGTCCCTCCAAATTAACCTATACCCCGGTACTGCCAGGTTTCAGTAGTGGTAATGGGTGGCCCATGTCTCGGTGATGGCCACCATGTCCACTTCCCTATCTGCCATGAGAGCCTGTAACTCTGCTGTTTTGTTCCATAGACTCCTAGCATTCAAAGTTACCACCCTCCACCCCACTTCCTTCCCCATCTCTCTATTTGCGCTCCCTTTCTAGCATCCCCTCCTGGCCTCTCCCTAAGTCCCTTGCTGCTGGTATGGGGGGTTAAGCTTGTTCGGCTTCCCTTCCTGTGGATCCTGTTGGACTCCTGCCCACCTGCCACCCCTCTTCTAGTTTAAATTCTCAATATTTGCTAAGTATTCCCCCAGTTTCTGTCTCAATATCCTCCTTCCCTCCTCACTCAAGTGTAGCCTGTCCTTAGCTTAGAGCAGCAGAAAGAAACTGAGGCCCAGCAGCCTGAAGCTAATGAAATTGAACACAAGGCAGTGAAGTTAACAGAATTGCAGTCTAAAAAACAGTTCACATCCCAAACAGCACTGAATAAACCCCTAGACACATGATCTCTCCCAGTACAAGCTAAGACAATAAAATCAAAACAGCAGGAATACATACTTCCCTTTTTAGTTTCTCTTCCCTCAAACAGCAGGAACAAACTCTCTCTTGAAGTCAGTCCTCCTTCAGGCTCCAAATCTCACCACACACTACACTTTCCTATCCACAACTTACTCATATCTCCCCTAACCTGACCCACACACAGCCCAACTTTGTGGGCTAATATCCAGTACAACTGTTTGTCCCAGAATCCAGCTTTATGATGGTAGAAGGCAGAAGCCTGCCCTCCCTTACCATAGTGTCATTACTGACATCTGAGGCAGGGTTGTCCAACCTTTTTGGGGGTGGGAGCAACATTTGAAATTAAAGAAGGAGAGAGCAACATCACCATGCAGCACAGGCTATTCAATGTGCGAGTAGTGGATTAGGTCCATATTTAACATCTTTACACATATTGATACATATATTTAGTTAAAATAATGACAGCATTAGTCAATAGTAATTTTTAATCAGCTTTTATTAAAGGGGAACTGTCATCAACAGGATTTCTTAATGTCTGAAAGATCATAAACAGCTAATTTGAGTGAGTCATTGCATTTATCTGTGAGTCTTTGCAGTCCAGAGTTATTCATACGTAAATCAGCCTGCAATTAAGGTCTGGGGGCAGCCATATGTGTTAGGCTCCTCACAGTAAATGATGTCACCAAAGATATTGGCCCTCCACTGAATTTAAATAGGAAATTGCCTGTTTTATCAAGTATGTTTTAAGGTGTTATTACAACACTTTCTACATTTATAATACTGGTTTTGTTTGTGCATTGAAACTAGGGCATTATCACCTTTACATTTTAAACTATTAGGTAAAATAAGCCATCTTTAGGGTCGCTTTACCCTTTAGGCTATACTGTCAGCTGATCATCAAACACTACACATCCCAAGCCTGGCTCTGTGGTGCCAACAGGTATTGGGGCCCCATATCAGGATTTCTAAACCCTGGCTGTGTTCATGTGAGTACAGATTTCTGGGGGTGTCACAGCATCAACTTCTGTCTTTTTCTATTCCCTCTCTTCCAGCCTTTTCTCTTACAATCAAGGGTGTGGACTCAGGTCTACAAGATGCAAATGCGGCTATGTACCTACTGGCCAGTATCTAGTGATGATACTGATAATAAATGAGTGACCATAAAAACAGCGACTCATTTATAGTACTATCATCATCAGCTACCCTGCAAAGGTAGTGATGGAATAGCGAGGAAAGTGACCGGAAGGGGAGGGATACGGAGATGGAGGGGAAGGATAGGAAAGAGGGTTCATATAGGAAGGAGAGCTTGCTGCAGCTGAGTCAGCCCTGTGGTGTAGTGGTGAGGGTGGCTGGCTATGGTGCAGTAGGCACTGGGTTCAGGACGGACTGGGGGTGAGTATTTTGCCACTGCTTACAGCTGCCTTTTTTCCCCTGCCGAGTTTTGCCCTCTCCTCAATATACACCCCCCCTGGAGTTGACAATATAAAAGCAGGGGGTAAAATGGGGTAAACTGTTACCAGAAGAGGAGTCACCAAGTATTGTATATCACCTAAATGCTTTTCGGCGATATGCACACACCATAACAGCAATCACTGTTTTGCAGTCATTATTATGGCATGGAACCCAGTGGCCTGGCATCATGGGGCCAGCCTTGAAATATGAGGCTTTTGATTAGCAGCTGGCAGTACAGCCTAGAGGTTAAAGCAAAGAGCTGTGAACGAGCTTCGTTCATCCAGCAGAATGGATTTTGATTCCATCATGCTCTACTTGTATACTGTGTGACCAGAGCAAGTCACTTAACCTCCCTGTGCTCCCAAAACACACCCAGGAACAAGCTGTAGCTGTGTGCCTTTCCTGGATGACAGCCACTAATGAGTTGCCAGGGAGGCAGCTATCAGTCAAAGATTTGGCAGACAGTAACTGGTTGTCCATTAGACCAGCCCTCTATCTTTACCTTTAAAACCATGAAATAATCAGCGTTAAGCTCAGTATGCTCTGAAAGCCCAGACAAACGAAAGGAGAAAACATATGAAGGTAAGCAATACTAAACAAGCTAAGTTAAGCATCCTAAGAAAATTGTGTGCATATTGCAGTATTAAGGTGAGTAAGTAACAGAGGCTTTAATATCTTGTGCTTCACTTTTACAGTGAGAGTGCTTGCAACAATACAGAACTAATAACTTAAGGTTTATGAGCTACAAGTGCCCTTTTATAGGGAAAAGTGTATAAATCAAGGTAAAAACAGTGATAGTAACACAGTGAGCACTATAAAGGTACTGCAAAAACTGGAACTAATAAACATTTGCAATTCACAGCTCCAGTGGGTTCTGACTGAAGCAGTCAGCCACCATTGATGTTTTTCTCAACAAAACTGACTGAACTTAGGTATGTGTCACAGAATGAACCTGCGGTTAAAAACGCACATTATAAATAGAAAAGGCTGAAACATTTGTATAAAAGTAAGAACATTACTGTGAGGTGAACATGAAATGAGCAAAAAGTAATTTTAATGAACTCAAAAATGGGTAAAACAAGTAAAAGTGCGAATGAAATGTAATGGTTATATATAATACAGCAAAGATAGATGAAGATACTGTGAACTTAACAGCAGAGGACAAGTGTATAAGTAAAACTGTGCAAACATAGATGAAGAAAAATACCACTTGACTTGCTAAGCAAGCATGGACAACTAGAGCATGAATTAAACTTTAGAAATAGGCATGATGAAGAATGTGACGTTCCAATATAGCTAAATGAAAGTATTGAATATTTTTATATATATATGTCTTAGAAACTAAAACAAGCATGATATGAAGTAAAAAGAAAGAAAAAAACTTCTGACAGTGAAGTTATGCCTGAAGTCTGTACATAACACAGAACCAAAGGTAAATATAGAATTAAATGTGATATAACGAAAGAAAATTGTACAATAAATGATACAGAACAGACAATGTTACAAAAAAGAAAACTAGGATGTGTTATGCACTGATCTTTCATAGACTATTTTGTATATTTAAAACTGTGTATATAAATTGATAGTCTGATAATATAAAGGCACACAATTAAATGAGGAATGTAATGGACAGAAAGATAAGTTACCATAAAAAGCAGTTTATTTAAAGCAAGTGTATATACAAGAATGTAATTACTGGCTACATGTTATATATTTAATATACAGTAGATCATAAGCCCCTGAGGAAGCCCAGTCAGGTGAAACATTGGGCAAGATCAGGATTCAAGTGGTTATAAAAATACAAATAAAAACACACAAAAAAAGAAAAGGATTGTGTGACTGGTTTGTGAAAAATAAAAGAAAATTGATTTACCGAAATGTCTGCCCCCAAATAATAAATGACCACCAAAGTCAGCGAAGGGTACCTGTCTGACTCAGTTTTGCAGTTTTTCCTGCACAAAGACAGTAAAAACAACCTGAGCACGTTATGGTTCTGAAAATATTATGCTCTTTCTATCGAGATTTGACTTGAAAAGAAAAAATATAACACCATTACTAGTTTATCAATTGCAAAAACACATATATGGACAACACAGTTAAAACATGCGTAACCTGAAATGCATTATTAAAAGAGTATTTTAGTACTTTTGACAAAGCTAAAAGTATAACAGTTTCTTACTGAAATACTTTGGATGGAATCAGATTTTCTACCGTAAAGGAATAAAATCAGTCTGATTGATCCTGCCACCCATACCCTTCGAGCGTGTCTTACACTCCATAGCTATGCCGATGGACCACAACTTTCCAGAATGCCATTCCCACTGTAATGCAAAAAGAAAAAAAACAAAAAAACAAAGGTGGACACAGGCTGTGTGTGTGTGTGTGTGTGTGTGTGATGTGTGTGTGCGGTGTGTTTGCGTGTGTGTGATGTGTGATGTGTGGTGTGCAGTGTGTGTGTGTGTGTGTGGTATGTGGTGTATGTGTGGGTTTTGTGTGTGTGTGTGTGTGTGTGTGAGTGTGTATCTCTGACAGAAGTGCTGCACTAACTGAACTGTGCTGAAAGGGAAAAACAATTATCACCATTAATTAAATAAAATAATATATGGGTGGGTATAAAAAATCAGAATTTTGCACACACTCTTGGTGTGGGATGCTTTTATAAACCTCTTGGACTGTGCCATCGGGGTTAATGTAGCATCCCACACCTTGGGTGCGTGTAAAATTTTGGTTTTACACACACACACACACACACACACACACACACACACACGCATATATTATTCTATAGTTTAATAATGCAGTTCAGAGTATGCTTTTTTAAAACAGTGTTGTCCATCCAAGTGTTTTTGCAATTAATAAACAACTAATGATGTCCTATTTTTTTCTTTTCAAGTCAAATCTGCATAGAAAGAGATACCATTTTTAGAATCATAACACATGCTGAAATTGTTTTTACTGTCTTTGTTGAGGATAGACACACAGCTACAACTTGTTTTTGTCTGTGTTTTGGGAGCACAGGGAGGTTAGGTGACTTACTTAAGTCACACAACATACAAGTAGAGCATGTTGGAATCAAACCCGATTCTGCTGGATGAATGAAGTTTGTTCACAGCTCTTTGCTTTACTCTCCAGGTTGTACTGCCAGCTGTTAATCAAAAACTACATATTTCAAAGCTGGCCCCATGATGCCAGGCCAGTAGGTATGTAGCCACATTTGCATCTTGTAAACCTGAGTTAACACTTGAAATTGTAAGAGAAAAGGCTGTAAGAGAGGGGTAGAATAAGACAGAAGTTAGTATTCTGGCAGCCCCAGAAATCTGCAATGACATGAACATAGCCAGGGTTTAGAAATCCTGATACAGTATGGGGCCCCCAGTACCTGTTGGCACCACAGAGCCAGACTGAAGATGTGTAGTTTTTGATGATCAGCTGGCAGTATAACCTAGAGGTTAAAGCAATCCTAAAGATGGATTATTTTTACTAATGGTTTGAAATGTAAGGGTGATAACTCACTAGTTTCAATGCACATACGGAACAATTATTACAAATGTAGAAACTGCTGTAATAACACCTTAAACACACTTAAAAAATGGACGATTTCCTATTTAACCTGCAGTCAATGGAAGGCCAAGATCCTCTGTGACATCATTTCCTGTCAAGAGCCTAAAACACATGGCTTCCTCCAGCCCTTAATTACAGACCGATTTACATATGAATAACTCTAGACTGCAAAGACTCACAGATAAACACAATGACACACTCAAATTATCTGTTTATGGTCTTTCAGACATTAAGAAACCCTGTTGATGACAGTTCCCCTTTAAGTATTTATAAAAACAGTTTTATTTTTTAAAAATCTTTATTGTAATTATATCTGTTCTAATGTGAGCCCTGACACTGCATATTATCAGTCAATGTCATGTAGTTTGGTGCAGCTTTAGATTTGCTGCACTTCTTCTTTAAATATGCTCTGCAGCATGTAACTTTAATTATACAATGGCAAGAAAAATTCCTGGACTCTGATTGGTCAGTGTGTGCCTGAGAAAGTGCTGATATTACACAATAACACATTGTGCTGATTTTTTGGATGAGCATGTGGCAGATATGGCTTTTTTTTTCAGAAACAAAGATATACTGCCTCACTAAAAATCTACTAAAAACATTTTTATTTTTATTTTTGTTTTGTATAACATCGAGCCATTGTATAATTGCAATAAGGCACTCCAAGGTGTGTGTTATCATGTAATAACATCATTCCTGGGGTGGTGGAAGCACTCGGCTTTGCCTCATGCTTCAACCCACCCCAGAAGTGACGTTATTACACGATAACACACACCTTGTCATGCCTTATTGCTTAAACAAGCCCCCCCAAACCCACATCATTTTGTTGCTTTGCTTCACCTCTCCACCTCTCCCTTAATATGTGCTCTGCAGCATGTCAGTTGAAATACAAAATTATCTTGTAAAGGTGCACATATCATTATGTGCTCCACCCCAACCCCCACCCCAAACCACCAAATGTCTTTGACTAAACAGCATAGAAAAACAACATTAACAGCACTTACTATGAAGCAGCAAGGTTGGTTTACTCAGACAGCCAGTCAGTCAGCCTTGGAGTTGTAGATGTGAGGCACAAGCATTTTAGACCACAGAACCACACAAAACCGTATCAGTGTGGCAGCAGCAGATGAAAAAAGTTTTGCTCTTGAACAAGAATCACTGGGAGCAGCTAAGCATATCCATGTGGTGGCAGGAGCAGAATAAAATGTGAGAGACTCATGGAACAGCCTGCCACATGTTTTGCTCACAGAATCCGACTGCAAAAAAACTCGAATGCCGTCAGCAGACAGCAAATTGGAGGGCAGTTTAATGCCACAGGCAAAGTAATTGCAGCACCTCTCAATAAAGAAATCACTGCCATGCCTGATGTAAATTAAAATTCCTCCAGCCCACAGCATTGTAGCACTCATCCCACCAAAATCGGACCACAGTTTAATGACACAGTTAAATCTAGAACAGAGCACAATCAGTCGAACTGCAGATTACTTAACATGGAACCTGACGTTGTTTGAAGTTACTTTTGCAGCCTGGGGTGTGATAATGACCCCCCCCCCCCCCCAGGCAACTACTGCTATTTGCACCTAATCCAGACAACACCTTAAGTGACAAATGAAGTCATGGAGCAAAAGAGACAGTAGTAACCAAATGGGGAATGCTGTTTTTACCACAAAACAAAGATGCAATATGAAGAAAAAATTATAAAATTAAATAAGAAAATGATCAGTGATTTTTGACACATTGTCACGAGCCGCACAGAAAGGCTTGGCAAGAGACATGTTACTTGTGAGCCATGGGTTGGACAGCCCTGATCTAAGGGACAGGGGCAGTGGTCCTCTGTTACAGTTTGCCTAGTGGCATGCTGTTTTTCATATATTGTTTAAAATGGGAACTGCCTTGGAGTTGGATTCAAACCAAGGAAGGTTAGCGTGAATGCTTCCTAGGTTGGCATGCTTCCTAGTTAGACCATAAGAACTACTATTTATTGCAGTTTGACTTTTTGGCACAGTGAGAATGTCAGTAGGCTCAAAAACGAAAGATTACCAGGTCAAAGCTGGGCAGGAACCTCACCTTTCTGTGTTTTGAGCAGGAGACCAAGGTTTAAATCCAAATGGGGACATGATTTCAATGTTGTTTTCACCTGCAGTTTTGCTAGAGTGGCGATCCATGCTGGGTTTGAGGTCTGACTAACAAAACTACTGAAACTGCAGCTTAGTTACGAGAAAGGATAATTGCAGCACTGTGCTGTCCAGCAACAAGGTGTGCTACATAAGGATGTTCCATGGCCTTCACTGACCTGCAGCCTGGGACACACACCGTACCGCCATCCCTATGACTCTCAGGAGGTCAGTCCTTTATGGCTGCATTGAACCAGGATCAAACAGTGAACTGTCTCTGCTGGTCATTGCAGTGACTAAAATAGAGAGTTATTGTTCTGATACCTTCAGTACCACTATCTGGCCTGATTTGCCTGCCCTTTCTCATTTCCTGCAGTAGCTATACTTCCTTAAATGGGACAGGAAATGTGTGCTAGTTGACAGCTGTTTATAAAGTTCTTATTCTCAGAAATGATATGCATTCCCCTAAAGTAACTATTTTTAACTGTACCTGAATAAAAAGTGATACAAAAACTGTATTCTACATTGTTTTGTGTTTATAGGCAGCTTTTGGTTATAGTTCTCTTCATGGAACATGTAATTTGGAGTTTTTACTGTGTCATGGATGGTGTACAGAATGCTAATTACAGTATTAGCTGTTGACCTATCAGAACTATGCTTGGAGTTCTGTGCACAAACCGTGACATAGCTAAAACTCCATATTATTGGTTCCATGAAGAGAACTGTAATAGAATGCTGCCCATAAAAAAAAACAAAAAAACAATGCAAAATGCAGTTTTTCATATAACTTTTTATTCAGGTACAGTTAAATATGAATAATTTAGGGGAAGGCATATACTTTCTGAGAATAAGAACTTTATAAACTGATGCCAATTAGAAATTATTTCCTGTCCTCCTTAAATTATGCTGACTAGTCCCTGATGCTCCCTCATTGATAGCAGTCTTAGCTGATGCAGCAGACTGGTGGATTTATATGTGAATGTGCTGTGATTTGAAACATAGGTCTACTTCTGTGTTTATGGCAGGGACATACCACACCTAAGAATGATCACCTCATATACGCAGGTGCAGTTGGATTCTACAACTGTACGTGGGTCAGTACTTTGCAGAAATACTATACATCATTGACGTGTGCCCATGATGGCACCCTAGCAAGCATCCAGTGCTGTCATGTGCATGTGATTAATGCAATATGATTGTGTATAGATATTCTTATCAGCATTACTGAGCTTGTAAAATAAATGCATAGTGAGACATTACATTTGAAACAGTTCGCCTCTCAATTATGGTACACGTTGTCATTAGCAATTCATTATGTACTGACTTGACCTTTAATGATGGGTACACCTACATCGAGCCACAGTCCACAAAGGGGAATGTACCTGCTGGACCTACACACCTAACACTGCAGTGGAACAGAGCATACACACGCAAGTGTTTGCAGTTTATCACTAGAGTCACAGAGCACTGTAGCAGTACTGTCAGCACGGTAAGTGTCCCAGCACATATTAACACTGTTTTGTTAGGTCTCAGCATCTGAGTCCAGCAGGCTTTGCCACTCTAAGTTCGCCACGGAGGAGCTGCAGAGACAGTACTGTCCAGGGAATATACTGACAGGCAGGAGCAGCTCTGGAGAAATTTCACCACAACAATGAACGCAAAGGTTCAGGCTGACATTACCACTACTATTAATATGTGGTGCCTTATGAAAATGAAATATATTTTAACATATATTATTAACAATATGTTTACAAATGTTGAAATATATTCCAATCTACTTGTTTTATAATATATTGTAATGTATTGGAAAATCAAGATATTTCTATATATTTTACAATTTGCAAATATATTGCAATGTACTGTAATATACATGTTATTGCTACTTTAGTATAGTATGTATATGGCAAAATCTATTGATTAAATTCCACATATATTGCAATATTGATGCTAAATATATGTCTTTGGTGTAGTGCCAATATATGTATGAATGTACTTTTTTTTACATTTCAACTGTTGTTGCCTATATTTACAAATATGTGTAATATACACGTGTAATAGATACTAATATAACTATTTACTTAACCAGACAAAAAAAATAAAATAAAAAAGGGGAATTATATATGATTTAATTGGGTTGGCAGTATAGCCTAGAGGTTAGGGTAACGGACTGTGAATGAGCTTGTACCTGCAGATCTGGGTTGGATTCTTACAGTCTTCATTTGCATACTGCGTGACTCTAAGCAAGCCGATTAACGAGCTCAAGGTTCTTGGGTCGCCCCTGAAAACAGGTATTTATGCCTAGTGGGTCTTACCCGGTTATCAAAGCATAAATAAAGTACCTTTATCTGTACAACTGGAGTTCACCCTGTTAATAACTATTGAGATATTTACATTGACATTGTTTTACAGTGCAGCTTTAACTCAAACAGACATTTTACATCTTTATACTTACACATTAGACTTATGTCACAACTATTTCTTCCCATAACAAAGACCCTTAAAGGGACACTGTCAACCCCTTAGGTCTCAAAGTGTCCCTAGTTTAAAAAACTTATTTTATGATTGCCATAATTCTGAAAAGAGTGTTGCTGTAGTTAGTAGTTTGATTCTGACTCTTATTTTCTCTAAAAAAGTAAAAAACAGATTGCCCAACATGTTGGTGTTATCACACCAAAACAGATTTGTTTACATTCCTTGATCAACTCCAAATGCATCTTTCCTGGACTTGGGAACACCCAAAAAACAGTCTAGCCCCCCCCCATGATGCAGTGGGAGTTCAAGAGGCTACTGCCTTATGAGTGACGACACTGTTTGGGTGTGTTTCTAATGCTCAGGAAGTATGCAGTAAGAACAGAACCAGGATTGTAAACAAAAACAAGGTTGTTTATAAGTATACATTGCCATGTATTTCAGTTCTACTAAACAAGGAGACAGACAAAACAAACAGCAACATCAGTGAATTTTATAGAGGGTAAACAATCATAAAATGTAGGGTTTCAACTAGAAATAATATGATGAAAAACAGGTTGACAGTGTCCCTTTAACCTGTCACTCTGTCTTTCGCAATTTCCACTGGTGCGGAAATCAGCCATCGTGACTCCAGTTCACAAGAATGGGGATCGGGCATTGCTGTCAAAGTACAGGCCCATGTCACTTCTCCCCCCGCTCTCCAAAGCACTTGAGCAAATAGTGGCTGATCAACTGGTTGAATACCTTGAAAAATACTCCATTCAAAGCCCTGAACAGCACAGCTTCTGCAAAGGCCACAGCACTTTCACGGCACTACTTGAACTCACTGGTTTCATTCATCAGTCCTTGAACCAAGGATCCCTAGCTGGGGCAGTCTTCATCAACCTCTCTAAGGCCTTTGATACTGTCCAACACTCCTTCCTCCTAAAGCAACTAACCTCCATTGGCCTCTCTGCATAATCAATCCACTGGTTCAAAAGCTATCTGGAACAACGCTCTCAAAGGGTCAAAATCAACAATGTTCTCTCTGACCATCTGCCTGTGAGATCTTGTGTCCCTCAGTTCTCCATATTAGGTCTGTTTCTCTTCAGTATTTTTCTCAACAGTCTGCCACGCCACTGCAAACAACAGATACTTCTCTACGCAGGCTATGTGGTTATCTTCTCCAACAGCCCCGACCCAGTGGAAATTGAGGGCAAACTAAAAAGCGGCTTTGCGACAGTCGAGGAATGGTTCCACAACCACAAACTTATTCTGAACAGCAAAAAAAAGTCATGATGTTCTGCAGCTCATGGAACATGCATAAATCCCACGCACTCAGCATCAGCACCAGCTCAGGAGCTCAGCTCGAACAAACCCAGCACTTCAAATATCTTGGGATCTCCCTCGACAGTTGCCTAACCTTTGATCAACATATCAACAATGTGTCTAGGGCTGTCAACACCAAGATTGGTCTCCTCCACAGGCACAAGTATTGCCTTACTGCTGACGCCCTCAGACTTGCCATCAACAGCCTCATCCTTTCTGCTGTAGACTATGGCTTGGTAATCTACAGTTCAACTTCCCACTCTGCACTCTGCAGGATATCAGTTGCCCTGAACAAGGCATGCAGGCTGCTCACTGGGGCTGCATGTCTCACCCATACCTGCGACCTCTACACCCAAACAGCTTGGCTCCAGCTTAGTGGGAGGATCCACTATCAAACATGTCTGCTTGCCAAAAAAAGCCCTTCTCCCAGCACACAAAATCTACTTCTGCAACAAACCAGCTCCCAAAATACGTGAAGCTCTGGCACCCACTTCTTCCACGTTCCTCATCTTCGAATGACACAGGGCCAATGTTTCTTTGCATACAGAGCACCCTTCTGGTTTAATGAACTTAAATGGGATGTATCCAACCTACCCACTCTATGCCCTTTCAAAAGACTTCTATGTCAGCAACTATAATTAACTAGCACCCATGACTGCAACTCCTAGTCCCCCTCCTGCAAACTGTCTCTGCCCTCTCCTCGTAGTGACTCTGTGCACTGACAAGGCCTCTGGCTGCCTCACCCCCCCATTGCCTCCCACCCTCTAACTATGACAAAGTCGATGACTGCCTACCCTTCTCTCCACCTCTCTTATGTCCTCACCCATACCCTCTTAACTTCTTTCCCCTATAAACTCTTATCTGCCTGTTTCCTCCTGTTTTGTTTGCCTGCATCCGTTCTCCTCCTCTTAGCTACCGTGCTCAAGTTTGCTCTCCTAGATTTGCCTGCTGTGTACTCAAACCTGATGTGTTGAAATATACTAGTTGTTTTTTTTTGTATTATTGCTTGTACAGCCTTTGTAAGTATTGTCTACCCTCCCACTGATGTGGAACCTTTGTAAACGAGCTCCTAGCTCAAAGGTGTTTAATCCTAGATTTCAATAAACAAAAAAATAAAAAAAGGCTCATATCAGTGTTCATACCGCCCCATTTTGTTTCCGTTTTAGGTCAGGGTGAGATCCTACATGTACTTGCTTTATAACTTGCACCTTTCTTTTTAGTCTGTAAAGTAATGTTGTAAATTCAAAATTATTGTAAAACTAGAAATTATCATGATTTTGGCTGATAAACTATGTTTTTGAAATATGTAAATTAGTTATGCAAATATACACATGGAATGAGACTAAGCATTTACAAAAATATATGTAACATATATAAAAAATATATATATAATGTATAAAAATAAATGTAACGTATAAAATGTAACATTTATAAAAAAATATGTAACATATATGAAAAATATATTTAACATATACAAGGAATGCAGTATGTATTTTGAAATATACTAATATCTTTCAGGCAATGTATTACTAAATAGATTGCCAAGATCTCAAGCAATGCATGAGGCAGAAATACATTATGTATTTCTGAAATATATTGTTTAATGTACTATATTTCATCAAATAGTCATAAGGCCATTCTAGGGAGTGGGGGTAGGAAGAAGTAGGCTGCTGGTTAACTAGGATCTGCGGCTTATCCTGTAGGTAGGGAAATGGGCAGACTGGGTGGGCCAAGCGGTCCTTATCTGCCATCAAATTCTATGTTTCTATGTTAATTCAATGTATTGACATACTTAATTTCCTGTGTATCGAAATACATTTAGTTTTTTTAATAAACTGTATTATTTCAATACATTTAACATATATTAGAGCATTTATAATTTCTTTAATTAGAAATATATAGTTTCATTATATTTATTTATTGTAATCTTGGATTAACACCTTTTGAAAACAAACTCATTACTTAGGTTCCATGTCAGATTTAGAGTTAGACAAGCACTGTAACCGTAACATAGAAACATAGATTTTGACGGCAGATAAGGACCACTTGGCCCACCTAGTCTGCCCATTTTAAGTGTTTGCTGTTAAACAGCAAGAATTAAATACCAAGTAAACAATACATACAGTGTTAAACTTAGGCAAGTAAGGCAACAAGACATCAAGTTGGCATTGCACTATGTATGTAAAAATACAATTAGAAGCAACAGAGAGAGGCATAGTAAAGGCAAACAGTTAAGTAAGACAAACTAAGATATACATAATAGACCAGAAGACTTACATAGAGGAGAGAGACTACATCAGCCAGAGAAGCTTCGTCATAAGGGGTGGGGGAAGAGGATATATTTACAAGCTGTGGAAACAGGTCCAGGTGACAGTCAACTTTAGGGATGAAAACTGGGGGAAGATAAAGGGAGGATTGTAGTATATGTTGAAATACACTGCGTATTACATTTCATGGAGCTGATGTATTTTTTTAATACAGTGAAGTATATTTTTGAATACTATGAGCTGGAAATATATTATGTCAGTATATTTAAACATATATTTCATAATATAATATATTACATTGGGGCAATGTATTTCTCAGTGTATTGACATACATTAGAGCGTATTTTTCAATATATTCCATTTTTGTAAGGGTGTGGTGAGTACGGGGGGGGGGTGTTGTGGTTGTGCCAAAATGTTACTCTGGGGCATGAGGCTGTGGACTGAAAAGAAACTGGCCACAGGCCAGTGTAATCAGCACAGAACTGATGGAGGGCCAACAACCATCCCTATTAAGACTCAAGAGGAGGACCTCACTGCTGTTTCACTCAGCCCACAGCTGGTCACGGGTGTAGAAGGAGGTATGGGCACAACAGCAGGGCTATCCTGGTAATGTGAGCACATTCAGTTTTGCTGGAGGTGGGGAGGTTTAGGGGGAAGGTCTGGAAGCATTTCTTTACAGAGAGGGTGGTGGACATTTTGAATGCACAGCCAGAAAAGGCGATCTTGTTGGTGATAGTGGGCAGCTTCAAGAGAGGCTGGGATAGGCACACAGGGAAATTAAGGATCATGGGTAGGAAGGATAGAAGGAGTGGGGAGGGGCAATAAGAACAGTAGCTCAAGCTGTCGACCCTGCAATGCAAGCAGATTAGATAGACCAAATGGACTTCTACTGCTGGCTTCTTTGTATGTTCATAGGTGCTGCACATTTGACTTGGTGCGTGTACTGTAGTGGCTCTGTCAGGTATGCCCACAGGTATACATCTGCATGGTGCTGATGTGAGTGTTACTGGTATTGATACACAGCAATGGCTGCACCATGCCCCTGCTTCTGATACATGTCATACATGTCTGCGTCTGTCACTTGCATCTTGCTTGTAGAACCGAGAGTGTTAGCAGTGACAGAGATACAGTTATGGATATCTGAAAGCTGCAGCCAGTAGAGGAAGGTGCTATACAGGACAGAGAGGACCAGTGTAATGCAGAACAGATGAAAGCAACACAAGATTATGCACACAGGGCCATCTCAGTGCTCATTCAGGCCACTGAGCCAAATTACAAGTAGCATAAAAAAATGTTTCACTTAAGGAGTTGGACTGGTACTGTGTAACGATATCGTTGTCTTAATTGAAAGTGCACTGAATGTAACAAATATGCTGAAGCCGGCAAAATAAGATGAATCCATACTACACCAAACAAAAAGGCACCAACTGGATGCCCCAGCACTTCAAGATGCTCCACCTCTTTTCAGGTGGCGGGTCAAGCAGACAACCCCTCACTTTTAAACCATGCTATTAAAGGCATAGAAGCCTATATTACATCTCCTAATTTATTTATCAGTTACAAAAAGCAGAGGTCTGCCGCATGCAAAATGCCAGATGTGTGTGACTGTAAGGTAAAATCATAGAAGGGATCAATACATAATTCATGATATACTTCTGTAGTCTGTATGCATAAAGGGGTGGGAAGTGTGCCCAAAATCATGGCTTGTGACCAAGTGGTGTGCATGCAGTCTCATAAACGCATCATGCAATAACAAGCACACAAGGCATGCTGATATAGGGGGTGTCTGAGGGACGTGCCCAGGACCATGCATTGTGCAACCCGGGTGGTCCCAGAATATGTGGACCAACTGCTTGACCACCACCATACAGTAGATTGGCAACCGTAGTGCCTCGCACAGAAGCATGGAAGAGAATATTGCTGAGGGAGACAGGGAGAAGGCAACAGCAGTGGGCAAGACATCTGGGCACGAGTTGGCTGGTCCACCACTAGGGAACAATGGTTCTGGGCACAGTGGCGGACAACTCCAAGGAAGAGGGAAGTGAGAGGGTGGTGGGAGGCCAGTGGGCTCACCTAAAAGTAGCCATAATGGAAGTGATGAGCCAATGTATCTGGTTGGAAGGCAAAGGAAAGAGAAGGAGGAAGCCACTATGGTTCTCAAAAGGGGTGGCAGACAAAGTAGGGGCCAAAATGGTGGGTTTACTGAAATATAAGGAGACCCAAAGGGAGGACCACAGTGAGGTGTACCTAGAGGAAGAAGGAAAGGCTGTTAGGAGAATGAAGGCATGGAATGAGGAAGGATTAGCACAGACTGTAAAGAGAGGGGGCAAGACATTCTATAGGTACTACATCAATGAAAGAAGAAAGACTACTGAGGGGGATTGTAATGCTAAAAAGGGAGGAAGGAGCATGTAAGGAGGGAGACCAAGAAAATACAGCAAAAATGAATAATTACTTCTTTTCAGTAGTTACTGAAAAGGGAGAGGGGCAAGGACCACAGCTGGAGAGCAGATGCAAGGTTGGGGGGGAGTGTAAACCATTTCATTCTCATTGGAGAGAGGCTGGGATGAACTTGCAAAGCAGAAAGTGGATAAGACAATGGGGCCAGATGGCATACACCTGAGGATAGTAAGGGGACAATGCAGAGAACTAGCAGCCCCTCTGTCAGCCATGTTCACTGACTCACTCAACACAGGAGTGGTCTCAGAGGACTGGAAGAGTGCACATGTAGTCTCTCTACACACAATCTGCAGTAAAGAGGAGGCAGGCAACTATAGACTGATCAGCCTCAACTCATGGTGGGCAAGATCACGGAGACACTGCTTGAGGAAAGAATAGTGGCACAGTGAGGCCCAGGATCCAAGACAACATGGCTTCATAGCAGGTGTGTGTCAAATGAATATGATTGACTTTTTTGACTGAAGAAGGAAGTAAATCAATGGGGTGTGGTGTATACTGCCTACATCAGATTTCAGCATGGCCTTCCACACCATCCAGCATAACAGGCTGGTAAAGGAAATGTGTATTCTGTGCATGGGACAGAAGATGGTGAACAGGGTGAGTAACTGGGTAATGGACAGGAGGCAGAGGGTATGAGTGAATGTGATCCAATCTGGAGAGCAGATGGTGACCAGTGGGGTTACCTCAGGGATCAGTCCTGGGGCCGTTCCTGGTTAATGTCTTCATTAGCAACATTGCAGAAGGGATGGAGGTACAGGTCTGCCTGTTTGCTAATGACACCTAGATATGCAACAGGGTCAGTAATCCGGACAGGGTGGAGAGAACAAGGAGGGTCACGAGGAAGCTGGAAAAATAGTCATAGGTGTTGCAGCTGGGGTTTAATTCACAAAGTGCAAAATAATGTACTTGGGATGAAGGAACCCAGGGGAGATCTACAAAATTGCTGGGGGGGCTGCTGACAATCACCAAGGAAGAAATGGATCTGGGAGTTATTGTGTCAGATTACCTAAAGTTGTGTGAGCAGAGTACAAAGGTGTCAGGGAGGGCCTGCGGCATGCTGTGTGTATGGGCAGTGGTATCACTAGCAGAATGCGGGAGGTGGTGATGATATTGTATAATACTCTGGTGAGGCCCCATGAGAGTACTGAGTGCAGTTCTGGAGGCTGCACCTTTGAAATGACATTGACAGGGTGGAGACAACCCAGAGAAGGGCAACTAAGATGGTACAGGGCTTGCATCAGAAAACATAAGGAGAGATTAAAGGACCTCAGTATGTACTCGGTGGAGGACAGGAGGAATTGGGGATACATGATAGAAACTTTTAAGTGCCTAAAGGGCATAAACAAGGTGCAGGGAGGAGACATCTTCCAGTACAGGTGGAGACCAAGAATGAGAGAACATGATATGAAATCGGAAGGCGGCAGGTTAAGGTGAAATCTGAAGAATTTTGTCTTCATGGAGAAGGTGGTGGACAATTGGAATAGCCTGCCACAGGAGGTGGTGGGAACGAGCACAGTGGAGGGATTTAAACATGCTGGGGACAGACACAAGGGAACTGTAGACCTTCAAGACTCTTGTGGACCATTTGTATAGTAAACATAGTATGCCTAATCTAATGAATGCTCATGGCCACTGTCTTGATGCCATTTTCAGGAAACTGCCCACAGTTGTGACCTAACAACACCCCCTTCAAGCTGCTTATGTTCTAGATACAAAATATATAAATTTTTATACAACAGGGGTGAAGTGATATGCTATCAAGCTGTATCACAACCACAGTGTGATAACCAGATTGTGATGTGTACACTGTGAAGATATCGACCACAGTGTACACGTCATCGCTAGTTATCAACATAGTGTACACATCAATTTCCCCCTCCTCATGCTAAAAAAAAAAAAAAGAAAAGTAACAAAAACCAGAGCCCTATTATTTAAAACGGATATGTGATGTCCCATTGTGTGATAACTATGTATCACAACTCTTGCACAAGGACCTCGGAAACCTCACTCATGGCTCCGCTACACTCTGCCATGCTCTGCCACTTGTGAGCTGAGGTCACTGTCCACTCGTGATACATACGGTGTCACATGCCGGGCCATCACATAACGTCTTACTATAATGAAATTAAGTTTTACATTATATTGGGAAGTATATAATTGCTACTGTAGGCAGTGTTGGGTAGCCAACTAGTTACTTGTAACTAATAACTTGTAACCCACCACCCTCCCCAAAACAAACCATATCACTTACCACCTCCCTCCACCCTTCACACACCAACAGATGTTGGGGTGTGCCTTCAAGTAAATGTCGACCATACTGCTCACCCCATTCTCCTATGCAGTAACATCACAGCTTCCTTTCACATGGAATGGGAGGCACAAGGTCTGATGACCCCAAGCGCACACCCAGAGTGTGGGGGTGAGGTGGGGTGGTTCAGTTAATGGGGGGTGGGGGTATTAGGTTGGGTCATTTCCATACTTTCATCGCTTTAATATGAACCTTAACTGATGCATTAACAGAGTTGTTTCGCAATGAATTTTATTATATGCACCGGTTTTAAAATATTCTGTCTGTGCTAGTATTATATACTATTTATACATATACAGTGCCTTCAGAAAGTATTCACCCCCCCTTGGATTTTGTCACATTTTGTGATATTGCAAACTCAAATTAAAATACATTTATATGGGATTTTTTTGTCATGTATCTACACAAATTACTCTATAATGTCAAAGTGGAATGAAACTTCTGGAATTTTTTGTACATGTAATTTAAAATAAAACCCTGAAATGTCTTGATTTGATAAGTATTCACCCCTCTATATGACACTCCAAATTGAACTCAGGTGCATCAATTTCCTTGTGAGATCACTCTAAAACTTGAATGGAGTCCACTTGTGGTCAGTTCAAATGGTTGACATGATTTCAGAGAAATACACCTGTCTATATAAGGTCCCATATTGACAGTGCGTGTCAGGCAGAAACCCTACCATGAAGACCAAGGAGCTGTCTGTAGAACTCTGTGATAGAATTGTGAGGAGGCATAGATCTGGGGAAGGGTATAAAAACATTTCTAGGGTGTTGAAAGTTCCCAGGAGCACAGTCAAGTCCATCATTAGGAAATGGAAAGATTACGGAACCACCCACACTCTTCCTACAGCAGGCCGTCCTCCCAAACTGAGCAACTGGGCAAGAAGGACCTTGATCAGGGAAGTGACCAAGAACCCAATGACCACCCTGACAGAACTACAGAGTTCCATGGCTGAGATGGAGAGCCTGTCAGAGGACAACAATCTCTGCAGCACTTCACAGATGTAGCCTCTATGGGAGGTGGCTAGATGGAAGCCACTCCTGAGAAAAGGCCACATAATAGCATGCCTGGGTTTGCAAGAAGGCACGTGGCAGACTCTGAGACCATGTGGCAAAGATTCTCTGGTCTGATGACATAAATTGAACTCTTTGGCCTGAATGCAAAACGCTGTGTCTGGCGCAAACCGAACATGGCTCATCACCCGTGTAACACCATCCCTACCATGAAGCATGGTGGTGGCAGCATCATGTTATAGGGATGCTTTTCAGTGGCAGGGAATGGGGCACTTGTCAGGATGAAGAGACAATAGAATGGAGCCAAATACAGGCACATCCTTGAGAGAACCTGCATCAGTCTGCAATAGACCTTGGACTGGGGCGAAGATTTACGTTCCAACAGGACAGCGACCCAAAGCATACAGCCAAACCAACACTGGAGTGGCTTCAGAACAAGAAGGTGAATGTCCTTGAGTGGCCCAGCCAAAGCCCAGACTTGAATCCCATTGAGAATCTGTGGAAAGACTTAAAGATTGCGGTTCACCAATGCTCCCCATCCAACTTCACAGAGCTTGAGCAAATCTGCAAGGAAGAATAGGCGAAAATCCCCAAATCCAGATGTGCAAAGCTGATACAGACATACCCAAGAAGACTGAAAGCTGTAATTGCTGCCAAAGGCGGTTCTACAAAGTATTGACTCATGGGGGTGAATACTTAAGTAAACAAGATATTTCAGTTTTTAATGTTTCATAACCTTTTGTTACACAATAAAAATATTTTTGCCCCTTTAAATTGTTGAGTATGCTGTGTGAATCAAGGGGGAAAAAATCATTTCAATGCATTAAAAATTCTGGTAGTAACACAACAAAATGTGACAAAATCCAAGGGGGGGTGAATACTTTCTGAAGACACTGTATATTATACTGGCGCAGTCACGCCAGTATAGTTAGGGTGAAACTGCACTTCTATGTTAAAGTTAAAACTTTGAACGTTTATAACTTTGGAGCTGTTCAACGGATTTGTATGAAATTTGGCGTGTGTAATCTCTATGTGTAGTTCTCTGGAGCTGCCATATTTGGTGGGAATCTGTCCAGTGGTTTCTGAGATATAAAGTGTTACATAAACAGAAACATCGGAATTTTTTTGACATTTATTTGTCATCATGTATCTCAGAAACGGCTTTGTGTTGTGGGCTGATATTTTCAGGGTAGAAAGCTTTTGGGTCACAGATGAGCATTTTGAAGGTTTGGTAGAAAAATATTAATCCGTTCAATAGTAATGAAAGTTTGTTATTTCCCATTATTTCCTGTGGGAAAAGTTGTGTTTTGCATGAAACTGAGATTTTCGCAAGTATGGCACATTTGTGAAAGTAGAACTTTCACAAGTGTGATAGATTTTCACACTAAGCTGATATTTTCATTAAAAACGAAGTTCTTCGCACAGACAAAATGAGATTTACACACACACAAAGTGAGATTTTCGCACATTTGACAGAGATGTTTGCAAGTACGGCAGATTCGAAGCTAAGATTTTCACACACAAAGTGAGATTTTCACAAGTTTGACAGAGTGTCACCTGAGTTACAGAATCCCTCTGTCCTCGGTGATATTTCCAACAGCTTGTTAGAGAAGGAACACATGTTGCAAAATTTGGGAAGTTGGTCAGGTGATGCACAGCAGGGTCCTTCAAGTAGTTAACATTTCAATTACTGTTACAAATGTCTGTTCTGCATATTGTAAGCGGCAGTAGTAAGTAGGTGGTTCCCCCTTGAAATATGCTTTGCTGTTTCAGTACTCAGTTATCTATTACAGAAAAATATGTTGTTTATATGACAGTGATGTTAATGTGGTGTGAAAACGTTTCACTAAATTGCTCAATAGATACATAATTTATAATCCTTTTTAACTACAGAAGAAATAAATGCTTTATATGTGTAACGTTTTTTGTCATTTTTTAATATGTTGCTATCCACACTGTTGTAAGGTGTTAAAAAAAAATCTGCGTTGTGAAGGAAGACATTTCAAGGTAGTGGTAATTGACCAGGAACTTGTAAAGTGAAATGTTTGAAGGATGTGGCAATTGTGTTCCACCCTATCAACCACATAAACATTGTATCTCTATCTGTGCGGTGGTATAGGACCCTGTGCTCTCACTGTGCCATATGCACACTGTTGCTATATCTGGATGGAGGGATGGGCCCTGTACTCCCACTGTGACATGCGAACACTGTTATAGTGTGTCGACTGAGATATGGGAGCTCAGGGTCTAAAATGAGAATACAATTATACTATCCAAAAAAGAAGGGAAATTCTTTGCAAAACAATCCATTAATGCATTAGTTAGGGTTGATGTCTCAATGACAAAAGTTTAGAACTTCAATGTTAGGGTTACCCCCTGCCACCCCTCAACCCTTCACTCACCAACAGATGTCGGGGTGTGTCATTGGGTCATCAGGCCTAACTCATACCCTGTACTCCTCTGCTGTAGCATGTCAGCTTGTTTACACATGGAATGGGGTAAGTATTGGGCCTGATGACCCCATGACAGACCCCGACATCTGTTGGTGAGTGGACAGTGGGGGGGTGAGAGTGGCAAGGAGTTAACCCTAACATTGAAATTCCAAACTTTTGTCATGGAGACATCAGTCTTAACTGATGCATTGAGTTTTTTGCAAAGAATATATATATATATATACACGCACACACACACACACAATATGTATGTGTGTGTGTGTGTATATATATATATAATGTGTGTGTGTATATATATATATATATATATATATATATTAAACCACCAGTCACCTGGGGTTACTAGAATCCCATCAGTGTCTGTGTTACGTAGGGAAAGGCAGCTGGCGAATAACTAGTTAAATGGGGTTTTCATCTACTCACTCTCTTGTTCACTTGGTCTCAGCTGAGATGAGAGAGATGGGGTCATTTAGAACTCTCGTAGCAGCATAAGCTACAGCAGCTGACTGTGAGTGGGGAGTTTTAGAATCTTGGGTCAGACAGTTGTCAGCAGAGAGAGTTCTGTGTTAACAGTTGAAGTGTGAGGAATGAGAGCTGCAGTGTGGGCTCTGAGAGGAGAACCTGTTTTTTCATCCTAGTCCTGGTATTCCCCAGCCTGCCTAGAGAAGTGGTGGAAACTGTTGTCTACAGCAGGATCTCCTGATTTTTTTGTCGGGTAGTGGTGTAGCCCAAACTGAAAGGAAGCTTTGGACAGGAGGATTTTGCCCACACAAGTGCCATCCAAATGTGCTGCTTGTGTTTCAGCTAGAACAGTAAAGAATGGCCCGGTGGCACTGAGGGTTGAGGCGCTGGACACCACACCTCGCTCCACTCCGGCGACCCGGGTTCGGGAGTGGACTCGTGTCACTGGTGGGCCGGCTGGGGGTAGTTAGGCTTGAGCATCCCATGACAGCTCGCCTACTCTGGGGAGGGTTAAGGCAATAAGCCCGAACACTTGTCTGACTCGAGCGGAGGCTCGGTACTACCAGCCTAATGTTAGGGGAGGGCTGCCAATGACAGCAGCATGACGCTCGGCGCCTTGCGCCTCTTGATCGCCAGGGCCCCGCTGTAAGGGTGGGAGAAAAGGAAAATGCCTGCCATCACGGGAAGATGGAGCCTCCGGAGGCGTGCCCTTGATGTACCTTCACCCGCCCGATGGCCCTTGGACCGACGAAAGTTGATTGATGGGGTAAGGGGGCTCTGCCCCATCCCAGCTCGGGGGGCAAACTGAAGCTCCATGGGGTTCCAGAGAGTCATAAGGGCAGGGTGGAAGGTAGAGGGATGTCTACCTTGAGGCTCCTGAAGGGTCGGGGATGGCAGGCAGGAAGACGAATAAACAGAAATTTCAAAAAAAAAAAGAACTGTAAAGAACAGAGTGCTGCTTGTGAGTTGTCAACTTGGAATGGACAGTAAAGCCTTGGACCACCAGGGCTTCAGAATGTATCTTTTTAACACACTTAAGCCTGAGATTGGGCAGGCAGCAGTCCACTGGACCATCAGGGATTCAGAAGTTATCTTTTTAGCACACTTAAGGCAGCGATCGGGTGGGCAGTGGTCCACTGGACTTCCAGGGATATTGGGATCTTTTTTATCTTACAAATGGCCACGATCGCGCTGCAGAGGGTGTTCTTATTATTTTCAATCGGAATTTCACTTTCCAGGATAGATTCCTGGAACAAAAAAATTATTTGGCCTTCACAAAAAAGGGATTCTTTTTCTGTAAGGGGACAGTCCTTTTTCATGAGGACAAATTCCCTTTTTGTGAGCTGCTATCTTGTTTTCCATTAAAAAAAGCACACCTTGAAAATCCTCAAAAATTAACTCCTCCAGAGACGCCAACACATGTACCTTGGTCATTGGGACTCTGTTAGGTGGATTCTGCAGTTATCTGGTAGAAAAATGACCCTGCAAGGCATTTTCTTTTAACATTTTAAATTAATTTTTCATGTCTCGCTAATTCTTTTTTCGTGCTTCCTTTTTCATTCTCATGAAAAAGGATTTCTACTCTAGAAAAAGGATTAGGAACTTAGTTTTTTTCTGATTCTCTTTTCCCGATAATGGATCCTTTATCATGAGCTTTTGTCATTCTCATGAAAAAGGATTTCTACTCGTGAAGAAGGATTTGGGACTTGATGTTTTTACAGGTTTCATTTGGAATAAGTAAGTTTCAATGTATTTCAATGGGGGTTTCAACTCTGATGCATAGCTTTGCCATTTTTGCACATTTTTTCACCGAATTTTCAACAGAGCCTTTTTGAAACCCCACCTCATGAACAATGAAAGTGGAATTATGCAGCTCCTGCCCAAAAGGTGATTTTGTGGTAGTTGGTGAAATGACCTTTCAGTCAAGATTTAAAAATGTTCACTATCCTCGTTTATGAGGTAGGATCATAAAAAGGGTATGTTGCAAAATTTGGGGTCAAAATATGTAAAAGTGGCATGGTTAGGTGCATCTGATGTACACCTATGCATCTAAGAAGGGATGGGCATGCAGGGCCCAAAATTTATGGATGGATCAAATAAGGAAACAGTTATGGAGGGCCCTTTGGCAAATAAGGATGCTATTATATTATCTCATAAATTCAGGACATTCATTGCAAAAAACTTTGTTAATGCCCTAGTTAGGGTTAAAGTAACAAAAGTAGGGAAATGTGGTATTAGAGTTTCTAACTCTAACATGCTACCCCCACCCTGCAGGCAGCAACAGGCGTCGGATGTGCCTTGCGGTTGTCAACCTTAACGCTCACCCCATTCTCATATACTGTACCCATCTCAGCTAACTTACTCATGAAAGAGGATGAACATTATGTTTGATAACCGCAAGGCGTACCCCACACCTGTTGCTGCCTGTAGGGTGGGGGTGGAAGTGGGGTTTTAGGATTGGAAACCCTTATGCCACATTTTCCTACTTTTTCACTTTAACTCTAACTAGTGCATTAATTAAGTTTTTTTGCAATGAATATATCTATCAGTAGATAGATAGATAGATAAATAGACAGATAGATAGTCAGACAGATATATGTTGCAAAAACTTTGAGAATGCCCCAGTTAGAATCAATGTGACAAATGGTAAATGAGGCAATAGGCTTTCCCTAACACCCCACCCTCTCAAACCAGGCAGGAGAGCAAATGTGGGGTGTGCCTTGGGTTTCTCAAGCCTAACACTCACCCCATTCCTTCTGTAAATAAGGTCAGATGTGTAGACTTTATGAGAATGGGGTGAGCATTAGGAACGAGAAGCCCAAGGAACACTCCACACCTGCTCTCCTGCCTGGTTTGGGAGGCTGGAGTGTTAGGGAAACTCTAATGCCTCATTTCCCAACTTTTGTCACTTTGACCCTAACTGGAGCATTAATGAAGTTTTTTGCAGCTTATTTCCTTACTTTTTGAGATAGTATAATAGTATCCTTATTTTACTGTGGGAGCACTGGGGCCTTTGGACCCTGTGCCCCATCCTTCTGTAGATGCGTAAATGTATGTAGCTGTGGAAGTACAGGGTTCTCCAGGCCCTGCACTTCCATTTATAGGACAACAGTAACCAAATTATCAGCATAGTCATCTTATTACCCTACCTCATGTACCCGGTACAGAAAATGTTTGAATTTCTGCCAAAATGTAATTCTGTGTAACTGCAATGCTGTTCTGCATCACAGGTGCAAAAACATATTTTTGGCAGGATTTGAAAAATGACAGCTATGATATACATAAGGTGGGGTAATAAGAAGGCTATGTTGAAATCTGGGATCAAAATATTTAAAATTTTCAAAATTATGAGCAGGCTTAGTGAAATTGCAAAAAATGGTCATAACTTTCGCATTTTTTCATATTGCAACCCCAAATTTTCAACACCCATCACATAGATGCTATAGGTGAAAATGTTCAAATCCATGCCAAAATGCCATTCCGGCCCACAGGTGTGAAAGCATGTTTTGGACAGGATGTGAAAAATGACAGCTGTACTGTTCATAAGGTGATGTGAAAAAATGTCTATGTTGAAAATTTGGAGTCAAAATATTGAAAATTGCCAGTTATGCATGTGCATAGAAAAATTTCAATGAATGCTCATAACTCAGCTATTTTTAGTAATTCTTCATTGAATTTTCAATATGGCCCTTTGGGTCCCCACCTCATGAACACTGGTGGTGAAATTTCGTTATCCGGTCCTGAAAGGTGATTTTGCACAACGACAGCAAAATCACCTTCCGGTCCTGATTAGCAAAATGACAATGCGGGTGTTCATGAGGTGGGATCCCATAAGGGATATGTTGAAAATTTGGTGAAAAAATTCCCTCAAAAATAGAAAAGTTATGAGCATAAGTTTAAAACATAATTGAAATATATTACACGACACTTACCTTGATTTCTCAGTTCACGGTTCGGCTTTGAAGAGTGGAGACATGTCTCAGCCCGCGAAGATGACAGCCTATGACCTCCAGTGGTAAGTATAGCATAAGCAGGGTGTGGGGTGGCGGGTGATCAGTGGGAGGGTTGGGATGGGGGAAGGGGAAGGGGATGGTAGGGATGATGAGGGACTGTTTTCTTTTTTTCAGGATTTAAAAAAAGATGTTCGGTGGGGGGACTGTTTACTTTTTACAGGTTTTAATCAAATGCATATTTTGGAACACTGAGAGTGGGCTCCCCAGTGTCCCACACTGCTAGGGAGGCTTTAATGCCGACATGGGGATTGGGCCCCCCCGATATTGGCTACTTAATAAAACAACCCAGTGTCAGATTATATAAAATAAATAAACCAGGGACTAGGAGATAGTGATCAGAGGTTGGGAGTGCCACTAGACACCAGGGAATATATTTCTATTATTTATTTTTATTTAAATTTTGCTGACCGGGTAGGCCCACTGAGACCAAAACAGTCCCTTTTTCAGGGGCGACCAAGAATTAATTACATACATCTATAAACATAACAAAATACACACATGTCATTTCACAATTAACAGTCAATATAGACATACTGGCCCAGTCAAGGATACAGTGGCAGGTTTATTACAATCAACATCAACAGGAGTAGAAGTACTATTATACACATGACAGTCACAGTCAGATTGATATCCCAATAATGTTAGATCAACAGCAGGGAGTCGGTAGACTCAGCGGTAGCAGTTGCAGAGGCTCAGTTCCAACAGGTGGGCTTTAAGACCCTTCTTGAAGCCCCCAAGGGAGGTACATTCCTAGAGACTGCTAAGGAGACCATTCCAGATACTGTAGGAGGGATGAAGGCAGCATAGGACTGGAGTCCTAGAGAAGTCCTAACACTGGGGACATGGAGAAGCTGGTGGCCAGAGGATCTTAGTGTTCTCCCATTCTTTTTGGGAGCTAATGTGTTAATTAGGCTAGGAGGGGTGCAATTTTTCTGGAGCTTAAAAGCAAGGCACAGTGATGGATATGATAATCTGACATTTAGAGAAGGCCACCTTAGAAATAATAATACCTTGCAGTGATGCTTCAGTGGTGGCACCCCTGCAGCGAAGTGCCCTATCCTGTGATACAGTATTTTAGCCTTTGCATTTCAGAACTTCTTACAGAATGTAGTAAAGGGGCCCCATATAGCAAGGTTGGTAGGAGTGTACCAGTGGAAGCCTCGAGTTAGAATTCACAAGTAAGGAAAGGGCTCAGGCGATATAATAGACCTAACTTTTGGTTGAGTTTCTTGGTCAGATAGTTGATGTGATTCTTAAAGGATCAGTCTTGGTCTAAGTATACACCTAGGTATTTGATACAATTGATCACTTTAATTTTTGAGACATTGGAAAGAGCTGGGGACAATAAATGTAAACGCGTTGGGCCCATGCGTTTAGGGCCAAATAGCATGACTTTGGTCTTTTTACTATTTAGAACTAATTTATTAGCAAGAAACCAATTCTCAAGTAGACCAAGATCTTGACTAAGAAGGTTGTTCAGTTGTTCAGTTGTACAGTGTCTTGAGAGGACCTATAAAGCACGGCATCGTCTGCATATAAGGTCACCTTGGCCCCTCCATAATTTTGAGGCAAATCATTAATGAATAGGGAAAACAGGAGAGGTCCCAATATCAAACCCTGGGTTATGCCATCTGTGATAAGGCATTTGCCGGACTTAGCTTCATGCCATTTGACAATCTGTAATCTGCTGTCAAGTTAGTCCGTGAACCATTGAGTAGACAGATGATCAAGACCAAGAGATGTTAGTTTAGTGATAAGCACCTGATGATTCACCAAGTCAAATGCCTTGGTGAGGTCTATAAAGATTGCATCAGTTGGAAGGCCATCATCTAGAGCTGAGAAGATACCCCCAGTAAGGCTAATCAGGTCCGTGTTGGTACCATGATTTTTTCTAAAACCATGTTGTCGTTCAGTTAGTAAACTGTTCCGTTCAACATATTCCTGGACCTGCTGGTATACAATCCTCTCTAACACTTTACTTAGAGTGCAGAGGGTGGATATTGGTCTGTAATTCTCAACAAGCTCAATATCCCCACCTTTAGGGATAGGAGTGACCAAGGCAACTTTCCACACAGTGGGGACTTTGCCTTCAAGCAGTGATCTGTTTAGGCACCAAGTGACTGGAGAGGCAATGACATGGGCTGAGACTCTGAGGAGTCTGGGCTCCAGCTTGTCAAACCCAGCAGAGCCAGAGGATTTGATTTTTTTAGTAATTTTTGGACCTCAGATTTAGTTGCAAGTTTGAAGTGAAAATTAGGTAAGGGTTTTCCTCTTGTAAATGATTCTTGGTGGGAGGGGGGCCCAGAGGGATTATGTTTAAATGTGTCCAGGTCACTGAGAAATGAGTTTAGTGCATTAGCAGCATCTTGCGGGTTGGTATAGCGGACATCATTTGCTACTATGTCACTTTTCTCATGGGTGGTGTTCCCCTTTCGGAGAGAGTTAATTTGGGACCAACATTTTGTAGGGTCCGAAAGGTTTTTAGTGTGTAGGTTCTGGAGGTATTGTCTTTTAGTTGATTTTAGCTCCTTTTTACACGTGTTTCTCAATTTTCTATATTCCACCCAATCCTTAGTTAGATTTGTAGATTTGAATTTTTCCCAGGCTTTGTCTCTCATCCTCATTTGTTTTTTAAGGTCTCTGGACAGCCACAATGAGCATTGTCCCTTGACTCTGATTTGTTTTAGAGGAGCATGCTTATTGGCAGCCGACAGGAAGTTACTGATGAAGAAATCAAGGGCTGAGTCCAGATTGGGGGCTAGCTTGATTTGAGTTCAATCCACCACTGCTAGGGTTTCAAGAAAGGAGCAGGTGTCAACACTGGAATAATCCAGAGCCCAAAAAATTCTGGGTGGAGGGTTGGGATGGTCATTTTTCCAGATGCTGAATATAGGGGCATGGTCATTTATGGAGTCCACAAATGTCCCAGCCAGTTTGAAACTACTTGGGTTGGAAGCAAGAATCCTGTCTAATGTGGTGTGATTTCCTGACTTAATGTTCAACCTAGTGGGTCCTTGGGTCAGTTGGGTCAAGTTGGCCTCAAGCAAGCTGGATTTTACATCATTAATGGTGTGCTGATCCCAGTGGAGGTTAAAGTTGTCAAGGATTATTTTCTCCCACTGAGGTAGCCCCGGCAGCAGAGCCAGAAGACTCTTTAAGGCATCTTTTGCAGTCTTAGATGGGTTCTAGATGCAGCCTATTAGCAGGGGCTTAGTCCCGCCAAGCAGTGTTTTGATGAACACCGCCTCTCCACCTGATTGGGTATGGTCTGGCGTTTCCACCAGGGAGGCATTTAGGGAGTTTTTTATGTAAATGATAACTCCACCACCCTTCCTACCGCATCTATCATGTCTAAAGGACTTAAACCCCTGGAGCTCAACTTCATGCATTAGGATACTAGGCTTGAACCAGGTGTCCAAAATGGCAATTATGTCAGGAGAGTGCATATTTATCCATGCCTCGAGTTCATGCATTTTAGGTCTGAGGCTGTTAATGTTTATGGGCAGTGATCAGGGGGTGAGGGGTGCCACTAGGCACCAGGGAAAACAATGGGGCTTACAATACACACTGCAGCAGGAGATCAGCTGTGGCTGCAGAACAGAACTAGTGGATTGACCTCTGTAAATCACATATTTGCAGTGAAGATCAGGTAATAAGAAAAAGGTTATGTGCCTATGTTAATTGTTCTTTATGTACCTTTCTGTTTTTCATGATGAAGAGTATTTTTATTTGAAAATGTAGTAACATTTTAAATTGTTACGATGAAGAGTCCCTATTCCTGGAGTGCTGCTTGGTTTGGCCATAAAGTGAGAACAGCAGATGTGTACAGTGGAGCAGGAAGTAACATCTATATGAGAAACTCATGTGAGTGCAGTTCAATGTATTTCAATGGGGTTTTCAAATTTGGTGCATAACTTTGGCATTTTTTCCTATTTTGACACCAAATTTTCAACATGGCCTTTTTGAGATACCATCTCATGAACAATATTGGTGGAATCATGTAAATGCAACTCAAAAGGTGATTTTGTGGTCACTTGGCAAAATCACCTTTTGGGTGAGATTTGAACAATTTCACTGCCCTTGTTCATGAGGTGGGGTTATAAGCAGGCTATGTTGAAAATTTGGAGAAAACATTTGTAAAAATGGCAAAGTCATGTGCATACATTCACATTTTGCTATGCTTGCTTGTAAAGTTGGCCATTTGAAATATTATGACCCCAAATTTTCAGCATAACCATCTTTTTACACCACCTACTGAACATGACAGCTGTCATTTCTCAAACTCTGGCCACATTAGCCTAGAGGTTAGAGTAAAGAGCCTTGAATGACCCTAGTACATCCAGTAGACCTGGGTTTGATTCCCACAACCTTCACTTGCATACTGTGTGATCCTGGACAAGTCACTTAATCTCCTCAGTGATCCCAGGTCACCCTGAAAACAGGCACTTGTACCTAGTGTCCCTTACCCAGTTACCAAAGAATTGAAAAAAAAATGTGTTTTCACACCTGTGGCACACAATGGTGATGCAGTGGTGCAAAATCATATTTTGGTGGAGATTTCAACATTTCCATTACTGGGTTCATGAGGTGGGGGTAATAAGAAGGCTATGTATACATATAAGGAGGGATGGAAGACAAATGGGGATGCAATTATACTATCTCAAAGAGTAGGGACATTTTTTGCAAAAAACTGCATTAATGCAACATTTGGGATTGAGGCTACAGTGAAAAAAGTAGGGAAATGTGGATTTAGGGATTTCAACCCTAAAGCCCCATCCCTAAACCTACAACAAACCAGGAGTGCAGTCTTCCTTGGGGTTGTCAATTCTATACACTCCAGAAAAATAGACACCTAATGGGGTGAGCTTTAGGGTTGACAACACCAAGGAAAAACAAACCTTTGCCTCACAGATGTGCCTTTTGAAGATTTGGAGAAAAAATATTAAGCTGTTCAAAAGTAATTCAGTTTTCAATGTTCCCATTATTTCCTATGGGAAAGGTTAGATGTTCTGCATGAAAATACTTTTGTTGTCCCAGGAGGTACTCCATTTTTGCATGTAGGGTCACATAGCGTCTAGTTTATTTTTGCAGAACTCTGTTGTGTTCACAGGAGCCACTGTCATGTCACATAGAGCCTATTGTATTTTCACAGAGCTCTGTTCTGTCTGCCATCTTGTTTTCCCATTAGCGAGAGACAGAAAATAAAGAAAATGTAATAAAAAAAATCTGAACTTACAGTAGCTAAACGAGAACCTATTTAGCTACACTCTGATGTTTTTATTTTAGTTGTGGCCAGAAACACCTTTTGTGAACACCCAAAATCCCGGGTGCCGAGGTTAGCAAGAGGACTGCTTCTGCTGCGTTGTCTGCATGAGAACAGCAAGACTTTCTTGACTTTTGCAGCCACCGCTAGAACTCATGCTGCCAGCTGCAGGGTGAAGTGTAAGCCCCTGTTTGCCTTTTGTCTTCTGGCACACACTCCTCACTCCCAGATCACAGTCCTTCTTATTCCCCAGTTTCTAGTGACACCCCAACCTCCGATCTCCATCCCCTAGTCCCTCCTTCATTTATTTATTTATTTATTTATATTTTATATAATAATCTGACACTGGGATGCCCCCCCACAGCCCATTGCTTTTTAAATTATAGCCAACATTGGGAGGTCCCAATTTCCATGTCAGCATTTAGACCCCTCTAGCAGTGTGGGACACTGTAGAGCCCACTACCAATGTCCCCAGATAGATAATTACTGTACCTGCAATTGAAAAAAAGTCCCCAACATCTTTTTTCCTCCTTGAAACAAAAAAATGGTCCCATGTTGTTGCAGCAGACCCTGTCCCCTCATCCTGACCCTCCCACTGAGAACCCACTTCCCCACACCCCCCTTACCCTATACTTACCTCTCAAGGTCATCGTCTGTGGACTGGGACACATCTGCACCATTCAGAGCTGAACTCCAAACTGAGGAATCAAGGTAAGTGCCGTATAATGTATTTCAATGGTGTTTTGAACTTATGTTCATAACTCTGGCATTTTTAGATTTATTTTTCACTAAATCTTCAACATTGGCTTTTTGGTACCCCACCTCATGAGCACTGTCACTATTGTTTCATTAATCATCTCAGAAGGTTATTTTGTGGTCTCTGCATGAAATCACCTTTCAGGAGTGACTAATGAAATGACAGTGCCAGTGTTCATGAAGTGGGGCCCCCAAAAGCCCATGTTGAAAATTGGATGAAAAAAGTCCTAAAAATGGCATTTACTTGCATTCATTTAAATTTTTTTTCTACGTATGTGCAAAACTTTGCTAATTTTCAGTACAGTATTATGACTCCAAAGTTTCAACATAGGTATTTTTTCATACCACCTAATGAATCAGCTGTAATTTTTCACATCCTGTCTGAAGTGTGTTTTTGCACCTGTGGCATGGAATGGCGTTTTGGTATGGATTTTAAAATTTTCACCTATGGAGTTTATTAGGTGGTTCATGAGAAGATCATATTGAACATTTGTGGTCAAAATATGAAACAATGCCAAAGTTATGATCATTCATTGCAATTTTGCTATGTCTGCTCATAACTTCGGAAATGTTAAATATTTTGACCCCAGATTTTCAACACAGCCTTCTTATTACTGCTGTCATTTTTCTAATCCTGCCCAAAATGTGTTTTGGCACCTGTGGTATGGAATGGCGTTGCAGTTGAGCAGAATTACATGTAACAGAGTACATGAGATGGGGTAATAAGATGGCTATGCTGATAATTTGGTCACTGTTGTCCTCCATGACTATATACATACATAAACCTATCTGTGCTCCCACAGACAAATCAGTCAATCAATCAATCAAACTTTATTTAACCAGGCACAAACACCATTGCACAAGCTCGTTTTCAAGGTGGTCCTGGACATCAAACAAATCACAAGCAGGAATATGGTAGACAAAACAAAACAATGTACATGCAAGAGATCAGTCAGGCCTATATATTCAGAGATAACACAGTTAAATGCAATTAAAATACACTAGACAAACAAGCAAAGAAGGTAAAAAAAACTTAGACCCTGGGCACTCACTAGTATATGTAGACCAGCACATTCACTAATGTATACAAATAAGGATATGCTTATGCTATCTGAAAAAGTAAGGAAATTCATTGCAAAAAACTTTGGTAATGCATCAGTTAGTGTTGTTACTACAGTGACAAAAGCAGGAAAATGTGGTATACCTCCAGCCTGCAGAGACTGACAGGCAATGGGGTATACCATGGTGTTGTCAGCCCAAACACTCACCCCATTCTTCTATACTGTACCCATCTCAGCATATTTACTTATGGAATTTCTACTTTTCTTTACTTTTGTCACTTTAATCCAAACCCTAATTAGTTCATTAATTTTTTTTTGTTTGTTTGAAGGACTCTTTTTAAAAGAATTTGAACTTAGTTTTTTTATTTCTTTTTTTTGGCATGAAGGGATCTTTTTTCGTGAGAGTGCATTGTTCTCACAAAAAAGAGTCTTTCATACAAAAAAAGAAATTGAAAATAAAACTAAGTCCAAATTATTTTTTCTGTGAAGGCAATCTTGTTTCATATGGCCTTATTCTTGTTTTGTATTGCCATTGGGAAAAAAATAATCTCACAAAAAACACATTTCTGGGTCATTTTCCCAAAAGCTGACTGCAGAATCCACCTAATGGGGTCCTGATTAGCAAGGTACATGTGTTGGTTTGTTTCCATAATACTATTTTTATGGGTTTTCAAAAAAAAGATGTTTTAAAAAAATGGAAAAGATGGCAGCTATACTAAAAAAGAATTTTCTCATGAAACATTACCCCTGTTTCTCACAAAACAAGATTACTCCCTGTATGAACCAGAATCCTTTTTGTATGGCCCAAATTCCTTTTTCATATGAAACAGCTATCCAAAAGAGTATACTGAGCATGCGTAGAACTGAAATTTCAAATCCCTCTCACTATTTTTTTTTCAAGAAACAAAAGGCACCACTCTGGGCCAAGCCCTTTTAACCTTGAAAATTTCAGACCAAACCTCCATACCGTTTTGACACTAGGCAATAACACACAAAAAAAAAAATTGCAAAATGCCCAAATGTTTTCCCTTTTTTCACTATCCAGATCTTGAAGTCTGCATAGCTGATCAAAAGTAAACTTGACACATCAAGAGATGTTTCTCCTGAGACCATGCTAGCAAACGTTTGTGCAAATCTGTTAAACGGTGTTGAAGCTATTAAAGTGCGAATTTAGGGATTTAACAGTAAACAGCCTACTCAGCCCTAACTATAATGGTGCCACTGCAACACTATAATCTATTATATTGGTGCAGTAGCCCCAGCATAGTTAGGGCTGAGTGACAGGTTCTATGTTAAATCCCTAACTTTGTACCTTAATAGCATAAGCAGTGTTTAACAAAATTGGCTAAAGGTTTGCATGCATTGCTTAGTAGGTGGGGTTTAAATATGTGATAAGTTTTGTGACAGCAGCTTATGTGGTTTCTGAGATCTGCCTATGTCATTTTCCTGTAGGAATTGAATTATTTTCCTATACTTAACATGGGTTTTTGATTTTGCTCTCACTTATAGCCTATATGGAATGGATTTTTTTTCTTGCTGTGCCAAGGTAGTGCCTTTGGAAGGTTTTGTGAAAAAATACTACACCATTGTAGAGTTATAGTAATATGAAACTAAGACCTGCACAATCAGGCAGACTTGATAGACTGGTGGGCTTTTTTCTGCCAGCAATATCATATGTTCGCATGTTCATATGTACAAGGATTTAAAGTTTTTATTTTTTTTGCTATTCTGAGTATGCTCAATATGGATTTTATGATAATGTTCTGATCCAACACCAAAAAGTCCATGTTGCAAGACTATTTCTGGTTTCTCACCACTTGCTTCTCAGAGCACCAACAAAATCTTTCATCTTGTGATGGCCACCTTCTTGATTTTTCCCCTTGAACTCAGAAACATGGAAAATTTGTAAACATGGTGTCAAAAAATACCTGATCCCTGCTAAATGGGATTTGTTTAGCTAGATTCTGGTGTTTGTTTTTAAAAAAAACATACCCCAAAATAACTTTTATGGGCACCCCAAAATCCAGGGTGCCCAGCTTACTGAGAGGAACCCTTCACCTGTATTTTCTGTATAAGAACAGAGTGACTTGCTTGAATTCTAAAGCAGCAGCTGGTGTCGTGCTGTGGACTTCAGTTAAAGCAGTGAGCTGGCAATCCCCCTGCTACCTACCTATCTATCTATCTATCTATCTATCTATCTATCTATCTATCTATCTATCTATCTATCTATCTACCTACCTACTTATCTATCTACCTATCTATCTACCTACCTACTTATCTATCTATCTATCTATCTATCTATCTATCTATCATCTATCTATCTATTTATCATCTATCTATCTACCTATCTATCTACCTACCTACTTATCTATCTATCTATCTATCTGTCTGTCTGTCTGTCTGTCTGTCTGTCTGTCTGTCTGTCTATCTACTGTATCTATCTATCTGTCTGTCTGTCTGTCTATCTATCTATTCCTCTATCTAATATATCTATCTATCCATAGTTATCTATCATAGTTATCTATCTTGTCAGTGTCAGTGGCTCAGTAGGTAGCACACTCGCCTCTGAGGCCGGGAGATCAGAGGGCTGTGGGTTCAGTTCCCACATCTGGCACTTGGGTTAATATCCCAGTACTGACACTGTAATGCAGCATGAGAGGGGTGCTGCATTTCTGAGGTGCTGTCTTTCAGATGAGACGTTAAACCGAGGTCCCATCTGCCTGGATTGGTGGTAATTCAGGTGGATGTTAAAGATCCCATGGCACTTATCGAAAAGAGTAGGGGAATTCCCGTGTCCTGGCCAAATTTCCCTCTTTCACTAAAAATACCACCAACAGCTTATTCTGGTTCAAGGTCAGTTGGTATTCATCTGTATCCCCCTCCCCCGGGTCGTGCCTGAAAATAGGCAGGATTTGTCTAGTGCACTTACCCGGTCAACAAAAGCTAAATAAAAATAAAATATCTTTCCATCTGCCCCTCCATCTCTCTGTATGTATCTATCTATCTATCTATCCATATCCATCCATCTGTCTGTCTGTCTATCTATCTATCTATTTTAAGTATTTGTTAAGTGGAGCACAGTATCCACCCACAGAACCTCTTCTTTCTCCCCCCTCCCATCCAGGTCACTTGTCCACCCTTCCCAATTTTTTTATTGGATCAGGATGCCACCCCTTGTGCTGCTGCTCTTGACCTCCCTCCCTTCTTGGTTACCTGCTCCTGTTCCTTGAACAAGTATCCCAACTCTGGGGTGCCCAGCCCCACTGTCAGAATGTAAAATATCCCTGCAATAAAGAAAACTGTCCCTTACTGATTTTTTTAAAAACTTGGAACAAAGAAAATTGTATCTTGCTAATCTGCCCCATACCCCCCACCCACCCACCCTGACCTCCCACTCAGCACCCACCCCCACACACACCCACATCAACACACAAAACTTCACTCACCTGAATATGTCCCATGGTGTAGAGCCACTCTGTGATTAAAGACACATGTTGCTGCTGGAACCAATGACTGTGATATGAGAAAATGAGGTAAGTGTTGTTTAAAGTATTTCAATTGGGTTGAACTTTTATTCATAACTTTGACATTTCTGCATATTTTTACACCAAATTTTCAACATGACCTTTTTGGGACCCCACCTCATGACCAATGGTTGTATAATTACTAAACTATGACTCAAAGGTGATCATGTGGTCACTTTGTGAAATCACCTTTCGGGTGGGATTTGAAAATGTTCACCCTTGTTCATGAGGTGGGGTCATAAAAAGGACATGCTAAACATCTGGGTCAGTATATGTAAAAATGTCAAAGTCATGCATGTGTGTAGAAATGTTTCTACGCTTGCCCATAATTTTGGTAATTTTCAATATTTTTGACTCCAAATTTTCAACATAGCCATTTTTTCTCATGACCTCATGAACATGACAGCTGTCATTTTTTCAAATCCTGGCCAAAATGTGTTTTTGCACCTCTGGCCCAGAATGGCTTTTTAGCAGGGATTTGAAAATTGTCACTAACTGGGTTCATGAGGTAGGGGTAATAAGAAGGCTGTGCTGAAAATTTGATATACAAATATGGTAAAATGCTCAGGTTATCAGTGAATGTTGCAATATTTCAAGGTTCACTATTAACTTTGGTAATTTCCAATATTTTAACTCCAAATTTTCAACATAGCCATTTTTCTACAGCACCTCCTAAATGGGTCAGGTGTCATTTTTAAAATTCTGGTTGAGATGTGTTTTTGTATTTGTGGTGCAAAATAATATTTTGGATGATATACTTTAAATGCAACATGTCATGTTTATAAGGGAAGTCTTAAAATGACTATCTTGAAAATTTGGGGTCAAAATAAAAAAAAGTACAATTATTAAGCACTTTTGTATGTAGTGCCAGCCTTCACCCCAGTGGGTATGTTTTGTGATCCCGTGTTGGTGACCTGAGTTCCGGGGTGAGCTCAGTGACCCAGCAACATGGGATGAGGGTGCTGGTATGGCACTGTTACGCAACAACCCCCACCCCTACATCAGCCAGGGAATGAGCTAGTTATAAGCAGATACATATTTTCATAAAATTCCCTCCCAAAAATAAAATGGCAGATTTTGAACCCTTGAGTGTTTGAAACTACTCTTCCAAATGTCATGATATTTGGCATGTGCTTAGACACTTAACAGCAAGTACACATGCCACGTTACTGGTTTCTAGCTTAATAGACAGCTGAGTTATGACACAACAAACACATTTCAAAAACTCCACAAAATGTCACAGAATTATATGGGATTCCATGGAATTTTCACTGGATTCTGTTGCAATTCTACTAATTTTGAATGTTAAACTGAGAATACTGGATGAGCAACAATGCACAGTCAGTGTGTTCTGACATGGAGGGGTTCTGATTCCCTCTGACCCCGAGAGCTCAAGAGGTTCATGGGAATCAGAACCCCAAAGTGAAAGAACAGCATTGTGTGTTTTTTCTCTTTCTCAATTAAACTGAATTGTGCAGTCTCTAGAGGTTCTAAAATGCTGTTCTACCACAGGAGGGTACAATTGCATTCCACGACTTTTGAACTATGGTACAACAGCATTTTAAATTACTAATTCTGAATATTCTCGTATACAATTTTACTAGTTCCATCAAATTTATTTGAAAATACATCATCTCTATGTTTAAGTTCAGAGCACTCCAGGGCCCTTATGCATATATAACAGTTTCAACAGCTAAAAGCCTGAACCAATATACCTGCTGGGCATTAAAATCCACAAATAATTAAGTCTCAAATTCCCTCACAATCTCATAGTCTCTTTATTATTTTTCATATTTTACAAATCTTGGAACGCCAAAAAACAGAATCGTTTTCCCACTTAAATTGTATTCTTTCTGTCTAGAAAAAAAGACCAACACAACTTTAATTAGCCTTCTAAAATTTAAATGAATTCATTCTCTGTATAACAAGTATTGTGGCATAAAATCAAGCTTTCTTATACTCCTTTTCCTGATATTTTTTACTTCTAACTGATGGTGTTCCATCAGGGTGCTTAATGCCGCAGCTAACCTCTCGGGTCTGTTTGATGAAAAACCAGAGCTGTGACATCACAGTTCTTGTGTTCCCATAAGGACAATTGGTTGCTATGCAACTCACAAGTCCAGCTAATTAGCCGGAACCAGGTTTTCACAAACAGACCCATTAATGCTAAGGGGGCACTGTGTGTGTCAAAACAGTGAGCTTACAGTCATAGTGCATATAAAGCTTTAATCCCTCTCATCTTTGTCATGCCCAACAAGCATGAAAAGTTCTTACAGAATCTACTTATGACTTTTTATGAACAGTGCAACTGTTTATGTCAATCTCATTCCTTCAATAAGATGGGTGGAGGTGGTTAGGGAAGGAAAGGATGTCATAAGGGGGGCACACGCTAAAATAGATAGGACTCTACATAAGTCAATACAGTAAATAGACCATACTAAAGATTCATAAAAACAATGTACAGTAATTACAGTATTACATTGTTCAAGAACATACTTGATATTCCATATATTGCAACATTCTAGTTATATGTTATCAATACTGCATTTTACTGATTGCTATGCTGTTCCTATATACATGATTGCCAGTTGGTATCCTGATTCATTCCAATACACCTTTGAAGTGTTTTGAGTTGGAAAATCCAACGCATTTCAACCTTTTCTTACAATTTCTTATAATCTCCACCTCTGCTAGGGGGAGAAACTGCTTCAAGCCCCCAAAACCTTAACGCCGAACTATTATGTCCTACACTATTGAAATGCTGTGCTACAGGGGATCTTTCATCATTTCTCCTTATATCCCCTTTATGTTCTAATATTTGGATTTTCAAGGCTGCCCTGGTTTGTCCAACATATAGCTGATCACACGGACATTGGATCACATAAATGACTCCTTCCGTGGTGCAGTCAATATGTTGTCTAATCTCAAAACCTTTGTTTAAGTGGGGATGTAGGAAGCTTTTTTTCTTACTTGTATGGTTGCATACTGAACAACGTCCACACGGGGTCATCCCTTGTTGTAATGGTCCCAGCAGTAATTGATCATCTTCCCTACGTTTCTGTGTGAACTGTGCATGCTCCAAAGTGTCTTTCAAATTTTTTGCCCACTTTGCTGCGATAATGGGGGGATTCTGTCATGCACTAATGTTAGTGTTGTCTAGTTTAACCAGATGCCAGTTACGATTAATAATATTTCTAATTTCCCCTATCTTATGGTTATATTTAACTGCAACAATGACCTATTAAAGAATACATCCTTTTCTTGTTTCTGCAATAATAATTCTGTCTATTTGCTCTATTCTATAATCAGCTTTTCTCAGTACACTAGTAGAATATTTCCTATCCTGAAATTTCCTCAACATTTCTAAGTTGATAAACAGTATGATCACTGGAATTCCTCTTGACCTGAGTAAGTTGGGAAAAGGGGATACTGTTTTAAGTTTATTCTCATGAAAACTAGAATTATGTAAAAGCATGTTCCGATCTGTACTCTTTTGATACAGAGTAGTTTGAAATGCTGTATCAGTGATACTAATCATAAGGTCCAAGTACAGTAATCGTTCTTTACTATAATTCATCTCAAACTGTAAATTACTGTCCCATCCATTTAGACTATTTGCAAAAGATAAAAGTTGTTGTTCATTTCCAGTCCACAAACATAATATATCGTCTATATATCTATACAAAAACCAATTTTATCAAAATACTCATTACACTGAGCATTTAATACAGTAGTAATTTCAAAATCATACATATATGCATTAGCATACATTGGGCCATAGTACTGCCCATAGCTGTCCCATGATCCTGTTGATAGTAAAGACCATCAAACTCAAAATAATTATGGGTCAAGACATACCTGGCTGATTCCTATAACATCACCATCCTTGGTTTAACACCTATTCGCCTATTGTTTAACATTTTTCCCAAACTGTCATCCCCTTCTTTATGTGGAATAGAAATGTATAAACTAGACACATCAAAAGTGACCAGCCAGGAGTTTGTTAGTATATTTGTGCCATCATATTGTCTAAGTTTATTACTAATGTCCATGGACTCCCTAACATATGTATTAGTAAGTTCAACCACAGGTTGCAAATAATAATTAATGTATCGCGATATAGGCTCAAAAATAGAGCCAATGCCAGATACAATAGGTCTTCCTGGTGGTGAAGATAAATCCTTATGTACTTTTGGTAAACAATAAAATTGAGAATCCTTGGACATTTATTAATCAGTAATTCTGCCTCCCAGCAATCAAGCCATCCCATATCCACATATTCATCCACCATGTGTTTTATTTCAACCTGAATATCAATAGTAGGGTCCCTAGCCAGAATTTGATAATTATCTCTATTCTGAAGACGTTCAGGACACATATTTTTATATTGTGCTCTATCTTGTATCACAATGCCACCCCCTTTATCTGCTGGCTTAATTACAATTTCCTTGTCCCCACTTATTTCCTGTAATATCTTCTTTTGTTGAAAAGTCAAATCCTGATGTTTAGGGTATGCATCATTCTTTTGTTTAAAAAAATCCATAATTTGTTGTTCTGTAACCCTACAAAAACTTTCTATCCCAATATTCTTACCCATGACTGGTGTGAAATTAGATCTGATTTGCAACGCCTGTCTTAATTTACTTTTTTTAATATTTTTCCTTTCTGTTTCCCCAAACAAATTTTTAAGTCTCAAAGTTCTAAAAAATCATTGCAAATCAACTTCCAATTCAAATAAATCAATAGGTTGAGTTGGGGCAAAAGACAAACCAAGGCTCAATATTTCCAATTGCTCCATACTTAATCTTCTCCTACTCAAATTAAATATGGGAATTTGTTCCCTTATGGTCTCTGTGGTATATTTGGGCCCCTTGTTCCCTTTCCATCATTCTCTCCTCGTCCTCCCCCTCCCTTCCACCCAGCCCCCCGTGAACCCCACTGAAAACCCCGCTGTCCTTGCTTATTACCTCTATAGTTTCCTGTGTTCCTAAGCTCATATCTGGATGCTCCCATCTGAACACAAGAACATTCAGCTGTCTGTGACCTCCCAGTATGTACATTATCCTGTGTTGGGGGTTGTGCCTCCCAAGTGTAACTAGTTTCACTGTCTGTTCCACTATCCGTGTTATAAACATAACATGGTGTTTGTCTTTTCCTAAACTGTTTATAGGTATAAACCCTATTGTCTTTATAATCATTCGTGTCTCTCACAAATTTCTTAATTTTCTGCTGTTTTAACGTATGCTCATATTCTTGTAATTTGTTCTTAATATCATCCAGATTTTTACAAAATTCATCCACCTGAATCTTTAACTTGAGCTGTTCTTCAGTTTTCTTAGTTTCTGCTTCCAGTTTCTGTCTCTCATCTATAATGGCCTCAATGAGCGCATACATAAAATTGCAACTTGCTCTGTTGTGAATCCCATCCCATTTCATGGTTAATTTATCAGTGTGGATACCCAAATTGGGTTCCACAGTAATTTTTAAACCACGAGGGACCATATGATGTTCTAAATACTGTCTCAACGTAAGACCATGCCATTCCAATCTAGTGTTTCTAAATCTCAAATTTTGTATTTTTTGTGTAATGTTTTTAGAGGTATCTCCCATTTGGGTAGCAAGGTCTCTTCCCCCCTCATAGTTTTAAACAGTTGTTGCTTCTCTTCCTCTGAAAAAGTAGAGAAATGTAATGTGTTTTGAACACTGTTTCCAATGTCTTGAAAGGCTTCTAAACCTGCACTATGCATCATGAACTTTAAACAAATTCAAACAGTTGGATAACAATTAACTGCACTGCTTGCTAATAACTTAATTGTTCCCTCGGAACATTTATTCACATATAAATCAATTACCCAACATCCACCCTAATCCACCTGTCCTCAAGGTGGATTCTAACATCAATTAGAACAAATTATGAATATATTAGGTGGGCAATGGATATATACATCAATACAATGACTTTTTATAAATCTTAAACTCCTACAGGGCACAAATCAAAAATTCAAATCCAAATAATTCATAAGGAGCCAGCAAGTAGATGCCATAGTCTCTCAATTCCAGTAGAAAATATTTTTTTATTTCCCCCTATGTTTCACTCGAATAGAGCCTTGTTCACGGTCTTCATTCTGTTTTCAAAAGATTTTTTTAAAGAAAATGTTTTAGTATAATATATTATACATAGCTTTTAAATAATTCATTGCAATATAGATATCTATCATCCACACATATTTGACTCACTACTTACTCCAAAGTGATATCAACATTCAGAAAGTTTTCTATAAGTTCTTATTCTTAATGATTCACTATCCATTAGTTCCTCCTAGATAAACATACAACATATATTGAATACCTCATTCTCATCTTATTTAATGTGTATTAAATTACTAATTCCAAATATTCTCGCATACAGGTTTACTAGTTCCATCAAATTTATTTGAAAATCCATCATCTCTATGTTTATGTTCAGAGCACTTCATGGCCCCTTATGCATATGTAACAGTTTCAATGGCTAAAAGCCTGAACCAACATACCTGCTGGGCATTAAAGTCCACAAATAATTAAGTCTCAAATTCCCTCACAATCTCATAGTCTCTTTATTATTTTTCATATTTTACAAATCATGGAATGCCAAAAAACAGAATCATTTTCCCACTTAAATTGTATTCATTCTGTCTACAGGAAAAGAACAACACAACCTTAATTAGCCTTCTAAAATTTAAATGAATTCATTCTCTGTATACCAAGTATTTTTGTGGCATAAAATCAAGCTTTTTATACTCCTTTTCCTGATATATTTTACTTCTAACTGCTGGCGTTCCAACAGGGTGCTTCATGCCGCAGCTAACCTCTCGGGTCTGTTTGTGAAAAACCGGAACTTTGACATCACAGTTCTTGTGTTCCCATAAGGGCAATTGGTTGCTATGAAACTCACAAGTCCAGCTAATTAGCTGGAACCAGGTTTTCCAAACAGATCTATTAATGCTAAGGGGGTACTGCGTGTGTTAAAGCATGAGTTTACAGTCATGGTGCATATAAAGCTTATGGGATATCAAGTATGTTCTTGAACAATGTAATATTGTAATTACTGTACATTGTATTTATGAATCTTAAATATAGGTTATTTTCGGTATTGACTTATGTAGAGTCCTATATATTTTAGTGTGTGACCCCCCCATGACATCCTTTCCCTCCCAAACTCCCCCACCCATTTTATTGAAGGAATGAGATTGACATAAACAGTTGCACTGCTCATAAAAAGTCATAAGTAGATTCTGTAAGAACTTTTCATGCTTGTTGGGCATGACAAAGATAAGAGGGATTAAAACTTTATATGCACCGTGACCGTAAACTCACTGCTTTGACACACGCAATGCCGCCTTAGCATTAATGGCTCTGTTTGTGAAAACCCAGTTCCGGCTAATTAGCAGGTCTTGTGAGTTGCACAGCAACCAATTGCCCTTATGCGAACACAAGAACTGTGATGTCACAGCTCTGTTTTTTAACAAACAGACCCGAGAGGTTAGCTGTGGCATTAATCACCCTGTTGGAAGGCCAGCAGTTAGAAGTAAAATATATCAGGTAAAGGAGTATAAGAAAGCTTGATTTTATGCCGCAAAAATACTTGTTATACAGAGAATGAATTCATTTAAATTTTAGAAGGCTAATTAAGGTTGTGTTGTTCTTTATCTCTAGACAGAATGAATACAATTTAAGTAGGAAAACAATTCTGTTTTTTGGCGTTCCAAGACTTGTAAAATATGAAAAATAATAAAGAGACTATGAGATTGTGAAGGAATTTGAGACTTAATGATTTGTGGACTTTAATGCCCAGCAGGTATGTTGGTTCAGGTGTTTAGCCATTAAAACTGTTATATGTGCATAAGGGGCCCTGGAGTGCTCTGAACATAAACATAGAGATGATGTATTTTCAAATAAATTTGATGGAACTAGTAAAATTGTATGCGAGAATATTTGGAATTAGTAATTTAATACACATTAAATAAGATTGAGAATGAGGTACTCAATATAAGTTTTATGTTTATCTAGGAGGAACTAATGGATAGTGAATCATTAAGAATAAGAACCTATAGAAAACTTTTTTGAATGTTGATGTCACTTTGGAGTAAGTAGTGACTCAAATATGTGTGAATGATAGATATCTGTATTGCAATTAATTATTTCAAAGCTATGTATAATATATTATACTAAAACATTTTCTTTAAAAAATCTTTTGAAAACAGAATTAACCCCATGAACAAACTCTATTCGAGTGAAATGTAGGGGAAAAGAAAAAATGTTTTCTACTGGAATTGAGAGACTGTGGTGTCTACTTGCTGGCTCCTTATGAATTATTTGGATTTGGAAATCGCTGCATAGTGCGCAAGATTCCCAGATGCTGGACATGGGAACATCATGAGCAATCCTGAGGAACCGCTCCCAGTACCCCTGGGGACAACAAAACTGTCTGCCCATGACCCATCCCTCTGTCCTTACATCCTGCATATACAAGAGTCCATTGTCCCAATATACTCTATGTCTTCTGTCAACTCCCTGTGTCCCATCAAATTCTGCACAAACCCTCAACTTCTCCAAACTAGGATCAGTCCTCTGAGCGTTGGCAAATTCTTCACATTTCCCCAAGGCATTTCAGTTCCTAAACTGGGGTCCATAACTCTAGTATCAGGGCATTCAGAGTCACTGCCATCCCCAACCTTCTGACCATTGGTTACCCTCCCTCCTTAGAGTAGCCTTCTGTAGCTGTTTTGTGAACTGCTACATGGAGAAGTCCAACCCCCTTTCACCACTCTTCATTTCAGGAGACTCAGGCTTGGGAACCAGCCTCTCTTTGTTTTCCACAGGGGCTTCTATGGGGTCCAAGGAACTATAATTGGCCTTTACTGTCTGACTGTGGGTAACCGCACACACCACCCCTTCTGGAGATTGTTCCCTATAATCACATCTAGGGCAAGGTTGTCTGCCACAGCCACTTTTTGCACCCTCTCTGTCCTGTCTCACTCCAGTCCAGAAGAACACTATTTAGTGGCAGAGCTTTTTCTTCTCCAGTGAATCCTCTTACTGTTATGAACTGATTAGGTATAAACTATTCAGGCTCAACCAAATCCCCTGTTACTAAAGTGAGAGACACCCCCATGTCCCGTAGCCCATGGGTCTGTGCCTAATTTACAGTAACCGGTTGTATGTGCTGCCTCATGTCTACAGCCATGCTTTCAAGGATACACAGCACACCCAACTCTGTTTGAGCACCATTTTGTTCACTCTGAGCCTTTTTAGGACACTGTCTAGCAAGATGCTCTTGCTGTTTACAAAACCAACAATCATCATTTCTTTTATCTGATAAATCCTAATTTTGTATCTTGGGACTTCCCCTTTCTTTGGAGGCAGTAAGAGTTTTTGTTGCCCTGAAGGTGCACTTTTCCCCTTCTGTGCTGCCACACCTGCCCCACTCCCTTTCCGAGCAGACCGGTTCCTGGCATAGCAGTCCGAGAGCTAGGCAGCCTCCTGCGGTATTTTGGGGTCTCAGTCCTCTAGCCAGGTTTTTAGGTCTGCTGGGCAAGCCCAAAAGAATAGCTCCAGAAGTACAAACTACTCAATTTTCTCTACAGAGTTTGCTTTCACTCCCTCCCACCAATGTTTTAAAAACTGACGCTGCTTTGCGGTGAGTTCCTCATCTCAGGGCTTCTCTGGAGCTTACGGAACTTAACCCTGGATGCTTCAGCATTAATTCATACTTTTTAAACAATGCAGCATTAAGTTTCTCATAATTACCATTGTCCTGATAGTCCATTTGGCCTAAGGCCTCACAATCCCCCTAGTAAGCAGCAGGGATAGCTGGAAAGCTCCTGGACTCCCTGGGTATTTTAACTGGATACAAACCTTTTCAAATGAATTCAAAAATGCATCCATATCTTCACCCTCTTTAAATTCAGCTATTAATTTAGAATGTAATTTGTGCCCCAGTCCTGGTGCTCCAGGTTCACCCCTGCCACTTACCTCCTCTGGTGCTGGTCATTGATGTCTTAGCTTTACCAGTTTGAATTCCCTCTGGTGCTCTCTTTCCTCTCTCTCAGCATCTCTCTGAAGCTGTTTTTTTCCCTTGGCCTCTCTCTGCCACTGGTTTTCTTTTTCCTGCATCTCGAGCTCCATCTGGAACTTCTTCTGCTTGAATTCCAGCTCCAGTCTCCTTGACTCTGGTTGCAGCCTGATCCCTTCTGATTCCAGCATTGTAGTGACCTTCTGCTGGTGCTGTGGCTCTGGGTTCCCTCTGGTCTCACTGTTCTCCTCCCTGGGACTGGACTTTGTGACGTCCCTTGGCATCCCCCCCACGCCCAAGGTCTGGTCCCTTTCAGTTACCGACTGTGACTTGAGGTCCTGGACAGTTGCTTGGTCATTGGCTGCCACAGGAGACTCCACGAGGTGCTTTTTGGTTCACCTCTCGCACTGGACTCCTCTTTCCTGACACAACTGCTTCAGGTATTTTGCAGAGTAGTGGAGATGGTAGAGATGGCTGTAGATGGAAGCCATCAGTTTTTTTTTTTATAATACAGTACTTCTCTGTCCCCTGAATTAACACTGGCATGGACATACACAGAAATCATATAAAATAATATTTAGCAGAAATATAGGTTGCAAATAATGATTAGCAGTTGGCTAGCTCACGACATGTAGTACCATTATTTCACTCTGTCTTAAAAACCTTAAAAGTTCAAATATTTCTCCTCTTCCAAAATAGATAGAATGAAGCGCATGATCTCTGACTTCTTCTAAAGTGGTATATGTGTAATACCAGATAGATGGTTCTCTTTGTATTAAGAGGAGTGGTGCCCTCAATGTTTTCCGTACTGCTGTATGCTCTTTGTTTGATTATTAACTACTGTATATGTGAATGGTTTTCCAAAACGATAGACACAAAGTTAAAAATAAACCTTTAGAAGTAGTATTGAGTGTGGTTTTTTGCATTTTTTTTCACTGAAAAACATTTTGCAGAAATTTATACTAGTAGAACTAAATAAAGGAGGCAGTATAGTGCAGTGGTTTAAGGCTCTGAGCTGCAAATCTGGTGACATCCAGCAGACCAGACCAGGGTCTGAATCCCACAGCTTCCACTTACATACTGTGTGACCCTGAGCAAGTCACTTAACTTCCCTGTGCTCCCAGGTTGCTCCTGTAAAAAAGCTTTCAGCTTAGTGTGCTACTCCTGGTTAAACAACTAAATGAAAAAATAAAAAAAAGGTAATTCCATTTTCTAAGCTCCATATAGTAAAACATTATTAATCTGTGTCTCACAAGGGGTCGTACTGACAATAGAAAACTAGTTTCAGGGACCTGTCGGCAAAGAGAATACATCAGCCTTTTGGTAAACCAAGTTTGCATGATACCAGATATCACCTTTTCTTACTTTTTAAGACATTGCACCAAGAAATGACGAAGATTGGTGGGTAAGCAAGCAAAGCGTAAGACGTTTTTTCCTGCCTGCCTGCTGACTATGTCTGTGAGCCAGCTCCCATGCACTGTTGCACTTTGCTAATACAGAGCACTTCATATGTGACCTGACTGGGTGCTGACCTTTTGTTTTGCTACACTTTTACTATCCATTGCACAGCTTAGAAGCTCCCAGAAGGATGTCATTGTGTTGTGTGTAGCAATTTTGTGCATGTGCTATAACCAGAGTGCCTTGGGAAGATAAGCTCAGCATTTTGCTTTTCAGCTGTGGTGTAGAGTACAACTCCTCAGCAATCCTGAACCCACTCCTGTCTTCTATGTGGCCACCCACCTGCTAACCCTTCCATCTGTGCCTGGTCCCTGTAACCCACCCTGTACTTCCCACTATGTGCTCTGCCTCTCACTAACCCTCACTTCCTGGCTCCATTAAATCACTCACTCACTCCCTTCCTCCCTTTGCATGCTGTCCCTCTGCATGCTCTACTTCCCACCAACACTCTCTTCCCATCCCAGCTTGGTAAGTCACTCACTGCCCCCCTCTGCAAGCTCTCCCTCCCACAACTCCTCCTGGCCCAAAGTAAATCCTCCCATGGGGGCTTACCTTTATTCCCACTTGGGAGCCCCACAGGCAATGCCGCTCCACTTTTACTTTGGAAATGCACTACAAACTCCACAGCAGTTGCTGCACTCTCCCTTCAACTGCTTCCTTGGCCCCAGACTGTGGTAGCTTTCCAGGATGTGATACTCTTCTGGCAGCCCTTGACTGCTGCAACAGCGCTGGAGAATAGGAGCGCAGTGCATCTCTGGCATTCCAAAATGCCCAAACTTATTTTTGCACCCAGAGCCAGTGGTGAGGGGTGTTATGTGAGCCAGTGGTGAGGAATGTAATGCCAACATGAATTTGACTTCCAGAAATGAAGCAGACCTGGAGCAACATGGATGACCAAAACAGTATCTTGTGGACAGGGGAGCACCATGATTTCCTGAAGCATCACAATGTACTGCACAGCTCTGAACTTGCTTCCAGGATGGAGCACATGTGACAGACTGCCTGACAGTGTTCACATGCCCCCTCAACCAGGCCCTCCCTGCTCTCACTGTGTGTTCTCTGTTCCCTGCCCCAGTCTCAGCAAAGCTAAACCCTTCTCCCTTCCTCTACATCATGAGTGGCCAACCTGTAGCTCAGGAATCACAGGTTGCTCTCAAATCTGTTTGATGTGGCTCTCGAGGGGTTTGTCAATTACATGTTAAGTACATGTCGCAGTCTTTTAAATTTGAGAAAAATCAAAGTACAGGAGCTGAAAATGCCCTAGGAGCTCAGCAAGCTACTTTTACTAAGCCTGCAAGCAAATCTAAAGCTCCAGAGCTGCTATGAATAATTATTTTAAAATTACAACTATTTAAAAAAAATACTGTAACTTAATAAAACTTAATAAAATATGATTATTGACCATTGACTATAACTATGTAATTCTATTTAAGTACTAAATTTTGCTAAATATGGATATGTTGTTGTGGCTCCTGTCATACTAAGAAATTTACATGTGGCTCATGACGCCAAAAAGGCGGGACACCCTGCTCTACATGGTCTCCCTTCTACCAGTCCCATTTCACAACAATGCCACTAGTGCTGGCAGTCTCCAAATAGCCCTAATGGTTATACTCCATTTCTACAGGTTATGGCATCCAAATTACCCCCGACTTCCTGATTAGACTGCTTCTGTTGCCCTTCTGTTACAGCCACCAGTGGCTTTGTGAAAACAGCCTAATCTGACTACCTTAACTTATGTTTATGCTGAAATTGTCCCCTCCTTCCTCACTCCCTATCTTTGTGGCTGGTATTTATTGCTGCCCTGGCACCCCAGCCGCAACAGTCACCGACCGCCTAAGCCAACTAACGTCCCTTGCCCAGTCGGGTGAACTTTACGTTATGGGTGACTTTAATCATAACTGGCCAGCCCCCGCTTTTAACAAAACCTCTACCGAGATATCTGCTCTCAGCCTTACCCAAACCATCTTGGAACCTACACACTCAAACCATAAGACCGGCAACCACTCCCTACTTGACTGGGCGCTTACCTCTCATCCCCATCGTGTCATCAGCTCCGGCCTCCTCCCTGACTCCATTAGTGACCATCATTTAACCTACTTGGTCCGCAAAATCCACAGGGTTAAATCCCCTCCCAAATTTCTATTCCAATGGTCATATAAAACTCTAAATCTCTCTCCTCTCCTGAATAAACTAGCTCACTCTAACTGGGACCTTATCCTTAGATGCACTAACATGGATGTTGCCCTTATGCACCTTCGGAACATCTTCCTTAGCGCCTGGGATAAACATGCCCCCCTGCACTGTGCTAGGGTCTGAGGGACTCACCTTCCCTGTATTTCCTCCGAGCTAATAGCATGCCAACAAGCCCATGAAAGCGCATGGCGAAAGTACAAATCTACGCTCCTCCCAGGTGACAACATCACCTACCGCATGCTCCGAAACAAGTGCACAAAGGACATCCGCTTAGCTAAGGCCGAATATTTTAACAACACCCTAAACGCCAATCTTGGGAGGCCATCTAAATTCTGGAAAGTCATCAACTCCTCTTCTCCCCCGACAACAAACTCCCCTTCTCTGACCCCTGATGGTTGCCTCCGATTTCCATTCCTACTTCACCACATGTGCAACGACCTTCTGACTCCTTCCGCCAGTAACCCCGACCAATCTCCGGACAGTTACCCCCCACCACCACCACCACCTGGCCAGAACCCTTTCTCCTTCAGACACATCTCTCCCATCAAAACCTTAGATGCCCTGCACTCCCTGAATCCCACCAAAGGAAAATCTCCCAATGGTCTCGACAATAAACTTCTCTTCCTATCTGCCCCTGGCATAGCTACTCCCCTTGCTGCCCTGCTAAATCTCTCGTTCACCACTGAATCACTCCCTATGGAGTGGAAACATGCCACTGTCCTACCACTACCTAAAGGATGAGACCCCACCTCCGCTGCAAACTACCGCCCCATCTCCCTCCTCCCCACCCTCGCTAAACTCCAGGAATACCTCGTACTATCTCAACTCTCCCACTTTCTCTCTGAAACTAACTTCTTCACTCCATTCCAGTCCGGCTTTAGAAAAAGTCATTCCACCACCACCTCTCTACTAAGACTCACGCAGTGATGAAAGTGAGCAGGAACACACAGGAACTCAGTTCCTGTACCTTTTTTGCAACAGGAATTGAGTTCCTGTACTTCTTCCTACTGGTATTTGAAATTAAATTCTTCCAACAGTAACATAATGACAATTTATTGGCCTATGACGTGAGATCAGATGATTCCATCACAATTTGACTTGCAGAACAATTTAATTTGTTTTAGAAATACTTTGATATCTCTGACCAGTATCTATACTGATGTGTCTGGAATTAAAAGACATACAGAAAAGATAGATGTCGACAGCAGAAAAAGGTCCAAAGGCCCCTCGAGTCCCAAGAGTTATCCTTCAGAGCAAGGATCTTAACTCTCCTTTTCACTTGTGCCAATGTTTGAGTTCCTGTACTTCTTGTTCTCCACTTACACCACTGAACTCACGGATTCCATCCTCTCAGGGATGGACGAAAGACAAATTACATCCGCAATATTCATTGACTTAGCCAAAGCTTTTGATACGGTATCCCACTCCCTCTTATTATCCTGCCTATCAGGTGCTGGATTATCTGAGATGGCCACTAATTGGTTCAGAGCCTATCTACAAAATAGAACCCAATCTGTAAAAATAGCTGACTCCACCTCTCCCCCACTCCCTGTTACCACCGGTGTTCCCCAGGGCTCAGTCCTTGGCCCTATTCTCTTCTCCATCCTACTTAATGATCTGCCAAAGACTTGCTCTAATAGCTCAATTCATATGTACGCAGATGACACAGTCCTCTTTACATCCGTCCGGACCCATGAAGAAGTCGCCTCTAATCTCCAGACCGACTTCAACAAGGTACAACACTGGTTTAACTCCAACCAACTCTCCCTAAATGCCAAGAAAACAGTCTCTATGACTTATGGCACTAGACAGAGACTATCCAGACTTACATCCCCTCTGATCTTCCGTACCCTGGATAACACTGTCCTAGAAGACGTGCCCTCCTTTAGGTACCTGGGGCTTTGGCTTGACCGCCACCTTGCCTTTTCCCCACATGTAGACGCCATCCTGTCAAAACTGCGCCCTAAGCTCAGCGCCCTCTATAGAAACTGCACTAGTCTCCCACTTCCTGTGAGACGTGAAATCATCCTGAAAATGATTCTACCTTCCTTCGACTACTGCGATGTTGTCTACAGCTCTGTCCCCAAGTCCACCCTATCCAGACTGGACCCCCTTTTCAATGCTTTCTGCCATTTCACCCTCGATGCCCCCCCCATACCCATCACTGTGATCTCTTCCATACGCTGGCCCTTCCATCCCTGAGCAACCGGTGCTTACTTCACAGTGCCTAATTTGTTTCTAATTTCTGGCTCGGTTCCCTTCCACTCTAACTCATCTCCTCCTTATCTTCCCCACCAACCCCTGCTCACACTCTCAGGTCTACTGACTCCAGACTATTAGTAATCCCTCACTGAAGGACCTCTGCAGGCCAATCGACTTTCTCTTACCTTCTCCCTAAGCTTTGGAATGATCTGCCAGCCCAAATCTGCCATTCTTCCTTCAAACACTCTCTATCCTCAGTCCTCACTAACTTCTATGTGCCTAACTGTACATGCCCCTGACCTCCTCCCCCTTCCCCCCTTGCCTGAGTCCCCCCGTTGTTCTCCCTCCTCACCTTACGCGGCCTGACCAGTGGCTTGGCCTTCACCCAAAATGACTGGCTTATAAATTGCCCTACCAACCCATGCACTTGCCCTCTCATGGCACTTCTGCTATCCCCCTGCTTACCTCCCTGACAACGTCTTCCCTAAGTCAACCCAATCATCTTTCCTTGTGTATCCTACTCAGACCTGTCACTGCTCCCTGGCCCCAAGCCCAGGCTTCTAGTTCTATTCGGCCAACTCTGTGTAAAATACTCCCAACTAAACACTAGATAGAAGGCACTTATGCATGTATGAATGGTTCTAGATGTGTAATCAAGTATGTAATATCACCCACCTTGTGGCTCATGTATGTAGTGTCCCTCTCTTCATGTAGCAAGTATGTAGAGCCACCCTTAACTATGTAACAATTGCTCAAATTGCTTGACTCCAATGTACAGTCTATTGCTTGTTTCATGTATACCCTCCTCCCTTGTACCCCCCAGGTCGCACCGTGAGACGAGCATCTTATTGCTCAGGGTGCCTCTCCTGGTGAAACATTTTCAATAAATAAATAAAAATTAATTAATTAATTAATTAACCCAGCAGCGGAGATGGTAAACACGGGTAAAAGTACCAGGAGGTTGACCAATCAGTGACATACTATTGCACATACTTCACTTTCGCCTTTATCGTTCCTTCTACACAGCTTCTGTAGTATCATATGTCTTTATTCTCTTGAAAAATCCATTTATTTTGCTTTTATTATATTACTATTGGAAAAACAGACCACTGTTTGTAATCAGCTCTTGTAGTAGACGTTTTTATATTACTTGCAGTAATTAAGACAACTGATGAAATATATTTATTTGGGTATTCTCTGGGCATTTACTAGTCATTAAAAAAGGTTGTCTGATGAATCAGCATAAATATTTAAATAGATGCTGTTGGCAAAATCATTATAATAGTAGAATTATGATATATCTTTGAATAATTAAGAAGAGGAACAAAGGGTGCTCTACGTGACCGTAAATCATATCTTCTCAAACTGTAAAGGGGACATTAACAAAAAAATGACATAGTACTGAGACCATTTGGGAATACTGTCCTTATATAAAAAAACTCATTCTACCCAATAGCGTCTCAAAGCATCACTTATTTTATGTGCCTGTATGTCGGTAGCGCTCTGAGATGTCCATTAAGCTGCTCTGTTACACCCGATAGATGTTCTGTGGCATCCTCATGTTTAAACCCTTACAGCCAGCCAGCCAGCCAATCATCAGACACCTACTTGTTTGGTGTCTCCCTATAGAGGGCAAGGTTACTGTCCAGTTAAAAAAAATGGCTTGCTACTATAGGATATTAACCCCTAGGCACCCGTAATGTCCCCGAGAAACTGGAAGTGCAAGGCTGACTTGGTGTATACATCTTTAACCCCGTTTTGCTCAAAAGCTGCTTATTGTTTGGAGAAAACAAAATAGCAGTTCTGTAAGATAGCAAGTCCTGCTATGAAATACTGCTTTGTTTTTGTGAATGTTTGCTTGCTGACCAAATCAGAAGTAGTAAATGCCACGATGCAGAATCAGAAAATCGGAAGTTGCAACATTACAGGGGAGACTTATTTGTGGTCATATTTGTGATAAAGCAATGCTCTTCTGTGAAAAAGTAAGGTGGCAGTTATTTTCTAAACAGTATTTGGATGCATGGTTTAGTCTTACATTCTTGCTTTCTGACTTATTTTTTGAGTTGGAGCCTCAGGGAAAGTACTAGTGCTGGGGGAAAAAACGGAGAACCGCAAGTCTCTGTGTTATGAGAGATGCTGCCACTTTGGAGCAGATTTGTTAGAAAGCAGGGCTCTTATTTTCAAAAGTAAGCTGGTAGTTCTTGTACAATCTATAAAAGAATGCCTGTTTCTGGCATTGGTTTTGGTTTGCACACTAGTGGGGAAAGTTGTAATGTAGGGGAAGCAAACGGAAAAACGGAAGTTCATTCATTATGATAAACCTTCACTTGTCAGCTTATTTATAAGAAAGCAGAGCTCTTGTTTGTAAATGTAAGCCTGTAGTTCTTTGAAGTTATGTTTTGTGCTGCCTGTTTTTGTTATGTTTTTGTGCTTACACACTTACTTTGGAAAGGGAGCATGTGGCAAGTTACTGCAGCTAAGGCTGAGAAACATGCCTGTTTGCTGTCTAAAGAAAAGAAAGTTGATCTTGGGAGCATTGCTAACACATTCTGTGAGGTTATCACTTCATGCCAGTAGTGTCTTTGGCAGTTTTATATCTTGTCAAAAGAAGTGGCGGTGAAGGTTAGGGAGAAAAAGATAGCATTTAGGAAGTATAAGGAAACACAGAAGGAGCAGGATAGAGAACTGTACCAGTTAAGGCAGAAGGAAGCCGGGAGGGTAGTCAGAATAGCAAAGGCCCAAACTGAGGAAAAGATAGCCAACTCAGTTAAGAAGGGGGATAAAACCTTTTATAGGTATATCAGGGAGTATAGAAAGACAAAGGGAGGGATATTGAGGCTGAATAGAATGGATGGTGGGTGGGCAGAGAGTGACAGTGAAAAAGCAGGGATACTGAATGAATACTTCTGTTCAGTATTCACAAAGGAGGAAGTGGGGGAGGTGCCTAATCCAATTAACAGAAGCACTCTGGAGAGGGGGGTCGATCCCAGTCCTTTCACAGAAGAACGGGTTCTGAAAGAACTCCTAAAACTGAAGGTGGACAAAGCAATGGGGCCAGATGGAATTCACCCCAGAATTCTAAAAGAATTAAGCAGAGAAATAGTGACACCACTGACTACCCTTTATAACAAATCATGGCAGGATGGTGTGGTACCTGAGGACTGGAAGAAGGCTGATGTGATTCTCCTTCACAAAAGTGGGAGCAAGACAGAGGCAGGAAACTATAGACCTGTCAGTTAGACCTCTGTGGTAGGGAAAGTGATGGAATCCCTTCTGAAGGAAAGAATTGTTGAGTACCTAGAGGCCAGTGGGGCACAGGACCCAAGGCAGCATGGGTTCACAGAGGGAGGGTCATGTCAGACGAATCTAATTGATTTCTTTGACTGGGTTACCAAAGTAGTAGACCAGGGAGGGGCTGTGGACATGGCCTACCTAGACTTTAGCAAGGCATTTGACACAGTCCCACACAAAAGATTAGTAGTCAAATTAACCAGCCTTGGAGTGGGTCCCAGGGTGGTAGCCTGGGTAAAACATTGGCTGAACAACAGGACACAGAAGGTAACTGTAAATGGAATCCACTCTGAAGAAAGAGGGGTTACTAGTGAGGTACCGCAGGGTTCAGTACTGGGTCCAGTCCTTTTTAATGTCTTTATAAGTGACATTCCAGAGGGACTGGGAAGGAAAAGTATGCCTCTTTGCAGATGACACAAAGATCTGCAACAGGGTTGATACACAAGGAGGTGTGGAAAGCATGAGAAGGGACTTGGCAAGGTTGGAGGAATGGTCAGAAGTATGGCAGCTTGGATTCAATGAAAAGAAGTGCAAAGTAGTGCACTTGCGAAACAAAAACCCAAGGGAAGATTACACAGAGGGGGGAGTAGTAACAACAACAAAAATTGAAAGGGGCCTGGGGGTAATCATATCAGATGACCTTAAGGTTGGCAAGCAATGTGAGAAGGCAGTAGGTAGGGCTGGGGGGATACTGGGAGGTATAGGGAGAGGCATCACCAGCAGAAAACAGGAAGGTGTTATCCCCCTGTACAGACAGTTGGTGAGACCCCATCTGGAGTACTGCATCCAGTTCTGGAGACCCCATCTCCACAAGGACATAGACAGGATGGAAGCAATTCAGAGGAGAGCAATTAAAATGGTGCAGGGTCTGCAAGAAAAGCCATATGAGGAGAGGCTAAAGGAGCTTAATACGTATACCCTTGAGGAAAGGAGAGAGGGGGGGGGAATATGATAGAAATGTTTAAGTACCTCAGTGGAATCAACAAAGTCCAAGAGGGTAGCAGCTTTCAGAAAAAAAGATGTGCAAGAACAAGGGGACACAATTTGAAGATAGAGGGAGGGCGGCCCAGGGGCAATGTGAGGAAGTATTTTTTCACAGAGAGGGTGGTGGACACATGGAACAGCCTTTCTGAGGAGGTTGTAGGGTCTAAAACTGTGGGAGAATTCAAGAATGCATGGGACAGATATAAGGCAATTTTTGTTGGGGGGTAGGAAGAAATAGGCTGTTGGTTAACTAGGATCTGCAGCTTATCCTCTAGGTAGGGAAATGGGCAGACTAGGTGGGCCAAGCGGTCTTTATCTGCCATCAAAGTCTATGTTTCTGTGTTTCACATAAAACTTATTGTTTCTTACTGCAGAGGTGAAAGAGGGGCTGCAAATTACTACTGACAGCAGGTGTCAGCCTCCTATTTGAGCAGTCTGACAGAATGAAATAATGCCATCCCATCCCATCCCTCACAGCAAAATCAACATAGGTAATATTAAATGCGCTCCCCCCCCCTCCAAAAAAAAATAAAACTGCATTGCTTGATGTTATTGATATAATATCCTCCCACCAAAATGACAACTTTTCCCTCAACAAAATGGTGGTTTTCATTTGACAGTCCATGGTTCCGGTGACCTATGGACAGCTGATGATCCTTGATTGTTGTTTTTTGGGGGGAACAATTAAAAATGCCTAAAAGACAAATATATACACACAGCCACACATGTAATTATAAATGTAATATAATTTATGTGTGGGTATGAATGTATATTTATTTTTTCACATGTTTCTTGTTCTATGTTGTGCTGACCCCTGGTTTTTACCGTACTTTTGTACTGTCCCTCAGACCTGTAGAGGTTACATAGAAACATAGACAGTGATGGCACAAAAAGACCAGAGGTCCATCCAGTCTGCCCAGATTTCCTATAATCCCTGGAATTGACTGTTCCTCCAGGGTACTAACCCTCCCCATCATCTCTCTAGTCTCCTCCCTGGTCCTGTTGCCTCAGAAACCACTATTCCCTTCATTATGTTCCAGCCCTGCCTGAATCCCCTGACTGTTTTCGCACCCACCACCTCAGTTAACAGACTGTTCCAAGGTTCCATCACCCTTTCCATAAAGTAGTACTTCCTCACATCCTTCCTGAACCTACATCCTATTAATTTCCATTCCTGTCCATGTGACAGAGAATTGGTATTCAGGCTAAATAGTTTCCCGCAGTTCACTTAGTTAATTCCCTAAAGGAACTTGAAAGACTCTATCATACCACCTCTCTCTTCTGGTCTCCAGTGAGTACATGTTTAGTGCCTCGAGGCGCTTCTCATAGGATCTGCCCTGCTGACCCTGAATAATTTTTGTTACTCTGTGCTACACTGTCTCCAGTCTATCCTTATCCTTCCTGAGGTGAGGACTCCAGAACTGGGTGCAGTACTCTAGGTGAGGCTTCACCAGGGATTTGTAGAGGGGAAGTATTACCTCTTCTGCTATCAATACCCATCCCGATACATCCCAGCATCCTGTTAGCTTTGCTATACACCTTGTTGCATTGACTCGATTGCTTAAACAAGTTGCTAATGATAACGCCCAGATACCGTTCCTCATCTGTAGTGCTAAGTCTCTCTCCTCCCATCCAGTACTCTGTCTTGGGGTTCTTCTTCCCTTGGTGCATTACCTTGCACTTTTTAGTAATGAATTTTAACTGCCAGATCTTTGACCACCCTTCTAGCTTTTGTAGGTCTCTGCATTTCCCTTATTACCTCATCACTGTCCACCCTCCCACACAGTTTTGTGTCATCTGTGAAGAGGCACAACCTGCCCTGGGTTCCTTCTCCAATGCCACTGATGAACATGTTGAAGAAGATTGGACCAGAACCAGTCCCTGTGGAACCCCACTCATAGCCTCCCTCTCTTCTGATTCAACCCCATTGACCACCACACTCTGCTATGTTGTCAAACAGAGAGTAGCTTAGTTGAAGTGGTCAGTAGACTAGTGCTATTTGTTAACAAAACTGGAAGAATTTCTGTGATTTGTTACTACATCTGGAGCATTCCTGCTGTTTACTATAAATACTACGTGGATTCCAGCTATTTATACCATTTTGTGGATTCCTGCTATTTTTTAGCAGTATCTTTAGGTGGATTCCTGTTATTCGCAGAACTGTATGGATTCCTGCTGATTACAATTTACTTGATCCCTGCTGCTTGCTAACATCACTTGCTGGGTTACTGCTTTTTACTAGTAATTATTTAGTTTTTGCATCTTCATAATGACTGCAATTCCACAAGCATTTTTGGATTCTAGTGAGAATGAGGAAGAATTCCTGGGCTTCACCAAGGAGGAGGTCCGAGAAGCGATGCTCGCAAAATGGATGATTTGGGTGTGGAGGTCGAACTGCTTCACAGTGACCCATAGTGAAGATGAAATTGATGAGCAAGATAGCGAATTGACCATTGGGTCACCCACCTCTGGGTGGTCAGGTAGATTTAAAAAGCTGCAGGTCAGTGAATTCAAGGAGGAAGTAGGACCAACAACACCGTCTGCTGAGAAAAGGGTCAGAGATTTTTTTCACCTCCTTTTCTCATGGAACTGTATGCCCTGATTGTAGATGAGACCAACTAGTACAGTACAGCTAAGCAGGAAGCAGCTGGGCAGCAAGCCCATGAATGGACTCTGGTAAAGCCAGAAGACAGTCAAGCATTCACTGGGATGCATGTCCACATGCTGCTTGAAGATATACCAGAGTACCACATGTACTGTAGTACTGACCCACTTTTTTCCATTTTTTACACCTCTAACCTGATGCCGAGAGACACATTTGAAAAAAATTCCCAGTACTTTCACCGCAATAAAACTGCTACATTGGGGACATGTGGCTAGACGGATGGTGACAAAATCCGGCATGTCCACCCTGTGCATGATGTCATCCTGAAAAATTGCGTTACATGCTACAAGCCCCACTGAGAGTCAGCAGCTGATGTGGATATGGTGGGTTTCTGGGGTAGGCTTTTGTTCCTCCAATACATTGCCAACAAGCCCCAAAGTTATGGTATAAAGATCTGGGTTCATGCGGGTAGCCATAATGGGTATGTAAAAGAATACCAGATGTACACTGGTAAGACCAATGGCAATTCAGGGATGGGACTTGTTACATGGGTTGTGAAGAACTTGACTGCAAAAATAAAAGGCAAATTCCACTATGTCTACTTTGAACATTTTTTTACTAGTGTCCCATTTTGACTAGATCTGCACACAAATCGCACTTGTACGTGTGGGATCATGCTCACAAACAGGACCGGATAGCCCAAAACCTTTAACTAGAAGGACTTTGGAAAACAAAAAGGGTGAATACCAGATGTTGCAGCAAGAGCAGCTGACTGCAACAGTGCAGATGGATAACAAGCCCGTATTCATCCTGGCGACCAACCATGACCCCACTGGGAAGCAAATGGAAGTCCACCAATATCAGAAAAATGGAACACTGTTATCGGTTTCCTGCCCAGGAGTTGTGCCAAGGTACAATGATTTTATGAATGAGGTTGATTGGGCAGATCAGATCCGAACCCAATATCTGAGCCACAGGAAATCAAAAAAAATGGTGCCACTATTTATTTTGGTTCCTTGTGGACGTGTGCATTTCAAATGCGTTTATCTTGCTCAGAGAATCTCTGAATCATACCAAGGTGACCAAAAATAGAAAACCCATCAATGTCTCACAGTTGGATTTCAGGAAGACCCTCGCAAAACAACTACTACAGAACGTTACCTACCTGGAAACAATGCTGTTGGAAATTTGAAGTTAATGCGCAGGAAAGGGGTAATCCAATAAAAACTATGTACAACTATTTACAAATAGATAGTTTCCATCTGCCATGTCATGCCATCTATCAGTCCTTGTTAGTACATGGGTACTAACAAATGTCCAGTAAATGTTATTTTCAGTTGGCTGATGGAGTAGTGTGGTATTCCCAAAAACAGTCCACACAGGGTCACCTGGCACATGTGACACATGTAAATTGACTCTGCCCTCTTTTTTCCTTTTAGTGCAGTTTTTGCAGCACCTCTTGGGTGCCTTCACCAGAAGGTGAAGTCCTGGTGACTCTGGCGTAGTCTCAAGACCGCGGCATCTAAGTAGCTTCCTCTTACGGGAACAGTAGTTACTGTTTTATACCTCATGTTAGCAGTAATTTCAGTGATGAAAAATACATAGTCAGATACTGTACGTGATTTTTTCACGTTTGCATGCATAAAGTGAAACTCAAACACAATAATTGTAAATGTTTTTTACCATTTTTTGTATTTATTTAGAAAATTAAATCAATATTCAACACAATACAGTCAGAATATAAGAAACTATTTATATATTAATATTTCATATTTTTAACATTTCCAGGTGTGAAAAAGTGTTGCCGCTCCAAATCCTAACTCCTTCCTGGACTTCCCTGCTGTCTGCTGCAGATATGCGAGTCTTCTACAGGATTTCAATGAATTTTTGCCATAGATGGTGGATCTGTTCTGTAAAGGTAAGGAACGCAATTTTTTTACTCTATTGTCAACAAATGTGAAATGAATAATCTGTTTATTATATTATAAATAAGGTACAGTACAGCTGGCCCGGTGTCGCTGAGGGTTGAGTCGCTGGATGCTACACCTTGCGCCATGCAGGCGACCTGGGTTTGGGAATGAGCCTGGGCCGCTGGGGATCGGCAGGGGAGTGAGAGTATCAAGCATCCAGAGAACTGCTCTCCTCTCTTGGGGGGGATCCAGCCACTGTCCAGCATCACAGCAGCCCCTGGTGGAGACTGGAGGTACTGCAGTGCTCCAGGGCTGGACCAGGGGGATGCAGAGCCATGACAGGTGAGACTGGTGCCATTGCATGCTCAGGCTCTGCTTGAGGGGGTGGGAGGATGGGGCACAAACAAGGAGAAAAACCCTTCCCACCAACGGGTGAAGGCGGGTCCAGGAGCCTCGGCCCCATGCCAAATGCTGGGTCTCCAGAAGGTGCTCCTTGGGTCCTCCCTCAAGCCAGCATCGCATGCCAACACTATAAGAAAGGGCACCAGAGGCATGGCGGTCCTTCTCTGGAGGACTCAGATCCAGGGGGTTAGGGCGGCGTTGGATGAGGTGGGGAGTCTTATGACCAAGGAGCACCAATGGGACTTCAGGTGAGTGGGCAGAGCAGTATGCTGAACAACCTTGCTGGAGAGAGGTCGGTGGGAGGTGAGAAAAAAGAATTAACAAAAAAAATAAAGTAGTGTACATTACATGCTGTTCTGAACAGCTTTTCACACTTTTGATCGCTGTATTTTAAAAACTTGCCTTGCTGTCTCCCTCCCTTACCTCAAATAATATTCCTTCTCCTCTTGACCCCCCCTTTCCACCCTGTGAAAATAGTTCCTGGCTGGCCTGTATCAGCTACCCTCCTGAACATTATTCTCAGCCCTTATTTGCTCTAGTTCCCCTACAAAAGGGGCCTACTAGTGTTTAATACAAAATGCCTGTCCTACATTTATGTACTACTGTACTGCCTTGTACTATGTCTTACCTTTGTACATAGTGGGTGGGATATTCAGAAATGCACCTGTCAGTGGTGCAAGCAGGCCGCAGCACAACTGGGATGCGCCAGGGCGTGGACTGGGCGATATTCAACGGAGCTGCGCCATGGCTCAGCACCATTGAATATTGCAACCTGATCTCCTGCAATACACATGGCACAGTGGCACTGCACCAGTGCAAGTGGAAAGAGTGGAGCAGGGGGATGCGCTAGCACAAGTGTGGTTGCACTAGGCGCAGGAGCCACGATATTCAGCGGTGGATATGCAAAAGGGACCATAATGCATGCAAGGCACAACTGGGGCCATTAGCATGTCATTATGGCCCCATTTGCATGCAGGTGTGCCAATCCTCTGTGACTTGCACCTGGCACCCTGCCAGGCTGCAGCCGTCGGGGACCGATGCCCCCTGCACATTGTGGCAAAGTGCCCCAATGCCCGATCGTTGGCATGAATATAATTAAAAACCGTCCAATATCCCTGGTGGTCCAGTGGACCGCTTCCAGCCTGATCGCAGGCATAAGTATGTTTAAAAGCACGTCCAATATCCCTGGTGGTTCAGTGGACCACTCCCAGCCCGATCGCAGGCATATGTATATTAAAAAGCCGTCCAATATCCCTGGTGGTCCAGTGGACGCTTCCAGCCGATCGTGGTCATTAGTACATTTAAAACATCCTGATTTATCCCTGGTGGTCAGCAATACCCCCTCCCCACCGCCCAATAGCCCAGCCACCCCTCTCTTCCCGGCCAGCGGTGGCGGCAGCTCCCCACCTGCATTACTGATGCACCCCAGTGCATCGGTATTTGTGCCATGCACTTTCCCCTTTTGAATATCGTGCTGGGGCGCATCAGTGAGTTGCGAATGGCACATCTATGTTGCGCCATGCACAACCCTTTTGGATATCCCGTCCTCTGTGTATATTATGCCTGTACCTAACTTATACTATTGCAAACTGTTTGTAACAAAAGTTTACTGTAATAATTGTTTGCTTGCTTTGTACCCAGATTGCACCTGGAAACAAGCCTCGGCTCAGTATGCCTTTCCTGGTCACCAAATTTTAAATAAATAAATAAATAAGGGGTTCAGACTATTATCTATCATCTTTGTAAAGGTCTTGGTGTCCTGAACAATTTTGCCACAGGTTGTAAATGCTTTCCTTGTATGGTTTTTCAGTTATTTACATTTGTTTAGCATGCAGTGCATTGTTGTCTTAAGAGGCGGAAAAGATCATCGGTACGGATGCGCAGTAGTGCACATGCCAAAAAAATGTAAATAACTTGAAAGCCATACATGTTACGCATATACAGTCAGCAGCAAAGTTATTCAGGAGACCAAGACCTTTACCATGAGTGTAGACAGTAATCTGAACTCCTTATAGTTTTTAAAACAGAGCCATCCAAAGTGAGAAATTGGGTAAAAACATGAACATTCTGGTAAATCAATGGTCGTTTTTACAAAAACTGTAAGGTGTTCAGACTACTGTCTACCATCATGGTAAAGGTCTTGGTGTCCTGAGCAACTTTGCTGCTGATTGTATATGTGTACCATGTATGGTTTTCCAGTTATTACGTTATTTAGCTTGTGTGCAGATGTGCATAGCATTTGCTTAGCATGTGTGCAAATGTGCATAGAATTCTGCAGAGAGCCTTGGGAATGTCAGGGCCAAACTGTCTGGAGTTCTACCGCTAACATTCTGAAGGCAATACTGAGCTGAATGAGATAAGCAGGTGGTAATTCAAGTAAGCATTAATCCATGACAAAGGATGGTTCCACTAGGGAATTAATGCCTGGTTGGGGGGGGGTTGCCGAGTGCCTCCAACCACCCAACCAGGCATTAATTTCCTAGTAGAACCCAACTTTGGAGTTGATTAATGCGTTTGAAACATGGCTAGCGCTTACACAAATTGTGTTTAGATGGTAAGTTCAGGCAATAAATGAGAGAGACTATTGAGAGATTCAAAGTTCTTTAATTGTTTTGTTTAATGCCACATTTGCTAATATTGTGGTTGTTTTCTGTTGCCTTACATAAAAACATGGCTATTCAAACTACTGTGTGCTATTATTATTTGTACTGGTTTCATTTATTTCACAACTCACACAGAAATGTGTTAAAATCACTCATTTTAACTGTAAAACTCTATCAGAAACATGCACTGTGGAAAATCTCTACCTAATTTGCATATTCATTAGGTAATCGGGCACAGTGTAGGAAATACTTTGACAAGTATAACTAACATATTTTAAAGGATTTCAACATTAAAATGGTAAAAATTGCTAACTATAACAATAAACTTTTAAAGCTGCGTCTCAAAACGTTATTTTAATATCACTCGCTGTGAAGGACCAATATAAGAATTACAAGTAACATGGCCATTATTAGTGAAATGAGACAAGTTAAATGGAGCAGGGATCATGGGCAAGAAATTTTGTTCTGTCTTCTTAGATTGCAACGTGTCATTCACAACATTAGGTATGACTGTGACATTTGTGGTCTCGTTTAAGGTTTGACCCTTGGCTGCGACAGTGTTTTCCTCACTTGCCCTCTCAGTTTCAGTCCATGAACTGCCTGCTACATTTAATTCCTGGATTAGAGAGAAGCAGTAGTTTTGGTTTCTGGTTTGGCTATGATGATGTTTCTCTCATTAGCACTTTGGATTATGCTGCTTTGCATTTCAGGTTCGTCTCTGACCATGGTACTATTGCTGTCATTTACACTTTCCATTGTGTTGCTTTCTTCTGAGTTGAAGTTGGACTACTCTCTGTTGGCATTTTAAGTTTTCTATTCTTTTGTTTTTTCTTAGGGGCTATTTGTGGCTTAGATAGAATTGCTGACCACTTTTTGTGATCACTGGGACTTGGAGACCAATAATTCCTTGAGGCTGGTCTCGCATTGGAGGCCAGTAATAGACATTATTTCACAAGATGTGAGACCAGCCTCAGATAGTATTTAAACAGTAATACTTCTGATGGAATGATTAGTGTACCCCATGCTCAACTCAACATCAGCAGATATCTGAGACATCATGTCTCCAAGATAGTTTTACCCCATGGGTTGTCTACTATAATAGCATTCTTTGTTTGGCAAGTCAGGGGTTGACATTTTTAATGGATGGAGGTAGAAAGAGGGTGAGTTTTCCAGACATCAATACACATATTCTTTAAAAAGTGCTACTGGGCAATTTCGGCTATCATCTTGGGAATACAAGGCACCTCTTAGTGCTTGTTTAGTGCCCTCAGTGAGTGAGTTGTGGTTCTTTGTGGCTTATTTAAACATCAGTACAATGTAATTGATAGCCATTTTCATCTTTATGAAGAGCAAAATACTGATATGTTAATTTTCTCAACCCCTCTCAACCACAATGTGTTAAATACAACTGCATCTCAAACCAGAATCTGCACACCAATCCATACGCAGACTCTGGGTTGAGTTTGTCACAATTCCTGATCTTCTCCAAATCAGATGCACTGATGTGAGGATGATGTGTGGCTATGTCTTGCCCAACTCGTCTGTACTCTTTCAATACATCCACAAACACATTGTTAGCAGATTTGAATTCTGTGTCTGCTGCAATGTTCACTTTCCTGTTCACCTCCACGGTATTTATATATCCATTTAGACTTGCTGTCAGCCCAAGAAAGGAACTAATACTGTAAGGTTTTCCTTCTTCTGTCCGGACTGAACCATAAAACTTTCTCGGTAAAGGTGCTAAAGTTGGTATACAAATAGTGCTTATGTCAACAGTCAGAGAGTGTGCAATGAGCCAGTCAGAAAACACATTTATGAGTGTTTAGGTCACACTTCCTTTTCTCTAGCTCATCTAACTGTTTGATGGAGAGAATTGCATGTCTCACATTGCTTGTATCACTAACTGGAATACTGCCAGACTCTATGTGTTTCATTTTTTTCTTTTTAGCAATGGCTGAGTAGATTTGCCTACAACACTATTTCCAACCTTAGATGTCTCTGACTCGCTAGAGATCGAGGATATATTGCTGCACAACACAGTTGGGATCTCTGAGCAGCCACTTTTACTACCGTACTGCCTGTCCGTCCAAGCAGCTATCCCCATCACACTGCATAAAGCGAAGGTTACATTGTAAGTAGCCATTTCATATGTTACTCAAAAGTTATGCTAATAATAAATATGGTGCGATGCTATGATTACCATGAAGGTGGGTGGGTGGAATTTCTTTTTATTTCAACAGTTTTAGTCAGTGGTGATTTAACAGTGGAAAAAAGAAGTCTGCAGGTATTGCTAGAATTAATGCCTCCTTGCTTTCTTATCATATGTTACAGTTAGACAAATAGAAAGTGGTTATTTCACTGCTGCTTCTTTTGCCATGTTACAAATGAAAATGAGAATGTTTTGATATGGATGCAACAGACTGCATTTCAGAATTACTGACCTTTAGTAAAGGCAAACAATGAACACGGCAGATTAATCACGGATGGTTTAATGCCTAGGGGATAGAAACAGAGGGGGAAGGGTCAAAGAAATGTGTCCATGATCCTCCTGTTGCTATTTTCGGCAGTAGACATACCACGGCATCCATTAAAGCTGTTGGAACATCAATTAGATGGCCAAACAGTTCTGTGCATCTATCCAAATTTGAGTAAAAAGATGAATTTGCATCAGAAATTGACACAGATGGAATCTGCATCATATGTTGGGTCACATTGCAATACGTTGAACTTCTTGTTATAACCGGGTAAATAGCTGTGATGGAGGCCAAACACATGTGAGCAGCTGCATGTGCAGAATGCGTTTGCATTTCTGTCCATCTGGTTTGAAGAACTAAGCCAGAGTTTCCAGTATCAGGCAACACTACATGTGGTACTATATATAAATTTTTGTGCTGCAGTATACAATACTTACCTAATGTTAGCAATGGGCTGGATCTGTGAATAAATGACAAAATAGAATGAACTGGCAATATGTATCCTTGGTTAGTTTTGTTATCACTTTAAAATTATTAATTACACTTTTATCTAACAACAGACATTCCTTTATATAATTTGATTGTATTACTAGGTAGCACTAAATTTTGTTCTTCTTCATTTACAGAGGTTATCTAAGCACCTTCAAAAATGGATAAATATTACTTCTTTAAGCTGAGTGCACTTGTGGTATTTAATTTCATTCTGGTGTTTTGCATTTTTTCTTATGTAAAAACATACCATCAAGTTCGGGAAGCTGTCTCCCATTCCATGGAGTTTAACAAAGCCCAAAACTCAGAGCCGGAGAAGTTGATTATATTGCTATGGAACTGGCCTTTTGGGGTGGTATTTAACTTAGATTTATGTGCAAGTGAATTTGGAATATACAACTGTCACCTTACTGTTGACCGCCAAATATACGATGATGCAGATGCCGTTGTGTTTCATTATTGGGATCTTCAGGGGGATCCAAATAATTTGCCCCAAAAGCAACGCCCCGGAAACCAGTACTGGGTGTGGTACAACATGGAACCTCCTGAACACTGCGGAGTCCTTGAAAGATTTAACAACGTATTCAATCTCACGCTGTCTTACAGAAGAGACTCTGATATTTTTGTGCCATATGCCTACCTGCAGTTCACTGAGGAACCACAAAATTATACAATTCCTGATAAGTCTAAATTGGTTGCATGGGCTATTAGCAACTGGAATGCAAACCCTCATCGAGTGAAATATTATGAAAGTTTCAGGAAGTACATTAGCATTGACATCTATGGAAGTAATCATAAAAAACTTAGTAAGGGAAACTTCTATGCAACAGTTTCTCAGTACAAGTTTTACTTGGCTTTTGAGAACTCACTACATACAGACTACATCACCGAAAAGATATTTGATAATTCTTTTAGTACTGGGGCAATTCCTGTTGTTATGGGCCCTTCAAGGAAAAACTATGAACAGTACCTGCCTCCAGATTCTTTTATTCATGTAGATGATTTTAAAACACCCGAAGAGTTGGCTAATTATTTAAAATATTTGGATCAGAATGAGGAGGCATATAGAAGCTATTTTGTCTGGAGGAAACACTTTAAAGTACATCTGCATAGTGATTTTTATGCCAAATGTTATTGTGCTGTTTGTAGGGAAATTAATCTAAAAAATATGGGTTATAGAGTTGTGAAAGACTTACACAAATGGTTCTGGAGTTGAGCATTAGAAGCATCATTTTACCATGTGGAATTTGAACCATGAAACATCACTACATAATCTATGTTAACATGTTTTATCCTTGCATATGTAAGCTATGTAAGTTATAAACTGCAATGGTGTTGGGTAGTGTTAATTGGACAGACTGGAGTCTAAGTGCTTTTCTACTCCTGCTTCTGCATTCACTGTTGTTTAGTTAATAAACTGTACTCATGTCTAGGTGCCAGTAATGTGATATTTGTAAATCTGCATTATTTCAATTACGATATTGTAGTTTCAGTAAATGCATAAATAAGGCATAACCCTATAAAGAAACAGCTAAAATATTGCATTATATACCAATAAAGTTCACAGCTCATTTACATTAAAAGTCTATATGCCACTATACATGTTTTCTTGTCTTAATTCTGCTGACATAAAAAGGGAAGCACTTTTAGTTGTTATTTTCCTCATGTCCTTTGGCATCTTGCCATGAAACCATATGAGTCTATGATGTACAATACTCTATGCTCACAGACTGGCTGCCTCCCAGCCATGTGGCAATATCTGTTCTAGATCTAAATTGAACCTGGTGGTACACCCAGTGGGGGATACCTTGTCGTTTGAATTCATGGCTGTGCATGGGTGTTCAGGTGCAGGTTGCAGGATTCTCCTTGTGTACTAGTCTCTGGGATACGAGGGGTAATTTTCTTCACAAAATTGTGGATTTTGTTGCTGATTGGGTGTTGGAGTCACTAAGATGGCTTATTCTTGGTGACTTCAGTGGCTGGGTTGATGACAAACTCTCATATTTTGGACAGGATTTCCTTTGTGGAATGGAATCCCTGAGCCCCAGACAAGCTGTTCCTTCAGTGACCCACCAACATGGGCACACCTTGGACTTGATATTCTGTCTGGGGCTTGAGATGGAAAACCTCAGGACTGATATGACTAGTTGGTCAGATCATTGTGCACTAGGTCACAAACAGCACTGTCAAGAATAGCACAGTATAAACAGTATTGTCAAGAACAGCACCACTACAAAATGCCACATGGACAAACAGCATATAAAAAAACTAGCATACTTTGGAAGGTGAAAAAGGCATGACTTGGTAGACCGAGAACAGAACCCTAGTCTCTCACTGTCTGCTGCCCAGCTGTTTCTCCCTGCTTCCTCCTAGCCCTCTCTGCCATGGGAGCAGCTCAGTCAGCTTCTGTATTTTTTATTCCCTTAGCCACTTCTACTTGAGACATTGCCTGGATAGCTATAAGACTATCCGTATTTAACATTTGCTACACTATCCCTATTGCTATTCAAGTATCCACTGTTCCTGCAGCGCGGTTTAGATGGCACTGTTCAAGAAGCACTGTTCTAACTGGGTAGGAGGTCATTGTGTCATCAGATTTAGTTTCAGGGCACCCCTCTGTAGTCCACCCCCTATGGAGATGATCCAGTAATGCCCTTAATGAGGGCTTAGTCCAGATGGACTTATGGTGGTGCTGGACACCTTAGGTATGTTGGTGGCATGTGCTGGGGGTTGGAGGGGCAGTGGTAGCTTATAATAGAGCAGTTGGTGCAGCCTTCAACCTCGTAGCACCAGTTCATTTACACCCATTGGTTTCACACCTCAGTTTGCCATGGTTTGATAGCTGACTGAGGGAAATAAAAGCAAAGGGGTTAAGGTTGAAACGTTGTTGGAAGAGCTCAAGGACTCAGATGGACAAACTGACTTTGAATATTCACTACGGTGACTATTAAAGGCAATGCTCCCATAAGAAGGTGGAATTTCTTTCTGGGGACATTGCTGCCAGAAGGAACCGACCAGCTCAACTTTTTCAGATGTGGACAGGCTTCTCCACCCTGCCTATTTGGAGTTCATGAAGGCTGTATCATTCACTAAATGGGTGGAGTTTGCTTTATTCTTTTTGGAGGGAGTGTAATCTAGTTGGGTTGGGATCTCACCAAGTGGGTTGTTACAGCCCAACAGTGTTAAGGCAAGGGAACGCAATAGCAGTCGGTGGTCCGGGGGAGAGTTTTTGCCAGTGACGATGGATAAGGCAGGGGGGGTTGATCTTGGAGTTGTGACCAACATTTTGCAGCCTGGCTCTAGGCCCGATCTGGCTACTAGTAAGTTGTGTCAGGGATCTGGTCTTATGGTTCACTGAGATTTTCCCATGCTCCTAGTTAAAGGGGATTTTCCTGCTTGCACTGAAAAATGGCCCTCTGGAAGAAACCGTTGTTGGACCCGGACATCTTGGTGAATTATTGACCTTCATCTAACCTGCCTTAGGCAAGGTCATTGACAAGGAAGTTGTGCTGCAGCTCGAGGCACAACTCATTGCCTTTGACATCTATGAGCCTGTCCAGTCTGATTTTAGGTCAAGGCGCAGCACAGCACAGAGATTGTGTTGGTCAGGGTGCATAATGACCAGCTCAGGGTGAATAATAGAGGAGATCAGTCAGTTTTTGCCCTCCCTCATCTGTCCTGATTTCTCCTTGGCATTTGAGACGCCGTGGACCTTGGGCTTTTATTGGACTGACTCACAGAGTGCATAGGACTCACCAGAAAAGTCATCTGCTGGTTTGAGTCCTATCTCATGGGCAGGACATGGAGGATAGTTATGGGAAATCTTTCCTTGCTCCCAATGGACCTGCATTGTGAAGGTTGGTCTTTTCACCCATGTTGTTTGCAGTGTACATGCTGCCCCTGGGTAGAATCATTAGACAGTATGGAGTTGCATGTCATTGCTATGCAGATGATACTCAGCTCTACCTGTCTTTTGCACCCAGGACATTTGGCATGGGGGATGTGGTGAATAAGTGCCTGGCTGAGATCCAGGACTGGATGTCATGAAGCTGGCTGAGACTTAACCTTAATAAAACTGAAGTACGGGTAATTGAGCCAGGACAGATGGGTGGAGTGGCAGCTGCTGAGAGGAAGACAGGGCTCCAGGTTGGCACCTTTAGGCCTTTGGCTGCTGCAAAGGTAAGAAATCTGGGAGGCATTCTGGAAGAGGGGCTGACATTTAAGGCTGAGTTGTCAGCTGTAGTCCAGAATGTCTTTTACCATCTGTGGAACATCGGCCAAGTTAAATTCTTTATCCCCCCAGATAATTTGCCCTCACTGGTGCACACTTCTGTGACCTCGCAGCTGGACTGCTGTAACACTCTATACCTTGGAGTTAGTGGAGGTATGTTGTGGCATCTGCAGTTGGTGCTTAAGGCAGATGCTAGGTTGTTCACCAGCCTTTTGAGGTTGAGTCATATTTCCCCTCAATGCATTAACTGCACTGACTGCCAGTTGAGGGCCATATCACCTGTAAAGTTGCATTACTAACTTATAAAGCCCTATATGGGCTGGGCCTGGGTAACATAAGTGATCTCTGGTGCCCTTACATGTCCATGCACCCCATCTGCTCCACTGAGGATGGCCTCCTCATTGTTCCCACAGCCACGTTTAAAAACCTCAAGGGCCTGGATCATCGAGCTTGTGGATCCAGTTCTTTGAAATTCACTCCAAAGGACCCTGAGGGTGTCGCACTGAGTGAAGGCCATTAAAGGGAGCTTAAACCCCATTGTTTTAGCTGGCCTGGTAGCGCAGAGGGCTGAGGAGCTGTTGCCTTACCTCGTGCTACGCCGGTGGCCCAGATTTGGGAATGACCTCAGGTCGCCAGGGTGCCGGCTTGGGGTGGGTTGGGTAGGATTGAGCCATGGCTCTCCCCTCCAAAGGGCTGGACGCATGCTCATCCACAGTCCTGCTCCCACTGAGTGGAGGTCTGGTGGGCACGTTGGCGGCACGATGTGGTGACAAAAGTTGGGGGGGCGGAAGGGGCCTCCAGATCCTGGCATGTGCATGTGCCTCCTTGTGGCCTCGGGGGGGCAGGAGAAAACTGAAAAATAAAATAAAGTATATATGGAAAAAGAAAAAAAACATTGTTTTGCACAGGCCTATGGGGAGTGAGAGCCTCTAAATGTCATTCCAGTATGATTTTAGATAGTTGCTGTCATTTTTATTTCAGCATATTTAGATTATAGTGTATAGTGGAACGTCGTTGGTCGCTAAAATCTAGCTCCTCTAAATGTTGTTCTGCTGCACTAGTGATGTCCGCAGTGCAGCAGAACCAAGAAGTGATGTCCGCAGTGCAGCAGAACAACTTTTCATTCTGCTGCAGTGTGAACATCACACATTGTGTTCTCAGGCAGCAATCTGACAGTTAGGGCATATTCACGAACTAGCAAGCAATGTCTGTGGCAGTAATATCAAGGCCACTATCTGAATGAGATAGATTTATTTTGAAGCAGGAAAATCAAAAGACAGTCAAAAAAGTGGAAAATGGCATAAGGCAAGTACATAGTTTCCTCAGAGAAAACTAAGAGTACAGGGTAATTTATGATATTCCTACAATTAGTATTTACATTTCATTTCATTTACAAAATAAAAAGGATAGATGGGAGCGAGTACGAGCCCTCAATGGATACTGGGCAGTGTTTTTTTGGGGGGGGATGTTCCACAATACACTATATAGAAAAGTACATGCATAACAGTTAACGCCAGGGCCATTCTTTCCACTCATTGGTACTATGATGACTGATGACCTCTCGAGCTGCGCTCTTGAGGTCATCAGTCATCATAGTACTAACTCAGGGAAAGAATAGCTCTGTTGTTAACTGTTACTCATGCACTATCCTATATTTACTTTAATGTATTATTTAATTGGCATATAGTATGTCATCTGTTCTATATTTGCTGCTATCTATAGTTGTTGTACTGGCACCCTGAGCCTTCAGGAAAGAAATGAAATCTACTACAACAACAAGAACAACAACTACAAGAATAACAACTATAACAACAACAACTACAACAACAACTATAACAACAACAGGGTCATATGAGCCTCCAGGGAATAAATGAAATCTACAACAACAACAACAACAATAACAACAAGAGCAAGTACAACAGCAACAATAACAACAACTACAACAACAACAATAACAACTACAACAACAACAACAAGTACAACAACAAGTACATCAACTACAACAACAACAACAACAACAGCAATGACAACAACAACTACTACAACAACAACAACTACAACAACAACTACAACAACAACAACAGGGTCACATGAGCCTCCAGGGAAGAAATGAAATCTACTACAACAACAACAACAACTACAAGAACAACAACTATAACAACAACAACAGGGTCACATGAGCCTCCAGGAAGAAATGAAATCTACTACAACAACAACAACAACAACTACAACAACAACAACTACAACAACAACAACTATAACAAAAACAACAACAGGGTCACATGAGCCTCCAGGGAAGAAATCAAATCTACTACAACAACAACTACAAGAACAACAACTATAAAAACAACAACTACAACAACAACAACTATAACAACAACAACAGGGTCACATGAGCCTCCAGGGAAGAAATGAAATCTACAACAACAACAACAATAACAACAACAGCAACAATAACAACAACTACAACAACAGCAAGTACAACAACTATAACAACTACAACAACAATTACAACTGCAACAACAACAGCAATGACAACAACAACAACAGCAACTACTACAACAACAACAACAGGGTCACATCATCACTACAACAGGGTGTTTACAACCCAGCTCTGCCTTTTCAGTTTTTATTTCTGATATTTAAACAGGTTACCAGAATGTGGGCCTCAGCTGTTATTTCTCTTAACAACCACACATCTTGTGAGTAAGATAATGAAAGATTCTTCTAAGGCTGAAAGTATGGCGAAAGCAACTTCACGTAGAAAAGGACAATTGGGCAAAATATGAAAACCCGGGAAGTTTCCAAAGTCTTTGACAGAGGATGAAGCTGACACAGTAGTAGAGAGAGAGAGGGGGAAAGACAGTCAGATAGACAGACTGACTAACACAGAAATACTTCCAAAAACTAGATACGGTATGTTTGTATATAAGCATTTGTCCCTTAACACAGAGAATGTCATTTTTCTTTTTTTTTTTAAGTCGGTAAAACTTTATTGATCATAGTGTATACATTGCCATTTACGTTAACATAACATGTAATACAGCTGGAGGTTACATATTAAGAATGACATATATAGAAGAGAATTGCTGCCAGGAGCTTCACTAAGAGCCAGCTATTCTAGTTTACAACCTAAAGCAGATATAGTCTTGTACCATCGTTCACCATTTGTGAAATCTGCAAGTGGACAATTAAGAAAGGGAAAACAGAAATAGTCGCCCTGTTAACAATTTAATAGTAATATGTTAGGTATCTTGGCTTTAGACCTAGTAAGTAATCCCCCACAAATGACAAAAAGTAATTGTTATTAACCTAGAACATGTAAACGAAGCATTGTTAACAGCAAAAACTCGGAACAATTCTTTGAAGAAAGAACAAGAAACCATTCAAGAACAGCTTGGTGTGCCTCCCAATCACTCCCCTCCTGGACTAAAGGTAGCAATATGTGAGGTCTCAAAAAGTTTCCACAGAAGCCCATCTACTAGGCCAAGGTTCCTTTTTTCTGACATTTTTAGAAGCTGAGGAGGTATGGGGAAAAAGGTCTGTCTGTCCTACATTTGTTAGGAATCACATTAGAAAAACCTGAAATAATACAAACTGCATTGAATAAACAACAGATTCTAAACTTAGACCCAACTTAGATCATAACAGAATAAATAATGTAATCGCTGCCTTAACATTACATGATAATTGATCGCACGCAGGCAACCAGCGAGGTGAATGGTACCACCTCTTATCCCATGTACAGCTGTCTCCTCTCGCTAGTTATCCAGTCACTGATACTAAATCACTAAAACACTGCGGGGAGCTCAGAAACCAAAAAATTACAAATCTAGAAAGAAGTGGTTTAGGTTTTTTTTGTGTGATTTCTTTTTTCCACCTGAACTACCATGCTAGCCAGTCCTTTGGGCATGCCAAGGATGCTTCCAACCCGTCCTGTCCCCTGAGCTTCTGCTCTCAGATGGCAGCCACCCTGGGGTAACCCAGCATGATCCTTCACCTGGTGGGTCCCCCTCCTCCGAGGGGGAAGGCAGCAGCCTGGGCAGGGTAGGCAGACCAGTGCAACATCTTGGCCGCTAGGTGCTGCTGAGGTGGATGGCTGTGGGGGCATTTGACAGCCTCTGAGATCCAGGCAACCATCATCTGGCATAACACGGAGTCATTTTTCCAGTTTTCTTGTTACACTTCCCTCCTTCGCCATTGTGCAGTGCACTTGGTTTCCACCAGAGGCTGCTGCCAACCGACGTCAGTCCCTAACCCACCCCAGGAGAGGAAAGTAGTCCTGTGAATGCTCAATCCTCCCCTTCCCCTGCCAGCCCCCAGTGTCCCGAGTCCATTCCCGCAGCCAGGTCACCGGCATGGGTCGAGGTAAGGTGCCAGTGCCTCAGCCCTCTACACCACCGGGCCGGCTAAGAAAGAAGTGGTGTAAACTAAACCCATAATTATGGTAGTGCAATCTACTGCCATAGAACATGCTTATGGGTATAGTGACTGTTGTTTCTTAGTATTTAACAAATGTCTCACACTGGTTGGGCAGACAGAATTGTTCAGCTTCACTTCACGATCCTCTCACCCAACCAGCATGACAGACTCCTGTTAAACAGGAAGAAACAACAGTTACTATACACATAATCATATAATACGAACATACGAATCTGCCAGCAGAAACAGGCTTTATGGTCTATCAAGTTAGTCTGCTAGAATGCGCAGCTAGCACCCTTACATTGCAGCTGCCCCCCCTCCTCTCCCCCCTCACCTTTACCCCACCTTGCACCCTGTCCCATGCCCTTTTAAAACTGCCCACCATCGTACAGGATACCACCTCCTCAGGTTAAGTGTTCTATTTCTCCACCACCCTCTCTCTGAAAAAATGCCTCCTCATCTCTCTCTGATATCTTCCACCCTCCAACCTGAGATCATGCCCTCTGGTGTCCCTTCTTCTCCTCAGCTTAAATATCCCTTCTCTGACCATTTTGTTAATCCCCTTCAAATATTTGATGGTCTCAATCATATCCCCTGATCCGTCCTCTCCTCCAATGTGTACATATTCAACTCAGTCAGCCTGTCCTCATAGTATTTACCCTTCAGCCCATGGATCATCTTAGCTGCCCTATGCTGCACCCCCTCCAGCAATCTGATAGCCTTCTTCTGAAAGGGACACCAGAACTGCACATAGTATTCCAAATGTGGCCTGATTAGTGACCTGTACAGCGGCAGGATCACATCCCTATTTCTGGATGAGATTCCTCTCTCAATATGCCCCAGCATCTTGTTGGCCTTAGCTGCCACCTTCCTGCACTGAGCTGAGTTATGTTACCCATTATGATCAACCCCATGGTCCTTCTCCTCTTCTGTGACCACTGTCTGAACCCCTCCCAACTGGCAGCTCCTTCCTGGGTTCCTTGCTCCAAAGTGCATAACCTTGCACTTCTTCACATTGAAGCTCAATTGCCACTTTTCCGACCACTCTTCCAGTTTGATCAGGGTCTCTTGTAGCCCCTGCCACCCCTCTATGTCATCCACCACCGCCCCTATCTTGGTATCATCTGTGAAGAGACTGATCTTGCTCCTAACACCATGTGAGATATCTGATATGAATAACCCAAACAACACTGGACCCAGGACTGAACCCTGTGTCACCCCCACTTGTCACCATCCTTGGGGAAGAGAGTGCCCCCCACCACCTGTTGCTGCCTTCCCTTAAGCCAGTTCACAATTCAGTTTACCATCTTTGTCCCTGCCCCCCCATATTGCAACTTACCCCCCAGCCTCCCATGAGACACTGAATCAAAGGCCTTGCTGACGTCTAAATACAGCACATCCACACATGGCCTTTCTCCAGTTCCCTCATTACCCAGTCATAGGATTCAATTAGGTTGGTCTGGCAGGATCTTCCAGAGATGAATCCATGTTGCTGACTGTCCTGGAGTCCATTTTCCTCCAAAATGGTCACTAGCCTCTCTTTCAGGATTGCTTCCATAAGTTTTCCTACAATGGATATGAGGCTAACACATAATTATCATAATGGGTAACATAACTCAGCTCAGTGTAGGAAGGCGGCAGCTAAGGCCAACAACAGGGAGGAGGCAGGGAACTACTACAGACCAGTCAATCTTACCTCAGTAGTGGGCAAGATTATGGAGACACTCCTTAAGGAAAGGATAGTGCAACACCTGGAATCCATAGCAGCACAGGATCCAAGACAGCATGGGTTTACAGAAGGAAGGTCCTGTCAAACTAATCTCATAGATTTCTTTGACTGGGTAACCAGAGTCGTGGACTAAGGGGGAGCAGTTGATGTTGTTTACCTTGACTTCAGCAAAACTTTCGATACTGTTCCACATAGAAGATTGATTAATAAGCTGGGTAGGCTCGGGGTGGGTCAGATGTAGGTCAACTGGGTGGAAAACTGGTTGACGGGCAGAAAACAGAGAGTGGTGGTGAACGGTATACAGTCAGAAGAGATGCAAGTCACAAGTGGGGTACCTCAGGGATCAGTTCTGGAGCCAATCCTCTTCAATATCTTCATCAGTGACATTGCAGATGGACTGGAGGATAAGGTTTGTCTGTTTGCAGATGACACCAAGATCTGCAACAGAGTAGATGATACAGATGGTGTGGGCAGAATCAGGAGAGAGATCTGGATAAACTAGCAAAATGGTTGGAAGAGTGGCAATTGGGGTTTAATGCAAAGAAGTGCAAGATCATGCACATAGGGAAGAGAAACCCTGAAGCCACCTATAGGCTGGGAGAGGAGTTGCTGGCAGTCACAAGGGAAGAAAGAGACTTGGGCATCATCTTCACCAATGACCTGAAATCATCCAAGCAGACCACTAAAGCAGTAGGTAAGGCTAGGGGGGATGTTAGGGTGTATTAGAAGGGGTATCACAAGTCGGAAGAAGGAGGTAATAATCCCTCTTTACAAGACACTGGTTAGGCCCCATCTGGAGTACTGCGTGCAGTACTGGAGGCCACACCTTCACAAGGACATTAACCAAGTTGAGGCAGTCCAGAGAAGGGCCACCAAAATGGTGCAGGGACTGCATCAGAAAACATATGAGGACAGATTAACTGAACTCAGTATGTATACCCTAGAGCAAAGGAGGGAGAGAGGTGATATGATTGAAACATTCAAACACCTTAAGGGTATTAACAAGGCGAAAGAGTCTAATATGTTTCAATATAAGAAAAATAGCAGGACAAGAGGACACAGCATGAGATTATAGGGAGGCTGATTGAGGGGTAATGTGAGGAAGCACTTTTCACAGAAAGGGTGGTGGATGCATGGAACAGCCTACCTCAGGAAGTGGTGGATATGAATACAGTGCAGGGCTTCAAACGGGCATGGGATAGGCATAAGGGAGCAATACAGATGAGTATGAATAAATAGGCCATTGACAGAGCAAAGGCCTATGGCACATTCATAAGGTAGAACAAGAAATGGGCAGACTGGATGGGCCTTGCGGTCCTTATCTGCTGTCATCTTCCATGTTTCTACGTTTCTATGTCTCTATGTCTCTAATTGCCTGTTTCATCCTTTGAGCCACGATTGAGGAGGGGCATCATGTGAGCCATCCTCCAATCCTGTGGTATACAACCTGTGTACAGGGATGTATTGAACAGGTAGAATAATAAATGGGGATAATTTTCTCCCATAGGGAATCCCAGTTATAATTCACCATTATAACCCACAGGTTATAACGGTATTCATGCGCCTCCCTCTGCTCTCCCCTCACATAGTGCCACCACCATCAATCGACGTCAGCGGTAAGTGCATTCAAAAAAAACCTTGCCTCACAGCAGTTGACTTTTCCTTCTCCGCAGTAAACAGGTAATCCTCAGTTTAAATTTCGGGAGGGGGGGCACCAAAAAAAAAAAGCTTTCTGCAGCTGCTCAGCCGCTGACTGCAGACAGGCCTCACCCCTACTGGAACGCTGGCTGTTTCATTTTATATCATTGCTGTGGCGAGAGGAGTCTCCCCAGCAATTATATAAAATAAAACATGAGGCAATGTGTTTAACTCCAGATTTTTCACACAACCCTAGTGTTGGATGTTTAAATAAACCCCTCGAGCTTTGCTGTTGGGGTTTATGTAGTATCCAACACTTTGGGGGGGTGTAAAATCTTGTTAAATATGCCACCCCATGCATTGTTCTATATACAATGCCCTACTTCAGGACCCTCTTGTTCGCATTCAGAATACTGAGACTGGAAAAGGCATGTCAAATTTTTGGCTGGAAGATACTGGGCTAAGACTATATCAGAACCACAAAAATAACCTGAGCATGTCTCTCTCTCTCTCTAGAAGCATGGATACTGAATTGGAAAGAGATGCTACTTCATGGATAGATGTAAAGTATGGCTTATTTGTTTGCCCACAGATGGATTTGATGTTCAAAACAATGGACCTAGTGGAACTTTTTTTTTATACTAACATACTAACAAACTAAAATGCCAGCAGGATAGGCCTAATGGTCTCTCAAGTCTGCTCAATTTTCAGCACCCACACTGAGGGCCGATTTTAGTGTCCCCCCTCCCCCTTGGGTTATACTGTCCCCAGTCCCAGATGTTCCACCTGAATTGGGCCTGGTCAGATTTACCCTCCCCTGTACCTGTCCCATCCCTTCTTAAACCCATCCACAGTCTCCACCTCTACCAGCTCTCTGGGCAGTGCATTCCATGGCTCCACCACCCTTTCAGTGAAATAATATCTCCTCCTCTCCCCTCTGAGCCTGCCCCCATCCAGCTTACACCCGTGACCTCTTGTTGCCCCACCCTCCTTCCTTTGGGGCACCCTGACTGGGCCTCCTTTATTGATCCCTTTCATGTACTTAAAGACCTCTATCATGTACCCCCTGTCCCGCCTCTCTTCTAGGGTGTACATGTCGAGCTCCTTGAGCCTCTAATCATAGGCAGGGCCACAGTAATGGGGGGGTAAGTGGGGAAGTTGTCCGGGGCCATGAGCTCAGGAGGGGCCCTCCTGAGGAGCTGGCATTACCTCTGTCATTAGCTGGTTTGGGAAACGGGGGCCCATTCCAAGTGTTGTCCGGGGCCCCAGGATTCATAGCTGCAGCCCTGATCATAGGTCCTCTCCCTCAAGCCCCAGATCATTTTGGTTGCCCTCCTTTGGACCCTCTCTAGGAGTGTAATGTCCCTCTTTAAATGTGGTCTCCAAAACTGTACACAATACTCGAGGTGTGGCCTAACCAAGCAGTTGTACAGTGGAAGGATCACTTCCGCCTTTCTGGAGGTAAGTCCCCTGATGATGCATCCCAGCATCCTATTTGCCCTTGCTGCTGCCCTCCTACAGGTCTCTAAGTTGTTCATTTTGACATCTACCACTACCCCCAGGTCCCTCTCACCCTCCATGACTTGAATCATGTGTCCTCCCAGGGTATATCCCTGACCTGGATTTCTGACTCCCAGGTGCAGAACCTTGCACTTCCCTGCATTGAATTTTAGTTTCCATTTTCCCAACCACCTTTCCAGAGCCTCCAGGTCCTACTGCAAGGCCACCCTCCCCTCCTCCCCATCCACCACTGCACCCAACTTTGAGTCATCTGCAAAGAGACTCATCTCACTCCTGATCCCCCTCCTGATGTCTGAGATATAGGCATTGAACAGAAGTGGCCCCAGCACTGACCCCTGGGGAACTCCAGTAGTAACCCACCTTGGGGATGAGGCTAATCCTCCAACCACCACCTTCTGAGTATGCTCAGAGAGCCAATTTCCTATCCATCTTAACAGCTGTCTCCCTACCCCCATTTCCTTCAGCTTAGCCAGTAGGCCACTGTGAGGTACTGAATCAAATACCTTGCTAAAGTCCAGAAAGAGGATGTCCACTGGCCTACCCTGGTTCAGGGCCCTCGTCACTCAGTCATAGAACTCAACAAGATTTGTCTGGCATGATCTTCCCATGACAAAGCCATGCTGTCTATCATCCAAGTACCCAGTTTGCTCCAGTAACCCCCCTAGCCTTTCCTTGACAATACCCTCCATCACGTTGCCGACCACCGATGTCAGGCTAACGGGCCTGTAATTTCCCGCCTCCGCTCTTGATCCCCCCTTGTGGATCGGCACAACATGGGCCACTCTCCAGTCTTGGGGCACCCACCCAGTCCTCAGAAAGATGTTGAAAAGCTCCACTAGAGGGACTGCCAGGACATTAGCCAGTTCCCTCAGCACCCTGGGATGTATCTCATCTGGCCCAGGTGCTTTCTCCATCCGAAGGTACCTGAGGGCTTCCCTTACTCTCTCTACTGGGATTTAAGCCCCCACATCCTCCACCTTTCACCCTGCACTGCTAGGCCCCCACCTGTCTGTGGCGGCCACTCCCTTTCCCCAGACCCATCAGGGTCCCTGGTCTCTACCAGTCCCAACCCTTGCTCTGGTTTGCCCCCGCTCCCCTTGCAAGACATAGCCCTTCCACCCCCCCAGTAAAAACTGAGGCAAAGTACTCATTTAGGACTTCTGCCTGTTCCCTCTGCCTCCTGTGCCCAACCATCCCCTATCCTTATCTTGCTGATCTGCCCCCTTACTTTCCTTTTTTCCCCTATGTATCTAAAGAACCCCTTGTCCCCCCTCTGGATCCCACTGGCCAAGGACTGCTCCTTTTCTGCCTTAGCTGCTCTTACCACCCTGGACGAAGTATGAAGAAGTAGTCTTGATAGTATGGATATGTTCTCAGTGGGCATGGACTCCTCCAATTCTTTCAAACAAATAACTAGTTACTATTCCCAGCAATTTAATGTAGGAGATGATGCCCCACTTCCTAGTCATCTAAGATTTCCTACAAATAATTGGTCTGAACAGCTGTCTAATATATAATGTAACTGACAGTCCCTGACTCCATTAGAAGCTTGTTCTTATCAAAACTCCACTATTAATGTTGAAAAATGAATTTGATGATCTTATCTTGGAACATAGGGGACCTTGGTGCAAAATTAGCTGATAGATGAATTCATTTCTTCTAGCCTTCGATAACATTGCTTCTAGAAAATGCAGTGAACCTCTGATCCTTCCTGATTTCCAATTTTTCAAGGGTCCTTAGCCCAACATAAGGCTTCATCAAACAACCACCTTGCATTAAATGCAGGTGTTCCATATTCTGTGCACTGTATTTTTCAAGAAAAGCACTCTCTGTGGCAAGGTCCCTTAAAATGCCACAAGAGGTCCTCTGTGTCAACAATATCTCATATGTGGAGAGGATGACATAAGCTGAGTCAAAAATGCATGGGGCAAGAGTGACTCAAGCTGAGTCAAAAAGACAAGTGATGCAGGAAGTGAGAATGACCCAAGCTGCATCAAAATAATATGCCTGAGGTGAGAATTTGACTCCAGCTGCATCAAAAAGATGATGCATGGGGTGAGAATGACTCAAGGTGACTCACAAAATATGGCGTATGCATTGGCCAAGACAATGGCACATTAAGACCCTGAAATGCTCTAAGCTAGCCCCGTAGGGCAATACTGGCTGCATAACCAACCTGCAACATAATCTACCCTCTCCTTTATATCCTCCAGTGTCAGACCAGCCCTGACTTGTCTAACACCAGCATGCATCATTGGCACAGTGCCAACAGCTTCCACCATTGAAAATCAAAAAAAAAAAGGGGGGGTGTGCATAATTTTTTTGACGCAAGTCCCATTGTGACATGGTGCACCTAATTTTGGCGCAAGCCTGATGCAATCCACTTTAGTGCAGGCAGTTCCACTTTTGATGCAAGCAGGGTTAGAAAACCAGAACTGATCCAAGGTTTGATGCTGTTTGCCTGTTGCATCGTTTTTTTTCTGGTGTAAGCATCTTGTGTCGTTCACTGACCTTTGAAAACTGTACAAATGTGGTTGTCCCACAGGAGGCTTACTATTAGCCACTATACTTTCTTCCAAATTAGATATAGTATCACTTGATTCTATCTCAGAAATCATTTCAGTAATTATGATAAGGACCCTCTCTGGTGATTTCATTATTGTTAATGTTTATATCCCATCAGAGAACTTTTTGTCACATGATTATTTTGTTTAGTCTTCCTATCTGCACGCCTTAAAGAATTACTATCAGCCTATTATACTATAAACCGTATTCTGTTGGCTGACTTCAATAATAGAACAGGTAGATTTTCCACTATTAATGTTGACTCAGAATTACAATCCCTGGACGTTTAAGCACATGGAATAAATAATGACAATCTCAGTCTGGTGATTACTCTCCAAGATGCCAACGAGAGTAATTATGGCAAAAAAAAAATGATTGACATAATGCAGGAATTTTTCTTTTTCTTATTAATGGTAGAACTTCAGGGGATAAAAATGAAATGTGTGTATTTGTTGGCTCTACAGGTGCTTCAGTGATCAGTTTTGTATGGACTCAGTTATTTGGGCTAGAATGTACTGAATTCCTAACAATTTTTCAGAGAACTGAACCAGAACACTTATTTTAGGTATGAAGGTATCCTACACCCATTGACAGTTTACCTCTTCATACTGAAAGTGCGGTGAATTCTAAAAGAATAGCCTGGTCATGTGATTTGGATGATGGCCTTTTGAATACACTCATTGATCTTTATAGGAATACCCTTTTTGGAGGTGCATTCCTCGTCACATTTTTAGAAGAACATAATAAATTAAATGAGGCAATATCTCCTAAGTTATATGTGTCATTTACTAGGATGGGTAAATGTGAAATTTGGTTGAATTTTTGATGTCAATAGTAATAACATTAATATAATAACTGGCGTTCCCTTTTTCACAAAGGAAAACCGTGGTGTGATTTGCCATTATAAAGGAATGTTTATAATGGCTAACACGCGCACAGTTTCCTTCACTCTGCACACGCACCTGCTGCTGCTCTTCATGTCGAACCACTGATGGAAACTGAACTGCCACACAGACTCAGCAGTAAATAATTAGAAAAATACAAAATGTACTACAACAAATTAAAATGTTCACTTTCAGCTGCCCACAAATAAAAAAAAATCTAAATAAAGAAAGAAAGGCAACCGTGGATCGTACGCTGTAACCTAACAGAATCGCAGCGGTAGCACCCTATATGAATGTCTATTATTGAGTGACTCAATATGAGCAACTCAGTAACAGGGCCTTAAGGTACAGCGACTGGTGAAAAAGGTCACTATATCCTGTATGGCGAGTGTAGCAGGGAGCTACACTAGCAAGAGCAGGTTATAGGACCAAATTTGGCCAAGCCTTACTGAGCTGGCCATTTAGCATAGCGGCATACTCTATCACTCCTGAATCCAGTGACCAGGGTTTGTGTCTAGTGCCCGAGAGTAGAGATTTTTTTCCCAAAGTCCACGACCCCTTTGAGTTTATTATAATTATTTTTGGGGTCGTGGGGGGCTTACCCCCCGCTATGGCCCCTGCATAAAAATGCATTTTTTTCATGTAGTAAGTGACCATCGCTATTTGTGATGGTCAGTGTAATGTGTTTGTCACCCTGTTCTATTGGGCAGTTTTTGTATCACTCTTTGTGGTTGGTGACTATTAGTAGTCATTGTTATCACATGAAACCAACCTTGGCCACACAGCAACTTCTTTTTATTTTCTATACTTGCTGAGGCAAGAAAGGGAAACACAGTAATTATATAAAATAAAATATGGGGTGGTGTGTAAACTCAGATTTTACACACACACACCCTTGGTGCTGAATGTCAAGATGAACCCTTCAAACTTCGCTCTCATGGTTTATGTAGCATCCAACACCTTGTGTGTGTGTAAATTCTTGTTACACACACCATCCCATATATTAGTCTATATGTAATCAACATCTTAGGGCAGTTCATGATGAAAAAGCTAAACAAAATCTTTAACCTCTGAATCAAAAAAGGAGACAGTACAAGGAAATTCTAACTCAGAAGAAACCAGATAGCAAAAACTGAATGGTATGTACTCGAAAATGCCAAACTTAAAAATTAAAAACAAAAACTAAACAAAAAAACACCTTTTGGATACTGGTTGCAAAGTACTACAATAGCTTCTTCTCTGTGTTGGGATCGTCAATTTTACCTTCCAAATGGGAGACTCATTTTCAGGATTTATTCTTTTCAAAAACTGAAGTGTACGAAACAGGAATCGAAGTTTCATATATAAAAACCGTGCACCATTCAATACAACTAATTTCCTTTTATATTTAAAGAACATATATGTACTACAATAAACAAAATACAACTGAATAAAGCACCAGGTCCTGATATGAGTTCTGCTAATATATTCAAAATAGCATAAGAAAGAGGTAGTTCCTGATTCTTCACAAACTGTTTAATCATATTGTTTAGGCAAATGGGATCCAAAGGTCATGGAAAGGAAACATTGTTTGCCCAATTTGTAAAAGAAGAGATCTCCAACAGACCCATTCATATAAAGAACAATTAGTTCAATAGATACTGTACAGAAACTAATTGCCCAGATTGTGCTTCAGCATTTAAAGGACTGGCTCCTCTCATGGTCAATGTGAGTTTTCCCAGCACCCAGTCAGGTCACATATGAAGTGTTCAGGAGGCTCCATGCTATACCACACCCAGTACTGGTTTCCAGGGCGTTGCTTTTGGGGCAAATTATTTGGACCCCCCTGAAGATCCCAATAATGAAACACAGCAACATCTGCATCATCATAGATCTGTGAATGACTCCAAAAAGTACAGCAATACAAAAGGTCAGAACCCAATCAGGTCACATATGACGCGCTCTTCATTAGCAAAGTGCAACAGTGCTTAGGAGCTGGCTTGCAGACATAATGTCAGCAGGCAGGCAGCAAAAATCTTCTAATGTTTAATTTGGTTACCCACCATCTCTGATGAAGCTTGGTGTGTAACCAAGCAAAACATAAGATGTTTTTTTCCGGCCTGTCTGCTGGCAATATGTCTGTGAGCCAACTCTATCACTATTGCACTTTTCTAATAAAGAGCACTTCATATGTGACCTGATTGGGTTCTGACCTTTTGTATCGCTATACTTTTTGGAGTCATTCACAGATCTGGGACTGTCAAGTACAGTATGCCATGCAAGCCCATTGGTCCACACTGGGCATCAATGGGCTTACAGCCCATACTGTACCTGTCATTTGGCAGGTGGCCAGCCAGTGTGTGGGCAGGATGCAGTCACCATCCGATGATGGGGGGAGCAGGGTGGGCAAGGGGTTCTGTGTGGGTGCGAAGGGGGAGTGTCACTGGATCACCAGGGCATAGCAATATGGGATGTTACAGCAATCATGGCAATGGATGGGGGGCTTCCACTAGACCACCAGGGAGGTCAAATTATCATTTATTGAGGAATCAGGGACTCGGGTGGGAGGGGGGACCACTAGACCACCAGGGATGGTCATATTGCATACACATCAGGGAATTGGGGATGGGGGGGCACTAGACTACCAGGGCTATCTGTAGATACATTAACCATGCAATCATGGCTAAGGGGGGGATGCCCTGGGATCCTCACAGTACATGTCATACTGTGCAGGGTGCCAGGTGCAAGTCGCTGGCCGGCCCTGCGCAAGGCATGCGAATGGGGCCATAATGACATGCAAATGGACCCATTTGCACCTTGCATATATTATGGCCTCATTTGCATGCCCTCTGCTGAATATTGTGGGTGATGCGCCTAGCGCAACTACACTTGCACTGGCGCATCCCCGTGCTCCCTATCAGTGGCTTACACTGGCGCAATGCCACTGTACCATGCATAGTTTGTGTGTTGCCTGTGCCATATTCATTGGTGCTGCACCATGGCACAGCACTGTTGAATATCACCTGGATCTAGCCCCAGTGCATCACAGTTGCGCTGCACCCAGGCTTGCGCCACAGCCTGGCACAGTCTGAATATCACAACCATTGTGTATATCATGCCTGAACCTAACTTATACTCTTGCAAACTGTTTGTAACAAACGTTTACTGTAATAATTGTTTAAACTCCAATGCTTGCTTGCTTTGTGCCCAGGTCGCACCTGGAAACAAGCCTCGGCTTAGTGTGCCTTTCCTGGTCACCAAATTTTAAATAAATAAATAAGGAGTTCAGACAATTGTCTATCATCATTGTAAAGGTCTTGGTGTCCTGAACAACTTTGCCACAGGTTGTAAATGTTTTCCTTGTATGGTTTTTCAGTTATTTACATTTGTTTGGCATGCACTGCATTGTTGTCTCAGAGGCAGAAAAAAATCATCGGTACGGATGCGCAGTAGTGCACATGCCAAACAAATGTAAATAACTTATAAGCCATACATGTTATGCACATACAATCAGCAGCAAAGTTGTTCAGGAGACCAAGACCTTTACCATGAGTGTAGACAATAATCTGAACTCCTTACAGTTTTTAAAACAGAGCCATCCAAAGTGAGAAACAGGGTAAAAACATGAACATTCTGGTAAATCAATGGTCATTTTTACAAAAATTGTAAGGTGTTCAGACTACTGTCTACCATCATTGCAAAGGTCTTGGTGTCCTGAGCAACTTTGCTGCTGATTGTATATGCGTACCACATATGTTTTTCCAGTTATTACATTAGTTTAGCTTCTGTGAAGATGTGCATAGCATTTGCTTAGCATGTGTGCAAATGTGCATAGAATTCTGCAGTGAGCCTTGGGAATGTCAGGGTAAAACTGTCTGGAGTTCCACCACCAACATTCTGAAGGCAATACTGAGCTGAATGAGATAAGCAGGTGGTAATTCAAGTAAGCATTAATCCATGATAAAGAGGGTTCCACAAGGGAATTAATGCCTGGTTGGGGGGAGGGGGGTTGCCGAGTGCCTCCAACCACTCAACCAGGCATTAATTTCCTAGTAGAACCCGACTTTGGAGTTGATTAATTTGCTTGTAACATGGCAAGCGCTTACACAAATTGTGTTTAGATGGTAAGTTCAGGCAATAAATGAGGAAGACTACTGAGAGATTCAAAGTTCTTTAATTATGTTTTGTTTAATGCCACATTTGGTAATACTGTGGTTCTTTTCTGCAGTCTTACATAAAAAAACATGGCTATTCAAGCTACTGTGTGCTGTAATTATTTGTACTGGTTTCATTTATTTCACAACTCACACAGAAATGTGTTAAAATCACTCATTTTAACTGTAAAACTCTATCAGAAACATGCACTGTGGAAAATCTCTACCTAATTTACATATTCGTTAGGTGATCAGTCACAGTGTAGGAAGTACTTCGACAAGTATAACTAACATATTTTAAAGGATTTCAAGATTAAAATGGTAACTATTGCTAACTATAACATTATTTGTAACAATAAACTTTTAAGCTGTGTCTCAAAACATTATTTTAATATCACTCGCTATGACGGACCACTGTAAGAATTAAAAGTAACAGGACTATTATTAGCGAAATGAGACAAGTTAAATGGAGCAGGGATCATGGGCAAGAAATTTTGTTCTGTCTTCTTAGATTGCAACGTGTCGTTCACAACATTAGGTACGACTGTGACGTTTGTGGTCTCGTTTGCGGTTTGATCTTTAGCTATGACAGTGTTTTCCTCACTTGCTACCTCAATTTCAGTACGTGAACTGCCTGCTGCTTTTATTTCCTGGATTAGAGAGGCAGTAGCTTTGGTTTCTAGTTTGGCAACGATGATGTTTCTCTTATTAGCGCTTTGGATTATGCTGCTTTGCATTTCGGGTTCGTCTCTGGCCACGGTACTATTGCTGTCATTTACACTTTCCATTGTGGTGCTTTTCTGAATTGAAGTTGGACTACTGTCTGTTGGCATTTTAAGTTTCTGTTCTTTCAGTTTTTCTTAGAGGCTATTTGTGGCTTCAACAGAATTGCTGACCACTTCCTCCGATCACTGGGACTTGGGAGACCAATAATTCCCGAGGCTGGTCTCGCTTCGGTGGCCAGTAACAGGCATTATTTCACAAGATGTGAGACCAGCCTCAGATAGTATTTGAACAGCAGTATTTCTGATGGAATGAGTAGTGTATCACATGCTCAACTTAACATCTGCAGATATCTGAAACATCATGTCTCCAAGATAGTTCCACCCCATGGGTTGTCTGATATACCAGCATTCTTTTTTTTTGGCAAGTCAGGAGTCAAAATTATTAATGGATGGAGGTAGACAGGGGTGAGTTTTCTGGACATCGATACACATATTCTTTAAAAAGTGCTACTGGGCAATTTCTTCTATCTCCTTGGGAACACAAGGCACCTCTTAGTACTTGTCTATTGCCCTCTGTGAGTGAGTTGTGGTTCTTTGTGGCATCTTTAAACATCAGTACAATACATTCACAGCCATTTTTATCTTTATGAAGAGCAAAAGACTGATGTGTTAATTTTTTCAACCCCTCTCAACCATGATGTGTTAAATCCAACTGCACACCGATCCATACGCAGACTCTGGGTTGAGTTTGTCACAATTCTTGATCTTCTCCAAATCAGATGCACTGATGCGAGGATGATGTGTGGCTATGTCTTGCCCGTCTCATCTATATGCTTTCAGTACAGCCACAAACACATTGTTAGCAGATTTGAATTCCTCGTCTGCTGCAATGTTAACTTTCCTGTTCACCTCCACGCTATTTATATATGTATTTAGACCTGCTCTCAGCCCAAGAAAGGAACTAATACTGTAAGGTTTTCTTTCTTTTGCCCTGACTGAACCCTAAAACGTTCTCAGTAGAGGTACTAAAGTTGATATACAAATAGTGCTTATGTCAACAGTCAGAGAGTGTGCAGTGAGCCAGTCAGAAAACACATTACAGGCCCAGAAAGTGTTTTTATGAGTGTTTGGGTCACACTTCCTTTTCTCTAGCTCATCTAACCATTTGATGGAGAGAGTTGCATGTCTCACATTGCTTGTATCACTAACTGGAATACTTCCAGACTCTATGTGTTTCATTTTTCTTTTTCTGTTTAGCGATGGCTGAATAGATTTGCCTACAACACTATTTCCAACCTTAGATGTCTTTGAATCACTAGCGATCAAGGATATATTGCTGCACAACACAGTTGGGATCTCTGAGCAGCCGCTTTTACTACCGTACTGCCTATCCATCCAAGCAGCTATCCCCATCACACCACATAAAGTGAAGGTTACATCATAAGTGGCCATTTCGTTAGTTACTCAAAAGTTATGCTAATAATAAATATGGTGCGATGCTATGATTACCATGAAGGTGGGTGGGTGGGAATTTCTTTTTATTTCAACAGTTTTTAGTCAGTGGTGATTTAACAGTGGAAAAGTATGGAAGTCTGCAGGTATTGCTAGGGAATTAATGCCTCTTTGCTTTCTTATCATGTGTTACAGGTAGACGAATGGAAAGTGGTTATTTCACTGTTGCTTCTTTTGCCATGTCATAAATGGAAATGAGGATGTTTTGATATGGCTGCAACAGACTGAATTTCAGAATTACTGATCTTTAGTAAAAGCAAGCAATGAACAAGGCAGATTAATCATGGATGGTTTAATGGCTAGAGGATAGAAACAGAGGGGGAGGAGTCAAAGAAATGTATCCACGATCCTCCTGTTGCTATTTTCGGTAGTAGACATACCACGGCATCCATTAAAGGTGTTGGAACATCAATTAGATGGCCAAACAGTTCTGTGCATCTATCCAAATTTGAGTAAAAAAATGAACTTGCATCAGAAATTGACACAGATTGAATCTGCATCATGTTTTGGGTCACACTGCAATAAATTGAACTTCTAGTTATAACCAGGTAGATTATTTTGGAAAATAACTGTGATAGAGGCCAAACGCATGTTAGCAGCTGCAGCTGCATGTGAAGCATGCATTTGCATCTCTGTCCATCTGGTTTGAAGAACTAAGCTAGAGTTTCCAGTATCAGGCAACACTACATGTGGTACTGTACACTCATTTTTGTGCTACGGTATACAGTACTTACCTAATGTTAGCAATGGGCTGGATCTGTGAATAAATTACAAAATAGAATGAACTGGCAATATGTATCCTTGGTTACTTTTGTTATCACTTTAAAATTATTAATTTATCTAACAACAGACATTCCTTTATAGAATTTGATTGTATTACTTGGTAGTACTGAATTTTGTTCTTGTTCATTTACAGAGCTTTTCGAAGCACTTTCAAAAATGGATAAATATTACCTCTTAAAGCTGAGTGCACTTGTGGTATTTAATCTCATTCTGGTGTTTTGGATTTCTTCTTATTACGTAAAACCATACCATCAAGTTCGGGGAGCTGTCTCCAATTCCATGGAGTTTAACAAAGCCCAAAACGCAGAGCTGGAGAAGTTGATTATATTGCTATGGGACTGGCCTTTTGGGGTGAGATTTAACTTAGATTTATGTGCAAGTGAATTTGGAATATACAACTGTCACCTTACTGTTGACCGCCAAAAATGTGATAATGCAGATGCCGTTGTGTTTCATTATTGCGATTTTCTGGCAGATCCAAATAATTTGCCCCAAAAGCAACACCCTAGAAACCAGTACTGGGTGTGGTACAACATGGAACCTCCTGAACACTGCGGAGGCCTTGAAAAATTTAACAATGTATTCAACCTCACGTTGTCTTACAGAAGAGACTCTGATATTTTTGTGCCATATGGCTACCTGCAGTTCATCGAGGAACCACAAAATTATACAATTCCTGATAAATCTAAATTGGTTGCATGGGCTATAAGCAACTGGAATGCAAACTCTCATCGAGTGAAATATTATGAAAATTTAAGGAAGTACATTAGCATTGACATCTATGGAAGGAACCATAAAGAACTTAGTAAGGAAAACTTCTATGCAACAATTTCTCAGTACAGGTTTTACTTGGCTTTTGAGAACTCACTACATACAGACTACATCACTGAAAAGTTATTTGATAATTATTTTAGTAGTGGGGCAATTCCTGTTGTTATGGGCCCTTCAAGGGAAAACTATGAACAGTACCTATCTCCAGATTCTTTTATTCATGTAGATGATTTTAAAACATCCGAAGAGTTGGCTAATTATTTAAAATATTTGGATCAGAATGATGAAGCATATAGAAGCTATTTTGTCTGGAGGAAACACTTCAAAGTACATCTGGATGATTTTTACGCCAAATGTTATTGTGCTGTTTGTAGGGGACTTAATCTAAAAAGTATGGGTTATAGAGTTGTGAAAAACGTATACAAATGGTTCTGGAATGGAGCATTTGAAGTATAATTTTACCATGTGGAATTTGAAACATGAAGCATCACTACCTAATCTATGTTAACATGTTTTATCCTTGCATATGTAAGCAAGGTAAGTTATACACTACAATGGTGTTGGGTAGTGTTAATTGGACAAACTGTAGTCTAAGTGCTTTTCTTCTCCTGCTTCTGCATTCACTGTTGTATAGTTAATAAACAGTATTCATGTCTTGGTGTCAGTGATGTGATATTTGTAAATCGGTATTTTTTCAATTACTATATTGTAGTTTCAGTAAATGCATAAATAAGGCATAACCCAACAAAGAAACAGCCAGTACAATGCATTATATACCAATGACGTTCACAGCTGATTGACATAAATGTCTATAGATCACTATACATGTTTCCTTGTCTTAATTCTGCTGACATAAAAAGGGAAACCATATGAGTCTATGATGTACAATACTCTATGCTCACAGACTGGCTGCCTTCCAGCCACGGGGCAATATCTGTTTTAGATCTAAATTGAATCTGGGTGCACCCAGTGGGGGATACCTTGTCGTTTGAATGCATGGCTGTGCATGGGGGTCCATGCGCAGGTTGCAGGATTTGCCTTGTGTACTAGCCTCTGGGATACGAAGGGTAATGTTCTTCACAAAATTGTGGATTTTGTTGCTGACAGGGTGTTGGAGTCACCAAGATGGCTTATTCCTGGTGACTTCAATGGTTGGGCTGATGACAAACTCAAATTTTGGACAGGATTTTCTTTATGGAATGGAATCCCTGAGCCCTACACAAGCTGTTGGTTCGGTGACCGAACAACATGGGCACACTTTGGAGTTGATATTTTCTCTGTGGCTTGAGGTGGAAAACCTCAGGACTGATGTGATTAGTTGGTCAGATCATTGTGCACTAGGACACAAACAGCACTGTCAAGAACAGCACTGTCAACAATAGTGCAGTATAAACAGTGTTGTCCACAACAGCACTACTACAAAACGCTGCATAGAAAAACAGCAGCAAAGGTAGCAGTCGGACAACACACCGATGACTGCTACCATTGAAAAACAACAAACACTACATTTTATTTTTGCAGGAGCCTCTGCCACTGCCCCCCCCATTAATTTTATAACAAACTTCAAGGGGTGTAGATTGTGGGGAAATTTATTAACTTGGGGAGTTCATTTGTTGTGGTGGCATATAAAAAAAAACTAGTATACTTTGGAAGGTGAAAAAGGCATGACTTGGGAGATTGAGAACAGAACCCTAATCTCTTCACTCTCTGCTGCCTGAGGTGCTTCTCCCTATTCCTCTCTGCCATGGGAGCAGCTCAGTCAGCTTCTGCATTTTTTATTCCCTTAGCCACTCCTACAGTACTTGAGACATTGCCTGGATAGCTACAAGGGTAGCAGTATTTAACATTTGCTATACTACCCCGTTGCTATTCAAGTATGCACTGTTCCTGCAGTGCGGTTTAGATGGCACTGTTCAGGAAGTGCTGTTCTAACTGGGTCAAAGGTCATTGTGTCATCAGATTTGGTTTCAGGGCACCCATCTGTAGTCCACCCCTATGGAGATGATCCAGTACTGCCCTTTATGAGGGCTTAGGCCACATGGACTTATGGCGGTGTCAGACATCTTAGGTATGTTGGTGGCATGTGCTGGGGGGTTGGAGGGGCAGTGGTAGCTTATAATAGAGCTGTTGGTGCAGCCTTTAACCTCATAGCACCAGTTCATTTATGCTCATTGGTTTCACACCTCGGTTGGCTGTAGTTTGACGGCTGGCTGAGGGAAATGAAAGCAAAGGTTTTAAGGTTGAAACATTGTTGTAGGAGCTCAAGGGCCCAGATGAACAAACTTACTGTGAATATTCACTATGGTGACTATCAAAGGCAAAGCTCCCATAAGAAGGTGGAATTTCTTTCCAGGCAGATTGCTGCCAGAAGGAACCGACCAGCTCAACTTTTTCAGATGTGGACAGGCTTTTCCATTCTGCCTGTTTGGAGTCCATGAAGGCTGTATCATTCACTAAATGGGTGGAGTTTGCTTTGTTCTTTTTGGAGGGAGTGTACTCTGGTTAAGCTGGGATCTCACCAAGTGGGTTGTTACAGCTCAACAGTGTTAAGGTAAGGGTACACAATAGCAGTCAGTGTTCCTAGGGAGATTTTTTGCCAGTGGTGATGGATAAGATTGGGGAGGTAATCTTGGGAGTTCAGGCCAACATTTTGCAGCCTGAATCTAGGCCTGACACGGCTACTATTGAATTGCGTCAGGGATCTGGTCTCAGGGTTCACTGAGATTTTCCCATGCGCCTAGTTAGAGGGGATTTTCCTACTTGTACTGAAAAATGTCCCACTGGAAGGAGCCATGTTGGACCCGGACATCTTGATGACTTACTGACCTTCATCTAACCTGCCTTTCTCAGGCAAGGTTCTTGAGAAGGAGGTTGTGCTGCAACTTGAGGCACAACTCATTGCCTTTGACATCTATGAGCCTGTCCAGTCTGATTTTAGGTCAAGGCACAGCACAGCACAGAGACTGTGTTGGTCGGGTGCATAATGACCAGCTCAGGGTGAATAATAGAGGAGATCAGTCAGGTTTTGCCCTCCTTCATCTCTCCTGATTTCTCCTTGGCATTTGACACTGTGGACCTTGGGCTTTTATTGAACTGACTCACAGAGTGCATAGGACTCACCAGACAGGTCATCTGCTGGTTTGAGCTCAGCCTCATGGGCAGGACAAGGAGGATAGTTACGGGAAGTTTTTCCTTGCTCCCAATGGATCTGCATTGTGGGGGTTGGTAATTTCACCCAAGTAGTTTGCAGTGTACATGCTGCCCCTGGGTAGAATCACTAGACAGTATGGAGTTGCATGTCATTGCTATGCAGATAATACTCAGCTCTACCTGTCTTTTGTACCCAGAACATTCGGCATGGTGGATGTGGTGAATAAGTGCCTGGATGAGATCCAGGACTGGATGTCATGAAGCTGGCTGAGACTTAACCTTAATAAAACTGAAGTACGGGTAATTGAGCCAGGACAGATGGGTGGAGTGGCAGCTGCTAAGAGGAAGACAGAGCTTCAGGTTGGCACCTCTAGGCTTTTGGCTGCTGCAAAGGTGAGAAATCTGGGAGGCATTCTGGAAGAGGGGCTGATACTTGAGGCTCAGGTGTGAGCAGTAGTCCAGAAGGTCTTTTACCATCTGTGGAACATCGGCCAAATTAAATTCTTTATCCCCCCAGATAATTTGCCCTCACTGGTGCACACTTCTGTGACCTCGCAGCTGGACTGCTGTAACATTCTATGCCTTGGAGTTAGTGGAGGTATGTTGCGGCAAAAGGCAGCTGCTAGGTTGTTGATCAGTCTTTTAAGGTTGAGTCATATTTTCCCTCACTGCATTAACTGCACTGACTGCCACTTGAGGGCCATATCACCTGTAAAGTTGCATTACTAACTTATAAGCCCTATATGGGCTGGGCCGGGGTGACACGGGTGATCTCTGATACCCTCACATGCCCATGCTCCCCGTCTGCTCCACTGAGGATGGCCTCCTCGTTGTTCCCACAGTCAGGCTTAAAAACCTCAAGGGTTTGGATCTTCAAGGTTGTGGGTCCAGATCTTTGGAATTCACTCCAAAGGGCCCTGAGGGTGTCCCACTTGGTGAAGGCCATTAAAGGGAGCTTAAAACCCATTGTTTTAGTCAGGCAGGTAGCACAGAGGGCTGATGCACTGGTGCCTTACCTCGCACTACACCGGTGACCCGGGTTTGGGAATGACTTCAGGTCACCAGGGTGCCTGCTCAGGGGGTGGGTTGGAGCAAGATTGAGCCATGGCTCTCCCCTGCAAAAGGGTGGATATCTGCCGGTTTGTAGTCCCGCTCCCACGTCCATTGAGCGCGTAGGTGGCATGGTGTGGTGATGAAAGTTGGGAGGGCGGAAGGGGCCTCAGGATCCTGGCGTCTGCCTCCATGCGCATACACACATGTGTACACCGTGATCTCAGGGGGGACAGGAAAAAACTGAAAAATAAAATAAAGTATATATGGAAAAAGAAAAAAAACATTGTTTTGCACAGGCCTATGGAGAGTGAAGGCTTCTAAATGTTAATCCAGTATGATTTTAGATAGTTGCTGTCATTTTTGTTTCAGTATATTTAGATTTTACTTAAATGAATTATTTAATTGGGATATAGTATGGTATCTGTTCTGCATTTGCTGCTATCTGTAGTTGTTGTACTGGCACCCTGAGCCTCCAGGGAAGAAATAAAATCAACTACAACAACAACCACAAAAACAACTACTACTACAACAACTACAACAACAACTATAACAACAAAAACTACAACAACATCTACAACAAAAACAACAGTAACTACTACAACAACAACAACTACAACTACAACAACAACAATTAGAACAACAACTACAACTACAACTACACCAACAACCACAACAACAACTACAACTACACCAACAACTAGAACAACAACTACAGCAACAACTACACCAACTACCACTACAACAACTACAACAACAACAACAGCAACAACAACAACTGGGTCACATCTCCATCACAATATGGTGTTTACAACACAGCTCTGCCTTTTCAATGTTTTTATGTCTCATATTTAAACAGGCTACCAAAACGGCTATCAATAACTTTCTTTCTGTCAGTTGATTCCTGACTTTAGATCTGGACTTTATTTGATACAACACTAAATACAATTTGCTTAGAATCTAAATATAATTTTACAATGTAGACATTAGTTATTATTCCTCTCACCAACTACACATCTTCTGAATAAGACAATGAAAGATTCTTCTAAGGCTAGAAGTACGGGGTAAGCAACTTCACATAGAAAAGGATGATTGGACAAAATATGAAAACCCAGGAAGTTTCCAAAGTCTTTAGCTGACAAAGGATGATGCAGGCAGAGTAGTACAGAGAGAGAGAGAGAGAGAGAGAGGGAGAAACAGTCAGATAGACAGACTGACTGACAGAGAAATACTTCCAATAACTAGATACAGTATGTTTGTATATAGCCATTTGCCCGTTACCACAGAGAATGTTACTTTTTCTTGTTTTTTTTTTTTTAAACTCGGTAAAAGTTTATTGATCATAGTGAATACATTGTAATTTACATTACCATAACATGTAATACAGCTGAAGGTTACATATTAAGAATGTCATATATAGAAGAGAATCACTGCCAGGAGCTTCACCAAGAGCCAGATAGTCTAGCGTACAACCTAAAGCAGATAAAATCTTGTATCATAGTTCACCATTTGTAAAATCTGCATGTGGACAAATAAGAAAGGGAAAATGGAAAAAGTCACCTTGTCAACAATTTAATAGTAATATGTAAGGTATCTTGGCATTAGGCCTAGTAAGTAATCTCCCCCAAAATGACAGCAAAAAATTATTTATTTATTGACTTTTGTTGACCCGGTAGGCCCACTGAGACTAGAAGTCCCTTTTTCAGGAGTGACCCGGGAGAGGGAGAATACAGATGGTAACCAATTGAAATGGAACCAGATTAAGCTGTTAGTGGTATTTTTACTGAATGGGGGAAATTTGGCCAGGACGCTGGGGAGATTTCCCTACTCTTTTTGAGAAGTGCCGTGGGATCTTTAACATCCACCTGAACTACCACCAGAACAGGCAGATGGGACCTCGGTTTAATGCCCCATCCGAAAGACGGCACCCCAGGAGGGCAGCACCCCCCTCATGCTGTGCTGCAGTGTCAGTATTGGGATATTAACCCAAGTGTCTGGTGTGGGGATAGAACCCACAGCCTTCTGATCTCCTGGCCTCAGAGATAAGTGTGCAACCTGCTGAGCTACTGACACTGACAGACACTATTAACGTAGAACATGTAAACGCAGTATTGTTAATAGCAAAAACATGGAACAATTCTTTGAAGAAAGAAACAAGAAACCATTCGAGAATTGGTGTGCCTCCCAGTTGCTCCCTTCCAGGACAAAAGGTAGCAATATGTGAGGTCTTAAAAAGTTTCCGCTAAAACCCATCTACTAGTCCGAGGTCACTTTTTCTGACAACATTTTTAGAAGCTTTGTAGGTATGGGGAAAGGGTCTGTCCTACATTTGTTAGGAATCACATTAGAAAAACCTGAAATAATGCAAACTGTTGAATAAACAACACAATTTAGATCATAACAGACTCAATAAGGTAATTGCTGCTGTACTCCCTTGTTCCCAGGGGTTACTAGAATCCCATTAGAATCAGTGGCAGACAGGGAGAGGCAGCTAGTGAAATGCCAGTTAAATGGATTTCACAGTGTTTTTCAGTCTCAGCTGAGCTGGAGTGATGATGTTACTTTGGAACTGTTGGAGCAACATAGGCCACAATGGAAGCTAGCTGCAGGGAGATAGCTTTAGAATGTTGAGTTAGAGTGAGTGAGTCTGCAGTTGGAATTAGTGGAGGAGGAGGTTGCAGGTAGTGCAACTCCTCTCTTTAGCTCTGTCAGAGAGCTACCAGTAGTGTTTTTGTTTGTTTCGCACCCTAGTGTGAGCCAGTACAGCCTAGTGGTGAAGTAGTGGAAACCAAGCCAAGTGGTTTTCACAGTGTCCCATCCAAGGAGGGATGGGGTGGATTCCAGGATTCAGATGCAATCCCCTGGTCCAGCTCTGAACTGTGTTGAAGCTGCCTGAGATTCAACTGCTCTGTGAGTACCTGTGACTTTTGTGTGGAAAAGCCCTTGGGCACTTGCATTCCTTGTGGTGAGTTTTCTATGACAAAGGGACTCTGTCACCTAGACTGTTTTCTGTTTAAAAGTGTCTGTTAAAGTTGGGGTCTAGTGAAGAGACATTGCAAATTACAGAACTTTTAACTTCCTGACACCTTGGAGGTGTGTAGTGTAGTATACTAAATGTGAAAGACATTTCAAGATAGCATCTACACATTTTCTGTGAGGGTGTTATTAATCAGATGAATGGCCGAGTATAAATTTGGAAGCAAAAGGTGGGGGGGGGGGGACCACCCCATCTGAAGCAACCAGTTTACCTCTCCAATTTCAGTTTGGGCACCTGTGTTTTCTCTCAGTGCATTTGGCCAGTGCCTGAAGAAAATAGTTTACCCAGACATGGGTTGGATTTTCTGTGAGCCTGTATGTGCTCTTTGGTGGTCGAGGGTGCCACCAGTAATTTCTCATGAAATATGGGAAAGTCTCCTAGTACTGGCCACGGGTGCCTAGTCAAGGGAAGTGCACCAGTTCTGACCGTGTGTGCCAATCTCCATTTCAGAACCTGAGGGTTCACTGTGTGCATTTTCTGTACCTCAGTAATCTGCATTACCAGTAGGACTAGCCCTGTGGGGACCCATCTTCGCTTTGTGATTATTCTATGTGAATGTGAATAAAAGTCACACTCTAGAATCCTAGCCTGGTTTGAACAGTACTGTTATTGCTTCCACTGTGTCTGGATTTACTTGGGTGCCCCTGACCAGAAGTATAAATGTAGCATAATTGTGAGCAAATTTTTTCTCCCAGGGACTCAGATTGATGGCTATGGTAAATGGTCTCTCCAGGTGTGCACCAGGTAGTTGCCACACTTGGGTTGCCTGTCTGTGTATGGCAGGCTCAGAAGTAGATGTACTAGTAAACTGAACTGTGGTGACAACCCCCATCCCTCTTTTGGGTGCCATGTAGTGAGAGAAGCAGCCCTGCCAGTTAGACAAGGGGGGCCGGTGGGGTGGGTTACACTGCATTAACATTATATGGTAATTGATCGCACACAGGCAATCAACGAGGTGAATGGCAGTACCTCTCATCCCATGTACAGCTGTCTCCTCACGCTGGTTATCCAGCCAATGACGATAAACCACTAAAACACTGCGGGGGAGCTCAGAAACAAAAAAAACTACAAATCTAGAAAGAAGTGATTTAAACTAAACCAATAATCATATTCGTGCACTCTACTGCCATAGAACATGATTATGGGTATGCTGACTGTTCTTTCTTAGTGTTTAACAAATGTCTGTCACACTGGTTGGGCAGTCAGAATCATTTAGCTTCACTTCACAGTCCTCTCACCCAACCAGCATGACAGACTCTTGTTCACATAATCATATAATACGAACATACGAATCAGCCAGCAAAAACAGGCCTTACGGTCTATCAAGTTAGTCTACTCGAATGCACAGCTAGCACTCTTATATTGCAGCTGCCCCACCCTCCTCTCCCTCCTCACCTTTAACCCCCTCACACCCTGTCCCAAACCCTTTTAAAACTGCCCACTGTGCTACAGGATACCACCTCCTTGGGCAGAGTGTTCCATTTCTCCACCACCCTCTCCTCCACCACCCTCTCTGTGAAAAAAATGCCTCCTCATCTCTCTCCAATATCTTCCACCCTCCAACCTGAGACCATGCCCTCTGGTGTCCCATTCTCTCCTCAGGTTAAATATCCATTCTCTGTCCATTTTGTTAATCCCCTTCAAATATTTGAAGGTCAAAGTCACATTCCCCAATCCCTCCTCTCCTCCAGGGTGTACATATTCAGCTCAGTCAGCCTGTCCTCGTAGGATTTGCCCTCCAGCACCTGGATCATCTTAGTTGCTCTATGCTGCAGCCCCTCCAGTAATCTGATATCCTTCTTCAGAAAGGGACACCAGAACTGCATGCAGTACTCCAAATGTGGCCTAACTAGTGACCTAGATAGCGGCAGGATCACATCCTTATTTCTGAATGAGATTCCTCTCGCAATACACCCCAGCATCTTGTTGGCCTTAGCTGCCACTTCCTAGTTGTTCATGTTACCCATTATGATCACCCGCTTGGTCCTTCTCCTCCTCTGTGACCTCTATCTAACCCCCCCCAACTGGTAGTGCCTCTGTGGTTTCCTTGCTTTGAAGTGCATAACCTTGCACTTCTTGGCATTGAAGCTCAATTGCCACTTTCTGACCACTCCTCTAGTTTGATCATGTCCTCCTGTAGCCTCTGCCACCCCTCTATGTGATACACCACTGCCCCAATCTTGGTATCATCTGTGATGAGACTTTTCTTTCTCCTAACACCATGTGAGATATCCAATATCTTCAATTCTCTTTTCTTTAACTCTCTTTTTGTCGCCCCCAGAGCCAGAACTCTCTCAGACCTCTCCACTGGCCAGTGTTGCTCAACCGCCCTCTGTGAGCCCCGCCATCCTCAAGGACATTATTTTCTCCCCGAGCCCCCCGGGAGACATAGGGCCCAAGGAGATCGAAGGGGCGGTGGAAGGGCTCCAGTGTTGGGTGTGTGGCAGCATGGCTCTGGGAGGGACATCACCTATCCGGGCCGGAGGGGGTTTTCTGTAGTGTTTACGCCTCTGACATGGGACATGCAATGCCACCCAGCCACGTCCGGAAGGCAGCCGCCCAATGTCTACCCCTTGCTTGCTAGTGAGCCCATGCCAGTCTCCACTGGGGCCGCTGCTGCACCAGGCTACCCCTGGATCCCTCCCCAAAAGAGGACAGTAGTCATATGGATGCTCGATCCTCTCTGTCCCCTGCTGACCACCGGCAGTCTGGGCTCATTCCCGAACTCGGATTGCCGGCATAGTGCGAGGTGTGGTGTCCAGTGCCTTAGCCTTCGGTGCCACCAGGCCAGACTTGAGATATCCAGTATGAATAACCAAAACAACACCTGACACAGGACTGAGCTCTGTGGCACTCCGCTTGTCAATGCTGTTGGGGAAGAGCGTGCCCCCACCACCACCTGTTGCTGCCTCCCCTTCAGCCAGTTCACAATCCAGTTTACCATCTTTGTCCCTGTCCCCACATATTGCAACTTACCCTCCAGCCTCCCACGAGGCACTGACTCACAGGCCTTGCTGAAGTCTAAATATAGCACATCCACTGCATGGCCTTTATCCTGTTCCCTCATTACCTAGTCATAGGATTCAATTAGGCTGGCCTGGGAGGATCTTCCAGAGAGAGATCCATGCTGCTGACTCTCCTGGAGTCCATTTACCTCCAATAAGGTCACCAGCCTCTCTTTCAGGATTGCTTCCATACATTTTCTTACAATGGATGTAAGGCCTACAGGTCTGTAATTGCTCCGTTCATCCTTTGGGCCATTCTCGTGGAGGGACACCATGTGAGCCATCTTCCGATCCTGTGGTATGCAACCCATGTCCAGGGAGGCATTGAACAGGTATAATAACATCTGGGGATAATTTTCTCAAATAGGGAATCCCAGTTATAATTCACCTTTATAACTTGAGGGTTATAATGGTGAACACACGCCAGGGTTCTCTCGCTCTACGTATGTGCCTACCTCTGCTCTCCTCTCACATAATGCCACCACCATCAAGCCATGTTGGTGATAAGTGCAATAAAAAAAAAAACTTGCCTCACAGCAATTGACTTTTTCTCCTCCGCAGCAAACAGGTAATCCTTGGTTTAAATTGGAGGCACAAACCGAAAAGATAAGCTTTGGCAGCTGCTCGGCTGCTGACTTCAGACAGGCCTCATCCCTACTGGAAAGCTGGCTGTTTTATTTTATATAATTGCTGTGGTGAGAAAACACTCCCCAGCAATTATATAAAATAAAACATGGGATAATGTGTTTAACTACAAATTTTACACACACCCCTCAGTGTTGGATGCTTAAATAAACCACTTGAGCTTTGCTCTTGAGGTTTGTGTAGCACCCAACACTTTGGGGGGGTGTAAAATCTTGTTAAATGCACCACCCCGTACATTATTCTATATATATAATGCCCCACTTCAGGACCCTCTCACTCAGACACAACATACTGAGACTGGAAAAGGCATGTTAGTTTTTGTCTGGAAGATTCTGGGTTAAGAATATATCAGAACCATAAAAATAATCTGAGCATGTCTCTCTCTCTCTCTAGAAGCATGGTCACTGAATTGGAAAGAGATGCTACTTCATGGATAGATATAAAGTATGGCTTGTTTGATTGCCCACAGATGGATTTGATCTTTAGAACAATGGACCTAGTGGAACTTTTTTGTTATGAGGTAGTAGACCTAATAGTATGGATATGTTTTTAATGGGCATGGACTCCTCCAATTCTTTCAAACAAATAACTTCCTAGCGATTTAATGTAGGAAATGATGCCCTACTTCCTATCCACCGAAGATATCCTACAAATAATTGGTCTGAACAGCTGTCTAATACATAAAGTAACTGACAGTCCCTGACTCCATTAGGAGCTTGTTCTTATCAAAACTCCGCTGTTGATGTTGAAAAAAGGCTTTAATGATCTTATCTAGGAACATAGGGGACCTTGGTGCAAAATCGGCTGAGAGATAATGAATGAATTTCTTCTAGCATTCGATAGCATTGCTTCCAGAAAACTTGGTGAACCTCTGATCCTCCGAGATTTCTGATTTTTCAAAGGGCCCTTAGCCCAACACAAGTCACATCAAACAACCACCTTGAAGTAAACTCAGGTGTGTCAAATACTGTGTACTGTATTTTTCAAGAAAACCACTCTCTGTGGCAAGGCCCCCTAAAATGACACAAGAGGTCTGCTGTGTTAACAATATCTTGTATGTGGAGAGGATGATGTAAGCTGAGTCAAAAATGCATGGGACAAGAATGACTCAAGCTGAGTCAAAAAGAAGATGAAAGGGATAAGAATGTCTCAAGCTGAGTCAAAAAGACAAGTGATGCATGGAGTGAGAATGACCGAAGCTGCGTCAAAATATTATGCATGAGGTGAGAATTTGACTCAAGCTGTATCAAAAAGATGATGCATGGGGTGGGAATGACTCAAACTGAGTCACAAAATATGGTGGATGAAATGACCAAGACAATGGCATGTTAAGCCCCTAAAATGCTCTGAGCTAGTCCTGTGGGGCAATACTGGCTCTATAACCAACCTGCAACATAATCTACCCCCTCCTTCATATGCTGCAGTGTCAGACCAGATCTTTCTGCATACCTCAACCATCCTCATCCTCTGGCAAAGCTGCCTTCTCTTACTGGCTCCCCACTTTGTGGAATTCACTAACCCCCTCCACTAGAAACGCCACCTCTTTTCTCGCTTGACAGAAACAGCTATGTCTCCTAGCACCTCCCTCTTGCCTCTGTCCCAGGTGATTGCCACAACCTCTGTTGATTCTACTGTCACTCGCAGCTCTTACTTGACATTTTTCACACTGATCACACCTATTCTCTGGTAAATCCCTCATCCTCACATCTCGTCTCCTGCACTAGAGATGTCTCCAGCATTCCATGCCTTTGTTGATGCTCAAATAATATCAATATGCAAATGTAAATATGTAAATGTATATCCTGAAAGCACCTGTAAATATGGAAAACATCTGTAAATAGTTGTGTAAATACCCTGTCTCTTGTTATTACTGTATGTACTCCTTACCCCCTCCTCCAGGTCGCACCTGGAAAAGAGCCTCGGCTCAACATGCCAATCCTGGTCAACAAATGTTTAAATAAAAAATAAATAAGGCCATCTCTGGCTTGTCTAACAGCAGCACGCATCATTGGCACAATGCCTACAGCTTTCACCATTAAAAAGACAAAAAAAGGAGATGTGCATAATTTTTCTGATGCAAGTCCCATTGTGACATGGTGCACCCATTTTTGATGCAAGCCTGATGCAATCCACTTTAGTGCAGGCAGTTCCTCTTTTGATTCAAGCTGGGTTAGAAAATCAGAACTGATACAAGTTTGGAAGCTGACCAACAAACTGTATAGTCGGGCATCACAGTAACGACCAAAAAAAAAGACTTTTAAGCTAGGTCCTGTTAAAAATTATTTATTTGTAACATACAAAAACAATAGTAAAACAGCTAGCACTCATATAGCCACATGCAGACGTACCAAGTTTGGAAGCTGCTTGCCCCTTACATAATTTTTTCTGGTGTAAGCATCTTGCGTCATTCTCTGACCTTTGAAAACTGAGCAAATATGGCTGTCCCACAGGAGGCGTACTATTAGCCACTGTACTTTCTTCCAAATTAGATACAGTACCACTTAGTTCTCCCTCTGAAACCATTTTAGGATTTATAATAATGACCTTCCCTGGTGATTTCATTATAATTAATATTTATATCCCATCAGAGAACTTTTTGTCATATGATTATTTTGTTTGGTCTTCCTATATACATTCCTTGAGGAATTACTATCAGCCTATCATACTGTAAACCTTGTTCTGTTGGCTGACTTAAATTCTAGAACAGGTAGATTTTCCACTATTAATGTTGACTCAGAATTACAATCCCTGGATGTTTACACATGTAGGCTAAGATATTCAAAGAGGTTGCACCTGGTGCAGCTGAGTTGTGCCAGTGCAACCCAAGAAATGCACCCTGGGGCGTTATTCAAAAGGGGGAATTGCGCAGCACAATTTCCAATGTGCTGGGTTGTAAAGCTAATGTATGCAGCACATCTACAGGGGGCGTACCCATGCATATGCGGCACAACCCAATATTTAGCCCAGGATATGCAGCGCATCTGCAGGCACAACTCAAAGATGTGCTGCATACCTGGGCACAAATCTGAGCCCATAAAAATGGTTCACCTGGTAGCCACCCACAGATGAGCTGCCATAATGCAAGATGCATCACAGCAGCCACCTGCCTTGGGTGCCCTCCCCCAGCACATCATACACAAGCACCCATGATAATCCCTGGTGGTCCAGTGGTACCCCCTCCCAATCCCGTAAACCTGATCACCTGAATTAATGGTATTCAACATGCCTGGTAGTCTAGTGGTACCCCCCCATCCCCATCCCATAACCCTGATCAGCCAAATGACTGTTCCTGAAATTCTCTGGCAGTCTAGTGGTACTCCCTCCCCTCCAATAACCCTGGTCACCGAGAAATTGACCCTCTTCAATCCCTGGTAGTCTAGTGGCCCCCCCACCCACACAAGACCCCCAACCCACCCAGCTCCCCGGCACTGGTCATCAGTTGGCTGCAATCTCGCCCACATACCTCTGTGGCTGCCCGCTGAATGACAGTTTACAGTATCTGATGCAAGCTCATTGGTCCACACTGTGGACCAATGGGCTTGCAGTACATACTATAATAGTTATTCACAACTTTGTGAATGCAGTCATTCATTCACAAAGTTGTAACTGACACTGTAAGCCAGGGCTGTCCAACCTTTTTTGGTGTGGGAGCAACATTTGAACTTTAGAACATGTGGAGAGCAACATGACAATGCGACACTTGCCATTCAACGTGAGCACAACAAATTACTGCCATTTTAAAAATGTTCACATGCCTACTGTATAGTTTTATGTTCATAATGACACCATTAGTCAATAACACTTTTGTAATCAACTTTTATTAAATATTTTTTAAAACACAATGATTTCATAACTAAATATGCATTATAATTTTATCAGTTCTAATGTGAGCTCTGGCACTGCATATTGTCAGCCAACTTCATGTAATTTGGAGTGTAGCGTGTAACAACCATTCTCATACAACCATTCAGGAGGTCAGCAGTTAAACTTGATCTTAATTGTGACTTTAATATTTTCACAGCTGAAAATCCCACTTCACTTAGGTAGGTAGATCCAAAGCAATCTGTTAATTTAAGAAACAACTGTTTTAAAAGAGGAAATCTGAACTCATCAATTAATGTCCAGAAGTCTTCCTGAGTAGATCTGGCCTTTAACTGCATATCTGCATGCAAATCTACGATTTCAATTTCAAGTTGTGCAGAACTCAGTGTGAATACACTTGAGATTTCATGTGCAGTTTTGCTTACATCAGTGACAATAAATGGGCTAGTAATGAAAGTTGCAACTGGCTTAATTTTTTTTAATTCTGAGAATCTTCTGTCAAAGTCCGTGGCTATCCTGTCTAGATGTGCTACGTACTTTGTGTGATCAAATTGTATACCTTCTTCTACTTTATTTTCTAGACTAGGAAACTGATGAAAACAGTCTTGCAGGAACTGGTTCATCCACAGTTCTAGCTTTGTTTGGAATGAACTTACTGAGCCAATCATTTGAATCACTGTTTTCCCTTCAGCTTGCAATTATAAATTAAGCAAATTAAGTTTATACGTCAGAAATGTTAAAAAGGCCAAATCACTCAGCCAGACAGGATCACTAGGTTCTTTAAAATTATCCCCTCTGGATTCTAAAAACAGAGAAATTTCTGGAAGGAGATCTTGGAATCTTTTCAAAACTTTCCCTTTGCTTAGCCGCCTAACCTCAGTGTGCAAAAGTAAGCAGCTGTTCTGTGCATCAAGTCAATCTAAAAGAGTTTTAAGCTGCTTGTGCTGTAATGGTCTGGCTCTGATTGAATTAACAATTTTTAACACCACACTCATGACACGCTGACAATCAATTACTTTTGTGCACAATGATTGCTGATGGATGATACAAGTAAGCATTAAGCCATGATGAAGGTGGCATCTAATGGAGAATTAATGCACGGTTGGGACCGTGCGGCTGAGTGCCTATTATGGCCCAACCATGCATTAATTCTCCATTAAATGCCACCATCATCATGGCTTAATGCGCTTGTGACATGGCAAGTGCTAGGCCAGTAGTTGTCAGATCATCCTTTATTTGCTATGGAACAATAATCAGCACAACGACTTATTCCACATCGATAATTATGCTTGACATGTGTTACTTTCTAAGGCTCTGTGCAAGTGATCGTGTGTGTGTGCACATTGCTGAGCTGACATCGAGTAATATAGTGGGTACGACTTTGCGACACATGTTAAGTTTTGTGTAAGTATGAACATCGACATAGAATACTACTGACAGGTGGAAACTTGCTACTTCTACTGCGCTACTGTTTTTCTGTCTGCTCGTTTGTATGTCACATCGATGGTGTGATGCATTGTGGGGATCTTATTCGCCTCTAGTTCCGACTCCTGTGTTCCACAACTGACCGATGTGTACACTACTAAGTGGGTGGGTAGGTCAGAAACAGCAAAATTGCCCGTTGTTTGCAATCTCTGGTAGTTCACAGTAGCAGGATCGAGGAACACACTCCTGCACTATCTCTCTTCGGGCTGCAGCTTGGCTGTCATTGTTCATGTTGGTCACGCTACCTAGTGGTCCAACTACCCCAACACATAGACTAGTAGCATTGTTTTCTAAGCATGTTCACGCTGTCAACATGGCATTATGGCTGGAATAATGCCATGTTGCTCTTGCACCAGGTGACACGCTTGCACCAATCATCTTTCTTCCCTGCGATGTTGTTATTTTAGCCATGTTACAATGATAGCTTACGAATTCTGGGAAGCAAGAATATTTCTGTATAGTGATAGAAAACCTACATGTGCACCTAATATTGAGGGGGCACCATAAGTTGTGATTACAACAAGTTTATGTAGTGGCACATCCATTGCTTCAATGCATATTTTAAATTCTTTAAAAATGTCTTCTCCATGAGTCTTGTCTTTTATGGAGATTATTTTCAACAGTTTCTCTTTGCAAGTTACATCAGAAAACACCATTCTAACAAACACAATTAATTGGGCAGTGTCAGTAACATCAGTTGATTCATCCAGTTGTAGACTGAAGAACTTGCAAGCTGATAAATCCCTTTTTAAGTGCCCCCAACATCATTTGACATTGCTTCTATCCTTCTTGCAACAGTGTTTCTTGACAGACAGACATCTTTAATTGCATTTAGAATTTCAGATTCATTTTTATAATCTGAAAATAATGTGTTTCCAGCTGCAACTAAACAGTCCTTCACTATGTCCAGTGTAAGCTGTCATTCGGTGGAGGATTGCTGCCCGCCCGATGACCAGGGGGAGCTGGGTGGGCTGGGGGTCCTGTGTGGGTGGGGGACCACTAGACTACCAGGTATTAAAGTGGGTCAATTTCTTGGCAATCAGGGTTACTGACAGGGAGAGGGGTGCCACTAGACTACCAGGGAATTTCAGGAATGGTCTTCTGGCCAATCAGGGTTACAGTATGGGGAGGGGTTACCACTAGACTACCATGGAAATTGAATACCATTAATACAGGTGATTGGGTTATGGGTGGGGAGGGGGTTACCACTAGACTATCAGGGAATTTCAGGAACAATCTTTCAGATTATTGGGATTACAGTATGGGGAGGGGCTACCACTAGACTACCAGAGGAGTTGAATACCATTAATTCAGGTGATCGGGGCTATGGGATAGGGAGGGTGTAGCAATAGACTACCACTGACGGCACCGCATGCTGTATAGGGCACGAGGCGCAGTTTGCTGGTCAGCCCTGCACAACTCATGCAAATGGGGCCATAATGACATGCAAATCACCCCATTTGTGCCTTGCATGTGTAGCCCTCTGATCCCCTGGGGTTACTAGAATCCCATCAGTATCAGTGCTAGGTAGGGAAGGCAGCTGGTGAATAACTAGTTAAATGGATTCTCACCTGCTCCCTCTCTATTTACTTGGTCTCAGCTGAGAGGACAGAGGTGATGTCACTTAGAACTCTCGCAGCAGCATAAACAGCAGTAGCTAGCTGTGAGTGGGGAGCATTAGAATTTTCAGTTAGTCTGTGAGTGGAGTTGTTGGTTGGAGTTCAGTGTGAGCAGTTGGAGGAGTGAGGAGCTGCAGTGTGGGCTCTGAGGAGAGCCTATTTTTCTCACCCTAGTGCTGAGAATCATCTGCCTGCCAGTAGAAGTTATGGAAACCATCTAGCAGAAGTTCCTGATTTTCTCATCCCCTGTGAGATGAGTAGGACTGCAGAATGGATCCAAGGGGCAATCCCCTGACTTTGATCCAGGACATTTGAAGCTGCCTGTTTGTGTACAACCATGAGTAATCTGACTTTGGGTATCCCAGGAGAAATGTACCTGCTTATTTTCTTTTGGGGGTGTACTCTGACAAATGGATTAATACACCAAGGTCTGTTCTGTTGAGACTGTTCTCATGCCTTTCCTAAAGTTAGTTGACATTCATGGAGTCCCCAGTGAGACTTAGCGCATTGTACAGAACTTTAATTTACACTCAGAAGTAGTGTTTTTCAAATGCTGAATGTGAAAGACATTCCAAGATGCATAGTTATACTGTTTGCTAAATGTTGAGGTGTAACTCTGAAAGAATGGCTGGTTATGGACGTGGAAACAAGAGGTGGGCAGCCCCCCATCTGGAGTGACCAGTTCAGCATTATGGGTTCTGTAAGGGTGCCTATTTTTTCAGGACGTAGTGGCCAATGCCTGAAGAAAAAGTTTACCCCTGGTGTGGGTTGTGCTAATTCTGAGCACCAGTGTGCTCTGTCGTGGCCTGTTGCCACATTGCCAAACCTTTAAATCCTACGCCATATGGGAAATGTTCTAAGCTGTGGCCAGTGCCACTAGAATAATTTGTATGCTCCATTGTGGTCAGTGCCACTAGAAGAGATGTTCATTTCAGCTGAGGCTTTGCCGCTGAAAAGGGTTTGAAGTCCTATGCAATATGGGAAGTTTAGAGTTTCTGTCTGCTACAGATTTTGTTGTTCTGCATTGACTTGTGCCACGAATTGTAAACCCTGGGGGGGAAGGGGCACCTTTGCTTTTGTGTGTCATTCTTAGGAATAAAGTCACACTCTAGAACCCCAGCCTGGTATGGACAATCGTGTTACTGCTTCCAGTGTGGAATTACTGGGTACCCCTCCAGAGGTTCAGACCTAGCATAGCCCCTAGCAAAAGTTCTCTCCTCAGGACCTGGGTTAAATAATGGTCATTTGTCTTTAATGCTATGTTTTGTACCCCCATCCCTCTCTTTTCCCTAGACAGAAATCTATGGGAGGTTTGCTTACTAGTTAAACAAGTGGCTGGTGGGGGGGGAGGGTTACACATGCATTATGTCCCATTAACATATTAGAGTCTGAATATCAGGAATTTGCTCATGGCTCCTGGTATTCAGACCTGTCTGGAGGGTGCACCGGTGCATTGTATTTCCACAACAGGCATTTTGTGGTATATTCAGATGACACGCACCATGGCACATCTCCTTGGAATATATCCATGTGTTGCTCCAGTGCAACTCAATTGTGCTGAGCAACCACTTGTGCCATGGCCAGGCGCAACAATATCCGGCCCATGTGGAATAAATAATGGCAATCTCAGTCTGGCAATTACTTTTCAAGATACAAATGAGAGTAATTATGGCAAAAAAAGAATTACTGACATAATATAAGAATTTTATTTTTTACGACTGTGGGCATAGCCCAATAGGCGTTTTGTATTCAGAACAGGGCTGATGTCATTTCTACTATCAAACAACATAATAGAGTGTTAAATAGATCTCTCCACTGAAGCCACATTGCTATGCTGCCTGAGTAAGTATAGGAAGCTGTAGAGCACTATTTTTCCCTCTGGCTTGGGGAGTTAATTGATCCCACAGAACATTAACTCATTATCTTCTGGCAGTCATTCTGTGTCAGATTACCATTGGATAATACAGGCATCATAGAAAGCTATTAGAAGTAGAATGGGTCAAACACTTCATGGAGCTTTCTGCATAGCAAATCAGCTCTGCTGTTCCCTAAACCCCTGTGAACACAACACCTCATTAAGCCATTTGACACCACCATCCTAAGAGTAGTCATTCTGCTACTTTGCAGGACATTGCATAGCAAGAGTCTCAGTGTTGCCATTTTCCAAATAATACACCAACTTAACTTTCTCAGGCAAGCAGTTCTGGGCTACTGTTTATATTCTACTGAATGTTCTTAACCTGCAATTTGTGACTATAGGTGTTTACAACTGAATGATAGTAACCACATTTGCTTCACTTGCAAATAGGTAGGCATGTGTCTGTGTAATTTTTGTTTGACTTACTGCAGGTTGCACATAGAATCTGAAAAGTTTGTAACATGTTGTATTGTGATTCAATGAACTGATAAATAGGGAATTTGGTTTCTTTTACAAATTCATTTTTCCTGACCATGGATATATTAAAACAAAAATTTCTCAGCAAAAAATTAAAAAATAAGGAGTTTGGCAGTAATTTAGTTGCTCTCTGGAAAATTATCTGGTTGGGGGGAAGGGCTGCTACAAGCAGAATGGGACTTCATGGATGGGGAGCTCATGGCGGCAGAAGAGGTACATAGGCATTAACAGCTCAAGCGTGTGGACGTAGAGGCACCAATATTTAAGCATGACTTTGATAAAGGATTAAGTGTGACTTGGGTGTGGTGGAGTGAGTCTTGGTATTTTTAGCATAATGGTTTTCTGAAAATTCAATCTTCAATGGGTTAGACTCTGCATCAATCTGTACAGTATATCACTAAGTCACATGCAGTGGGGCATGGGTAAAACCAGAGCTGTAAAATCTGGACTGGGCACAACTTGTGCAAATATTGCTGATCCACTCATTCCAGATGATCTTGTCTGGCTTTTACCTATCTGGTCTTGTCCTGTCAGTTCCGTTTTCAACCATGCCAAGGAAGGGTTTCAGAACAGACTTCCAGGAGTGGACCAGATATGTAAAAGTCAGACTGAAGAGGCAGCCAGAGTGACCGGACCAGCAGTATTTGTGCAAGTTGCACCCAGTATGGCCAGTTTAGCTTTTTACAGAACTGCTGTGGTTCAGGTCTGTCGGTCCAGTTTTTATCCAATCAATCTTTATTTTATACTGAAAGGTATGTGAGCAAACATGCCCATTTACAGAAACATCCAGTTTAGCATGAAAAGAGAACAGAACACTAGGTCAAACAATTACATAGTAAAATACAATATAAACAGGTCTAATACAGAGATCTTGAGGGATATACAGAAGAAAGGGGAAGCAAACAAAATAACAGTGACAAATTTAAAGCATGGGATATAGTTGGAGATACAATTCAGGAACATGAATGGTTGGGGGATGCGTTAAAAAGAAGTGCAAGGCCTGTAGCACCCAGATCCTGCATACTGAGCAGCATTGCTGCTACATGATCTTCCACGGCCCCAAACACCGGGTCAAGGATTGTGCACCCTGTCAATCCTTCAACCAGACTACATGGATTAGGCACCAGAAAAAGCCTGAAGCCCGCTTTCTGAAGAAGTGCCTAGCTTTGCGGGAAAAAATCTTCTTCTCCAACTCCAGAACCCAAAAAGAAGAAAAAGGACAAGTAAGGGCACCGACACTGGGATAGGTCTCCATCCACTTGGCAGTGACCATCGGGCATTGGGTCTCCACTTTGGTAAGTACCCCTACTGCCAGGTCTCCTACTGCTCCAGCAGACCAGACCACGGCCTCCCTGCCTGCTTTATTCACGGTGCAGTCCAGGCTCTTCTTGGATGATGGAATCCCTACTGTGCTCCTTAGGCCCATATCTTCTTCAGGGTCTATCGCCAGCAGCCAGGTCAATAAGTCTCTCCCCAGCCCCACCAAGGAGTGCATGGTCACAGCCAGTAAACTGGACTGCTGCGGCTAATAAATTGCTCCCCAGTTCCTCTGGGAACTGCACTGCTAGGGCTCTCCCATTGGGGTTGCAGTATACCCCCAACATCAAGTTGAGCCAGCTGCTAGACATGCAACAGTCTTTTGAAGGTTTCTCACTCCCACTGACACAACCAGACTCTCCGGGCTTGCCTGAAGATCCAGATCCTGAGGTGGCCACAAATCTGGAGGTTCTCCCTCCTTTGCTGGGTCAGTCTCTTGCTGATTCACCCACTGGGCCTGCTGTTAATTTCTCCAGGAACTTTCCATCAGGACCTCCTCAGCCCAAGCCCCCTTGAACAACCAGGTTCCACCATCTTGGACTCCATCTCCCCAGATGACAGTGGGTCTTCTGTCAGGTTCCACTCATACCCCAATGCCAAGTGACCCTTTGCCATGTGACTCTTCACTAGGTCAGGGTATATCTAGCACTCCAGCCATTCCTGAAATGCTGGACAGCCTTCCACCAGGCCCCCAGGCACAGAATCTTTCAGTGCCGGACATTCCTGTGTCTGATCCAATGCCATCTCCTTTGAATATCCCTACAGGACCAATGCCTGGTCCTTTTGGACCACCTGCTGGGCCTTCAGCTTCACCTCTAGCTGGACCTAGGGCAATGTTCCAGGCTATCCACCCCCACAACACCCAATGTACCCTTTGCCGGGGGATCCAATGTCTGGTCATCAACCCCATTATATACTGGAGTACCAGATGGTGACCTCTGCTCCTGCCTCCTTTCCAATCTCTAGATAAGCCTCTCCTGTGGATTACCACCTTTCTTAAGAAGGCTCCTCTAGACACCAGGTCAGGGATAAAATCCAGGACACTCCTCTAAAAAGGGTTCAGACTCCCAGCAGGAACTCTGTGGACTCTTACTTGTCCTCTAGCTCTTGTATGCATATACTGTACCTATAGAGCCTCAGCCTAAGGACTCCCTGAAGTCCCCTCCAGAATACCCTTCCTTTGCAGAATTCCTCATAACTATATAAAATGCCTGTGGCTGGGCTATCCAGGAACAGGACCCAAAGTGGAAAAGGCTTGTGGAGTATCTAGCCATGACTGACACAGCTCCTATGCCCATACTGCCTTGGACTGGGCCCCATAAAGACCAGATGTCCACTATATGGCAACAGCCTTCCTCCATTCTGGCTGCCTCAAAAAACACAGACAGGGTGTACCACCCCCCAGATGGGGTCACACACATTATTGGCCATCCTAATGCAGGCTCAGTTGTTATTGCACCTGCCCATGACCGGTCCTCTAAACCTAACATTTGAGCATATCTCCTCCTGATAAGGAGTCTAAGCAGCTGTACAATTTCAGTCGGAAGATACATTCCTCCTCTATTTGTGCCCTCAGGTCCCTTAATTATGTGGCTCATATGGTTTCCTATCAGAAATATTCTCTGGCCTAACTCGAGTCAAAGATGGAACCTATGCAGGACCAGGAGCTTAAGGCCAAGATTGCCAAGACTGTGAGAATGGCTGAAATCTTCTGTCGTCATGCTCTCTGTGCCACTTATGACACAGTAGACTCAGTTGCTCACACCACACCCACTGCTGTCTGCATTAGGTGACATTTGTGGCTCAGAATTGCTGGCCTGACACAAGACATCCAGACCCCCATCCTGGATGCCCCTTTCAGGGGATCTGTGTTACTCAGCGGTGACGATAAGGAAGGATATTATCACTGAATTGTAGGACTGAGGTAAATCCATCTGCAACATCCACTTCATGTACCGAGGGGGTTACAAAGACAAGCAGTCTTTTCTTCAGTAAAAGAGATGCCAGACCAAAGAGGCCCCTGCCAAAGGCCAGGCCAAATGCTTGTATCCAGCATCAGGAACCCCTACTCCCCTGCCAAGTCCCAGAAGCCCCCCGTAGGAGCTGCTGACTCCCTCGCCTCAGCATCCTGAGTTGTGAGGGACCCTCCCTGCCTCCTCCAGATCCTCTAGGGGAACCAGTGGGGGGGGCAGGAAGATTTGCCCTCCACCTTCGGGGGTCACAGGACATAACCACGGACTTTTGGGTTCTTCAGTTAATAGCAAGAGGTCACAGCATAGAGTTGCTAGACAGGTCTCCGAACAACCCCCCCAGGCCTCTCCCATTATTCTCCAAGGCACCTGTCTCTGATAGCGGATGAGATACAGGCATTTCTGCTAAAGTCAGTCATAGAGTTCATGGCGCCAGCACAGATAGGAAGAGGGTACTACTTTCATTTCTTCCTAGTGCCCAAAAAGAAGGGTGACCTAAGACCCATCTTGAACCTCAGCATGCTCAACCTGTACGTTGAGTAAAAGAGGTTCCACATGCTCACCATTCAGGGACTTCTACCTCTGCTGCACAAGAGCCATTGGCTTTGTGTGGTGGACATGCAGGATGCTTACCTGCACATCCCTGTCTTCAGGCCCACCTCCACTTTCCGCGGTTTGCCTTCCAGGTGGAACATTACCAGTTCAAGGCTCTTCCTTTTGGCCTATCCTCAGCACCTTGTGTTTTCACCAAGTGTCTAGCAGTGGTGGCTGCAGTCCTATGCCACAGAGGGATCCAATTGGGCCAGTATCTGGATGATTGGCTTCTATAAGCCCTATTACAGAGCAAACTGAGGAAGACCCTAATCCTCCACCCTGGACTTCTTTTCCAGACTTGGAATAACAGTCAACTATCCCAGGTCCCACCTCTCCCCTCCCAGTGCCTACAATTCATTTGGCATGGTGGTGGATATGGTCCAGGGCAGGGCTTTCCTCCCATTGGACAGAGTGGGGACCCTGCAGGAACAGGCCAAATTAGCGGCCAACTCACGCTGGACCACAGCCCAGTCAATCCCCCATCTTCTCAGGATGATGGCAGCTGCGATCCCTACAGTTTCTCTAGCCAGACTGCATATGAGGGTGACCCAATGGACTCTTCATGTCCAATAGGATCAGCGGCTGGACAACCTGGACCACAGAGTCCTAGTGTCCAGGTACAGGAATTGTCCAGTCTCTCCATGGGGGGGGGTCATATTTCAAATCCCTGCTCCTACCATGATCCTTACAATAGATGCTTCATGTCAAGGCTGTGGAGCCCACCTAGGAGACAATCAGACTCAGGGAACATGGTCTCAGCTGGAAGCATCTCTACACATCAATGTGCTAGAAATGAGGGCAGTACTGTATGCCTGCCAGGCCTTCCACCCTCTTCTATGTCTGGGGACACTCCTGCTTCAGACCGACAGTATGTCTGTGGTTTGGTATCTGAAAAAACAGGAGGGCATTCACTCATACCCTCTATGCTGGGAGGCAATGTGAGTGTGGTATTGGGCAGTCCAGCATGATGTCTGACTGACTGCTGTCCAAGTGCCAGGCATCAGCAACATCCTAGCAAAAAGTTTCAGCCACACCACTGTCAGGGCTTATGAGTGGGAGCTAAATCAAGAGGTGGTTGAAAGCTTATTCGACCTGTGGGGTTGGCCAGAGATAGACCTCTTCATCTCCTCATCCAATGCAAAACTGTCCAATTTTTGCTAGCTCTTTCCTGCGTATGGTGTTTTCTGGTGAGACACACTGTCTCTGTGCTGGAAGGGAGGTTACTGTATGCCTTTCCTCCCTTCCCAGTGCTTCAGATGGTTCTCCTGAAGCTACAGGGAGCAGGGGCTCACATGATTCCAATAGCCCCTCTTTGGCCTCATCAGATTTGGTTCCCTCTGCTTCAACAGCTATCGATGGAACCTCCAGTATCTCTGCCTCTCCACCATGATCTTTTGACTTTGAGCAGGGTAGACTGGTACATCCTGGCCTCAGATTCCTCCACCTGCATGTGTGGTACCTGTGGATTCATGTGGAATAACTCCCATTGTTATTTTTTTTACAAAAATTGTCAACTGTGTAGACACATTTGTAAAAAATGAATTATAATAGTGAAACTTTATCTGGACTGAGTAGTACAGTATGGGCTGCATGCCCATTGGCTCATCCTGTGAACCAATGGGTGTGTAGCCCTACCGAGCTGTCAGTCAGCGGGCGGCGGTGGCAGGCAGGTGGGGTACTGCGCCCGCTGGCTGATGGGGGAAGTGGGTGGTGGGGCTCAGTGGGGGTGGGGTGGGGTACACTAGACCACCAGGGATATTGGACTTGGGGGGGGTGAATGCCATTATAGATGCCCATTATCGGGCTCAGTGCAGTCCACTGGATCACCAGGGATATTGGACTGGGGGGTGTACTGTTGCCTGCGATCGAGTACATAGAGGTCCACTGGACCACCAGTGATATTGGACTTGGGGGGGTGACTATAGATGCCCGCGATGGGGCACATATAGGTCCACTGGACCACCAGGGATATTGGACTTGGGGGTGTGTGATTACAGATGCCCCCCCATGGGGCATGGGGGGCGCCGCCAGGTGCGGCAGGAACTCATGTGGCCACCCACAGGTGGCAGCTGCTGTGTTGCGCCCTGCAATGCGGCAGCTCACCTGTGGGTGGCCATCACTTGTTCCTTTTTTTGGGGGCGTAACTTTGTGCAGGCACAGGTAGGGGTTGCGCATGCATGACTCTGCACATCCGGGCTGAATATCGGGCTGTGTGGGTTATGCATGGCACGCCCACCTGTGCTCAGACACATTACTGATGCACTCCCACAGCATCATGATTTGTGCGGCGACTTTTCCCCTTTTTAATATTGCCGGGCGATCAGTGGGTTGTGCATGGTGCAACACTGTTGCGCCATGCGCAACCCTTTTGAATATCTGGGCCATGGTATGCACTTAAAAATGCCATACTTCAAATAAAACACAAAAACAAACAAAAAAATAAAACACCTTTTGGTTACTGGTTGCAAAGTACTACAACAGCTTCTTCTCTGTGTTGGGATCCTCAATTTCACCTTCTGAATGGGAGACCCATTTTCAGGATTTATTCTTTTCAAAAACTGAGTGGACAAAACAGGAATCGAAGTTGCACATGCAAAATCCATACAACTAATTTCCTTTTATATTTAAATAACATATATGTACTGCAATAAACAAAAGTAAACTGAGTAAAGCACCATGTCCTTATAGGAGTTTGGCTAATATATTCAAAATATCCTAAGAGGTAGTTCCTGGTTCTCCATAAGTTGTTTAATCATATTGTTCAGTCAAATGAAATCCCACAGTCATGGAAAGGAAACATTGTCTGCCCAATTTATAAAAAAGGGATCTCCAGCAGACCCATTAATATAAAGACTAATTAGTTTGATAGACATTGTAAAGAAACTAATTGCCCAGATAGTGCTTCAGCATTTAAAGAACTGACTCATCTCACAGTCAGTGTGAGTTTTCCCAGCATCCACTTAGATCACTTATGAAGTGCTTTTTATTAGCAAAATGCAACAATGCATAGAAGCTGTCTCACAGACGTAATGTCAGCAGGCAGGCAGGAAAAGACATCTTATGGTTCGTCTGGTTACCCACCATTTCTGATTAAGCAGGTGGTACTGTGGACTCAAACAGGATCATGGAGCTGGAGACACCAGAAACCTTTGATGTTGTTGCAGTTGCTTTTAAGAAGAGGAGAGGGCTATGTTAAGCAAACAGCAGAAGAAGCTTCACAGAGAAGAGATGGTGCAGAATTATGAAACCATGGTTTCAGTAGGATACAATATCCCAAAAGAACATTTGCATATGCTGTTTATGAGATGTGAGGAACTCCCCATTGGTGATACAAATAGGGAAGAAACTGAACAGCAAAATGATCATCGTGGTGCTGTGGCTCTGGGTTCCCTCTGATCTCGCTGTCCTCCTCCCAGGGACTGGACTCTGTGATGTCCCTTGGCACCCCAACACCCAAGGTCTGGTCCCTTTCAGTCACCTACTGTGGCTTAAGGTCCTGGGCAGTATCTTGGTCATTGGCTGCCAAATGAGCCTCCACGAGGTACTGTTTGCTTCACACCTTGCACTGGGCTCCTCTTTCCAGGCCAACTGCTTCAGGTATTCTGCAGTGTATTCAATGTAGATGGAAGCCATCTTCTTCCCTAACTACTGCTACACTGGCTTATACTTGAGAAAAAAACAAAAACAGGTAGGGAACTTTATACTGTAACCAAATTATATATATATTTTTTTAATCTGTTCCTTGATTGTGTGTGGATGGTTTACAGTTTATCAATCTGATACACTGGGCTCGAAACCACGGTTATGCCTGTGCCAACAATGCCTCGAATCGCAACAGTATGCAACCAGATCTCTTGGATCCCAATGCTGCACACCTGATCTGTCACGCACCCTCTCCTGAGGGTCATGTTCACTGAGCTCACATTGCACACCCCTAAATACAATCCGTGACAAGGGAGGGGGAACAGGGATACCCTCCTCATCCTTTTTGAATGCTCACTGAGGTCACGACTGCACCTCTGCCACGAGGATCTCAGGCCCTCCCTCTAACTCTGGACAAGGGTACAATGCCAGTCTTGTGTCTTGTGGCCAAGTATGAACCTTTCCTTGGCTATTACACACAGGAGGAAGACCCATGTATCACACTCTCGTTGGGATAGGAGCATAAAAATCCTGATTTGGCCCTCTCCCTACAGGACATGTAACAGCCTAGTTCAAAATCCCTGCAGACTCGTACAAGATTCTGGTATTCTTCTTATCTTTCCAGACGTCCCTACACACCTTCTCAATTTGGTTGCTTATACCCTTACAAAAAGTTATTTGGAATACCACTGTAATACCACTCATGTGCCATTGCAGTACCACTGTGATTACTACTGTGCTACCATTAAGGTTTTCATAGTATAACAATGGTTTGTTTCAATTCCATTGTGATACCATTGTACCACTGTCCTACCATATCAACAAAAATAATCAAAATTTAAACTACCATAGTACAACCATGGTACCACTGGGTAGTACCATTGCACATTTTGTAGCTCACCACTGAGTTGCCATTGTGGTGCCATGGTGTTGCCATTGTGTCACATTTGGTAAGGGTAGTGGCCCCTCTAAGCAAGTAACAGTTGCCACAGATTATTAAAAAACCTTCCACAGTCTCATATACATTATAAAGACTCTCACACAGGCAGAATTGCTTTAGGAAAACAAATGTTTTACTAAAAATATAGAGAATACTGGATGGGAAACTATGCACAACCAGTGTATAGTGTATAGTGGAACGTCGTTCTCCAACGAAATCGATCGTTTTCGAAACCTTGTAGTCACACACTAGTGACGTTCGCAGTACAACAGAATGATGTTTTCTACTGTACTGCGAACCTCACACTGTGTCCTCGAGCAGCATTTGACAGTTAGGGCTCACTCCATAGACAGGACACATGGCGAAAGCAGCAACATCGGGGGCAGTATTAATGGTTAGTGTGAAAACGTTCACAATGTAAATTCTTTTTTCCTTCTAGTAACTTTTTTTTTCCCCAAAAACAACTTTCCACCATACACTATAAAGAAAAGTGCATGGGGAACAGTTGACAACAGGGCATCTTTCACCTCGTTGGCACTATGACAACGGATTACCTCTCGAGCTGCGCTCGAGGTAATCCGTCGTCATAGTGCAACTGTAAGAATAGCCCTGTTGTCAACCGTCCCATGCACTATCCTATATGTTTTACCACAGAGGGTTTCTGATTCCCTCTGACCTCGAGAGTGAAATTAGAGAGGCCCATGGGAATCAGAATCCCGAGGTGGCAAAACACACTGGTTGTGCATAGAGTTGCTTATCTTGTATTTTTATAGTGTATAGTACTGTGTGAAAAATGTGTTTTGTGAGTTCTTTTGCTTTCAAAATGAAACTGACTCATGCAAGTCTCTAGAGGTTCTAGAATGCTGTTCTATCACAGTAGGGTAGAACAGCATTCCATGACATTGGAACTGTGGTAGAACAGCATCTTGAAAGGGATGGAATTCTATACAGAACAACACTCCACTATACACTATGATTAAATAAATACAGTTACAGCTTAAAGCATGTTAGAAAAATTTTGGTTACAGCATAAAACAAATGAAAATAGATATACAGAATAAAACACCCTAGACTGTCAGCTAAAGCCTACCTTAAGCAGGAAGATTTTCAAAGTCGAGAGAATCACTGATTTGCAAAATATTTATCTTGTCTGTAGCAGCCTTGTGGTCAGGAGAAAGTCTCCAGAGTGTCTTTTGTGTGTCAGGTGGAGTCCAAATGAAAAGTGTGTCAAACAGTAGCAAAATGGCAAAATAGCTCTGTGCTGGAGAGATTAAATACCCTTCTGAAATCTGCAGTGTCATCAATGTTTCCAGTCATAAGGAAAACATTATATTTCCCCACCAGTGATCCACAGAGCATGGTTTATGATAGTTCAGAAATAACCCCTTTGAAGTCTCAGGTTCTGACAATAACACACTGGAAGTGAATTTCAGACAGTACTGCTGGAATGGTCATCTGACATTCAATTCCTGGCTAAGCATCCCGTTCCCTCATAAAATGTGATACACTATAACAGTTCTGGGAGATCTCAAGCACTTTGCATCTGCAGTGCATGTTTATGGCAGGTAAATTGCTTTTGGCACATCTCTGTTAAAAAAAAAAGAACCTCGAGAATGAAATCTCAATTCCTGGCAAACAAGTGGCCTTCAGTTAAAAAAATGCAGTCCTTCTCTGCCCCTGAATTAACACTGGCATGGACATACACAGAAATCATATAAAATAATACATAGCCAAAATAGAGTTTGCAAATAATGATTGGCAGTTGGCTAGCTTGCAACATGTAGTACCATTATTTCACTCGGCCTTAAAAACCTTAAAGTTTTCTTCTCTTCCAAAATGGGTAGAATGGAGCTCATGAGCTTTGATAAGCAGCAAGATAGAAACAGAGAAACATAGACTTTGTTGGCAGATAAGGACCGCTTGGCCCACCAAGTCTGCCCATTTCCCTACGTATTGGATAAGCTGCAGATCCTAGTTAACCAACAACCTACTTCTTCCTTCCCCCCACCAGAACTGCCTTATATCTGTCCCATGCATTCTTGAATTCCCCCACTGTTTTTGACCCCACAATCCACTCAGAAAGGTCATTCCATGCGTCCACCACCCTCTCTGTGGAAAAATACTTCCTCACATTGCCCATGAGCCGTCCCCCTCTGTCTTCAGATTGTGTCCCCTTGTTCTTGCACATCTCTTTTTTCTGAAAGATGCTACCCTCTTGGACTTTGTTGATTCCCTTGAGGTACTTGAAAGTTTCTATCATGTACTTACTCTCCCTCCTTTCCTTCAGGGTATACATATTAAGGTTGTCTCTCTTTGTATGGCTTCTGTTGCAGACCCTGCACTATTTTAGTTGCCCTCATCTGGACTGCCTCCATCCTGTCTATGTCCTTGCGGAGATGGGGTCTCCAGAACTGCATGCAGCTCTCCAGATGGGATCTCACCAACTGTCTATACAGAGGGACAACAACCTTTTGTTTTCTACTGGTGATACCTCTCTCTATACATCATAAGATAGCCCATTTATAAAATCATTTTTCTTAAATGTTGTCTCCCCCCAAAGTTATATATGTAATACTAGACACATTGTTCTTTTTGTATTAAGAGGAGTGGTGCCCTCAATGTTTTCAGCACTGTTGTGTGCTCTTTGACAATTAACTATATGTGAATGTTTTTTACAAAACAGTAGACATAAAGTTAAAAAAAACCTTAAGATGTAGTTCTAAGTGTGGCCTTATGCATTTCTTCACTGAAAACATTTTCCAGAAATTTATACTAGTAGAACTAAATAAAGGGGAATTCTGTTTTCTAAGCTCCATATAGTAAAACATCACTAATCTGTATCTCACAGAGGGTCATACTGACAATGGGAAACTAGTTTCAGGGACCTGTCTGCAAAGAGAATGCATCAGCCTTTTGGTAAACCCAGTTTGAATGATACCAGAGATCACCTTCCCTTATTTTTGTTCCTCTCATTGGTACTCATGTAGTGCATACTGTCACAAATCCACTCTGGGGGTCAAGTCCTCTGCTCCCACAGTACCCACCCTTCAAGTGCGATTCATGAACAGGGGACAAACAAGGATACCCTCCTGTTTGTTTTGGGTCCAAGCAACTACCAGTCTCAAGTCCTGGAGTCAATTATGAACTCTTTTTACCTTGCACACCCAGGTAACAGGTCCAAATATCACACTGTCTTCGGGGAAAGCAGCGCAATATCCTTGGCTCAGTGGGCATACAACCAACCTGGTTCACCCCTCTTTGGACTCAATTGAGATGCTGGTATTTTTCTTACCTTGCTGGATCTTTACATAGATCCTTGTTAGCATGGCTGCATAAGGTGACACAATAAGCATTTAACAGCTGTGTTAGAATATTAAGACTGTTCCACCATTCACACACAAAATGAACATGTCTTGAGCAGCATTTTAAGGAAAAACAGAGTTTAATAAAGTTAAAAATAGTAAATAAAATACAGAACATAAATACATTAAGGGTACAGTCAGAAAATAAATGGGCAGTTATAAACAAAGTGCCTTGCACTGAATAATTAAGCCTACCCTAGTTCCAGTTGGTAAATAAATGGAATGAAATTACCTAGTTTTGCAGATGTGTCTCTTAGAAGTTCAGAAACAAAGATGACTCTAAAAAGTTCAGAAAACAGTGCCAGTCCTTCCAACAGGCTTCACCAGTATCAAAGAGTTAAAGTCACACCCTCCTTGTGATGTCACTGCTCTGGTTGTTGGTATGAGATCACACTTAGTCCTGTAATTAATTTATTAATCACATGCCACTGCACACTGCCAAACATTTCAATTAGAAAAAAATATATACGTCCTAATTAATCATCTACAGAGCATGCTTTATGGCAGGTCACAATATCCCTTTGATCTCTCAGGAAAACATTCTGAGAACCACCTCTCAACATTGTGAGATTTTTGACATAGACTAACTGGGAAGAATTCTCCCTCCTATCACCTCATAAAAAAGGCAATATTTTCACTTGAAAGCATCAACTCTCTGAGAACATGACTTTCATGATTTCCACAAAGGTTTTTGTCAGGCATGTGTTAGAGTCTTTGAAGTTAGCTGTTTTCTTTCACTCAGAGAGGACAGTACATTTTCAAAAATCTAATGTCCCTAGATGCTTTGTGCTGACTGCCATGTTTCACAAGCATAATACAAAAACATATATTTTATAGCAAAATATAATAAAAATAATAACAAGCAGACAGCTGTTATGACACATACTAGTACCAAATCAGTAACCTTGAGAGGTGTGGGTGGTGGACCACTTTGATATACCTCTAAATCCCACACATTACTTGGCCACAGGTGATGCTGGAGATGACACAGTCTGCCTCCCCACCCCCAAAGGGAGAAGTGTATCTCCTTTGTGATACACTGGCTCTTCGCCAGATCAGCGAGTAAGATACTTGAGTGTACTCATGAACCTACATCCTCAGGATGGCAGTCTAATATTCATGTATATCCCCATAGTTTTCTTTAAATGGCTTGCTTGTTTGGCATGGTATATTGGGCATATTTGAATACCTAGAACTAAACATATTGCTTCTTTCATACACTTCAGTGTTACTGTTGAAGTCATCATTTCACACTCCTCAACAAACCCAATGTCAGAAATAAGAATGGTGGATGCAGGGCTTTCTTGGAGGATACTGACCTGAGGGGCAAGTTAAGGCTCAAGGCATAGCTGAGGGCTTTCAGCTTTCTACAGTTTATTAGCATTTTGGAATGGCCAGAATCTGAGGACTTTATTATTAATTTTTATTTGTCTGAAACTTTTAAAACCTTTTAGAAGGCTGCAGCATCATAGCTCATCTCATGTTCAATGTGAGTTTTCCCAAAAGTGAGAGGAACTATGAGAGATTATTTAACGCAGGCCTATCTGTGACATTGAAATGGAACTTTCACAAAACCACTGCACACTTTTACTATCAAAATTACAAAAGAAACTGCACTGAGAAATGACTGGTGCTATCAACTTAAGACACACAGCAAAACAAAAGGTCAGCACCCAGTCAGGTCACATATGGAGTGCTCTGCATTAGCAAGGTGCAACTGTGTATAGGAGCTGGCTCACAGATATAATGTCAGCAGGCAGGCAGGAAAAAAAATGTTTTGTTTGGTTACCCACCATCTCTGATAATATAATAATAACGTCCTCAGATTCTGGCCATTCCAACATGCTAATAAATCGTAGAAAGCTGAAAGCCCTCAGCTATGCCTTGAGCCTTAACTTGCCCCTCAGGTCAGTATCCTCCAAGAAAGCCCTGCATCCTCCATTCTTATTTCTGACATTGGGTTTGGTGGGTAACCAAGCAAAACATAAGAGTTTTTTTCCTACCTGTCTGCTGGCAATATGTCTGTGAGCCAGCTTCTATGCACTGTTGCACTTTGCTAATAAAGAGCACTTCATATGTGACCTGATTGGGTTCTGACCTTTTGTATTGCTATACGTTTTCTATCCATTGCACAGATTAGACGCTTCCAGAAGGATGTCATTGTGTTGCGTGTAGCAATTTTGTGCATGTGCTATAACCAGTGTGCCTTGGGAAGATAACCTCAGCCTTTTGATTTCCAGCTGTGGTGCAGAGAACAATTCCTCAGCAATCCTCAATCCACTTCTGTCTTTTATGTGGTCTCCCACCTCCTAACACTAGCCCGTGACATGGGCTTCATCGATTGAGTGCTATTTGAGATGGTGACTCAATTCCAGCACATGCCGATGGGGCTACCAATGAGGAAGGATGGCCGGATGGGGGAGGTTCACGCATCTCGTGACAAGACGTCACTATATGTATATGCATGTGGGGAGGGAGTGAGCATGACAGAAGGGAGGGTTGGTCTGGCATGGTTGGTGTGGGTCTGCCTAGCTGGCCTCATAGCGTGATGGGTGGGTGGCTGCCTAGAGCTGCGAGGGTTCTGGGTTCGGGTCTGGGCACACCTACATTTTTGTGTGCCCACACCCCAATTGTTTTTATTTAAGAATTTGTACCCCCCCTGACATGCACCCCCTCACAGAGTTGAGAATTCTGTAGTAGGGGAGTGCAGGGGGTGCAGTCCCCCACATATCAACCTAAAATCTAAGTCCCCAGCACCCTTTTTGCTGAGCGCCAGGGGTGCACATCGCCAAAATTAATTTTCGGTGATGTACGTTCACCCTAATGGTGATTGCCTTTGTGTGATCGTCATTATCACATGGAACCCTGCTAACCCTTCCATCTTTGCCTGGCCCCTGTAACCCACCCTGTACTTCTCTCTATGTGCTCTCCCTCTCAACAACCCTCCCTTCCTGCTCCAGTTAATCACTCTCTCCCTCCCTCCCTTTCTCCCTTTGAATGCTGTCCCTCTGCATGCTCTACTTTCCACCAACACTCCCTTCCTGTCCCAGCATCTACAGTCACTCACTGCCTCCCTCTGCATGCTTTACTTCCCACCACTCCTCCTGGTCCAGTGTAAATTCTCCCATGGGGACTTACCTTTGCTCCCACTTGAGAGCCCCACAGGCAATGCCAGTCCTCTTTTACTCTCGAAATGCACTACAAACTCCACAGCAGTTGCTGCATTCTTCCATCTGCTGCTTCCTTGGCCCCAGACTGTGGCAGCTTTCCAGGATGTGATACTCTTCTGGCAGCCCTGGACTGCTGCAACAGTGCTGGAGAATAGAAGCGCAGTGCATCTCTGGCATTCCACAATGCCCAAACTTATTTTTGCACCCAGAGCCAGTGGTGAGGGGTGTTATGTGAGCCAGTGGTGAGGAACGTTATGCCAACATGAATTTGGCTCCCAGAAATGAAGCAGACATGGAGCAGCAGGGATGACCAAAACAGTATCTTGTGAACGGGGAGCACCAATGATTTTCTGAAGCATCACAATGTACTGCACAGCTCTGAACTTGCTTCCAGGAGGTAGCCCATATTACAGAGTTCCTGATGGTGCTCACATGCCCCCCCAATCAAGCCCCACCTGCTCTCACTGTGTGTTCTCTTTTCCCTGCCCCAGTCCCAGCAAAGCTAAACCCCTCTCCCTTCCTCTACATCATCGGTGGCCATCCTGTAGCAAGGGAACCACAAGGTGCTCTCGAAGCTGTTTCATGTGGCTCTTGAGAGACTTGTCAATTACATGTCAAGTACATGCCACAGTCTTTTAAATTTGAGAAATATCAAAGTACAGGAGCTGAAAACGCCCTAGGAGCTCAACAAACTACTTTTACTAAGCCTGCAAGCAAATCTAAAGCTCCAGAGCTGCTATGAATACTTATTTTAAAATTACAACTTTTTTTTAAATACTGTAACTTAATAAAATAAAGTTATTGACTATTGACTATCACTATGTAATTATGTTTAACCCTTAGGCTGCCAGAAGATTAAAACATATAGGTTTTTAGGATGTGTATACACGTAGGTGGCACAGCAAGGGTTAAGTCCTAGACATTGCTAAATATGGGTAAATATGGGAATGATAAGGGCCACATGTTGTTGTGGCTCCTGCCTTACTCAGAAATTTAAATGTGGCTCATGACCCCAAAAAGGTTGGACACCCCTGCTCTAGATGGTCTCCCTTCTGCCAGTCCCATTTCACAACAATGCCACCAGTACTGGCAATGACCAAATAGCCCTAATGATTATATTCCATTGCTGCAGGTTATGGTATCCAAACTGCCCCCGACTCCCTAATTAGACTGCTTCTGTTAGCCTTCTGTTGCTGTCACCAGTGGCTGTGTGAAAACAGCCGAACCCAGCAGTGGAGATGGTAAACACGGGTAAAAGTGCCAGGAGGTTGACCAATCAGTGACATACTATTGTGCATACTTCACTTTCGCCTTTATCGTTCCTTCTACACAGCTTCTCAAGTATCGTATGTCTTTATTCTCTTTGAAAAAATCCAGTTCTTCTGCTTTTATTGCATTACTATTGGAAAAACAGACCACTGTTTGTAACCAGCTCTTGTTTTAGATGTTTTTATGTTATTTGCAGTAATTAACCCAACTGATGAAATTATGTTTATTTTGGTATTCTCTTGGGATTTACTAGTCAATAAACAGGTTGTCCGACCAATCAACATACATATTTAAATAGATGATGTTGGCAAAATCATTATAATATAGAGGATAATGTATGGTCCTCTATCGTTAACCGGTCAGTTAACAGTCGAGAGGTTGCCAGGGTGACCATGTAAACCTCGAGGCGAAGCTCGAAGGTTCACGTCACATAACGGCAACCTCGAAACGACAAAATTGACCGATTGCCGATCAGAAGGACCATACAATTCCTATAGTGTATGGTCCCTATCAAAAAAAAAAGGGCTTACGTTTTTTAAAAAGTACGCTGACCCTTCGAGTCATCACGTCGGTTTCCTTCAGTCGGTTTCGATAACCGAAAAAAGCGTACTGTCGCAGACCACTTTCGCTGTTGTTAACCTATCGATGGACGTAGGATCGATAGGTTAACAACATATCGTCACATCGATAGGTTAACAACCTTAGGAAATGATGATTTCCTAAGGTTAACAGCGTTCTAACATACATTATAGTAGAATTATGAGGTATCTTTGGATAATTAAGAATGGGAACAAAGGGTGCTCTACGTGACCCTAAAATCATATCTTCTCAAACTGTAAACGAGAAATTAACAAAAAAAGACATAGAACTGAAACCATTTGGGAATACTGTCCTTATATAAAAAAAACTCCTTCTACCCACTAGTGTCTCAAAGCATCACTTACTTTATGTGCCTCCATGTCGGTAGTGCTCTGAGATGTCCATTAAGCTGCTCTGTTTCACCCGATGGATGTTCTGTGGCATCCTCATGTTTAAACCCTTGCAGCCAGCCAATTATCAGATACCTACTTGTTTGATGTCTCCCAATGTTGGGGGGGGGGGGGCAACGTTACTGTCCAGTTTAAAGAAAAATGCCTTGTCACTATAGGAAATTAACCCCTAGGCACCCGTAGCACTCCTGAGAAACTGGTAGTGCAAGGCTGACTTGGTGAGTGCGGCATTATCCCTGTTTTGCGCAAAAGCCACTTATTTTTTGGAGAAATCAAAATAGCAGTTCTGTGCAATAGTAAGTCCTGCTATGAAATACTGCTTTGTTTTTGTCAATGTTTGCTTGCTCACCGAATCGGAGGTAGTAAATGCTGCGATGCAGAATCAGAAAATCGGAAGTTCCAACATTACCAAAGAGACTTATTTGCGAACATATTTGTGATAAAGCAATGCTCTTCTGTGAAAAAGTAAGGCAGCAGTTATTTCCTAAACAGTATTTGGATCCATGCTTTAGTCTTACATTCTTGCTTTCTTACTTATTTTTTTGAGTCAGAGCCTGAGGGAAAGTTCAAGTGCTGGGGGAAAAAAACAAGTTGAACTGCAAGTCTATGTGTTAGGAGTGATGTTGCCACATTGGAGCAGATTTGTTAAAAAGCAGGGCTCTTATTTTCAAGAGTAAGCTGATAGTTCTTGTATAGTCTATAAAAGAATGCCTACTTCTGTCATTGGTTTTGTTTGCACACTAGTGGGGAGAGTTGTAATGCAGGGGCAGCAAACAGAGAAACGGAAGTTCTTTCATTATGATTTGCCCAAAGTGGACCCCCAATTCAATCAAGACACCACACTGTTTTTTGGTATAAAAAAGGGCCGCAGCTCTTTTTGCTTAAACAAAATTGCATACATTACATGGGACACTTGGCTTTTACGAGTCTAATAAGTACATCACAATTTTACAGATATGCACTTTACATATATTATATACATACACCAAGCTATACAGAAAATTGTAACATATGTACATTACGTGTCCCATCCCGTAAGACCCCTTGGGCAGCCCTAATTCATGTACTGCTGAAACCCCAGCTCCTTCATCCTCTTGTTTTGAGGGATCTGGCCCTTTGTCCAACAGACCAGTTGAGGCCGTGCCTTTCATGACAGTTCCCCCTTTCAATTAGGGCCTCCTAGCCCCTTGACGAGAGCATGCCCACCGGGGCCACACTCCTCTCTTGAGTCTTGGATCCCAGCATTTCAGTGCATGCCCAGCCTGGGTGCCTTCCTCTCCCGATCCTCCGAGGCATACCCGTCCTAGGGTCGTGCCTCTCCCAGGTGACACCCAATCGCAGCTCTTCTTATGTCCGGAGCCTCTACCAGGGTCAGCCATGAATTTACTACCACTTCATACTGTGACAACCAGTATCTCCACTAATGCCCAAGGGATCTTACTTTTCCCAAACAGCACTGTCTGCAGGAAATCGTTAATGTATTGTTAAGGACATCGTTCCCATCCCTGATAAATGAACCCCATCCCGGCTATAAAATCCCATATCTGTTTTTGTAATCAAGAAGTGCCTGATTACCTCCACGCCCAGTGAGGCTGCAAAATGGGACACCTCCCTATTCATGGACCTCCGCACTTTATCCATAGCCCCTGCCTTTCGCTCACCACGCCAATGCAGGCGTGGTAACATTCGTGACCATGCCAGAATGGTGCGAGGCAATAACTGTTTTAAGCGGGACAAGTCCCTCTTCATATCCTCAATTAATCTCTTTGCCCCTAGGGTGACCAAGTCATTCCCTCCCAGGTGAATCACCAGCACGAGCGGTGGTCAACAAAGTAGACCCAATGCAATGATTGTTTTACACAATGCCCCCCACCTCATCCCCCCTTTTCCTGCCCATTTTATCACAGCTCTACTTCTTGGAATGTGCAGCTGAGTTGTATATGGCCATGTTTTCGCCCTCCTGTACGCCTCCCTCACGTGCGAATGACCCACGATCCATATCTGAGGGGATGTCGCCGACATGACTGTAAAACAAAATTAGAAACATGTGAGTGTTCTCGGATTTGAACTATCAGTCCCAACTTGTGCTGGGTTCCCCAACATCACTTGCTGCTGTTCTTTGCTGAGGCCTTATGTAACCCATGTACGCTTTTGAAGCCCATCTGCCAACCCCTTTTATCTGATCCTCATTTGAACTGCACCTGGCTGCCTCAGTGGCTGCTCCGATTCAGAATGAATGGGTGTTATATGAAGTCAGGTTTTTCCCAGCCATCCATAAACCCTTTCGTAGGACCGCAGTGAATTGCCATCTTGTGACCGCTTTTCCATCCCCGTGCACAAACAAATGCCCTGTTCCAGTAGGACGACCTGCCAAATACTCCTTCATTGCCATCCATGGGCAGATATTCCCAGGTGGGGCCTTAAACAGCGTAATCATAGCCTGGGGGCCGCACTGGTTAGTTTTTGATTTTCGCAGCTGAAGACACAGTCTATCTTGCCAGATGACGAAATCACTCAACTGGAGATTGGTGTTCTGGCTCGGTGAGTTGGACTGTGGTACCAACTCAGACATCAAGAAGGCCCCAAAAAATGCACATGTGTATAGGGCCCTGAAAAGCTTGGTTTCATAGCCAGAGCTGCAAGTGACCGCCAGTGCTCTCAGGAGGTTGGACAATTCAGGTAATCCTATGGGCTTCCTTGTGTCCACCTTTTTCCCTGCGAGTCTAGACATGCCCTGCACCATTTTCTTTGTAATGAAATTGTTGGTTGGGTCGGGGAAACCTTCGTATTTCCGAAGAAAGGCAATGCCTGCTAGTTGGAGGTGTATAGCCACCGGGGATTTTCCCCGGCATTCTAAGTGTAGGATGTAGCTTTGAACTTGTCTCTGGGTATTGTGTAGTTCCATGCTTACCTCATGACCACAAAATTGCTGGAAAGATTCATAGCTACCTACATACTTCCTCCATGTCGGGGGGGCCACAGCGAGCTGTACCAGTTGCTGCAATCTTGGTTCCCTAGTCTCTAGACTGCTTCCGGTATTTTTGTTGGGAACTGGTCCGCACACGGGGCTAACTGCCTGAAGTGCTCGAGCTGAAATCGAGACAGGGCATCAGCTATAACATTTTCTTTTCCTGGCAAATGCGTGCCTTAAAAGAGATGTTGTACCGTAAGCAGCATAACACAAAGACCCGCAAGACCTTCATCACATCTTCCGAACGAGATGTCTGTGAGTTCAATATGTCCACTGCTGCCCTGTTGTCTGTGTGAAACTGCACTTTCTTATTCTGAAGTTTGTGTCCCCACACCCTTACGGCTACCATGATGGGGAACAGTTCCAAAAGGTTGATATTCTTTGTGAGTCCCTTCAACACCCACTCCTGTGGCCAGTGTCCCACAAACCATGCTCCCTGCCAGAATGCCCCAAAACCAATGCCCCCTGAAGCATCGGTCACCATGTGCAGGTCCAAAAATTGGTCTGCTGGTGTCTGCCAGATGGTGATACCATTGAAATCTTTCAGGAAGAGTTCCCAAACCTGTAGGTCTGCTTTTATGCCCTGTGTCTGTCTGATGTGGTGATATGGTTTTAAAGCCCCCCCTGTGGCTGATGCCATCTGCCTAAGGAATGGCCTGCCTGGGCGAATTGCATGGCATGCAAAATTCAAGTGGCCTATAACAGATTGCAGCTGTTGTAGGGTCACCTTCTTTGCCTTTCCCATCTCACCCAACATTTTGCACAAAAGTGCCACCTTGTCTTACGGTAGCCTGGAAACCATAGCCTCAGAGTCTATTTCTATGCCCAGGTATGAGAGACAAGTTGCCGGGCCCTCCGTTTTTTCCCCGGCGAGAGGGACACCATAATAACCCATCAGTGAGGTGAAACCTTGCAGCATCTCCCCACATGTGGTCCCCCCCTTTGGCCCCATAAATAGGAAATCATCGAGATAATGGACTACATGTATGTTTTTTGTGTGTTCTCTGGTGGTCCACTCCAAAAAGGTTGAGAATGCTTCGAAGGCTGAGCAGCTGACAGAGCATCCCATAGGCATAGCCTTGTCCATATACCATCAACCTCCCACTTTGAAACCCAGTAAATCCTGGTCACTTGGATGTACTGGTAGCAGACAGAAAGCGGATTTGATGTCGCTCTTTTCCATCATTGCCCCTTGGCCTAGCTGTTGTATGTGGTGCAGAGCCACATCAAACGTTGTATATTGCACTGTGCAATCCTCCAAGTTGATGAAGTTGTTTACTGAATTACCTTTTGGGTAGGACAGGTGATGAATGAGCCTATATTCCCCCGCTTCTTTCTTGGGAACCAGCCCCAATGGGGATACTCTGAGGTTGTGCACTGGGGGGTAATCAAATGGTCCAGCCACCCTGCCTGCCTCCACTTCCTTAGCAATTTTTCCCTCCAGGATGCTGGGAAGCAAAATTGCAGACTTGAGATTGCGTGCTGTGGTTTCTACCCTTGGGCCCTTGTATGGTATCCTAAAACCATACTTGAAACCATCGTGTATATATTTTGCAGCTGATTTTTTGGGGTAGCAGTCGAGCCAGGGGCCATCCTGTCTAATCGTACTGGTGAGTTAGCCAAATTTCCTGGACCCTTTCCTTTTAGCTGCTTGCTCCTCGATGTTTGATGTCCTGGGGATTGGCGTGTACATTCAGAGAACCTTTGCTCTCCTTCGCATGACTTGCAGATGTGCCCGTACTTACAAAAGGAACGAAAACATTTCCCTTTATTGTAGTCGTAACAGGCCTTCCTCCCTGCCCCTTTTCTCTGCTCTTTCCTGTGTTCTCCACCCGTTTGCCTTGCAATAACATGACCACTATCCGTATATGTCACAACATTAGGCCGGCCACGCGTCATATAGCGAACCCACAGGTCTATGTGTGTTTTCCCATTTGAGATTGGGTTGCCTAGATAGTTTTAGACAAAATTGCTCATCGTATTTTAACCATGCATGTCCATCAAATGAGAGGTGTGCAAATTTTATGGTATCCCTGTATTTTAAAAGTGCAATTAGTTTATCAGGGTGCTTCATCCCATAAGCTGACATAAATATGTCAAAGGCGGCTGCCCAATTCTCAAATGTGAAAGGTACCTTTGGTCGCCGTGGCCTCTCTTGTTTATACCCTATTTCATCGCTCACCTCCGGGATTTCCCTATGCAGTAAAGAGAACATGTCTATGAATTCCCCTTTCCAGATTTTCTCCCGGACAGTGTCGGATAAGTGATCCCCCAATGGGTCTTCTACCCCAACATACGCCCAATGCTCTGGGGATCCAGATACTGCGCTGGTTGACTTATCCCCCATTGCAGTATTTGGAGTGCTATCCATGCTAGAGGCTACAGTCTCTTGATCTTGTGAGCTTGGTGTCCTGTTCTCTGTGTTAGTTGGGAGGGGTTGTAATGTGGGAGGCCCAGCACCTGTCCATACCTGAACCGCTGCCCTTTTTGCATTACCCCCTTCCCCCCTATCCCTTTGGGAGAAAATGGAGTGAGGCTGGCTCGAACGAGGCTCAAACACCATGGTGTTCTGTTGTACACTTCCTTTGTGACTTACCTAGCTGCATCAGTTCCTGCCATTGCAGATTCGGTCAAGTGGTGTGTCCCTAAGCTATAATCCTCTCTTGACCCAGCAGCCCCGGCTGTGCCCAGGGAGGTACCCTCACCAGGTTCATTAGTTGGAAATGCCCGGGGCCCCCCAATGGTGGGGGGCATTCCACCCTGCAGGGTTGTTGTGAAACCAGGAGGTAAGGAGCCCCAAGGGGTCACTGCTGGCCAAGTGATGGGCATATTGCCTGGTGCCCCATACAAAAAGGGCCACATAAAGAGGTTATGTTGCCATGTTTCATGCCCTGGTATCACCAGCCCGGGATTGAACCCTGGAGCCCCCTGGTGCCTTGACTGGTTGCTTACCTTTTGCCCCCTTTTTCTTCCTAGGGGTTCCTTACCGACTGTTTTTTGGCCATGTCCTCCCATCCTGTCCCCCTTGCACCCTGCCCTCTTCCATTTACGTTCCCTTATCTTTTTGGCCTTGACCATGTCCTCAAGGTTCTTTATCCCTTTCTTATGCCTTGCTTCCTCTGTTGTCGATTCCAATGGCAGCCTTTCTATGCTGTCACTGTATTGTGCTCCCTCACTATCAGATTCAGACCACACTAAATCTATTGATACATCGCTGGCCTGATCTCCCTCATACTCACCCCTCTGTGGCTGGGCCACTGTTACTTGTTCCACTTCTTTGTTCTCCTCTCTTGGTTGTGCCCTAGGTGCATTCCCCTCCGCTCTGTTCTGTTTTTTCTCCATCCGCTTTTTTTCCGCCTCTGCCACTGGTGAAGACTTGCACTTAGTCTGCCTGCCCTGCCCCTTTTTAGCAACAGATTTTTTCTGAGCCATGGATTCTAACCATCGGGCCGATGGCTGGCTACGCCTAGGCTGCCGCCCCACATCATCCACTGGTTCTTGTGGCCTGTGTTCTGGCATGTTAGGGGGTCTGCCACTGTTTTCTGTTGCCCGTTTTGATGGGCTACTAGTATTTCTGGTTCTAACCTGGACATGGTTGACAGCCAATCAGATCCCCCAATGTCCTTAAGGCGTTGCAGGGCCTCGCTGAAGGCTTGGTCTTGCCCTTGCACTGGGATAGCTTGTGCTACATATTGTGACTGGCTTCCCGGCACCGTAAGGTCTTGACCGGTGCCCTGCACCTGCATGGAGGTTTGGGTGGACTGGTTGTCCAGAGAGTGGTTATTCTGTATTTCGGACATTTTAGCTATTGATATTAAGAGGCAAGGCAGTGTTCAATGATGCAATACCTATGAGACAAAACATTAGTTAATACACCTTCATCTTGCCCTTTATAAGTTAACGTTCTACCCCATATCCTCTCTCTAACTGAATGCCCTATCCTAGCCCATCTGTATTTGCTCCAGGCTCCTCTTGTCGCTGTACCCCATCCTGTTAGAACTAAACCATGTTGACTTCCCCCCCTTAGAGGACACTTTTCAGAACCAAAACCATATTAAAAAGGGGCAGGGCTACCGGGGAAATTCTGAAATTGTGTAGAAAAACAGTCTAGATGAACAAGAATTCTCATTAAGCCTTTTTTTTTTTTTAAAACAATAACTTATTTCCTGAACATAATTTCCCCTGGACTAAGATGTTTATGGTGCTCTAGAGTGCCATTTTCGAACATTACAAGTCTGTTATTGCTCCACCCAAGCAGACAGGAAGGAAGCTTTAACAAGAAGAAAAAAAAAAAAAAACACAAATTGTGCCACTCCCTCTCTATACAGCTTCACCTAATGATTAGTCTGTGTGTTTCTACCGCAGCAACAGACCCCACCCTCAGCCAGCAAGAAGAGAAGGAAAGAAAGAATGTTTTTTCCCCTCAATACCAGGCTGTGATATCTATCTAGGTCACAAATGTACATGCTCGTTTCCTCATTCGGGCACACAAACAAACAGGGATAGTGTACTACATGACCGAACCTCGTTTACAAAGAAGAGCCACTGCACAACATGAAGCGTAAGAATTTCCACATTACCAAGGAGAACATGCCCAGTCCTGAACAAACCACTAGGCCTTTTTTTTTTTTTTTGAGAACAAAACATCTGGTGTCCACTCCAGAACACCTCCACTTGCTCCAAGTCAGGAAAAACCCCACAACAACACCCTTTCCACGGCAATAGGAATGAGCCAGGCAACAACCCCAAACTCGGGAAGAAAACTTAAAACTGCAAAGATTCAACTCCCAAATACTTACACCACAGTGCGATCATACGAGCAGGCTACAAGCCCACTGGAGCTTGCACTCGCACTGTCATGTAGGGGGTCTCCCTAAGTCCAGGGCATTCCAGAGTAAAAAATTACGAACCACGAGGTTCTCAACATTCCAGGCCCCGCGACACACAAGGCAAGAAAAAGGGGGCAGCCACTCCAAAATCGGAGCCAACCTACCGACACCCCAACAGGGGAAAACCTGAGGAGCCAAAAACGGCTCCAAACATTCAACTTGCCACGGGAAAAGGATCGCTTATTTTTCAAGATGCCCAAACTTGAGACAAAATTAACAGAATGGGTTAACTGCAGGCCAAAGCCCCCGGGGCAAAAACAGGGAGGGGGGCCACGAGGAGAGAGGCGGGGCGGGGAACCAAAAGCCAAAACAAAACTACCAAAGAAAAGAACCGGCTGGAAACGAAAGACACCAAAGGGGAACTAGAAAAAACACTGGGAAAAGCAAGGCTGTGGAAAGAAGGTGCAAACGAGACGCAAAATGGGCGCCATGAGCGGCAAGAAGAAGGGAGGCGGAGAATCAGGGCCACCACAAACCGCAAGCCAACATCCAGAAGAAGGGGAGAGAGCCGTAAACGGAGGAAAAACTCCACAGGGAAGACTCACTGAGAAAAGACCCCCGCAGGGGAACCTCTCTGAGGCCGGGGGAATGCCAGAAACCACGAGGGCAGAAGCCCAGCACAACCCCTGAGCCCAGCCAGCACCTGGCGAACAGACCAAAACAAAAGCAGACACACTTACCCTCAGGATCCGGAGAGGCAACTCGAGCGGGGCGTAGCAAAACGACCGCGGAAAAGCAAAGCAAAAAAAAAAGGCAAACGATACCGAACCCACATGGCGACAAACGGAGCGAAACAAAAAAGGCCGGATGCAAAGCTGAGAGAAGCCGATGGCGGGATGCAAGCAACTTCTTCTTCTTGTTGGAGCTGTTCCAGGAGGGCGAGATCCCCTGGGACAGCTCCTTTTGAAGCCCTCTCCTGACCCTCCCTATGGGGAGGGTCTTGGACAGCCCTATCCGAGGAGCTCCTCGGATTGGGCCACCTGCTCGGGGGGGCTGCCTCCTCCAGACGGTGGGCGGCCCTCCTAGCCCACACCCTCTTGGGTGCCGTTGGCAATTTGCGCCCCCGGTGAGAGGCCGGTGGGGCTAAAACATTCACTTATGAGCATGTCTATGAGAAAACAGAGCTGTTGTTCGTAAATGTAAGCCTGAAGCTACGTCTTGTGCTGCCTGTTTTTGTTATGTTTTTGTGCTGAAACACTTACTTTGGAAAGGGAGCATGTGGCAAGTTACTGCTGCTAAGGCTGAGAAAAATGCCTGTATGCTGTCTAAAGAAAAGAAAGCTGATCTTGGGAGCATTGCTAACACATTCTGTGAGGTTATCACTTCATGCCAGTAGTGTCTTTGGCAGTTTTATATCTTGTCAACAGAAACTCCACATAAAACATATTGTTTCTTGCAGCAGAAGTGAGAGAAGGGCTGCAAGTTACTACTAACAGCAGGTGTCAGCCTTCTATTGGAGCAGTCCGACAGAATAATCCCATCCCATCCCTTCCTTTACAGCAAAAGCAACATAGATGTGGGCATGTGTGATTTTGTATTTTCTTGAAACTTGGCTTCCCAGCCAAATGCCCTTTGGGGTAACCCTTGCCTCAGTGTTTGCACACAGAGGTTCTTTGTCTTTTAAATAGTTTTTTATTTTAATGGGTTCACCGCAACATATCCAAGACACACTGTCTTAGGGTAGCTGGTCCATTCCACTGGGGTGTCAAACAGACGAGGCATACTGATGAGTCCTGGTAGACAAACACGTGTCTATGTCATCTGTTAGCACCCTTTGCAAACTGTGTGAGAGGCCTTTCGGCACCATGCAATTCTGCTTAAAGTTGAACCAGCATAACATTCTGTGGTGATTTGCATATGCAGCCCATGATGCTTTGCATTGTGTGGGCATGTGTGATTTTGTATTTTCTTGAAACTTGGCTTCCCAGCCAAATGCCCTTTGGGGTAACCCTTGCCTCAGTGTTTGTGCACAGAGGTTCTTTGTCTTATAGATAATACTAAATGCACTCCCCCCCCCCCAAAAAAAAAATAAAACTGAATTGCTTGATGTTATTGATATAATATTCTCCCACCAAAATGACAATTTTTCCCTCAGCAAAATGGTGGTTTTCATTTGACAGCCCATGGTTCCGGTGACCTATGGATAGCTGATGATCCTTGATTTTTTTTTTTTCCTTTGAACAATTAAAAATGCCTAAAAACAATTATATATACACAGCCACACATGCCATTATAAATGTAATATAATTTATGTGTGGGCATGTGTGTATATTTATTCACTTATTTCTTGTTTTACATACAATCATACGAAATTTGCCAGCAGATAAAGACCTAGAGGTCTATCAAGTCTGCTCGAATGTGCAGCTAGCACCCCTTATTCTGCAGCTGCCCCTTCCTTCCACCCTTCCCCTTCATTAACCCTCCCCCTTGTCCTGTCCCATCCTCGTTTGAAGCAGTCCACTGTTCTACTGCATACCACTTCAGCAGGTAACGCATTCCACCCAGCCACCACCCTCTCTGTAAAAAAGTGTCTCCTCATCTCCCTCCTGAACCTTCCTCGCTCCAGTCTCATATCATGGCCCCTGGAGGCCTCCCCTTCCTTACTTTGAACAGCCCCTCTGTACCCATCTTGTTTATTCCTTTCATGTATTTAAAGGTTTCAATCATGTCACCCCATCTCTCCTTTCCTCCAGTGAGTACATGTTCAACTCCTTCAACTTCCTCTCGTATGATAAGTCCCCCAGCCCCTTGATCATCTTTGTCGCTCTGCGCTGCACCCCCTCCAGTAACTTAATGTCCCTCTTCAGATACGGATGCCAGTACGTTGTGGTGACCCCTGTATTTTATTGCACTTTTGTACTGTCCCTCAGACCTGTAGAGGCTACACAGAAACATAGACAATGATGGCAGAAAAAGACCAGAGGTCCATCCAGTCTGTCCAGATTTCCTATAATCCCTGGAACTTACTGTTCCTCCAGGGTACTAACCCTCCCCGTCATCTCTCTATTCTCCTTCCTGGTCCTGTTGCCCACAGTAACCACTGTTCTGTTAATTATGTCCCAGCCCTGCCTGAATCCCCTGACTGTTTTCGCACCCACCACCCTGAGCTGAAAGACTGTTCCAAAGTTCTGTCACCCTTTCCATAAAGCAATACTTCCTCACATCCTTCCTGAACCAACTTCCTGTTAATTTCCATTCGTGTCCACACGACAACGAATTGATATTCAGGCTAAATAGTTCACAGAAATTTACTTTGTTAATTCCTTTAAGGAACTTGAAGGACTCTATCATATCTCCCCTCTCCCTTCTGGTCTCCGGTGAGTACATATTTAGTGCCTTGAGGTACTCCTCATGGGATCTGCCTTACTGACCCTGAAACTTTTTTGTTACTCTGTGCTGCACTGTCTCCAATCCATCCTTATCCTTCCTGAGGTGAGGACTCCAGAACTGGGTACAGTACTCTAGGTGAGGCCTCACCAGGGATTTGTAGAGGGGAAGTATTACCTTTTATGGATAGATTAGATAGACAGACAGACAGACAGACAGATAGGTACTTTATTTCTATAGCACCCATCTCCAGACACTCTGGGTGCTGCACAATATAAAACATACATTTAAAAACAAATGTTTGTCAGTTCTATACCTTTCAGGGACTGCTTAATTCTATCTACCTTGGAGACTAGTGTGTCGAATGGCTTTAATTGCCAGTATCTCTTTTATGATTGTTTGGGCCCGGGGTGGGGTCATCCTGTTGATTTAGTTTTTTTGTTTCATCATTATTTTTAGAGGAATGAGGTTGTTCATCTTGCTATAGCATATTTTCATTCACATTCTCAGCTTCATGAAAAGACTGAATTTCTGAGCTGGATTTCTCCAAGTCTGCCATCTCTTGTGAATTCATGGTACTGTAACCAAATTGGCAGGTAAGATACTCAAGTGTATTTACTGGTGAAACTACTTGGGGAAATGAACCACTTGTATTCATCGCAGATCCACAAAATCAGTTTATTTTAGATTGATTTGCCTGTGCAGGAGAGCATTTATCCCTCCTTCCTACTCCTTCCTTTACTTCTGTTTTCTCTATTTCGGGATCCCTCAGTCATTTCATGGATTTTTCAAATTGTATTTTTTGGTGTGTTTTTTTAACTGGTGCTTTGGAGTATTTTATCATTTTCTCAGCTGGAGCCTTTTTTCTTTAGTTTTTTGTTTATTTGGAAGTTCTTTACTTCTAGTAAACATTTGACACCCCCTAGAATGGACTTTCTTTCAGTTATTTTATATACATGTATATATATTTATAAAATGGGTAAGAAAAAAGGAATCAATGGCTGCAATAACATTGGACAAACGCCATCAGGTGATCCTGCGTATATCAGAGCGCGATGGCACACCTGCACTTTTACCCCCCTCCAAAATGGATTTGCCATTTTATAAGATAGATAACCCACTCTATGGTGTGTGGTCGCACTCTGCTATACGCACGCCTTGGGTGGTTGACACACTTGGCCTGCGGCCTCGTATGTACAATTCACACCAAGGCGTGCGTATATCAGCGCGCGACTGCACACCTAAGAGTAGGTTATCTATTACATATATAGTCCCCTTCTTTTCCCTCTTTTCCATTTCTCTTCTTGATAAGCTATAACTGTAATAGTTAGTTTCCATGCGATCAAGGTGAAAACTGGGGGGGACCACTGTCGCCTTGTCAAGGCCAAAAGTCCTCTTGGCTTTTTCAACTATTTTACTTGGACCACTTGTTCCCCACTGTTTTTGTTTTTAAAATACAGTCCTTCCCCTTCATTTTTCCATTTACCTTTAATTTTGCCTTAGTTTATGATATATGGATCATAGGATATGAAATTGGGAGGGTAACTTCAAATTTTGATTGTCCTGGTGTTCAAAATGTTCCTGAGCACGGATTCTGTTCCTTTCTTGTGTGGTGCTGCATTATGTTTTTCCTTTTAACATATAGTTTGTGAGGTAGTATCTTTGGCATTCTGCAGCATGATGTAACGTCCTTTTCCCGGCCTGTCAGCACAGGTCCTCAAACTCAGCTTTAAACGCGATAAGAACTATTGCTTGCCAATCCTTATTTTCCTTCTCTTTGCCTCAAAAACAATTTGTCGCATGGTTAAAGGCAATACTTAGAGAGGAAAAAAGGAAAAAAGAAAACGCAAAGTTCCTTCTCCAGTCCATCTGCTTATCATCAGCCTCAGTAAGAATGCCAAGATTCACAATGCCACCATGCCGCCATATTGAATTGTTACTGCCCCTGCCAACACCAGAGCGCTCCTTCCAAAAGCAACATGTATTTGTGGTGCTGACCCAGGACTTCTTGCCAAATTAAGAGAGAGAAACAACAGAAATGACCAAAAACGGCAATATTCAGAGACTAGGTATGGCATATTTTACTTTTCATTCCGGAGCTGCAGGTGTCAGCGTATAACCGAGATTGCTAGAGCTCTTTCATGTGCACCACACTCTGGGATCTGCAAATAGCATGAACTCCATCTCCTATCCCAGCATTCTCCCTTCACCCATTCCTGACTGGGTGGCTTTAACTTTCAAACCAGATCAAGTACAAAACCTGCCTTATGACAAAGAAAATAACACTAGACCTTGCTCCCCCAGGTGTCCAAGCTATCCTCTGCCTAGTGCGGACTACCCACATCACCAGGGGCACTGAATCCCAGCTTCTGCATATCCCGTGCTTCCGCACCACACAAGGGCAAAGATTGTTTGTGCACAGAGCTCCCAGCTGGTTCAATGGTCTCAACATTGACATCGCCTCAATGCCAAAGCTTGGTCCATTCAAATCCAGTCTCTGTCACATTCTGTCTGCATCTGGCTCCTGTGACTGTCCTTCGTAATTGTTCTCCCCTCTCCTCTTTGCTCTTTTCACCTAGCACTTAACACTCTCCCCCTCAACTCCCTCCCCATACACCCATTCATCCTCCCCTCCTCCCACCATCCTTCCCTACCCCCCCGTAGCACTTTAATTGATATTTGACAAGTGCCTATGGCCACACCCCACTAGTGTGTCTCTCCTCCATACCATGTCAACCCTGTTACCAGACCTCCTTCTGGCATTTTTGCCACTGTATTGAATGTATAAAACTGTATGTAACTGCCTGTAACCCACTGTTATACTGTTATTCAATGTCTTGTTTGAATTGTACCTCAGCTGACGTGGAACCTTTGTAAAAGAGCCTTGGCTCAAAGGTACTTGTAATCCTAGATTCAAATAAATAAATTAAATAATAAATAAATTCCCAATATTTCTAACATTATTATCTCAGGTATAGAACTGACAAATAAAATAAATCTTGACAAAATTGAAAAAGCAGAAAAGTGCATTGGAGACACAGAAGATACTGTGTTACAAACGAAAAAACAACAACCTGATCAAGACTCTGTGATTCGACAAATGCAGATCAAAATAACTGATGTGGAGACCAGAACCAGGAGAAAAAACATCAGGATCCTGGGGATCCCGGAGGTATGGTATCAGCGGGACTCATTAACAACAACTTTGGATCTTGTTTTCTCTACATTACTTGATTTGCCCAAAGAAGAACTGCATATGGACTATGACAGAGTTCATTGAGTGCTAAGACAAAGGCCAGAGGATGATGCCCCCTCTAGAGTCATAATTATTAAATTGCAAAAATCAACAGACCGAGATAGAATAATGAATTCTGTCTTTAAAAAAAAAAAAAAAAACAACTCATCCTCAAAGGGGCTAAAATAAATATTTTCCAAGATTTACCAAACAAAGTGATAGCAGAATGTGGAAAATATGCTCATTTAAGATCTGCAATCTGTAAATTTGGAGCAAAATCTTCTTTTTTGGCCCCACATAAACTTAAAGCCTTAATAAAAGGGGCTCAGATGGTCTATAATAACGCGATGGAAGCAGAGGGGGATTTGCATGCTAAATATTAAGAGATGTTTGGGAATGAGCATTAAGGATGGATGGGGAAGAGAAGAAGTACCACTAATTCATTGTTTCAAGGATTTATGGACACGAATTGTTCTATACGTGGAAATACAACATTAGATTGCATACATTGCTAACCATCTATCTTATCCCCTTAACAGAAGTTTTTTTTGTTTGTTTTTGTTTTTTGTTTAAGGGGGGTTAATAGATATAATGATAATGTATAATGATGTAAGATACTGTAGAACTGAAAAATGGCGTGGTTAAAATGTTTCGCGCTCCGCAGGTCTAGCAAAATGTGGCGTTTAAAAAAATTTGTGGTTCTAATACATTCAAACTAGCTGTAAAATCAACCTGTAAACAAATGCTGTGTTGTGCTATGCTGTTCATTTTTAATTTCAGCTGTCAATCTGTCAATCAGTGTGCACCAGGTATAAATTCACAGTAATGGCCACTAATCCCCTGTTATCCCTTTAATTACATTCATTGTACCTTCCTGCTGTGCTGTTCATTTTCTCAGTGACTGCTCAGTGACTGCTACTGCATCTCGCGTTTCTGCATCTTTCTGCATAACTCCAGACCATATAATGTCCTTAGTGCAATGGCTACAGTGAAACAAAGCAGTCAAAAGGCAACATGACTTGATCACAACTGATGACATTAAGCCAGATGCCTTGAGTGAAACTGCTGGTGTGTCTTTGAAGACTGCTGACTCCGTTGTACATGAGCTCAAGCTGGCCTCTCCCTCCCCAAAGAAAAGGCGCATGGACTATATACACTACAGTATAGAGCTACATTTTGAAGTGGGACAGTATGCTGCAAACAACGGTGTCATGAATCTTGTGAGGTATTATAAAAAAAAAGTAAAAAAATAACATAAATGAAAGCACTTGTGTGTAGCTTTAAGAAGGACTACCTGGATAAGGTGTGCCTTAGCAATGATTCTGCTTCAGTTGTTCCTAGCCTGCGACATAAGCCCAGGGGTCGTCCTACATTAGTTATGGAGGACGTTGCGGCAGAAATGCAAAACTTATTAGAAGTCTCGCACTAAAGGTGCGTGTGGTAAAATGTAAGGATAGGGTAGCAGTAGCTTTGGGTGTCATCAAAGCAAACAACCCAAAGCTACTATCTGAAAATGGGGGTAGTTTCAATGTGACAAGACAGTGGGCATGGCATTTCCTGAACCGTATGGGGTTTGTAAAGTGCAAAGGAACAAAAGCCACCCAAAAGACCCCTCATGATTTCCCTGACCTGAAGGCTAAATTTCTGGCTAGAGTAAGACAAGCTGCCAGACAAGAACTCGTACCCCATGAACTAGTTATCAATATTGATGAGACAGGGGTACACCTGATACCATGAAGTGAATGGACAATGGCAGACTGTGGCTCAAGGCAAGTTGAGGTTACTGGCCTCAGCGATAAGCGGCAGGTATCACTTGTGATGGGGTGTACACTGTCCGATCATTTTTTACCTCCCCAGGTAATCTATCAGGGAAAAACTGCTGCCAGCCTACCAAGTTATCACTTTCCCTCTGATTGGAACATCAGTTTTAGTGAAACTCACTGGGCAAATACTGACACTATGCTTGTGTAGATAGAGAAAACATTTTAGCCCTACCTTGCCAATGTGATCCAAATACATGAGCTGCCAACACAACAAAGTAGCATTTTGATCTTGGATCTGTACCAGGCTCATAGTACCACAGCTGTTATTCAGAAACTGGAGTCAGAGTCTATTGTCCCTATTTTTGTCCCAGCTTCCTGCATAGATGCATTGCAACCACTTGATGTCACAGTAATCTGGCACTTGGGTTAATATCCCAGTACTGAAACTGCAGTCCAGTATGAGAGGGGTGCTGCACTTCTGAGGTGCCGTCTTTCGGATGAGACGTTAAACCGAGGTCCCATCTGCCTGGATTGGTGGTAGTTCAGGTGGATGTTAAAGATCCCATGGCACTTCTCGAAAAGAGTAGGGGAATTTCCCCGGTGTCCTGGCCAAATTTCCCTCATTCAGTAAAAATACCACCAACAGCTTAATCTGGTTCAATTTCAGTTGCTTACCATCTGTATCTCCCCCCGGTTACCCCTGAAAAAGGGACTTCTAGGCCCAGTGGGCTTACTGGGTCAACGAAATTCAACAAACAAACAAACAAAATAAACTGTTTAAGGATTATTTGAAAATAGCATTCACAGAGTGGTATGCTGGGATAATCACAGAGCAAATAAACTCTGGTTCCCAACCATTGAACATCAAAGTGGATCTCCGTATGACTGCCCTCAAATCAAAGCATGCAGAGTGGCTGGTGGGTGCTTTTAACTCGCTAAAGGACCGCAGGGAGGACTGCATACGTGGATTAAACTGTCGGAGATTGCAGCACCACATGCAGACTGCTTGAATCAGGTAAGAGATGCATTAATTAAATGTTTTAAGTCTAATGAGAGGACAGACAGGACAAAGCAGTGAACAAGGGTCTTTTTTCATTTTAGGTTACTGAAGAAGATGAGCTTCCAGAATGATGATAGCCACAGCACTTTCTACAGCATATTTTAAAGTTGTTAATTTTTTTTTGGTGAATAAAGAATTTGTGCTTAACAAAATGTTTACTGTTCAATTAATTTAGTGGACCACTAGGGGGCGCGAACATAGCGAGGTTTATTTAACAGCTAAATTTTTCAATTCTACAGTACAAAGTTGTTACTCTGTCATATTTATTGTATGTTCAGTTAAAGGAACAGAAGGGAGTGTATCAATTGATTCCTTCATGTGCTGCAACGGGATCTGGAAAAATAGCACAAAGTATGAACACTCACCAGCATTCCGTGTGCAAGTGCCAGCCTACAATTTTTCATTTTTTTGTTTATCTGTAAGGATAGTTTTTCTAGTCCTTGTTTTTTTTTTTTTTCTTTTTACTTCTTTTAGGGGAAATAGCACCATTTTAAATTTCAGGAAAATATTTTTGAACTTAAGTAAGCAGTCAAAAAGAATAAGAAGCATGTTAAAAGAAAAAACAGGAAATGGGGATGAGGTGTTTTGTCCCTACAAATGTCACAGGATCATATTAGTTTTACAGAGCTCATCTTTGCCACATTAAATGTAAATGGACTGAGTAACAAGAAAACAAATACAATATTACAATATGCCTAAGAAAAGAAAGTGAATGTATTGGCAATACAAGAAACACATTTGGATATTAAAAAAACACAAGAAATTGAAAACACTGTGGGTAGAACAGATATTCTTTTCTCAAGGTACAACTACTAGTAAGGGGCAGCCTTATTAATCACCAAAATACATATTTTAGATATAGTCAACATTGGCAAGATAAGATGGTAGAATCATCTTAGTAAAGGGCCTATTAGGAGGAGTGGATACTGTTTTTGGTTCTATTTATGACCTGTTTATTGATGTGAGAATTTTCTTTCCCAGCTGATGCAGGCTTTACTAGAATTGGAGACTGACAAAATCTTTATAGGAGGAGACTTTAATGCCATTTTAAATCCTAAGGTTGACAAATCTTCATGCCCCTTAGCTGCAGACTACAGAACTTCCCAGCTATCACAATACTTCTTAAATGAATACAATTTAGTTGATTCATGGATAACTAGATATCCTAATCAAATCAAGTTCACTTTTTGAGCTAAGCATATGAATGTTTCTTCAAAATTAGACTACATATTTGTTAATGAAGAAGTTATAAATGATATTACAAAAAACAAGATAGACACAATCTCCACATCTGATCACACAATGGTTTATATAAAGTTTATACCCACTAAAGATAGGAAAAGAAATTACCCCAGTTTAATACTATATATTAAAAAATATATTTTGGAATTTTGACAGATCAACTAGAAGGGTCAAAAAGTTTTGGAGACATGGGATGCATTTGAAGTGATCATTAGAGGTTATATTATTACATATCAGTTAAAAACTAATAAAAATTAAGGAAAAAATAAACAAAATAGATCAGGAAATAATAGAATTACAACATAAAATAGGAATGGACCCATTACAATTTCAACCAATTTTGGATCAAAAAATAACAGAAAAAAATTTAAATAGCTAAGAAGGCAGAAAATAACATTATGAAACTAAAAAATAAACTCTACCTCTATGCAGACAAATCAAGAAAGACGCTTGCACATGCACTTAAAAAAACAAAAAGAATGTAATACAATAACAAGTGTAAAAAATACAGCATAAAAGATATTTACAAATGATGTAGAAATAGCCAGAGTATTTACAGAGTACTTTAGTACTTTTTATAATATAGTAAATACAAACATTGATTATAAGAACTTAGCGGGGTATTTGAGAGAGGCCCAGCTACCGGAGGTACAATTTAATTCTGATCAATTCTCTGAATTAGGAGTTTCTGAAGCAATAAAATTCATGAAAAAAAACTCTTCCCCTGGACTGGAATGTTTAACATCAGCATTTTATCTAACATTCATCCAAGAGATGGTTAGCTAGAATAGCAGAAGAAATGACCAATGAGATACTACTTCCAAATTTTTTTTATGAGGCTGACATAGTTCTAATATCAAAAGAAAATAAAGATACAGCACTCCCAGAAAACCATCATCCTATAGTGTTACTAGACTGTGATTACAAAATAATAGTTAATTAGTTGCCAGACAAATTTTAACACAAATAAAACAAATTACATTTGTGGATCAAAAGGATTTTGCAAAGGGTAGAAATATCTTTGAGGGACAAGCAGAAGTGCAGGCAGCCTTCTCATTGGTCTCAGAGACGCACCCTGAAACCATAGCAATTGCTTCGGATGTCTCAAAAGTGTTTGACTTGGTAAACTGGCAGTTCATGTTTGAAACATTACATATTTGGGGTTTCCCTTTACATATAATAAATGCCATTAAGCCCTGTATAAATACCCCTCTGCTTCCTTTAGAATTAATTCCTACAAGTTTGAATCGATAACTATGCAAAATGGGGTAAGGCAGGGGTGCCTGCTGTCTCCTATTTATACTATCATTAGAGCCATTGTTGAACCATATCAGGAAGAATAATATGATTGCTGGAGTAGGCCAAGAAATAGATCACTGTAAATTAAATGTTTACGCAGATGTCATTTTAGTAATAATATCAAACCCCAGGAAAACATATTACATTGTTATTACAGGAATTTCACAAATACTCTAGATTTTCCAATTATACATTAAATAAAACAAAGACTGTGATATTGTTCCTAAATAACATTAGTTCAGAGACAAAAGATATGTTATCAGAAATGCAAATTAAAGATAATATCAAATATTTGGGGATTCAATTAATAAATAATATACAGAGAACAACAGAACTGAATTTGAAAATATGTATGGACAAAATAACACAGATGCTGTCCATTTGGCAGGATAGCGCTCTATCATTATGGGGGAGAATAGAGTCTCTTAAAATGATGATTATGCCCCACCTAATGTACTTGTTTCAAGTATACACAAGGAGAAATTTCAATTTCTTGGCTAGATCAAATGAGAAGGATTTTTAGGAAATATACTTGGCATGGTGGAGTTCCTAGAATCACTTGGGATGTGTTAACCAGCCTTCATAAAGAAGGTGTCATGGGTTGCCCTGATCCCACAATAGATTATTGGGTGGCAAAGGTAAAACAAGCAATCTTCTGGATGGGGCAACAAAAGAGGGAGGAACTGGATGAATTACACTTGTCTGTTAGCCATTGTTTGGTAAAAGGAAATAATCTAAAGTTATCTGATGCATTAGCTTTTCCACATTTATTTAAAAAAAAAAGCAACCCCATCGTAATTGCTCTATGCAAAACAAGTAATACAATTTTAAAAACAGCCGGTCCAGTGGCGCTGAGGGTTGAGGTGATGGACGCCATACCTCGTGCCATACCGGTGACTCGGGTTTGGGGGCGGACTCAGGAAGTCAGGGGTTGGTGGGACAGGAAATGGTTGAGCATCCCAAGGGCTGCATTATTTTCTTTGTTTTTCAGATTTAATATACTTTATTGAGATTTTAGGTTGATTATACATACATACAATACTCAAAACAAGAGTTGTCTTAATAACAGAAGCAGACATATGCAGGATTAAAACCCCTAGAAGATTTGTTGGTGTTACATTTAACAGTATGCAGAAAAAAATCTATGATGTGCACCAGGTACAACAAATAAAAGCAAACCAACCCTCCACCCACCCAAAAAAGGAACACCCCTCCCCCAACCCTGCACCACCAGAGAAGACAGGTTCACCATACATTATGAAGCAGAAAATCAACACAAAAGACCTAAAAAGTATGGACCTATTACAATTTTTCAGTACAAAGGCTTGGACAATCCTATTAAAGGACTATTAGTTGCTGTTCACATATACCTTTAAAGAGTCAATAAAGTATATAAGGGTGCCCATATTTTTTGATGCACCTTATTACAGTTTGAAACACTAGCTAAGAGTTGTTCGGCTTGCAAGGCAAAACGAATTTCATGGAGACAATCAGTGTAAGTTGGAGTGAGTGTGTCCAGCCAGTGATGCATTTTCACTTTCTTGGCACAAAATGAAATCAGGGTCATGTGTTTACGTTGCTTGCCAATTAAATTGTCACCAGAGTCCCCCAGGAGACATATCTCTGGCTGGAAAGCCTCAGTTAAACCAAGTAGGGGATCCAGTCTTGATTGGATTCCTACCCAAAATGGAGAAACTTTTTCACATTCCCATTGGATATGATGTAATGTGCCTGGTTGCTTCCCACATCTGGTGCAGAGATTAGACGGAGGCTTTCCCATTGTATAGAGTTTTGCAGGAGTATAATAAAGGTCATGTAATTCTTAAAATTGGAGTAAATGGTAGCGGTCCCATTTAACATCCTTGTACAGACTACTGCTCTCCTTTCCTGGGGGAAGGATTCAGGGATGCCTGGTGTCCTGGCGGCCCCTGATGGTGATCGGGAGCACTGCAGGTACACTGGCTATGCATGGGGGCAGAGTGCAGCAGACACTGGCAGGGCAGCCATGCACAGGTGTCATTGCACACCGCACTCCAAGGGGAGAAATCCAGAAGAGAAAATCCCCAACCCCAGGGATAGGTGACAGCACCTCACCATGCTGAGCCACACTCCAGCGCTGGGCTCTCTCTACACCATGGGCCGATCACCTATGCTGACGCATTGGATTATAGCTCGAGCACCCTGGGTGGATAGGGCGGCCCTACCTTGGAGGGTGCAGAGCAGGGGGATCTGTCGGAGTGGTGCAGGGGTGTGGAAAGGCTTCAGGCAGGAAGTAGTACTGGTGGGCAACAGTGGTTGCCTGAGAGAGTTCCCAGAGGAACGGAGCATAAATAGAGTTAAAAACAAAATCTTAAAAAACATTTCCTAAAAATAATTTCAAGTTACATGCCAGCATAACTGGAAATCCCAGAATATGGAATAATTATAACTCAATCACATTTCCAAATAAAGAACTGAAACAGTTAAAAATCTCGTATTGGATAGATTGTTTGAGAGAACAAAAGTTCATGAGTAGAATTGAACTTTTGACTGTATGTCAAAAGAATTTAATAGGATCAATATGGGTAAAATACAAGATATTGGAGAATAAAATTGATAAATATATTTTACCATCAAGAGATACTAATCTCCAGTATGAAATAGATATACATAGTTCATTACATTATTACAAAAAAAAAAATATATAAGTTGTGTCGCTTATGTTTACGCTGCCATAATACATAATGACTCTTAAAGAGTTGAAAGAATTTTACATAAAGACAAATATAAATGGGAACTGGACATGAATGAAAAATGAAACACAAAAGATTGGAATAAGGTAAGAATAATGCCAATAAGCTTTATACAAATGCCAAAAACAAATCTATTCAATTTAAAATTATGGATTGGGCATATATTACGCCTTACAAATTAAGTTATATTGAAATCCTATCCATATGCTTGTTGGCATGTTTGTCTGGAGAACAAGAAGCAGATTGATCACTTTCACTTATTATGGGATTGGAAAGACATAACAACCTGGTGGTTACAGACAAAATTGAAAAAAACTGATACAGAAACAAATACCCTTTCGTCTGAGAGTGTTTTTCTTTAATGATTTTGAATCCTTGAATTTAAAAAAAAAAAAATCTTGCCTTGGCAACTATGGCCACGAAAAGAATCATTCTGGAAAATTGGTACTCCAGCATGCTAAAACCTTTTGATCTTATTAGGTGGGAAAATATTTTCAAAACAATGACGTATTACGAAAATAAGTTATTTGATGATATAGAAGAGGATAACACCTCACAACGTATCTCCTGGAATGAAGTTCATTAAATTCCTTCCACCATTATTACAGATATAGGGTAGCTTTATGACACCATTTTCCTGCAAATAATTATCAGTATAAGATGTACACATGGGGGGGAGGGTGAGGATGAGAAGGCTTATATTAAGATATGTATAAGTAATTAAGATAACATATTAGAAAGCAAGAATGAATAGTATTATGAAATCCCATAAATGTAAAAACATTTTTTAAAAACAAACACAATATAAAAATACTAAATTCAAGTGGGAGCTATCAAGACCCCTCCCAATACATCCCAGCATCCTGTTAGCCTTGCTATACACCTTGTTGCACTAACTCGATTGCTTAAACTAGTTGCTAATGATAAATCCTAGATCCCGTTCCTCATCTGTAGTGCTAAGTCTCTCTCCTCTTATCCTGTACTCTGTCTTAGGGGTTCTTCTTCCCTTGGTGCATTACCTTGCACTTTTTAGCCATGAATTTTAACTCCCAGGTCTTTGACCACCCTTCTAGCTTTTGTAGGTCTCTGCATTTCCCTTATTGCCTCATCACTGTCCACCCTCCCACATAGTTTTGTGTCATCTGTGAAGAGGCACAACCTGCCCTGGATTCCTTCTCCAATGTCACTAATGAACATGTTGAAGAAGACTGGACCCAGGACCAGTCCCTGTGGAACCCCACTCATAGCCTACCTCTCTTCTGATTTAACCCCATTGAGCACCACACTCTGCTGTGTTGTCAAACAGAGAGTAGTTTAGTTGAAGTGGTCGGTAGACTAATGCTATTTGTTGACAAAACTGGATGAATTTCTGCGATGTGTTACTACATCTGGAGGATTCCTGCTGTTTACTATAAATACTACATGGATTCCAACTATTTATACCATTTTGTGGATTCCTGCTATTTTTTAGCAGTACCAGTAGGTGGATTCCTGTTATTCGCAGAACTGTATGGATTCCTGCTGATTACTATTTCCTTGATTCCTGCTGTTTGCTAACATCATTCGCTGGGTTACTACTTTTTACTAGTAATTATCTGTTTTTTGTGCCTTCATAATGTCTGCAATTCCACAAGCATTTTTGGATTCTAGTGAGAATGAGGAAGAATTCCTGGGCTTCACCGAGGAGGAGGTCCGAGAAGTGATGCTCACAATGGATGATTTGCATGTGGAGGTCAAACTACTTCACAGTGACCCATAGTGAAGATGAAATTGATGAGCAAGATAGTGAATTTACCATTGAGTCTCCAACTTCTGGGTGGTCAGGTGGATTTAAAAAGCTGCAGGTCAGTGAATTCAAGGAGGAAGTAGGACCAACAACACCAACGTCTGCTCAGAAAAGGGTCAGAGAGTTCTTTAGCCTCCTTTTCCCACCAGAACTGTATGCCCTGTTTGTGGATTAGACCAACCAGTACAGTACAGCTAAACAGGAAGCAGCAGGACAGCAAGACCCTAAATGGACTCCAGTAAAGCCAGAAGACATCCGAGCATTCATTGGGAAACACGTCTACATGTCGCTCGTAGATGTATCAGAGTACAGCATGCATTGAAGTATGGACCCACTTTTTTCTGATTTTTGCATCTCTAACCTGATGCCGAGAGACACACTTGAAAAAAATTCCCAGTACTTTCGCCTCAATAAAACTGCTGCACTGGGGATATGTGGCCAGAAGAATGGTGACAAAATCCAACATGTCTGCCCTCTGCATGATGTCCTGAAAAACTGCATTGCATAGTACAAGACCCACCGGAGTCAGCAGTTGATGAGGCTATGGTGGGTTTCATGGTAGGCTTTTGTTCCACTAATACATTGCCAACAAGCCCCAAAGGTGTCTGGTCCAGTGGTGCTGAGGGTTGAGGTGCTGGATGCCACACCTTGCACTACACCCGGCGACTTGTGTTTGGGAATGAGCCTGGGCCACTGGGGGTCAGCAGGGGTAGGAGAAGATCAAGCATCTGGAGGACTGCTCTCTTCTCCTGGGGTAGACTCAAGGGAAGTCCATGCTCAGTAGCAACATCTAGCTGAAGCTAGGGGCACTCGCCCAGCAGCAAGGAACAGCAGCAGGGGACTGGTGACAGCAGGCTGTCTGTGGGAGGGCCTGAGCTGATGCCATTGCACGCTGCACCAGGGGGGCATAACAAGGAAAATTCCCAGCACACTGAAGAGGTGATGAGGACTTCAGGGACCTACCCTCACATCCCCAACATCTACCGCTACTGCAATCCCCCAGCCAACTTCCGCATAGAGATGTGCCCTCTAATCTCAGAAAGACACCGCCAAGGTAGGACTGGCGGACCATCCCCTGGGGGTTGATCTGGGGGGGCTTGGAAGTCTCTCAGTGGGAGGGGATGGCTGAGAGGAGTCACGGGTGGGGAGTAGTGGGGCAGAGTCAAGTAGGGACCTCCGAGAGATGCCTCGGTGCAATGGTGCATAAACAGAGTTTGGGGGGGGACAAATGTACTGGATAAAGATAAGGGTTCATACGGATAGCCATAATGGGTATGTAAATAAATACCAGGTCTACACTGGTACGACTGATGGCAATTCAGAGATGGGACTTGAGGCATGGGTCATGAAGGATCTGACTACAAAATAAAAGGCAAATTCCACCATGTCTACTTTGACAATTGTTTTTACTAGTGCCCCATTTGCATTGCACCTGCACACAAATGGCACTTATATTTGTGGGACCATGTGCACAAACAAGACTAGATGGCCCCAAACCTTTAACAAGAAGGACTTCGGAAAACAACAAGGGTGAATACCAGTTGTTGCAGGAGATGCAGTTGACTGCAACAGCGTGGATAGATAACAAGTCCGTAGTCATCCTAGCAACCAGCCATGACCCCACTGAGCAGCAGATGGAAGTCCAGCAACATCAGATAAATGGAACACTGTTGTCGGTTCCCTGCCCAGGAGTTCTGCCAAGGTACAAAAATTTCATGAATCGGTCTATCAGGCAGATCAGATCCAAGCCCAATATCCGAGCCTCAGGAAATCAAAAAAATGGTGGCACTACTTATTTTGATTCCTTGTGGATGTGTGCATTTCAAATGCATTTATCTTGTTCAGAGAATCTCCGAATCATACCAAGGTGATCAAAAATAGAAAACCCATCAATGTCTCACAACTGGATTTCAGGAAGACCCTCACAAAACAACTACAAGAGAACTACTGTTCCCGTAAGAAGAAGCTCCTTGGATGCCACAGTCTTGAGACTACCCCAGAGTCACCAGGACTTCACCTGCTGCACCCAAGAGGTGCCACAAAAACTGTGCCAAAAAGGAAAAGAGGGCAGAGTCAATTTACATGTGTCACACATGCCAGGCGACCCTGTGTGCAGACTGTTTTTGGGAGTACCACACTACTCCTCCATCACCCAACTGAAAATAACATTTACTGGACTGATCACTCATGTACTGACAAGGACTGATAGATGACATGACATGGCAACTGGAAACTATCTTTTTGTAAATAGTTGTACATAGTTTTGATTGGATTACCCCTTTCCTGCACATTTATTTTAAATTTCCAACAGTAATGTTTCCAGGTAAGTAACATTACTGTTTTATACCTCATGTTAGCAGTAATTTCAGTATTGAAAAAATACATGGTTAGATGCTGTATGTGATTTTTTTGTGTGTTTTTGTATGCAAAAAGTAATACTCAAACACAATCATTGTACATTTTTTTAGTATTTTTTGTATTTATTTATAAAGTTAAATCAATATTCAACACAATACATTCCGAATATAAGACACTATTTACATATTAATATTTCAGATGTTAACAACATTTCCAGGTGTGAAAAAGTGTCACCGCTCCAAATCCAAACTCCTTCCTGGACTTCCCTGCTGTCTGTAGCAGATGTGCAAGTCTTCTACAGGATTTCAACAAATATTCACGATAGATGGAGGGTCTCTTCTGTAAAGGTAACAAACACAGTTTGTCTACTTTCTATTGTCAGTATTCACAAAAGAAGAGGATGGGAAGGTACCTAAACAAAACAATAGAAGCACTCTGGACAGGGGGTTGATACCAGTCCATTTATGAAAGAAAGGGTCCTGAAAGAACTCACAAAACTCAAGGTGGACAAGGCAATGGGGCCTGATGGGATTCACTCCAGAATTCTAAAAGAACTAAGGGGAGAACTATTAACACCACTGACTACTGTTTTTAAAAAATCATGGGAGGATGGTATGGTACCTGAGGACTAGAGAAAGGCAGATGTGATTCCCCTTCACAAAAGTGGGAGCAAGGCAGAGGAAGGTAACTATAGGCCTGTTAGTTTGACCTCAGTGGTGGGGAAAATGATGGAATCACTTCTGAAAGAAAGAATTGTTGAGTACCTAGGGGCCAGCGGGGCACAGGACACAAGGCAGCATGGATTCACAGCGGGAAGGTCATGTCAGACAAATCCAACAGATTTCTTTGACTGGGTGACCAAAGTAGTAGACCAGGGAGGGACTGTGCATATGGCCTACCTAGACTTTAGCGAGGCTTTTGACACAGTCCCACACAACAGTCTCAGCCCCTCTTCTCTCCCACCTCCTTCTCTCTTAGTCCTTCTGAAGCCTACTCCCCATCGCTGCCTACTTCCCTCCTGTTGTGCTCTACTTCTGCTGCCTACAACCTGCTTCCCTCCTGTTGTGCTCTACCTCTGCCTTGTGCAGGCAGGGTCCACAGCATACTGGAGGGGCCTGGCCCTGACAGACTCTTCTCTTCCCTTCCCCCTCTTTTCCTTTCTGATGTACTCTAACTCCCACTGCCTACAACCTGCTTTCTTCCTGTTCATGCTTGACATCTGCCTGGTGCAAGCAGTGTCCCCAGCATTCTGGAAGGGGCAGGCCCTGGCAGACCCTTCTCCTCCACCCCTTAGCCTTCCCCTCCTCCAAATCCTCCCTTTTCACACCCCTGCTCTCGGACTATATGCCCCCCATCCACCCACCTCCCCCCTTCCTAGCTGTAGTTATTGGCTAACCCCTAATCACTAATGCACTTATAGTCAACCTTGCACTTTTGTTACACTTTACAAATTTTGTTCTGTGTCTCTCCTCGCAATCTTGCCCTAGTTTAACCTCCTTGTATTCTATCCAGCCATTTTCTAACTCCAGAGCTATATCCCACCTAGTGTTTGCCAAGATATTTGTGCTATCGTATCTGTCTAGTGCAAGACTGTTATATTGTATCCACCTAGTTCATACCTGTTAGCATTCCTCCTTTTCAGTACTTCTGTATAGTCTGCTCACTGTGTTGAATGTAATCAAATTGTATATCTATATCATGTACCAAATCTTTGTATACTATCCTCATGTTCCCCTACCCCCCAGGTTGCACTGGGAGATGAGCAACTTGTTGCTCAGCATGTCTTCCTGGTAAAACATTTCAATAAATCAAAAACTAAATAAAAAAGATTAATAAACAAGCTAGCCAGCCTGGGAGTGGGTCCTTGGGTGGTGGCCTGGATAAAAGATTGGCTGGAAAACAGGACGCAGAGGATAATAGTAAATGGAGTCCACTCCAAAGAAAGGGGGGTTACTAGCAGGGTACCACAGGGTTCAGTATCGGGGCCGGTCCTCTTCAATCTCTTTAAAATGACATTGCAGCGGGACTGGAAGGAAAACTATGCCTTTTTGCAGATGACACAAAGATCTGCAACAGGGTTGATACATGGGGGGTGGTGGAAAGGATGAGTAGTGACTTGGCAAGGTTGGAGGAATGGTCAAAAGTATGTCAGCTTAGATTCAATGCAATGAAGTGCAAAGTAATGCACCTGGGAAACAAAAACCCAGGGGAAGAGTACACAATGGGGGGGGGGGAGATACTAATGACAACAAAAATGGAATGGGACCTGGGGGTAGTCATGCCAGATGACCTAAAGGTAAGCAAGCAATGTGAGAAGGCAGTAGGGAGGGCTGGGGGGATACTGGGGTGCCTATGGAGGGGCATCACCAGTAGAAAACAGGAAGTTGTTATCCCTCTGTACAGACAGTTGGTGAGACCCCATCTGGAGTACTGCGTGCAGTTCTGGAGACCCCATCTCCTCAAGCACATAGACAGGATATAAGCAGTCCAGAGGAGGGCAACTAAAATGGTGCAGGGTCTGCACCAGAAATCACATGAAGAGAGACTAAAGGAGTTTAATATGTATACCCTCGAGGAAAGAAGGGAGGGGGGACATGATAGCAACTTTCAAGTACCTTAAGGGAATCAACAAAGTTCAAGAGGGTAGTATCGTTCAGAAAAAGGGATGTGTAAGAACAAGGGGACACAGTTTGAATATAGAGGGGAATGGCTCAGGGGCAACGTGAGGAAGTATCTTTTTCATGGAAAGGATGGTGGACACATGCAACAGCCTTTCTGAGGAGGTTGTGGGGTCAAAAACAGTGGGGGAATTTAAGAATGCGTGGGACAGACATAAAGCAATTATAGTGGGGTGTAGAAGAAAGTAGGCTGTTGGTTAACTAGGCTCTGCAGCTTATCCAATAGGTAGGGAAATGGGCAGACAAGGTAGGCCAAGTGGCCCTTATGTAAGCAATAAGGCATGAAAGGGTGTGTGTAAAACATATTTTACAGCATGACCAGGGGCACATTAAGGCACAAGGCCGAAGGCTGAGTAACTTCAGCCACTGGATGTGCTGTAAAATATATTTTACACACATCCCTGAGTGCCTTATTGCGCTTATAAAACTGGCTCCTTTTTTATTTTTTTACTATTGGGAAAAGCATGTTTATATGTAGAAACAATAGATTTACTTGTGTGCATTTGTGATAAAATAGTCCTTCCTTCCACTGCAAGTGATGTCACTGATGATGTCATTGTATTATTACCTACTTTCTTCTTCCTGTTTTTTTTCTCTGTTTTTCTCCACATTCAAGATAAGAAATGTTTATCATGGAATGTTTACCATGGAATACATGGATTAAAAATTCTGCTCAGTTCCACTGGCAGAATGTTTCTCTCCCAAACATTCTGCACTCACAGGCAACAATGGCCTTTGTTACAGCCAGAGACTCAGTTATCTCACTATCAGGGCAAGAAGAAGAGCATTCCTGATGAGCAGGTAAAGACAGAAGGGGATTTTTACTGTCAACAAAGAAACAGCTGTAGTGAAAACTGTAAACAATACTTATTTTTGCTAATGTTTTTATGTATGTAAGGGGTGTAATAATCAGGGAAACAACATTTAATTCATTTGTTTTATTTTTTATTTAAGATAGTTTTATTTTTAGGGCCCAGTTGAAGTTTTTAGCAGTGTACAGGTAGCAGCCATGTTTGTGGTGGAAGATCAGTTCTGGCAGTAGGGGGCTAACTAAAATGCCTGTGTTCTAAATGCCCATTGATCTGGGTTCCAGACTCTTTACTGCTGAGCAGTCCTTTTTTTTAACCATGTATAAACCATATTTTACACATAAATAACAGCCAATCAGATTACTGGATTTTACCCTGCCATTTTATAACTGCCATCAAAATCTATGTTTCTCTGTTAACAAATGTAGTGCCCCAGAGTTGGGGGTGCAGCAGAAAAATAGAAAAGGTGCCCAGAACACAGAATAAATAATAAAACCGAAACCAGGTTGCTATGCCAGCGAAAGTAAACAATTGCCCAGGATGGAATGCTGTGCTGAGCTGATCATGCACAGCACTCTAATCCAAAGAATTTAGAACCAGAGTGTTAGCTTTTGAAAAATTGTTGTTCAGTTTAGAGAGATCCCTGGTAGCTGTTGAGGAGAGAGGATGCAGCAAGTGTAAGGTGATGAAGAAAAGGGCTTACCTGGTGGTTTGAAACCCTCCCCGAGGGCTTGCCTGCGTGTCTGCTCTGCCTCCAGCTCCTGAAGACTGCCTGAAGTTGCTGTGTGGTTGTTTTTGCCTTCGGGCACCAGAAAAGTAAAGTAAAGTCCCGCTGTGCATCCAAAGGGCTTAGTGCCCCATTTTATTTATTTTTTTATTAGTTAAAATAGCAGCTCTAGTCCCCTGTCAGTGGCATGTGAAGAGCTGCATCTTCAGTGAAGAAGGGGAAGAGTTTGGGGCCTTGCAAGGTTTCCGGGTTGCCCGCCGCACTGCCCAAAGTCCCTCCCTCTCCAGAAGAACCTCCCACCTCCCGATCCAGCTTTCTTGTATCCTGACTGGAGTGCTGAGTTGGCAGCAGCATGCTAGAAATGTGCTGACTGCTGCTACAAGAAAAGAACTGTGTTGCTATTCATTTTAAAAGTGGGTGCTAGGCGCAGAAGTGCACAGCCAAGTGCCGTGGAGGGAGGGCAGGCCAGAAGGCCTCTGAAATTTCAATATTTAAATTTATTGGGTGCGGCGACACCCAGAGGTGAGGGTCCCAGCATAGAGGCTCACTGAAGGGGCCTTTGAATATTCATTAGGGAGGCGGGACAAGGCGGGGCCGAAGTTAAAGAATGGCAGCAAGGCCCCAGTCAGACTGAAGATTTTAAAGGGGCCCCAGCCAAGAAAGGCTTGAGGATTTAAAGGGGCACAGATAAAGTGAGCTCCAGTGTATCAAAGGGGCCCCAGTCAAGTTAGGCACAGCAGATTTAAAGATAGGCCCATTGGTGAAAGGCATTACAGGAGCAGCCTTATGCCCGCAACACACAGGGGGTTAGCAAAAGCCCCACATTGAGAAGAAGATAATTGGGGCTCTGTCAGTGGGCCCAGCAGTTACAAGGGCAAGGGAGTCCCAGAAGAAAGACAGGGTATTGACCCAGAGGTATGCTAGGGGTAGCCAGATCCTGGTATTAAAAGGGACCACCCTACAGCAGTAATTCTGGGAAGGGTTAGCAAAGGAAAAAGGAAAGGTGCTTAGCAGACAACTGTGGTTTAGTGACTGCCAAATACTGAAATGTGTACCTGAACTGTTGTGTTACTTGCAAAGTACAGAGACTGTTATTACTGGGATTGTGGTTATTTACCCCTGCAATGAACAACTGCCCTGAGAATGTGGTTATTTGCCCCTGCAACGAGCAATTGCCCTGAGACTGTGGTTAGTTGCCTCTGCTCCTGGCAAATTGCCTCTGCAATGAACAAATACCCCAGACCTTGTTAATTTGCCCCAGTTCCTGGCAAATTACCCTAGTATTGAGCAGTTCTCCTGGTGTAGTGTGAAAGTGTATCTACTAGCTTCAGTGTTGCCAACGCATGTGAATAGACTCAATCTTCTGCCACGATATTGTTCCATGATGTTGTCTGTCATTCTGCTCCTACGGAATCAGTCTCTACCCAGAGGAAGATGGCTTTCACCATCTCTTCTCCAGAAGGTGTCCACCCAGAAGATCATTGACCACGTCCCTGTCATCCGCTGAAGTCGAGTCCATTGAAACCTGTGCAAGTCGCACCTGCTGTTTGTTGTGTTCCTTAGTTCGAAGTTAAGCACACCGAAGTTCAAGTGCATCACATCTGCTGAGCCAGTGTCATCTCTTGGTTCCTGATCTGGATGTCCCAAAGTTGGCCACCCTCAGAAGAGTGTGCTTGTCCTGGAAAAACCTTGTCTGCATCCCCTGGTTGTTCTCCGCAAGTCAAATCCGTTAAAGCCCAGTGTGGGATGTGTCTGATGTTTTATTATTTTATTCCAGTTTCTGCTGTTGACATTTCAGAATCAACTGACTTCGCCTCAGATTCTTCTGGTTCCTGGTGGCATCGGACATCTATCTTCACCTAAGATTCTTCTAGTTCATGCTGGCATCTGAAGAGCTACAGCATCATCTAGCCCTTGGTAATCCTCCAGTGGGTTCATCACCAAGCATCTTCCTGGTTTTCTTCCATCCTTGGTGTCCACAAAGTGGGTTTTGGCTGGGGAACTTTCTGCTTCTAGTTTTAGTCCAACAGCCTTCAGGTAGGTTTGTTCCAGGAACCAGATTCTCTGATTCTTTCTTGCCGGGAGCCTCGGAGAGAGTATGTTTTATGCCGAGAAACATATGGTCTGTTTAAAAAACCTCTCACCACCCCAGTGGCCTTAGGTAGGTCTGTGCTGGGATCAATATCTGAGTGTCATAGATTTCTTTCTGCCTATCCCTGTAGCTACCAACTATATTCGGGGAAGCACCAAGTTAAGTCGACAGTAAACCTGTCGACCTCCCGCACAGCGATGGCACAATACCAATGCAGGTATTGTACCATCCAAGCCCCAAGTGTTTTCTGTGGGGGACTGTGCCCCCGCACCCTCCCGGACTTTAGGATTCTCAGCTCCAGGTCGGATTTGGTCTGGGGAGGAGGCAGGACACTGGGGGAAAGCGAAACATGGAAACGGACCATTACAGCAACTGTCGCTGAAGCAGTCATTTTCTGTGTTTCACCATTGGGGTGTCAGGCAAAAGGGGCCACCCATATTTGGCTGTGCGCACGGAGACAAGAATAAAAGTTGGACTTTCATTAACAGCAACAGACATTTAGTGGTGGTTTTCCACTTAGCACCTCAGGGTTGGAACAGAGTGTTCATACAGCCTGTATAGCAGTTATATAGCATGTAGTTATTTATAGAGTTTTAGACATTTTAGAGTTTGCATTATATAGTTGTGTGTTATTTGTAACTGCCTAGATATCCACAATGTTGTCCATACTCCCTGTTGTTTTTGTTGTTGGTATTCTCTTGTATGACCATGTCCTCCTTCCCCTCCTGTCAAATAAACATATTTGCTTCATCCGACCTCTGTGTATGGCTCCTGCCTCTCCTTGTTGGGTGATTCCATCCACCCACCCCCATTAGAACCTTCAGCGGCCCCTCGACATCCCACCTGATGAGGGTGCTGTTGGTGCTGCTGGTAGCAAGACAGTTCCATTCACCACTCGGAGCGAAGAAACCCAAGGTCTACCAGTCCAGCACCGTCACACAAATGTGAAATGAATTATCTGTTTATTGTTTTTCAAGTAAGGTACATGCTGTTCTGAACACCTTTTCACATGTTTGATGGCTGTGTTTAAAAATGATAAGGGTTCAGACTATTGTCTATCATCATTGTAAAGGTCTTCGTGTCCTGAACAACTTAGCTGCAGGTTGTATATGCTTTCCATGTATGGTTTTTCAATTATTTATAATTGTTTGGCATGCACTGCATTGTTGTCTCAGAGGGGGCTAAAAATCATTGGTATGGTTGCGCAGTAGTGCACGTGCCAAACAAATGTGAACAACTAGAAAGCCATACATGTTACACACATACAATCAACAGCAAAGTTGTTCAGGAGACCAAGACCTTTACCATGAGGGTAGACAATAGTCTGAACTCTTTATAGTTTTTAAAACAGAGCCATCCAACGTGAGAAATTGGGTAAAAAATATGAACATTCTGGAACATTGATGATTATTTTTACAAAAACTGTAAGATGTTCAGACTACTGTCTACCCTCATTGTCAAGGTCTTGGTGTCCTGAGCAACTTTGTTGCTAATTGTATATGTGTACCATGTATGGTTTTCCAGTTACTTACATTTGCTTAGCATATATGCAAATGTACATAGACTTTTGCAGTGAGCCTTGGGAATGTCAGAGCAAGCTGGAGTTCCACCACCAACATTCTGAAGGCAATATTGAGCTGAATAGGATCAGTAGGTGATAATTTAAATGAACATGAGGATGTTTTGATATGGATGCAACAGACTGAATTTCAGAATTACTGACCTTTAGTAAAAGCAAACAATGAACAAAGCAGATTAAACATGGACGGTTTAATGGCTGGATGATAGAAACAGAGGGGGAGGGGGTCAAAGAAATGCACTCATAATCCTCCTGTTGCTATTTTTGGTAGTAGACATACCACGGCATCCATTAAAGCTGTTGGAACATCAGTTAGATGGCTAAACAGTTCTGTGCATCTATCCAAATTTGAGTGGCATGTGCGTAAAAAGATGAATTTGCATCAGAAATGGACACAGATTGAATTTGCATCATATTTTGGGCTGACAGGATAGCCTAGAGGTTAGAGGAACGAGGTGTGAATGAGCTTGGTACATCCAGCAGACTAGACCTGAGTTTGATTCTCACAACCTCCACTTGCATACTGTGTGACACTGAGCAAGCCACTTAACTGTCCAGTGCTCCCAGGTCACCCCTGAAAACAGGCACTTGTGCCTAGTGGGCCTTAACCAGTTACCAAAGACATTGCAATGAATTGAACTTCTAGTTATAACCAGGTAGATTATTTTGGAAAATAATTGTGATGGAGGTCAAATGCACGTTAGCAGCAGCAGCCGCATGTGGAGCTTCTGTTTGCATCTCTGTCCATCTGGTTTGAAGAACTAAGCTAGAGTTTCCAGTATCAGGCAACACTACACGTGGTACTGTACACTAATTTTTGTGCTGCAGTGTACTGTACTTATGTAATGTTAGTATTGGGCTTGATATGTGAATAAATGATAAAGTAGAATCAACTGGTGATATGTATCCTTGGTTACTTTTGTTATCACTTTAAAATTATTAATTACACTTTTATCTAACAACAGACTACAATTTGACTGTATTACTTGGTAGTACTGAATTGTTTTTTCTTCATTTACAGAGCTTATCTAAGCACCTTCAAAGATGGATCGATTTTCTTTCTTTAACCTGAGTGCACTTGTGGTATTTAATTTCATTCTGGCATTTTGCATTTTTTCATATGTAAAACCATATCATCAAGTTCGAGGAGTTGCCTCCCATTCCATGGAGTGTAACGAAGTCCAAAACCCAGAGCCGGAGAGGTTGATCATATTACTATGGAACTGGCCTTTTGGGGTGAGATTTAAATTAGATTTATGTGCAAGTGAATTTGGAATCTACAACTGTCACCTTACTGTTGACCGCCAAATATACGATGATGCAGATGCCGTTGTGTTTCATTATGAGGATCTTAAAAGGAATCCAAATAATTTGCCCCAAAAGCAACGCCCCGGAAACCAGTACTGGGTGTGGTACAGCATGGAGCCTCCTGAACACTGCGGAGGCCTTGAAAGATTTAACAACGTATTCAATCTCACGCTGTCTTACAGAAGAGACTCTGATATTTTTGTGCCATATGGCTACCTGCAGTTCATCGAGGAACCACAAAATTATACAATTCCTGATAAGTCTAAATTGGTTGCATGGGCTATTAGCAACTGGAATGCAAACGCTCATCGAGTGAAATATTATGAAAGTTTCAGGAAGTACATTAGCATTGATATCTATGGAAGTAACCATAAAGAACTTAGTAAGGAAAACTTCTATGCAACAGTTTCTCAGTACAAGTTTTACTTGGCTTTTGAGAACACACTACATAAAGACTACATCACTGAAAAGATATTTGATAATTCTTTTAGCAGTGGGGCAATTCCTGTTGTTATGGGCCCTTCAAGGGAAAACTATGAACAGTACCTGCCTCCAGATTCTTTTATTCATGTAGATGATTTTAAAACACCCGAAGAGTTGGCTAATTATTTAAAATATTTGGATCAGAATGATGAAGCATATAGAAGCTATTTCATCTGGAGGAAACACTTCAAAGTACATCTGCATAGTGATTTTTATGCCAAATGTAATTGTGCTGTTTGTAGGGAAATTAATCTAAAAAATATGGGTTATAGAGTTGTGAAAGACTTACACAAATGGTTCTGGAGTTGAGCATTAGAAGCACAATTTTACCATGTGGAATTTGAAACATGAAGCAGCACTACATAATCTATGTTAACATGTTTTATCCTTGCATATGTAAGCAAGGTAAGTTATAAACTGCAATGGTGTTGGGTAGTGTTAATTGGACAAACTGGAGTCTAATTGCTTTTCTGCTCCTGCTCCTGCTTCTGCATTCACTGTTGTTTAGTTAATAAACTGTACTGATGTCTAGGTGCCAGTGATGTGATATTTGTAAATCGGTATTTTTTCAATTACTATATTGTAGTTTCAGTAAACGCATATATAAGGCATAACCCTGCAAAGAAACAGCCAATACAATGCATTATATACCAATGAAGTTCACAGCTGATCGACATAAGAGTCTATAAGTCATCATATATGTTTTCTTGCCTTAATTCTGCTGACATAAAAGGGGAAGCACTTTTAGTTCTTATTTCCTCATGTCATTTGGGCATCCTGTTATGAAACCATAGGAGTTTATGATATACTGTATGCTCACAGACTGGCTGCCTCCCAGACACTTGGCAATATCTGTTTTAGATCTAAATTGAACCCGATGGTGCACCCAATTGTGGGATGATTTGTTGTTTGAATACATGGCTGTAACATGGGGATCCAGGTACAGGTTGCAGGATTCTCCTCGTTTGCTAGCTTCTGAGATATGAGGAGTAATTTTCTTCAAGAAATTGTAGACTTTTTTGCTGACGGAGTGTTGGAGTCACCAAGATGGCTTATTCTTGGGGACTTCAATGGTTGGGTTGATGACAATCTCTCATATTTTGGACAGGATTTCCTTTGTGGAGTGGAATAGCTGAGCCTTACACAAGCTGTTGCTTCTGTGACCCACCAACATGGGTACACCTTGGACTTAATATTCTCCCTGGGGCTTGAGGTGGAAAACCTCAGAATTGATCTGATTAGTTGGCCAGATCATTGGGAACTTGGTCACAACAACGCTTCAGGAACAGCACCATCAGACTGGCTGCCTCTCAGCCACTTGGCTAAGGGAGGCAGTATAGCGCAGTGGTTTAAAACTCTGAGCTGCAACTCTGGAGACCTGGGTTTGAATCCCACAGCCCCCACTTGCATACTGTCTGACCCTGAGCAAGTCACTTAACTTCCCTGTGCTCCGAGGTTGCACCTGTAAACAAACTTTCAGCTTAGTGTGTCTCACCTGGTTAAACAATTGGAGGAAAAAAGAATGGTGCAATATAAACAGCGCTGTCAACAACAGCACCGCTACAGAATGCCATACAGAAAAACATCACTAATGGTAACTGCCAGAAAACACACCAACGACTGCTACCTTTGAAAAACAACAAACACTACATTTTGTTATTGTGGGGAACTCTGCCCCCGCACTCCCCCAACCATTAATTTTATAACAAACTCTGAGGGGGGTACGGATTGCAGGGGACTTTAGTAACTTGGGTGGTATCATTTGCTGTGGTGGCATATAAAAAAACAACACACTTTGGCTGGGGGGAAGGTAAAAAAGGCATGACTTGGGAGACCGAGAACAGAACCCTGGTCTCTTGCTTTCTGGTGCCCGAGCTGCTTCTCCCTAGTCCTTTCCACCATGGGAGCAGCTCAGCCAGATTCTGCATTTTTTGTTCCCTCATCCACTTTTACTTGAGACATTGCCTGGATAGCTAAAGGGGTAGTAGTATGTAACATTTGCTATACTACCCCTGTTGCTATTCAGGTATCCACTGTTCCTGCAGTGCGGCTTAGACAGCACTGTTCAGGAAGCACTGTTCTAACCAGGTAGGAGATCATTGCACCATCAGATTTGGTTTCAGGGCACCTCTCTGTAGTCTACCCCCTGTGGAGATGATCCAGTACTGCCCTTTATGACGGCGTAGGCCAGATGGACTTATGGCAGTGCTGGACACCTTAGGTATGTTGGTGGCACATGCTGGGGAGGTTGAAGGGCAGTAGTAGCTTATAATAGAGCTATTGGAGCAGCCTTCATCCTTGTAGCACCAGTGCATTTATGCCCATTTATTTCACACCACGGTTTGCCATAGTTTGACGGCTGGCTAGGGGAAAGGAAAGCAAAGTGGTACATATTCACCACTGTGACTATCAAAGGCAAATCTCCCATAAGAAGTTGGAATTTCTTTCTGGGGAGATTGCTGCCAGAAGGAACCAACCAGTTCATCATTTTCGAATGTGGGCAGGGTTCTCCATCCTGCCTGTTTGGAGTCCATGAAGGCTGTTTCTTTCACTAAACGGGTGGAGTTTGCTTTGTTCTTTTTGGAGGGAGTGTACTCTAGTTGGCCTGGGATCTTACCAAGTGAGTTGTTACAACCCAACAGTGTTAAGGCAGCGGAAACCAATAGCAGTCGATGGTTCAAGTTCAAGTTCAAGTTTATTACAGGAAAATAACTCCATTGAGCAAGCTCATTCACAAGGAGGTCCTGGTAGATATATACAGACAGGATTAACAGAAACATACAGTAAATACACATGACAAGATTAGAAGTGCTGTTAAGAACCGTATAGGACAAGTATACAAACAATACTTTAATTCAACAAACCCTTGAATAAGGTGCAGTTTCAGTCCATATGGTCCTTAAAACTAAAAGAGGACCTAAACAATCCTAAACAACATGTATCTTAAAAACAGTTGCACACATCTTTTATTTTTTCAGTAGCTAACTTTTTAAAGAGACTAACAGAGACTATGTTAGATAGTTTCAGAGAGGATTGGAGCTGATTCCAGATAACTGGGAGGGCAATAGAGATGGCGCGTTTGCCAAAGGTGGTGCGAGTCCTAGGTACGTTCAGGAAGATAAAATCTGATTTCCTAAGTGAGTAGGCACTGTGGTAGATGCGGATGAAAGAAGTTAGGTAGCTCGAGGGCTTGTTCAGGAGAAGCTTTAGGGTCCAGGTACTAGCGTGGAAAGTACATCTAATGGTAAGTGACGTCCAGCCTACTGCTGAGTACAGGTCGCAGTGGTGTGTCCGGTAAGGGGAGTCTGTAATGAAGCACAGGGCACGGTGATAGAGAATATCCAATTTATTTAGGTTGAAAACTGTTGAGGAGGTGTAGATTATATCCCCGTAGTCTAGTAATGGGAGGAATGAGGCCTGGACAAGCCTAATTCTGGTCTCAAGTGGGAAAAGCAACCTACTGTGGAAGAGGAAGCCTAGCCTTATTTTCAGTCTTCTAGACAGGTCACAAGGTAGTCGGTAAAGGGGAGCTTGTTGTCTAACCAAAAGCCAAAGTATTTAAATTTAGGGGTGACTTCCAGAAGCTCGCCTAGGGAGGTAACTATAAAATACTTAAGCAGGGTGATAGGTATGGAGGGTGATGTATTAGGAGAGAAGATCATGGCTTTGGTTTTCTTAGCGTTTAAGAGAAGTTTGGCATTAATGAGATTAGATCCGAGCTGCGCAAAGTCAGCTTGGAGAACATCCCTAACTTCAGGTAATGATGAGCCAGATGTATAGAGAACTGCATCATTGGCAATAAACTGCAGTTTTGACTTGGTTATGTAAAGTCGAGATCATTAATGTATAAGGAGAGGAGAAGAGAATAGGATCTAGGATGGAGCCTTGCGGGACTCCCCTGGTGATTGGCAGGGGGGACTAGAACAGGCCACCCGCTTTGATTTTCTGCATCCTACCTGATATGTAACTGCTAAACCACTGGATGGTAGGAGTGGTGGCACCTATTTTAGTGAAGCTGTTTTCAATTAGGTTATGGTCTATGGTATTGAATGCTTTACCAAGGTCTAGGAAGACAGCTCCCGTAGTCTTCTTTGAGTCCATAGCGGAGATCCAGTCATTGGTTACTTTAGCCAATGCAGTGACTGTACTGTGGTTAGAGTGGAAGCCAGAGCTGGGTTTAAGAGAAAAAAGTTTCTATATGGTATTTTAATTGTGCATAAATCAGTTTTTCAAAGACTTTGGAGAGGATAGGCAAGATAGAAATGGGTCTGTAGTTATTTAAATCACATGGATCCCCCGATTTAAATTGGGGAAGGATGTGAGCTGATTTCCAACATGAAGGGACTATGGAAGAAGAAGTAGAAAAGTTGAAAATATGGAGGATTGGAGCAGTAAGGTGGGGGGTGCCCGAGTTTTAGGAAAAGCGGTTTGATTCCATCATCCCTTACACTTTTCATAGTGTCTAGCTTAATGAGAGACTCTTCAACTTTTTGAAGTTAAGAAGGATCAACTGGAAAGGACAGACTGAAGTCTGAGGGGTAACGCTTGCGCAACCGTGACTATTGACACATGCAGCATATGGGGAGGAGTCGAAGACTAGGCCAGCAGTGACAAAGTGTGAGTTGAATTCTTCGAGTATTTGGCTGTTGCTTTCCACAATTGTATCATTTTTGAGGATCTTTGGTGGTAAGGGGGGCCGCCCTTCAATGGACTTAAGGGTCTTCCAGATTTTTGGGGAGTTCCCTTTGGCCTGTTCTAGTGTGGAGACATAGAAGTTGGCTTTGGCAGAGCTAATTCGTTTAACACAGGCATTCCTAGCAGTTCTAAATGCCTGCCAATCCATCGGGTTCTTAGTGTGTCTGACCTTGGCCGATAGTTTATCACAGTTTGTGAGAGCAGTCTTGAACTCAGACGAAAACCAAGGGTCTGAGATGTTGTGCATGTTTGTTTGCTAGGGTAATGAGGTTGTCATTTAGGACAGCGACAGCCTCATCAGGCATTTTGGCGAGCTAGAGATCTTGCCATCTAACCTTGCTTAGACCATTCAGAAAGTTTGACATGCTGAACTTATGAAAGGACTGTTTGGTTATGAACTTAGGCTGGTGGTGAGCTTTGGCTTGCAATCTTATACAGGCTACAATTCCATGGTCACTCATATCATTGTGAAATACTGCCGAATGGAGGATTTTATAGGAATGGGTAGTTAGTATAAGATCGAGCAGAGAGCTGTTTGCTTTGTTTGAGTTGTTGATCCTAGTAGGTTCAGATACTAGTTGGGTAAGGCCAAGGTCATTGCTGAGAGACTTCAGGCTGTGCGATTTGGGTGAGAGCCAGTCCAAGTTGAAGTCCCCGAGGAGTATTACTTCCGAGTTGACAGAGATAGTTAACAATTTAAGGATATTAAGGAAATCAGTTCCACCATTTGGGGGCCTGTAACCACCTATAATAGTAATGCATCCCGTAGAGGGAAGGTGTAGCTTTAAAGATACAATTTTGTATTCCTTTTGTTTTGAATTGCAATAGATATCACTAACTGTGTACTTAGTTTTTGTGTAAATAACTGCTCCCCCAACCCTGGTGCCCCTTTCTGCCCTGTACAGCTTGTAGTCCAGGAGGGTAATTCGTTGGTCAGTATTGTTTTTTTTTTAGCCTTGACTCAGTGATAATGTTGAGATCAGGCTCTGTATGTAGGGCCCATGCTTGTAGTTGGTCGACTTTTTTAGGCAAGCTTAGTATATTGACCAGCATCATTTTAAGAACTGGGGCTGTTGCAGATTCAGTGGGTGATGTAATTAGTGAAGGCAGACCAGGGTTTAGTTCCATGTTACCCGAGCAGAGAAGGAGCAGGATTAACAATTTCTTTGATGAACTCAAAAAGGACCTAAATGCCTGCCCATGAGATAGGACTCAAACCAGCAGATTACTTTTTCTGGTGAGTCCTGGGGCGTGTTTTTGCCAGTGACAATGGATAAGGCTGGGGAGGTAATCTTGGGAGTTGTGGCCAGCATTTCGCAACCTGGATCTAGGCCCGATCTTGCTACTAGTGAGTTGTGTCAGGGATCTGGTCTCAGGGATCACTGAGATTTTCCCATGCTCTTAGTTAGAGGGGATTTTCCTATTTGCACTGAAAAATGTTACTCTGGAAGAAGCCACTGTTGGACCCGGACATCTTGGTGAAATACTGACCTACATCTAACCTGCCTTTCTTAGGCAAGGTTATGGAGAAGGAGGTTGCCCTACAGCTTGAGGCACAGCTCATTGCCTTTGACAACAATGAGCCCCTTCAGTCTGATTTTAGGTCAAGGCACAGCACAGAGATTGCATTGGTAAGAGTGCATAATGACTAACTTAGGGTGAACAATAGAGGAGATCAGTTAGTTCTTGCTGTCCTCGATCTCTCCTGATTTGCTCACCCACATTTATTCTATGTATATACGATATGAATGTCTATATTTTATTCTGACGTGGAGCCTTTGGAAATGAGTCTATGACTCAAAGGGTTGTAATTCCGATTTTCTAAATAAATAAAAATAACAGCGGGCCCAAACTTGAACCAGGTGGTACAGTATACTGTACTGAAAAAGAGGAAGTGAAAGTACCATCTCATCTCATGTGTTGCTTTTGGTTTTTCAAATAATTTCAGAACCATTTTAATGCTGATGCACCAACACACATATTATCCAACTTAGACTCCAGTTAACAGTCGTACACCATGTCAAATGCCTTGGCCAGGTCCACAAAGACCATAGCAGTCAGGTAGTCCTTTTCCATGTTCCAGTGAAGGTCATTCATGAACCTGACCAAGGCAATAGATGTCCCGCATTCTCCCCTGAAGCCAAACTGGGAATTCAACGAGAAGCTGATACATGCCCACGTATTCCATTAGTTGAGCATACACCAGCTTCTCCTTAATTTTACCTATTCAGAACAGTAGGGATAGAGGCCTATAGTTTCACAGAGTTCCAAGTCTCTATATAATGAGACAACAAATGCTGCTTTCCAGAGTTCTGGGATTCCACCCACCATAAAGGAATCAATGTTAGGCGAAGTGTTCTGCTCCGGGTTTTATACATTTTGCTTCGATCCCATTCACCCCGGCCCTTCAGTGGCATCCAAGGTCTTCACACATTTTAAAGAGCAGGTGCTTAGTAAGGGTGCATATCTTAAAGAATGAAGGTTTGGGGCCTTTAGATGCCTCTGCAATCATTGAGTTTGCTTTTACTTGTTTCTTTGCTTACTTTTCCATCATTTTATTTGTATTTTTCCAACTGCTAGTGAAAAAAGAATCCAATAGAATCCTTGTATTATGATGATGTCAGAAACTTTTTACTGGCAAGGCTGCCAGTGTATTTCAATGGGAAACTACAAATCTGTTTTCAGTTTTTTATGGAGAAATAACACTTCCTGTCACCAAAATATTACATATTTAATAGAAATATGTGATTTTTGATAACATGGGATCTTTTGGTATAATTTAGCAGGTGATATTTTCTTCATAACCAGATTTTACTTGGAAAGAAGAAAAGAGAAGCTAATTATTGTATTAAAAAACATAAAATCATACAGATGGAGCATTACAGTGCAAACATATAAAAGGCAAAGTTTGTTGATGAAATAAGTATCAATTTCTTTTTAAAAAGATACAAAAATATATTTAGTTTCTCATTGAAATACACTAGGCTCTTAAGTAGCTGGCAGTTTCTGAGATTACAATACCAGCATTCTACTGAATTCTTATTTAGTAGTAGTACGAAAAGCCAAGGTGAAAATCCACTTGTTTCACTGCACTAACAAATATTGTATTATAAGAGTAGAAAGTAATTACTTACACATCAAAATACATAAATAAAATAGTCAGTCTTCTATTTATTAGAAGTAAACACTTGCTCATTAACAGTTCAGCATATTTCAATGAGAACTACACAAATTTGTGTGGGCGATTCTCAAGTCTGGATGATTAAACCAGTCATTTTTAAATCAAATGAATTATTACAGAGAGGTCCAGGGTTTGTCTCAATATCCCCGGCCAGTGAAAGTGTCAAAATGTAGGTGAAATTACATGAAGATTTTTTTATATTTCCCCTCTTTTCCCCTGCTGCCAGCTGCTGTACATCAGCCTGGTCACAGCCCCGAGCCTCCACCTCTAGGCACCTTGTGCTCTTTGCCCCCCCAAGTACCCCTGGCTTACCTCTCAGAGGGCCGGGATGCGGTACTTCTAGTAACTGCCTTGGGGAAGTGGGGTCCCAGAGGCTAATCGAAGCTGGGGGCAGGCTTCACAAGCACAGCCAGCTACAAGGAGTTTTTCATTGCTTTGTCAGGGGCGGAGACATGCAATAATGTCCAGTATCCACCCTGCCCCATAGATGTTGGTGCTGGTAGCTGCGTGAATCCTCAACTTCTGCAAGGGGTCCATTGAGTACCGATTGTGACCCACACCCTGTCCCCCAGAGAAGGACAGCAGTCCATGGGATGCTCAATCCAACTCCCCCTGGCCAGCCCTCCATCGACCTGGGTCCATTCCCGAACCCGGGTTGCCAGCATCACAAGCGTAAATCCAACCGCTGCACCGGCGGGCCAGCCTACTTGACGGTAATTTTAACTTATTTTCCAAGAGGTACACTAACCTGGCTGAATCTTTGTAATCGAATAGGCAAACATTGAAGATATTTTTAAATAGTCCACTGTTCTAAAATACTGTCCCACCATTACTCATCCCATAAATTATGTTCTCATATCTCCTTATTTTCTTGCAGAAAAAAGTCTGTTATGCAGATTCCTAAAATATACAACAAACCTATCAGGCAACCTAAAATAGCCATGTTGTTAAGTGCCTGGCATTTCTTCAGTAAAAGAACTGCACTAAAATACTAAATTGTGTATATTGAAAATTAGTGTGGCAGTAAGTCTATATTGAATTAAAATAATAAGCAAAAAATGTACTTCGATGCCAATGAGCTAAATTTAAACTAAAAAATTAAATAGCTTCAATAATAGAAAGTTCATAGTACAATCAGAAATTTTAAAAGACCATAGAGATAGTCAAAATTAGATGTGGCAATAAGATCCTATGCAAGAAATTATACAAAACTCAAGGAAAATATTAGAATAAGAAGATTTATCACACACCAGGCCTGAGTCTCTTACTAATAAGGCAAAATCATTTACAAAGAGTCATAAGTTACACCAAAGTGCAAAAACACAGTGTTCATTAAAACCTAATTTAAGTCAATTGCTGCAGAGAAACAGTCAAATTATATTAGCAGTTATTACTTTTGGAGAATGCTTGCCCAGTTTTGCCAGGGTATCTTTTTAGAATGTAAAAGTCTCCTCTTCCTGTTCTGCTGTCCCTGCCTTAATGCTGTGTTAGAAATAGATTTTTGATTCCCCCTGTGCTCATGCTGCAGGGCAGTGCAGGCTTTTTCTGGGCTACTCGTACATGATTCTTTGTGGGGGGATTGTTGAGAGAGAGAGAGATACATAGATACATAGACAGTGTCGGCAGATAAGGGCCTATGGCCCACCCAGTCTGCCCATTTGAGCTTGTAAGTTCAGTTTGTTTTCCTAGAAGTCTGTTGCCCCTTACACCTGACCTCCAGAATTCCTTTATGTCTATCCCATGCATTCTTGAATCCCGTGATTGTTTCAGCCCCACCACTTCCTCTGGCAGGGTGTTCCACTTGTCCACCACCCGTTCTGTGAAGAAATTCTTTCTCATGTTTCCTCTGAATCATCCTCCCTCCACTTCATCCCATGCCCCTCTAGTCCTGGAACATCTTTTGCTTAAAAATAGTGTTTTCCTGCACCCTGTTCCTCCCTGTAAGATACTTGTATGTCTATCATATCCTCTCTCCCTCCCTCTCCTCCAGGAGTACATGTTCAGTTCCTTCAACCTGTCTTCATAGGACTTGTGATGCAATCCGTGCACCATCTTTGTTGCCCTCCTCTGAACCTTCTCTACCCTGTCTATGTCCTTCATGGGTATGGTCTCCAGAACTGTACACTGTACTCCAGGTGGGCCTCACTAGTGTCTTGTATAGCAGAATTATGACCTCCCTTTTCCTGCTGGTGATGCCCTGCCTATACATCCCAGCATCCTATTTGCTTTACCTGCTGCCTTGTCACACTGTTTCCCTACCTTGAGGTCATCAGGATGACAACCCCAAGATCCTTTCCTGCTTGGTGCATGCTGTATCCTCACCCCAACTGATATATTGTGCCAGGGTTTTTGTGCCCCATATGCATTATCTTGCACTTCCTTGCATTGAATTTCAACTGCCAAACCCCTGACCATTCTTCAAGTTTCTGCAGGTCCCTTCTCATTCTGTCTACACCCTCTGGTGTGTCTACTCTGTTACAGAGCTTTGTGTCATCAGCAAACAGTGAAATTCTGCCTTCTAGGTCCTGCGCATTGTCACTGATGAAGATGTTGAATAGGACCGGTCCCAGAACTGATCCCTGTGGTACCCCATTGGTCACTCTTCCCTCTGTGGAGAGAGAGAGGGGGGGGGTAGCTGGAATGGATGGTATGCACTGGTGGTGGAGCCAGGTTTGGGAATCGGAGGGTGTGGGGGTGAGTCAGCTAGCTGGGGGCTCCAAATGACAGCAAGCACAAGTGACAGTTTGAAAATGCAGTATGGCCAGAAGCATAAACACAAACACATACGCACGCATGCACACATGCACACACACACACACACACACACACCACCATGTTCAGCAACACCAACAAATTGTTACCCTTCCACATGCCCTCCTCCTCCTCCAAAGAAGAGCACAGCTCACTGTTCAGTAAGTCCAGCTTTTTAGCCTTCTGCTCAGTGAAGCCATGTGAATGGCCAACTCCCCCCAGGTGCTCCCACCCACATTGGGAGGTCCCCTTTCACATGACCAGCCATGGCCAGCACCATCGCACATGGGTGCCCCGCCACTCTCACACCCATGGACTTCTCTTCCCTTACTCACATGGCTAGCTCAACCCATTGACACAGCCAGCTCCCTTTCACCCCACACACATGGTCAATGCTCCCTACCCATCCCACAGACATGGACAGCTCCCCTCCCCCAGCTTCCACATACACACATGACTAGCTCTTCTACTTACTTGCACAGCCAACTCCCTTCTACATACATCATTTTCACTGCAACAAACACATGGAAAAAGCATATTACTGACAGAGAAGCAAAAGGAGCCATGGGCATCAGCAGTACATATGGGCATGTATCAATGGCACACAGCAGTGGTATGCACAGCCTAGCATACCACAGTGGGGGCATCCAGTGTACCACAACAGGGGCATCTCTCTGGGCTCCTGGCAGCATGTCACTGCTATACCCATGGCGACAGCAATGCTTCATAGCACCATGGAGTGCAACACACCCGTGTGACCCATGACACTGTACAGAGGGAGAGGAAGACTGGGGTGTGGGGTGAGAGAGGCTGTGGTGGTGCAGAGGTGTACTGGGTGATGGGGTGGGGAGATGGGTCTGTGGCAATGGGTTATGTGGGAATGCCAGTGTCATGCAGTGTGAGACAGACCAATGACTCAGGGTGCCTGGCGAGGCCAACAGGTGTACACCCACAACCATGTGAGTCCTGCCTGTGCAACATGATGGGGAACTTAAAATTGTCCACAGGCACCATTATAACAGCCCTAGTGAACAACAGTTGTGGCGGTGCAACAGTGGCATGCACACCACGTCTGTCTGTAACAAAGGGCTCCCAGTGGTGGCAGTAGATGAGGGTGCAGTGGAGCTGTCCGGCAGGATTGCCTGTGTTGATGTGTTGCACTAGAATGGAGTTGCCATGGTCAGGTAGCTAGTCTAAGGGAATCACAGGGTAGGTTACTGGCAAGCTTTCAGTGGGTATGGATGGGGGCACACTGTGCAGCATTGCTGACACTTGCCTGTGTGGTGTGGTGCTATGTTGCCATACCATCAGTGCACCCATACTCACTACGATGGGGTGGGTGACAGGATGCCATGTGCCTGCTATAAGACAGGTGCAGGAGACCATCAGCACCCACACATTACCTTTGACAGCCTGTGCCACACTTGTGCCATCCCATGGAGGTCTGCCCTACATGTTTTTGGTCCATTGTCAGCATCCTGCATGCTCTGGATGGGGGTCGCATTGTGTCACCCCCAACAACTGTACACTGTCCTCAGTGCACCGTACATTGCCTCTGCCATTTCCCATGGCATGCCCACTTCCACCAATCCAGTGGCTGTGCTTTACACATAGCACCAGTTGCATTCCAGTGGTATCTGAAGGGCCATCATTCCTGTGCCCCCATATTGGTCTGCGATGTTCTATGGTCTCTGCCTTTATGTAGGTGCGCTGGACATCCTCTACCTTTCTACCTCTCTACTCGGTGTCCTACTGGGCACAAGATCATCACCCTGCACAGTTCTGGTGTCCTGTGGTGCTGTGCATAGCATGCAGTCCTGCAGTGTTTGGTGTCCATGGGCTACACCTGCAGCCAGTGGCTGCCTGCGGCTTACATCAAATCCCTCCTCTGTGCTATCTGGTTGACACATCGGACTGCTTGCAGCATTATCAGGGACTTTGGCACCGGGACTCTACTTCTACCAAACTCTGGCACAGGATCCTTTGCACATCTGGCCTTGCTGCAAGCAGGAGTTGATGCACCATGCGGTGATCTAAGGAGCTTTTGAAAATTGAGCTCAGGGTATCCTCAGTGCCAGAAAACTTGACAGCCTTTAACGCTAGAGTGAGTCACCCTTGCTGCTGGTTATGAATACGATTTAGCAGTGCTCAACCCAGTTAAGAAAGGTAACAATCAGACATATTTCTACTGCAATCAAAATGACAGGCAAGGGTACTTTAGCTTGAAAAGACTCCCTGTAAATTAACTCCCACCATAGATCAAACAGCTGTACAGCCTCTAACTGATGAAATAATTTCTGGAGCAGGCACTTCTGTTTATTTATTTGCTGTGATTAATGAATCAGTTTACCCCAAGGGCAGAACTAAAACCATGATTTATACCATAGAATAGATCTCAGTGTGCCTGCCTGGATTAAATAAGTTTCAATAAATAAATAAACAAATGATATTTATCAGTTTTACAAGCGAGATATAGCTTAGTTCGCGAGCAGTATTACATGATTTTGAACAGAATAGGGCTGCTTCCCTTACGCTACAAAATATAATTTGAGAAATGATTTTTGAAAAGATTAGAGTTACCTGATCCATGCCACTTCCTGCTCTGAGGTAAAGTGAAACAGTTGTTACAACATTCATAATGTCAAGTGACATCCAAGAGCAGGGCCATTCTTGATGCCCTACAGGTGGCAGGCATTAGACAGCTAGTTTCGGAACCCACTCGTGAGGGAGCAATCTTAGACCTCATACTCTCAAACGGGGGGCAGTGAGAGGATCTCAGATCTAGAAGTGGGCTGCCATCTGGGGACAAGTGACCATCAAACAGTGTGGTTCATGTTAAACTCAGCTACAGAGTCAAGCCATACAAAAGTGAGGGTACTGGACTTTAGGAGGGCTGACTTTGGCAAGATGGGAGAGTGCCTCAGAAAAGCACTAGCAAACAGGCTAGAAGGAGGTGTGGAGCAACAATGGGGAATCATCAAAACTGCCATCACAGAGGCAACAAGCCTTTGTGTGAAGCAAATAAACAAATCAAAATAAAAGAAAAAGCCACTATGGTTCTCAAGAGAGGTGGCTATGAAAGTCAGGAAGAAAAAGATAGCATTCCAGAAGTATAAGGAAACACAGAAGGAGCAGGACAGAGAGTTGTACCAGTTAAGGCAGAAAGAAGCAGGGAAGGAAGTCAGAATAGCAAAGGCCCAAACTGAGGAAAAGATAGCCAACTCAGTTAAGAAAGGGATAAAATCTTTTATAGGTACATCAGCGGCGTAGAAAGACAAAGGAGGGATAGTGAGGCTGAATAGAATAAACAGTGGGTGGGCAGAGGAGACAGTGAAAAGTAGGAATACTGAATGAATATTTCTGCTCAGTATTCACAAAAGAGGAGGGAAGTGCCTAATCCAATTAACAGAAGCACTCTTGATAGGGGTCGATCCCAGTCCTTTCACAGAAGAAAGGGTTCTGCAAGAACTCCTAAAACTGAAGGTGGACAAAGCAATGGGTCCTGATGGAATTCACCCAGAATTCTAAAAAGAATTAAGGAAGGAACTAGTGAAACCACTGGCTACTCTTTTAATAAATCATGGGAGGATGGTGTGGTACCCAAGGACTGGAGGAAGGTGGATGTGATTCCCCTTCACAAAAGTGGGACCAAGACAGGGGCAGGAAACTACAGACCTGTCAGTCTGACCTCTGTGGTAGGGAAAGTGATGGAGTCACTTCTGAAGGAAAGAATAGTTGAGTACCTAGAGGTCAGTGGACCACAGGATCCAAGGCAGCATGGGTTCACAGCGGGAAGGTCATGTCAGACGAATCTAATGGATTTCTTTGACTGGGTGACCAAAGTAGTAGACCAGGGAGGGACTGTGGACATGGCCTACCTAGACTTTAGCAAGACATTTGACACAGTCCCACACAAAAGATTATTAGTCAAATTAACCAGCTGGGAGTGGGTCCCAGGGTGGTAGCCTGGGTAAAACATTGGCTGGACAACAGGACACAGAAGGTAATTGTAAATGGAGTCCACTCTGAAGAAAGGGCGGTTACTAGTGGGGTACCGCAGGGTTCAGTATTGGGTCCAGTCCTTTTTAATGTCTTCATCAGTGGCATTGCAGAGGGACTGGAAGGAAAAGTATGCCTTTTTGCAGATGACACAAAGATCTGCAACAGGGTTGATACTCAAGGAGGCGTGGAAAGGATGAAAAGGGACTTGGCAAGGTTGGAGGAATGGTCTGACGATGGCAGCTAGGATTCAATGCAAAAGTGCAAATAATGCACCTGGGAAACAAGAACCCAGGGAAGGATACACAATGGGTGGGGAGGTAGTAACAACAACAAAACAGGAAAGGGACCTGGGGTAATATTATCAGATGACCTTAAGGTTAGCAAGCAATGTGTGAGAAGGCAGTAGGGAGGGCCGAGGTATACTGGGATGTATAGGAGAGGCATTATCAACAGAAAACAGGAAGTTGTTATCCCTCTGTACAGACAGTTGGTGAGACCCCATCTGGAATACTGTGTCCAGTTCTGGAGACCCCATCTCCGCAAGTACATAGACAGGATAGAGGCAGTCCAGAGGAGGGCAACTAAAATGGTGCAGGGTCTGCAGAGAAGCCGTATGAGGAGAGCTAAAGAGCTTAATATGTATACTCGAGGAAAGAAGGGAGAGGTGACATGATAGGAACTTTCAAGTACCTCAAGGGAATCAACAAAGTCCAAGAGGGTAGCATCTTTCAGAAGAGACTTGCAAGAACAAGGGACACAATTTAAAGATAGAAGGAGGGTGGTTCAGGGGCAATGTGAGGAAGTATTATTTCACAGAGAGGGTAGTGGATGCATGGAACAGCCTTCCTGAGGAAGTTGTGGAGTCTAAAACTGGGAGAATTCAAGAATGCATGGGACAGACATAAGGCAATTCTTGTGGGGGGCAGGAAGATATGGGCTGTTGGTTAAATAGGATCTGCGGCCTATCCTGTAGGTAGGGAAATGGGCAGACTAGATGGGCCTAGCGGTCCTTATCTGCCGTCAAAGTCTATGTTTCTATGTTTCTAAGTGACTTGTGTGTTTGCTTGTGGGTTGGTTCTTATGACTGAGTTATGGGGACACCTAGTGAGTGAACTAAGCATAGCACTCAAAGCTTGCTCTGCCACAGGGCACATTTTGTGGGCATTAGTACAATGATATGAAGGGTAGGAGGGTATTAAATTATTTTGCCACAATGAGAGATTGGGTTACAATCAGTAAATGTAACCTGGGGGTGGGTCGTCAGGTGAAACCATGGGTCTTGTGCCCCTGGGGTTAGATTACCAAACTACCACCCTGAGCAACCTCTAAGCCCTTTACGCTGTACTAGTCATGTCTGAAACCATCAATAGTTCTGGTGCTCACCAGATCAGCTGGTAGAATGTTTCACAGCTCCACCACCCTTTCTGTAAAATAAAACTTTCTCACGTTCCGCTTCAACCCCCATCAGTTTCCACTCATGCCCCTGTGTTCTTGACTCCCTGTTTGTGCTAAATAGTGCCTCACAGTTTACCTTGTTCATTCCTTTCAGGAAATTGAAGGTCTGTATCACATTTCCCCTCTCGTCCAACCTCCAGCGAGTACATGTTCAGTGCCTTGAGATGATCATCATAAGATCTACCTTGACGGTTCCGAATCATTTTTGTCACCCTATATTGCACACTCTCCAGGCTTACCTTATCTTTACTTAGGTGTGGACTCCAGAATTGGGAACAGTATTCCAGAGGGCCCCACCAGTGGCCTATAGAGAGGTACTAATACCTCTATCCTGCGCTTACTACCCCTTCCTGTACACCCCAGCATCCTGTTTGTCTTACTGTAGGCCTTGTTACACTGGCTTGTTTCAGGGAGTCACTGATGATGACCCCAAGGTCTCTTTACTCAGAGGTTGTGTCCGGATTTACCCCCCTCCCCATCCAGTACTCTGTGCCTGGGTTCTGGTTCCCTATGTGCATCACCATACACTTTTTGGCATTGAAGGTCAACTGCCGCACCTTTGACCACCTCTGTAGCATTTGTAAATCTCTTTGCATCTCCATAACCCCCTCTTTGCTGTCTATCCTGCCACAGAGCTTAGTGTCATCCATGAAGAGACACCACTTTCCCTGGATTTCTTCTTCCTTGTTGCAGATGAACATATTGCAAAGGACTGGATCCAGGACCATCCTTGTGGCATCTCACCGGTGACCTCCCCCTCTTCTGATTTGACTCAGTTAACCACATGCCCCAGCTGTCACTCTTCCAAACAGTTTCTCACCCATCTAGCTGTGTCCTTCACTGCACCTGGATCCTCTAGCTTCTTCAGAAACCTTTTGTGATGTACTGAGTCAAAAGCCTTGCTGAAACTGAAGTAAAGTAAATCCACAGGGTGGCTCTTATCCATTACCCTCATTAACCATGCAAAGAATACTGTTAGGTTGGTCTGTCAACACGTCCGTGCCATAAACCTGTGCTGTTTACTATCCTGGACCCCGCTGCTCTCCAGGCAGTCCATGAGGTTCTCTTTGACTAGTGTCTCCATCAGTTAACCACAATTGAGGTAAGACTGACAAGTCTGTGGTTATCTGGTTGCCCTTGTCTCCCCACTTTAGCAACAAGACTAAGATGAGTGCGCATTCAGTTTATCCCCTGCCTCTTAAACTTTCACTTCACTGCCTCCACAGGCTGATTCATCCAATTATTGGTACCTAAGTGTACCAGCACCCCCAGCTCCCTCTCCCCTTCTCAACCATCCTCCCTATCTTCCCTACCCTGTCTATATTCCAAATGGATGATACACAAGGAAGGCATTTGATCATTTCACTCCTCTTCCTTCCCTCCTCCCCCACCCAACCTCTCCACTCCCATAATTACTGAGTCCCCAATTACTAAGACTCTCCTTGCTGACTTTCTCCTGTTCACCCCATGGGCATCACTAAGCCGTCCTGCTCATTTCACCTGACTGACTCACAGTCACCCCAACAGAGACAGGTACCCCAGCCTTCTCCAGGGGTGCAAAGTGATTTGCTGTCTGAATGATGTGAGATTAGTCAAACCCCTTGTGACTGTCCCCTTCACCACCATCCTACAGCCTCCGGGGACCATTTGTCAACAGCAGACTAGTTTGTGCTAGTTCAGTCATTAAAAAGCATGGTATTACTGTTTTTTCAGTCCCCAAATGCCCAGTGGGACCAGGACATGTATCAGTGAGGTGCACATGCACGCCCACGGTCTTAGAAGGTGTGAAAAGGGTGGCTTTCCTTTTGAGAGCCCCAACAGCTAAATGGGGCTCCATGCAGTTAAAAATAAGGGTTTCTTTGGCCCCATCTGAGCAAGCAGGGCCTGGGCAGGTAATTAACAGCTACTGCATGGGCTTCTTTTAAATGTTGCAGGATGCCAAATCAGTGCAGCACAAGGTAAAAAAACGTGGCAGCTTTATTTAGTTCTCTCTCTGACACCGAGAGTTCTGGGAAGGGTTAGAGATCACCCTCCAGCTTCCCAGGGAAATGATAGCCAATTAGGTGGGGAGGGATGGATGGCTATATAATGGGCTATATCCTGGGTTCTGGGAGGTGTTCACCCGAGAGCTAGAGAAAGAGACTGCTTTGGGAGGGCTGATAGAGACAGTCGGCTAACAGTGATGCAGATAGGCCCCTCTGAGCCACTCAAAAAATAGTCTGAGTGCTTACAAGCCCATTGTCTTAGCAGAAAGGTAACTGGATTTCTAACCCCCTTCCCCCATCGAGAATTGCTTTGAATTGCAGTTCTCTGTTTTTCAAGTCTGTAACCTAGTTTGAACTGCTATAACTGTCTCCCAGCTGGGAAGAAAAGTTATTGGGGCTGGGATTGGTGACTGTTAATAGCCTAACTGTGTTTAAGTCCCAGTTGAATTGGTGTATCTTGCTGGATGTTCAGGGGGACCACAAGATGGATGGTCCCCTTGTGAGATGATGGAAGGCCCGAGGGGCAAAGATAACAAAACAAATGCCCGAGGGGTGATGACAACGAAGGGCCCTAGAGGTGAAGATGATGAAAGGCCCATCATGGATGAAGGACCCAGCACCTGTTTAAACTCTGTAGCTGGCAATTGTTGTTCCTTAGGAGACTGTCTGCTGATTTCCAAGCAGTACCACCAAGCCTTGTCCTTTCACAGCACCCCCTGAAGTCTTAAAAAAAAACTATGAGTACCTCTGGGTTGTGTCCCTGAGGAATTCTATTACAAATTAGTTAGTTAGCTAGCTTGCTGATCAATGGGCGAAGTCCTGGGCAGGACTTTGTAAACTGTAGGGTAAAGCCCAGGCAGAAGATTATAATCGTTCATCTGTTGCACCGCTTTTGGAATCCCATTTGGGGACCCTTTCCAAGTTCTGCTTGTTCAAATTTAAAAGGCTGGTGTTCCCACTGTACCCCTCATTGCATCCAATCAGAACAGCGATGGCTTATCGCGTGTCTATTAGGAGTGAACTGATTTGAGAAGCCCATCCCATTCAGGGGATAGAGCCCCCCAATTCAGTCTAGGTAGAGAGGATTGTGATGCTTGGCCAGCTGGTTCTGATTGCTCTATGATGTTTGTAAGTTAAAAAATGTAGAGTGTGATTGTCTGTCATGAGACATCCTGTGCTTCTGGGATGATCCCCCCCCACCACCTGCACCCCAGGTTTCGGTTGAAATAACAGGATATGTTAAACAGCAGCCCTCTGTGATGTGATCAACTTCCAAGTTGCATTTTATGGCTGTGTTTATGATCTGTGTTGCTCTGAAGCCAGGAACTAAAATATCCATTTTATGACGTCTTCTGAGGAAGAACAGTTAATTTCAGCTGGTGTTAAAAAGCTATATGGCACCTAAGTGAGATATGACAGAGTTAGTCACAAAAGTCCTGTGATGTCTTTGAAAGGCAGGAAACCACACTAGATCAAAGGAAAGACTTAATTAAGAAGTCATATGGGGAAATTAGTTTTTGCTGATGTCACCTTAATTAATATATCTTCTAATAGGACATCCTGTGTGTATTATTTTTTATATATATATTTAACAGGGAGGAGCTAAGTGAAATCATGGAAGAGGTTGGCAAAGAGACAGTTTTAAACTATTCTGTGGCTGATCTTACACATACTTTTCTTGCGGGTTCTTAGAAAACAGCATCTACTTTAAGCCCTGTTTAGAAGGTAATACATTAGATAGGAAAGTCTAATTGTATTGTGGTAGGAGTGTATGTTTTATACTTTTTTTCCTTGTTTTCTTTTAAGTGATTGTATGCTTTGTGATATATCATTCTGTGTTTACATTTTACCTATTTGTTTCCATTTTCTAAGCAAACCTATTATTTTAAAGAGACTGCCTGGTGTGCCTTTGAAATTCTTTCTTTTGCATGTGAAGTATAGATGTTAAAGTTGACAACTGTGCATAAGCTTAATGGTGTTACTGAACTGGAATAAGGTAAGAAATACCTAAGGTCTTTTCATAGCGCTTTAAGGGTTCATTTTAGACACCTGGTTTTGTGCCCTTGGCGAAAGATATCTGGCATCCCTCAAAGAGCAGATTAGAGTCTATACATTTGGGTACGCTAGCATAAGGTTCACAGTTTGAATCCTCTAGAACTTGAAATCAAAGGTGATTTGGACCCACAAACAGACAGGAGGGTTACCCTGTTTTGTTACCTATCCACAATACTACACTCAGAGGTTGGCACTGTGGGAGCAGAGGGCCTGACCTGTAGAGTAGGGTTGTGACATTCCCCACCTAGGGTATATTTCCTGCCTGGGTTTTTTTCTCCCTAGATGCATAACTTTGCACTTCTTGGCATGGAACTTCAACTGCTGTTATTTTGACCATTCTTTCAGTTTGTGTATATCAGGGACGATTCCCAAGACCTCCTCTTCCATATCTACTCTGTTGAAGATCTTGGTGCCATCCATAAACAGACATACCTTTCCTTGCAAACCATCTGCAATGTCACTGATAAATATGTTAACTAGGATTGGCCCCAGCACTGATCTCTGGGGACTCCACTGGTTATCTCACTCTCCCCTGACTGAATGCCATTCACCGACACCTTCTGGGTTCTCCCTTAGAGCCAGTTCTTAATCTAGTTGACAATTTTATGTCCCACTCCTGTGTGTTCTACTTTATTTATTAGCCTCCTATGTGGAGTGGAGTTGAACGCCTTACTAAAGGCCAGATACACTATGTCCACTGCTCCCCCCGTTTACTGTTATGGTCACCCAATCAAAGAAACCAATCATGTTTGTCTGGCATGACCTCCCTGCTGTGAAGCCATGCTGCTTTGGATCCAGTTGACCAGTTTCTTCCAAATGCCGTATTGTCCTTTCTTTCAGTAATGTTTCTGTGATTTTCCCCACCACTGAGGTGAGGCTGACTGGATGGTAATTTCCAGCATCTTCCTTGCTACTGCTTTTGTGTGGCAATACCACCATGGCCTTCTTCTAGTCATCTGGTACTATATCACTGTCCAGGAACTTGTTGAAGAGGTCTGCTAATGGAGTGGCAAGTTCCTCTCCGAGCTCCTTTAATATTCTCGGGTGTATACCATTGGGTCCCATTGCTTTGCCAGTCTTTAAGTTTTTTTTTATTCTTTTAGGATCCTTTCTGTTGTGAAGGGATTTGTGCTGGCTTCGCTGATGTGGTGTCCTTCTTTGCTGAGTACTGGCCCTTTTCCCTGCTCATTTTTTGTGAAGACTGAGCAGAAGTATTCGTTTAGAACCTCTGCCTTTTGTTTATCACTTTCAACATTCTGTCCCTCTTTAGTCTTTAACTGAACAATACCTCCCTTAGTTTTCCTTTTCTCTCTTATATATCCGTAGACGGTCTCCTCCCCATTTTTATGCCCTTCACTATTCTCTCTCCCCTGCTTGAGCATTGGCTATCCTAACAGCTTTTCCTGTTGTTGTTGTTTTCTAAGCTTTTCCCTGTATTCTTCCCTATCACTGTCCTTCTTCATTTATTTGTAATTTTTGAAAGTCCTTTTTTTCTCTTATACTGACCGCTATTTCCCTAGAAAACCAAAGAGGGTTTCTCATTCTTTTAGTTTTACTTATCTGTTTGGTGCATTCCGCTGTTGCCAGATTGATTGCACCCTTTATGGCCTTCCAGCTTCCCCCACATTTTCCCCACTAGAACTCTGAGATTGTTTTTAATGCATGTTTTCATTTTGCCAAAGTCAGCCTTCCTCAAGTCTAGTATCTTCAGTTTTGTGTGACTTGTTTTTTCTGTTCTATTGATTGTGAGCCAGACTGACTTGTGGTCGCTTGACCTGAGATTTACTCCTACATTGACGTCTATGATCCTGGTACTGTTTTAAAGTACAAGGTCAAGGACTGTGTTTTCTCTGTTGGGTAACCGCACCAGCTGTTTCAGTTCTGCTTCTTTTAGACCCCTGTGGAATTCCATGCTCCTGTCTGAGGAGGCCGTGAAGGAAGACCAATCTATGTCAGATAGATTGAAGTCTCCAATGAGCAAGTCACCTCTATTGGCTGTTGTTAGGATGGTTTCCATCAACTCTTTGTCTCTATCTGCTGAGATGGGGATCTGTTCATGAAAAGGGGTTACCAAAGTGTGACATGAGGGTCAAATTTTCAAATTATTTCTAGATTACATTTGTGATGCATTTCAAGATATTATGATCAAGTATGAAAAAAGAAACATATTATGAGATAAAAGTCTCACAAAATCCTGAGATAAAATAACTGTATTGTGGTGAGTGTAACAAGTGACACCACACACTGTGGTGAATGCAACACCCAACACAAGGCATTTGTTTTAGTAGTAAAAACTTTAATAAACATATGTAATGAGTTATTTTAAAACATGAGAAACAACGATTTATAAGAATTACATTACATTAATTGCAAATTTGATGTTTTGCACCATGTATCATGGTTAATGTCACAAGTGACACCACACTTTTGTTTCACTTACTAAAACTGTACTAAACATGCCTAACAACTAACATACTACTGCTACTGACTGACATACTGCAATAAAACATGAAAAAATTTGACAATTACATTACTGGCAAGTGTGATGCTTAACACCAAATACTGTGGTGAATGTAACGAGTGACACCACACATTTGTTTCAGTTTTACAAAGTTTACTGAACATGCCTAATAGCTAACATGTTACTACTAATAACTGACACAGTGCTACAAAACCTAGAGAAATATGACAACATTAGCAGTATTGGTAGGTGTGATGTCTGACACGGCATACCGTGGTGAATGCAACAAGTGACACTACACATTTGTTTTGGTAAAAAAAGTTTACTGAACATGCCTAATGGCTAACATGCTACTACTAATGACTAACATAGTGCTACAAAGCCTGGAGAAATTTGACAAAATTAATGTTACTGATGAGTGTGATGTTTGACTCCACATACGGTGGTGAATGTCACAAGTGACACCACACTTATATTTGACTTACTAAAACTGCACTAAACTTGCCTAACCACTAACATACTACTACTGACTGACATAATGTTATAAAACATGAAAAAATTCAACAATTACATTACTGGCAAGTGTGATGCTTAACACCACATAATGTGGCGAATATAACAAGTGACACCTCACATTTGTTTCAGTTTTAAAACGTTTTCTGAACATGCCTCATGGCTATAACACTGCTACTAATAACTGACATAGCATTACAAAACCTGGAGGAATTTGACAATAATGACAGTACTGGCAGGTGTGATGTTTGACATCACATATCATGGTGAATGTAACAAGTGACACCGCAAAGAAAATTCATTTTAACCCTCCATCCCATATATACAGTATAATCCCTTTTACAACTGATGCCCAGCGCTTTCCCTAGACATGCAGTTGTCACTGAAATATGCTCTCTGAAAATCTACCCCACAATCAGTGAATAATGGTAACCAAAGCCTACCTGCAGTGAAAGTAACCAGCCCTCGTTGTTGCATGCAGTGCTTATCTTCATGGAATGTAGCCCTACAAAATGGAGGAGCCACTTGCAAACAATGGGTTTTAATCCACAACTCAGCTCCTCCCTCTATGGTTGCTGCTTGGTTCTGATGGGCAGCTTATGACTTTGCACCTGTCACAGACTGACAGGTAAACACTGGGCCTGATGTGGCTCCAAGTAAAGTGAGGGTCAAAGGTTGCTCTGCTCTCCCCTTCTGTGGGAAAGCTAGATCAGGCAGTAACACAGTCAATTATCACAAGGAGGCAAACTAAGAGAGAAGCCAGAAAATCTTTTAAAGTGCTAATAGCGCAATTACAGATTTGAGGGCCATGCAGGTGAATGTAATGTGCTGTGACACCGACTGTTACATTCATCACACTAAATACAAAGCTGCACAAATTAAAAATGAAGCATTACAATGGGCTAAAGAGTACAGAAAATAAAAAACTCAACTCCAGATTAGTAAGCAGATTTACTTTATTAAGGGAAAACATTAAATAAAGCTTGCAAAAACAACTAGTAAAACATGTGTTTTTGCATGTCACACTTTTTGAGGTAACAAAAGCAGCAAAATGGAGTGGGATGCCCCATCAAAAAAAATATGGATACCCATAAATTCTATAGTTATGTTATTTATCTGCACATATAGCCAGTATTCAGATGTAGTCAAAAACATATGACTGATCAGTCTTGATTTTTAAAAATGGTATGCATTGTATGGTGGGCATTGGTAACACCTTTTCATGAACAGCCCAATAGGGGTCTGTAGATCACTCCCACTTGGATGGGTGACTTTTCCCCAGGTTCATAGGTGACCCATAGGGCTTCATTCTCAGTGTCTGCCATCTGTACCTCTGAGGCCTTGATTTCTTCCCTCACACAGATGGCCACGTCCCCTCCTTTTCTCCCTTTGTGATCTTGTCTGAACAGATTGTACCTGGGCATAGCAACATCCCAGGAATGGTTCTTGTTGAATCAGGTTTCTGTTATCGTGACCCAGTCCAGATTAGCCTTTGTCATTACTACATTAAACTTTAGAATTATAAATCTGTTTTTGCCAAATCTGCATAGGTCAGTCAGACAGCGACTGGTAGCCAAGTTTTCCACAACTGATACTTCACTACATACCTGGATCCACTAGTGGAGCAGCATGTAGGTTAGAAGACATCAGGAGCCTGATATTCAAAACTTTGCCTGGTGGGCATAGTGATTGCGTCCTGTTCGTTCACATTTTGCATTGTGCAAAATATTCAAAGATGGTTTTTGTGCATGCTAACAGGGTTAGTGTGTACAAAATAAAACAGTGTACACAGTGGGCAAAGGGAGGGCAGGGGCAGGAATACCCACATGATGCAATATTCAGCGTGGAAGAACTGTGCAAAGGTACAATAGTGTAGGCCACTTTGCAGAGTTCTATTACCACATGCAAACCCCCCAACTTACTCCGAACAACCCTAGCAGTACTGGAGCCACTGTGGTAGACAATCAAGTAGGCATTTGGTGGAGCACACCTGCCCCCTGGTGTCTAGTGGCACCCCTGTCCAAAAATCACTTTCCCTGGCACAGTAAAAAATGTCCCTGGTGTCCAGTGGTCCCCCATCCTGTAATCCCTGTCCCTGCTGGCAGAATATAATGCCCTGGTACCTAGTGGCCCCCCCACCCTCTGATTCATGTTCCCGTACAAAATAGATTATGCCCTGGTGGTCAGTGGACCCTAGTCTCTAATTCAGAGCTCTGGCAACCCATCAAGATTCTCTGTTGCCCAGTGGTTCCCCTTGCCTCTGCTCCCTGGCCTGGGAAACACATCAAGATTCCCTGTTGCCCAGTGGTTCCCTCCATCCACCAATGTCCAGATATGTTAAAATCAGTTATGCCCCTGGTGTCCCGAGGTCCCCCTGTCCACTGATCACCATCCACAAATGCATTTTCCTTGTGTCCAGTGGCACCCTCTAGCCTCTGATCCCCATCCCTGTATATAACAAGGGACTTTCTGGTGCCAGTGGTACCCCCCCACCATCCAATCACCATCATCATATATCACAAGGAATCCCTGACACGAGTGGTACACCCCCACCCTCCGACCATCCTCGTGCTATGAGCGAACCCCTGGCACTAATGGTACCCCCACCCTCTGATCTCTGTTCCATGAGAAACAGAACTCACTGGCATCTACCACCCTCCTGCACTGCTGCCACTGTGCAAACTACTGATGCCACCCCCCCGCCTATTGATGCAGGTGCTGCGACCTCGATACAGTGACTGGCACAACCTCCTCTCACCTCCTTGGATGGCCGCCATATGAATGGACAAGGAGAACACATCCTATGTACTGTACAGGGAACATGTCCTCTGTACTGTACAGGGCACATGTCCTCTGTACTGTACAGGGAGCACATGGTCTTTGTACTGCACAAGGAACATATACTCCTTGTACAGTACACAGGACACATGCAACCTGTATAGCACAGAGGAGGCTTGCTCCCTGTCTGTCCATATAGTGGCAGGCTGAGGAGGTGAGAGGGAGGGCTGTGCTGGTTGCTGTCTCAAAGCCATGGTACTGGCAACAACAGGTAGGGGGTGGCACAGTAGTTTGCATGGTGCTGCCAGTGTGAGGGGGCCACTAGATGCCAAGGAGTTCCTTCTTGCCATGAGAACAGCAATTGGAGGGTTGGGGATACCACTAGCACCAGGAATTCACTTTTCATACATGGGGATGGTGATCAGAGGGCGGGAGGCAACACTAGAGCCAGGGGTTCCCTTGTCAAATACAGGGATGGTGATTGGAGGGTGAGGGGACCATTAGGCACCAATTAATTATTCTGGAGGGTAGGGGCGGACCACTAGGCACCAGGGAATTATTATTCTCTACCTGGGCTGATGATCAGAGGGTGGTGGTGGGCCACTAGACACCAGGGATTACTTGTTTTTATAGGTCCAGCCAATTAGGTTGGGGGGTAGAGCCAATTGCAGGGGCACAAACCTGCCAGCAGTTCCCAAGCAAATGTGCCCCTAATGAGTACACAAATGGTCCCTTAGTGTCTTTCATGCCCAATGGACTCACCTGTATGGGTCCATCCGAACATCATGCCAGAAGCTACCGGTGCTATCGGGTCTGGTGGTGAAGTCCTTGCTCAACTGCATTCCATGATGGGTCAGCACTACTTGGCTTAGCACTGCACTGACATGCCTCTATATTCAGTAAGATAGCGCCCGTGTGCTCTACAACTGAATATAGCATCCCCCAGGTCATGAGCAATGGCAAGTGCACCCCAAAGCTTTGTGTCTCTCTTTGCCCATTTTTAAATGTCAGGCCCCAGCTGTCTCCACGCAGGCACACATTGCTTGCATGCACCTTTGGCACGCTTGCTGGCAGTGTCCTGTGTGTAGATGGGGCCCTGTGCTACCAATGGAGAAATCTCATACTGGATTCAGTCCCTGTAAGGTGCACAGTACCATAGGCTCCACCATGGGGGGCAGCTGTGAGGGATACAGGATTATCAGGTACAGCAGTGTTGGGGCTGGGAGATTGCCAGACTGTCATTAGGGGCAAGGCTGGGAAAAGAGGTACAGTGATTTTAAAAATCAGTTTCTTGGAATTCCCTGATGTATGAAGATTTCAGTAGAATGTGGAATTCTGCAAGCCACATCATTTCCTGATTTACAAGCATATGAAGTTGCCTGTAGGAAAAAGCAACATATCTGTCCTGGTCTGCTCATTGCAGAGCCCATGAACTAACATTTCCATGATGCCCCCCCCCCCCGACACTGTTACCCTTTAAATCCCTCAACCATTTTCCTTATTATCTCCTCCGGAAGCTCATTCCAGCCTGTCACCACCCTCTCTGTGAAGAAGTGCTGCCTGGCCTCTTTCCTGACACTCCCACCCTCCAGTTTGCAGCTGTGATTTGGTCAGCAGAATTCAGTTCTGTGTTTTAGTCTGGCTACCAGACAATGATTTCTGCATGATGGAATTCTGCAGGCCTCACATTGAAAGTTACAAAAGAAATTCAGTGATATTGAATGCAGATTCCATGAGGGATTCCAATGGTGAAGTTTTTAACTGTACCCATCTCTAACGTTCAGCAGGTTTGTGATGAGAGTATTAGCATACTGGAAGAAGATGTGTAGCAGCACAAACTGAGTATTTGCTCTGAACCTTGACAGCATCTCAGCACACTGTATACCGAAGTGTTACAGAAGTAGAGTTTGATCCGCTGGTGGTGGGATAAAGATTGTCCTCGCTGAAAGCATTTTTCAGTACTAAGAGGATTGACTTTCTGAATGTCTCCCTAATGTCCTGACCCATAAACACATACAGCATAGTATTGATGCAGCTGTTAAGATATGCAAGGCCAGTTGCAAGAGGAATCCCTAACTTAAATGCCTTTTCTACCTGGTAATCCTTGTTTTCAGAGTTTCTATAGACTATTTCTAACAAGTCAAATACATGGTAAGGAATCCAGCAAATGACAAAAATTACAATCACGGCAAGAATGACCTTAAAAGGTTTGCTAAATTTCACAATATAGCTCCTTCGTAACCTCCAGATGATGATGGTGTAGCAGGCAATGATGATGGAAAGTGGGATGATAAAACCACACAAGAACCTTGTTATAAAAAGTGCATGTCGTCTACTATTCAAGAGACGTTCTGCATCGTTGTCATAATCTTCCAAAAATTAAAGGTTGATTTCACATATTGTATGATTCATGTTCGCATAGACATGCTCTTTATCAGAGAATACGTAGTAAGGTGAACTAAGGCAAATGACTCCAATCCAGGCTACCAAAGCCACAACTGAAGCCAACTTTACGGTCCTGTGGTTGCGGGACCAAACTGGGTAGACCACTATCAGCAACCGATCGAAGCTGATGATGGCAATGAAGAAATTACTGGCAAATATATTAAAAAACACAATGACGTGATTTATCTTGCAGGCAAACGTCCCAAAGGGCCAGTGGAAACCCAGTGCTCTGTATGTAATGCTCCAAAGAAGGGTGAATGTAAAGATAAGATCAACAACAGCCAGGTTCTGAAACCACACCGTGCTCATTGTCTTCTTCATCTTGAAGCCTGTGGCCCAGATGACAAGGCCGTTTCCAAGCACACCCAAGATGAATGTGACGCTATAGAACAATACAGTAATTATGTTCATAGTTTTGTTGAGCCCTTCATCATTTTCGGTATAATCATAGCCTGAATAACTGCTGTCATACAATGGTTCAGAAGTGACGTTCAGAAGTTCAGGAGACTGAGTACCTGTCTGCATCTTCAAGACACTACAACAGATAAGTCAAAGAAAACATGGGTTAGTTAACATTTTTTCTTTTACTGTTTTCCATCTCAGTTCTAGCTCTCTTTCATCACAACATACTGTGGTAACCATCCCCACAGCAGTGTCTTGCTCTGGGTATACAGTATTATTGTGGGCTAGTGAAACATTACTAAGGTACTAATAATTCTACCCTCATGCTCTCATTCCAAATGTGCCAACCTCTTCAATGATAGTGCGGACGAAGCTTGATTTTTGCAACATATTCAGCAATGCTAGTAATTGTCTAAAACTAGGCTTGGGCAGATGCAGTCTGAAAAGTTTGGGATAGCTTAGTTAGTGGCACATTCTGTCCAAAAGGATAACCTCATTTCTTTTTGGATCGACTCCGAGACTAACCTATCTGGGTGGATCCTGCTAGAAAACAATATCCATTCCTACTAATGGCATCAGTGTTGTAACAGAAACAGAAACCCAGCCCTGTAAACCAATTCCCTAAGCTAACCAACGCAGGGAGGGGGTGGGAGTATATAAATACCTAATAGTCCCATTGTCGTACTTCCAGGGATCTAGTCCCAGCTCCATAAGCCAGTAAGATTTTCAGCCCCTTTATGTCAGTCCATTTTCTATTTGGGCAGATGTTTCTCCAGCCCTTGCTGAGAATCAAACCTGGGACCCTGAGTTCCAAAGCAGTAGCTTTATCCATTCAGCTAAATGGAAAGCTGCCTAGCTGGAAGGTTAGAGAGCACCTCTGGCTCTCATACTTGCTATCTCATGGATTACCTCTAGAGGTCTCTGTTGCGTTTACAGTTACTTAGCACTTATTTGCTGTTCAGAGCTTTCACAATTTCAGAATGCAGCAGGGATGTACAATTTCTGAATGCAGTGGGATCACAGTGGTTTAGAATGCAGCAACATTGTGCAGTTTTAGAATGTAGATGGGACAGGCAGTTTTATAATATAGTGAGGCCGCATAATTTTGGAATACCATAGGTCAAGAACAGATTATTTTACACATCGTTTGAGATATACAGTTTCAGAATGCAGCAGTAAATGGGATTTTAGAATGCAGCAGTAGATGCAATTGCAGAATGCAGATGCAAAACTTTGGAATGAGACAGGAATGCAGAATTTCTGACTCTGAGGTAGATTCACAATTTCTGAATGTGGTAGGAATACACAGTTTTAGAGTGTGAGAGGATCACACAGTTTTGGATTGCAGCAGGGACACACATTTTCAGAATGTGGTGGGAATAAGCAATTTCAGATTGTCGCAGGGTCACACTTTTTTGAAAAGTGGCCGGATATGCTATGTCAAACTGTGGTGGGTGGGGCAATTTAGGAGAACAGAGGCAATATACAGTTTCAGAATACACAGCAGAGATACACAGCATTTTGAAATATGGCAGGGGCACACAATTTCAGAATGTGGTATGAATGCATAGTTTTTAAATGGGGCTGAAAAATGTTGGACTGTAAGCCATTTCAGAATGTGGCGGAGAAGTGCAGTTTCAAAATGCGGCAGTGACTTGCAATTTTAGAATGTGTCTGGAACACGCAGTTTCAAACCATGGTGGGAATGCAGCTTCAAAATGTGGCAGGGTGTTACTATTCAGAATGTGGTAGGGTGTTACTATTCAGAATGTGGTAGGGTGTTACTATCCAGAATGTGGTAGGGTGTTACTGTTCAGAATGTGGTAGGGTGTTACTATTCAGAATGTGGTAGGGTGTTACTATTCAGAATGTGGTAGGGTGTTACTATTCAGAATATGTATGCCAGCTTAGTGGCATGGTGGAGGCATCTCTCCCCCTCCCATGCCAGAGATCCAGCTTCAGGAATGGATTCAGTTCACCAGAGGAGGGGTGGCCTTGGGAGGGAGAATGAGCATTCCAGGACAGCTTTCCTCCCTTGGGAGGAGATACATGTGTCCCCACTAGGCTTCTCACCGAGGTTCTGAATGGCAGCACTGCAAGACATCAGGAAGGTGACCTTCACAGTTGACTGGGGGGCGACTCTACAAGTGAGAGCTTTCACAATGTGTCATTGCATGTGCCATGAGCCCTGGGGAAAAAAATGAAGAGAGCCCCCCCCCCGACCATGGCAGGATGAAGACCCTGTGTCCCTTGTAGGCCACACCCCAGTGGCTGGGCTCTCCAGGGCCCTTTTGGATGAGGACTGATGGCAGCCAACAACGGTAGGTTCCAGAGAAGCTGGGCGATAGGGCTGGGTGTACTGGACTAGAATGGGGCTTGTCCGCAGTACAGGAGATGAAATACTAATTGAGAATGTGATGGGGACTTGCAGTTTTACAACGTGGGAGGAAGCATCTTGTTGGAGTGTGGTGGGCACATGCAGTTTCGGAAACAGGTGGGGCCGGGTACTTTCACAAAGAGATGGGGATGTCATAGTTCAGAACGAGGCAAGGAAGTGGTGGGTGCATATAATTTCAGAATGTAGCAGGGATGCACCATTTTAAAATATTTCAGGAACATGCAGCTTCAGAATGAAGCAAGGATATGCAATTTTGGACTGTGGCAAGGAAGCACAATTTTACTACCTTCCAAAAATGCACGTCTCTGACACATTCCAAAAATTCGCACCCCACCACATTCAGATACTATGTGTCATTCACACATTCCAGAACTGTGCGTCCCCACCACAGTCTAAAGTTGTGTATCATCACATTCCAAAATTGCATGACCCTCCTGCCACAGTTTGAAATTTTGCAACCCCACAACACTCGAAATTTGTGCATCCCCATTATATAGCAACAGAAATACAGAATTTGCTGGCAGATAAGGACTGCTTGGCCCACCTAGTCTGCCCATTTTTCCCTACGTACAGTGTCACTGCAGATCCTACTTGATCTCCATCTCTTTCTGCCCCCTTCCTTTCCACTAAGGTTCCTTTATGCCTATCCCATGCATTCTTGAACCCCCACCACTGTTTTGACCCCCACCATCTCTGCTGGAAAACTGTTCCAGGTATCCACCACTCTTTCTGTGAAGATGTATTTCCTCACATCTCTCCTGAATCTACCCCCTCCAACTTCATTGGTGACCCCTTGTTGTACTACTCTGCTTACTAATGCCCTTTTTCCTTTTGCCCTCCCTCCTCCATCCCCCTTCTTAATGCTCTTGCCCCCCATCCCACTTCATTTGTACCACTCTGCTTTTTATTGATTTGCACCTGGAGAATCATCTCCCCTCTGTTACTTCAGTATGGGGGTGCAGTTATATTTCAATTCTAGTTCCTTCTGCCACCCACCTAGGCTAGATTAAGTGTTCATCAAAGTAACATTTAAACCATCCACTGAGGACTGTGGGCCGCCTCTCGAATAGATGTAGGACTTCACCAATGTATTGGTCCTTATCCCTCCTGGTGGATCCCCTGTCCCCAGTGTAGCTGAACCCCTCCTCTCTGCACCATTCCTTCAAACATGAGTTGAAGCTTTTGGTGCATCAAAGCCTTTTCTCCCAATGTCCTAGACAAGCAGCATTTCAGCAAAAGCTACTGAGCATGCTACCTAAGACCCCTTCCCAACTCCCTAAACCCCCTGCACTATCCTAGCCCTGTCCCTAGCCAGGTCACTCATCCCCAGATGGACAGTGATATCCAGCTCCCCCTCCTGTCCTGCCACCCTTGTGATCCTCAAGATCTGCTTCCCATCCCTCCAGGCTGTGGCATCACATAGTCACCTACCCTCTCTTTTCCCCATACCTTCCTATTTGCAAATTTATCCCCCTCACAACTGGGTCCTCCACCAGAAGTTTCTTCCTCCTCCTCCTCTGGGGTCCTCTACTACTGTCCTTGGGGTCTCCACTACAGAAGACCCTCACATCCTCCCTGGTCACTATCATGGGTGCCTTCTCCTGGCAGTCTTACCCCACCAGAGTGGCACAGTAATCACGTAGTGGTCCCAGCTGAGGAATGTGCCTCTGACCCACCCCCAACCCATTACAGTCCAGACATTCCTCCACCTTGGCATCCTCTGAGGTAAATGTGGCAAACTTGGTGACCTCTGGGTGAGAGAAGAGGTCCCTCGAATCCTAGCCAACTCAGTCTAGAGTCTAGCGACCTCATCCCTCACCCAGAGAGGTATGTGCAGATTGGGCAGCACCACATTCTCCAGAAAGTCCTTCTGAAAACTGCCACCCACAGCCACGTCATACTCCAAAATGGTGTGTCCCTGCCACGTTTTAAAACTGCGTCCACGTGCCACTTTTTTAATTTTTATTTTTTGCAGTTAATCTTTTTGATATATTTCTTTCAGGCAACAACATACACGAGTTGTAACAAGGATATAGAAGCATTCATCTTGCAGTACTTGAACTGTAACAGAGTAAGTTAGGATTTAGTCAATTATACAGAACGGCACTGTGTTGACTCTGAGGAGAAGGTTTTAGGACTCTGAATTTTAAAATTCCCAGCGTGAAACAGAACTAACAATCAAGCCTCGTGTGTTTATTTTATCTCCTTCAGCCTAACCCTTGCCAGGTCTACAGTGTTATTTCTAAGCCAAATGTGGTGGCCCTCATTTTTTTCTTGAGAAAAAAAGTCAACAAAAGCATTTACACGGTGGCTTTGTGGCACTGAATGAGAGGGAATCATTCTGCCATGCTGGGCACCCTGGTTCGTACCCCGACCCTGGGACAGCAGGAGCAGAGGCTGGCAGGGAGGATTGAAGAACATCTTATGGATGCTTTCCCCCCAAGGAGGGAGGCTGTTGCATCCCTCTTTCGGGACTCCTGGTGGTGATAGTGGAGGTGCCGATGATGGCTTGGGTGACCACACACCATCAGGCACTGCCCCCAGGCCAGTCATGAGCATGTAGCCGACTGGGGAGGTGGGTATGCTGGATGACAACCTCTCTGCCCACCCAATGCCAGACTCTCCACAGTGTGCTGTCCATGGGCACACCCTCCCAGCATGAGAGATGTTCCTCCACCGAGCTACGACACGACCCCTGGTGGGAATAACTCAGGCGCTTGAAGAGGGAAGTTAGGAGCTCTCAGAAGTTGTTCTGCGACGATGGCCAGGGGAGTCCTCTGGCAAGGATAAGCCAGCCATAAGTTGCCTGGAGGACCACAAGCAAGGCTGCACAAGGATGTGAGTCTGGGTGGTATAAAATGAATTATACGAGGCACAAAGGAGTGAGACGATGGGGGACACAACAGGTGCAAAAAAAATGATTTAACACTCACATTTCAGTAGAAATAGAAAATTATTCCTGCAAAAAAAAAACTGAAAGATACCTGGAATACTTTATAGTGAAAAGGTAGGGTCAACATTGTTCAGTTTCATTGCACTGCTGCATTAAAGTAGGAAATAGGAAGTAAACTATTTCGACCAGGTCAACTGTTCACTTTATCTGTTGATGGATTTGACTCACTGTACTACTACTGCTATAGTGTACAGTGAGGGTTTGCCATACATGGATTTCCTTGCCAGCTGAAACGTTGCTGTACCACAGTTCAAAGGTCATGGATCATGACTGTACCCTTTTGTGGTACAATGTTCCAGCTCATTGGAAATCCTCCTGGCAGTTGGTGTTTTACATAGCACTGACACTCGTGCAGAAATCAGTTCAAGTTGTGAACTGAAACTACTGGCATTTTTGCTGCTGTGGAGTGCTTTAAAAATGTTTTCATTAAATACAAATAAACAAAAAACTAAAAACTTCAAAAAAACAAAAAAAAAAACTATACACTATAAAAAATGCTGAATTGGGCAGCCACTTGCCCAACCAGCCTGTGCTGCCATCTCGAGTTTCTGATTACATCATACCTCTTGACTTTTGCCCTTGAGGTCTGTTGTATTCAGAACTCCTTTGTGGCAGCACAGGCTGGTCGTGCATGCTTGCCCAATTTGTATTCTCTATATGTTAACCAATGCCCTGTCTGCATCACAGTGGTACCTCTGGTTGTAAGCCTAAGTTAAAAGTTTCATACAATATAATAAGACAACGCCAGCTATTCAGGTCACTGTAATATGATGTAACATTGGAAGCATTTTGAAATCCCGACATTTCAAATCCCGAGTGTCAGGGCCGAGTCTTCCCAACACTCGGGCTTCCAGCAGCGCTTCGGAAGGGTGCAGGGCAAAGTCCCTAAAAAAACCTGCCATGGGCAAATTCTGAGTGTTGAGAGTCTAAGTGTCGGGAAGTTAGTCTCGGGCTCCCGACACTCAAGATTTGAAATGTCGGGATACTGTAGTGAATCCTGCAACACCAGTTGAAATTAAGCACACAGTTCCACCTAAATAATTGCACAATCAAATCATAAAGAATTCAGCATGCAGTGTCAAATTAATTCCAAAGAAATATACTATATTTTATTTGCAGTTGTGGAAATGGGGGACACTTACTGGAAACTGACATTAAATTATTGTAAATGACACACTTCGCTTGGGAGAGGAAGAAAGGAAGGAAGGAAGGAAGAAAGGAAGAAAGGGTGAGAGAGAGGAAGGAAGGAAGGAAGGAAGGAGAGGATGGAAGGAAGGAAGAAGGGAGAGAGGAGGAGAAAGGAAGGAAGGAAGGAAGGAAGGAAGGAAGGAAGGAAGGAAGGAAGACTGCTGCTGTGTGAACTTTTACCCCTAATATTGCAAACATGCAAATAATGTTCTACAGAGAGTGACTACAATGCATCATTTTGGTGGAAACAAGTCTCAGTCTAAGTCCCCACCTCCCGAAATGTGCATCCTCATGTCAGTTGCTCAGTGACAGTGGCTTAGTGGGTAGTATGGTCACCTCTGGGGCCAAAGTATCGGAAGGTTGTGGGTTCCAGACCCACACCAGGTACTTAAGATAATGCCCTTAACAGACACTGTAGTGCAGTATGAGGGGGCAGTGTACTACTGAAGAGCCATCCTTCATGTGAGACATTAAAGTCCCTTCTGCCCATTGCTGGTCACTGTCCAAGTGGAAGTTAAAGATACCATCCCGTGGTAACTGTCAAGAAAAACAAGGGAGCTTCCTTGGTATCATGGCTAGTATTCTGTCTATGAATAAAACAGGCCCATGTGGCACATTTCCCAGGATGCATTTAGAAACAGGCTATCACAGGTCAGTGTGCCTTCCTCTGTTAAAAATGACAAATCAACAAGAATAAATAAACACCAAAAGTGACGGGTTCTCTAAGACTCTCCTCAGTTTCTGACACTGGGTATTTCATGTTACTACCATTTCTGGTGAAAGTAACCCTGCTGAAACTACCCCTTATTAGGAGTCACAGCCCTCTGTTGCCACTCACTGACTAAGCAAGGAAACAGACAACACTAACAATAAATCACTTTCAGAAAAACATCCTACACAGCTCTTTTAACTGGGTAGTGCAGGAAATTGATGACCATAGCTTTTTCACCCTGCAACTGGGATTAACAATAACTGTCAGTGTCACACTATACAATCTATAGAGTCGTGGTAGCAAGATATTTGTTCTTAGCTTGTGTTATCAGCTCTGATAAAGTGTTCTTTTGTTAAGCGTTTTCCCACAGTAGTTGTGTGCACTGTTCTATGTACAGTATTGCGGTAATTTTGGTAATTGCAGGGAGGCAGTATAGTGCAGTGGTTTAAGGCCCTGAGCTGCAAATTTGGTGACATCCAGCAGACCAGACCTGGGTTTGAATCCCACAGCTTCCACTTGTATACTGTGTGACCCTGAGCAAGTCACTTAACTTCCCTGTGCTCCCAGGTTGCGCCTGTAAAAAAGCTTTCAGCTTAGTGTGTCTCACCTGGTTAAATAACCAAAAAAAAAGTTAAACTGACAAATGTGCAGGAGTTGAAAGGCAGGGGGAGTTTTTATTGACTGTCCTCACTGGGATGGATCAGGGACATATCATTGCAGCCATTTTTATGAGTCTGGCCAAAGACTTTGACTCAGTGTCTCAACTACTCCTCCTGGGCAAGCTGAACTCATCTGACCTCTCAGCATCTGCTATTGACTGGTTCCATCATACAGGCAATCAGCAGTCTGTGCAGGTGGAAAGCATCCTGTCTCTTCCTCCTGATCCTGACAGGGGATGCACAAGGCTCTGTCCTGGGTCCTATCCTGTTCTCAGTCTTCCTAAATGACCTTCCCTCTGCTTCTGTCTCTTCACATATCCACATGTATGTGGATGACCGGATCATCCACACCTCCAGAATGTTGACCTCAGCTGTGGTTGGTCCACTCCAGCAGGACTTCTTCAATGTGCTGCACTGGTTCTATACCAACCGACTCTGGGTCAACACCAAGAAGACTGTGTCTATTACTTTTGGCACCAGCCTGAAACTGACCAGGCTGTCACCCTCCCTTGTTTTCTCCACTCTGGATGGCACCCCACTAGTGGTTGTCCCTGCCTTCAAGTACCATGGTGTGTGACTCGACAGCAAGCATGCTTTCTTGACCTACTGTACATTGACACCATTCATACCAAAGTTTGCTGTAAACTTGGTGCCCTGTACCGCAATAAGGACTGCCCCTCCTTCCAGGTCTGCTGGGAGTTGGAAACCAAACTAGTCCTCCTGGTCTTCGACTATGCAGATGTGGTTTATGGCGCCATCCCTTCCTATTTCCTTGCCAGACTGGATACCCTCCAAAATGCCTTCTGTTGTTACGCTATCAGCTCTTCCCTGCTATTCACTACTGCTTTTCTCTATTCTTCCCTCTCTATCCTCCCACTGCCTTCATGTTATCAGTCCCACTGTGCCTCTTTCATTGCTATATAGTAGTTTGGGTCTCTTCCCTCCTACCTTTCCTCAGTCCTCTCCCCCATCCTCTCCTCTTCTTACTCTCGCCACTCCAGGGACTCTTGCATCTTTTTCAACCCCCACCCTCACTCAAGTGCTGGGCAAGCTGCTTTCTTCTACCACCTCCTCTCCCCCAGGAACCTGCTCCCTTCTTCCCTCCACCTTCCCCCTCACTCTTGGCATTTAAACACCAGCAAAGGGACCCCCCCCCGTAGTCCACCCTCCTCCTGACATTTTGTATCCTTCCTTTTTCTCTCATTTCCATACTCCAGTAGTACTGTCAAGCTCCTCAACTGGCACTACACACTTTATTGTATTTTGCCACATTTGTCCACATATCCTGGCATTAATTCACGCTGTTTGTAATTTTTACCTGACTCTCCTCACTTGCTTCTGCACCTGTGATGTTTTCCTGTGTATAAGCAACCTGATGACTTTGTAATTCTTTATTTTGTCTGTACTCCACATCCCCCCCCCCCCCGGGTCACACCTGGAGTCAAGCCTTGGCTTAGTGTACTTGTCCCAGATACCAATTTTTGAATGAAGAAATAAATGACTGACTGGCAGAATGAATTAATTAATTAACTACAGTATGCCAAGTGCCTTCACCCCTGGGCAGGGCATTAATTCAGCATCACTGTACACAGCAGTGACAAAACTACTATACCAAAGACACACAGAGTCCATTCTCCTTCACAAATGATTTATTTTTTTACATAGATACACAGATACATAGATACTGTTGGCAGATAAGGACCTATGTCCCACCCAGTCTGTCCATTGGAACTCGTAAGATCACTTTAAGTTTTTCTAGAAGTTTGTTGCCCCTTACCCCTGACCTCCAGGGTTCCCTTATTTCTATCCTATGCATTCTTAAATCCCGTGATTGTTTCAGCCCCCAACACTTCCTCTGGCAGGGTGTTCCACTTGTCCACCTCCCTGTCTGTGAAGAAATTCTTCCTCATGTTTTCTCTGACTCGCCCTCCATCCGACTTCATCTCATACCCTCTAGTCCTGGAACATCCTTTTTACTAGAAAATAGTGTATTGCTGCACCCTGTTCCTCCATGTAAGGTACTTGTATGTCTCTATCATATTCCCTCTCACCCTTCTCTCCTCCAGGGAGTACATATTCAGGTCCTTCAGCTTGTCCTCATAGGACTTGTGATGCAATCCTAGTACCATCTTTGTTGCCCTCCTCTGAACCTTCTACACCCTGTCTATGTCCTTACGTAGGTAAGGTCTTCAGAACTTTACACTGTACTCCAGGTGGGGCCTCATTAGTGTCTTGTATAGTGGAATTATGACCTCTCTTTTCCTGCTGGTGATGCCCCTGCCTATGCATCCCAGCATACTAGTTGATTACCTGCTGCCTTTGTCACACTGTTTTCCTACCTTGGGGTCATCAGAGATAATAACTGCAAGGTCCCTTTCCTGCTTGTTGCATGCTATACTCTCACCCCCCAACTGATATGTTGTTGTAGGGTTTTTGTGCCCCATATGCATTATCTTGCATTTTATTTAGTTTTTTTTAACCTGGTACAGTAAGTGTGCTAGACACACAATACCTGTTTGTAAGCATATCCAGGGATAGAAACAAGAACAAATACAGGATTTGAAAACTTCATCAAGCACTTGAAAAATTTAAAGCACAAGATGAAGAATTAAGTGGAGAGAGAGGTGTATGTGACTATCAAAACTCAGTCAGAGGACATCAGTGTCATCCCTTTAGTCATCTTATTAAAGGCAAGATTGCAGATATTTGTTGAGACAAGCACTGCCGGCCCAATATTACCAGCTGCTATTTGTCTGCATGTTTTGTTAGTTTTGATATGACTGCATTCTGAACTGTCTTGCAAATTTTTGTAATGACTGCTTTTTCTTCTTATGTGCAGTATGCATTATATGTTTAATGGTTGACATGCTTGGGTCTCATGGAAGGGTGTGCTATACTAGTAAATAAAAGCAAAATAATACTACAAAATGGGGAAAAAAAAGAAAATTAGGTGTCTTCCAATTTTACACATATGAAATGTAAAAATGATTGATTTCTCTGACAGAAATTTGATTTTGTTACCAGTAATAGCTAGACTAAGTTACAACAATTGGTCTCTTTAGAATTCTGACTTCCAAAATGTGGGCATGGAGAATATTTGGATTTCCAAAAATACTGGAATGACATCTGAATCTGAACCCATGCAGATTTTTCACTTCCTTCCTCCCAAATGTTAACTGAACCCCTGCATGTACTATCCCTGCAGGTTCATTTTGCAGAAAAACTGGATGACCTACGTATATTTAATTACATTTCATCTTAGTCATTGGGAATGCCAACCCATTGACAGCTAGCATAGTGCAGTCTGCCTTCATTTATGCAAGGCAAACAGAATTATGCCTTTCTGGAGTTTGATTAGCCTTACGTTATTGCTTGTGAAAATGAAAATTGCACGCACCTCAGGCTGCAGCCAGTTGTCTTTTCTGGTTTGCTGATTTACTTTTCCAGTGGTATCTTGTTCTCATCTGAGCCCTGCTTACCGGAGAGCATTCAATCATTCAAGACTGCTTGTTAGTATACTTGATGAAGACTCACAGACTGACTAACTTAGAGCATCATGGGCAGGAACACAAGAGATTATGGTTATCGCTATGTGTAGCAATTTCAACACAAATACACACTGCCCAAGGAAATGTGTGTACAGAAAAGATAACAGAGTTCTGGCTAGTTTCCTATTACTTATCAGGACAGTTCCTTTTTGACAGTATATACAGTAATTTGTAACACTGAGTGGACCTCAGTCATGATATTTTTGCAAACTTTGACAAAAACTTTTCAAACCTCCATCTCTAGGTGGGCATCCCTGATAAGCAAGCAGACCATTAGCTTTCAAACTGCCCTTGCTGATGTCATGGTTATATTTTTGCTAACCTTTGTGAAATTTTCTTTTATGCATTTTAGAACATCTGCAGAACTCAAAAGAATTTGAAGAAAATGCTGTAAACTTTTCGCTTTGGAATGGGAACATTTATGAATTATTTTTTTTGAATTTCATTATAGTGAAATTACAAAATTGCAGGAATTTCACTAGTGACTTTAAAATTTAATTGAGCCCTTATTATGATTACTCTTATAGTGATTCTCCTGCAAGCTACAGCCGTAAACATTTTCACATTGAGATCTTCCTCATTGCTGACCTGTACATGTCACCTCCCCTACCTTATTTGCAGATAATTATACAATGGTAAGAAAAAATATTGCATCTTGATTGGTCAGTAGGCATGTTTAACAGTGATGTTATCTGACAATAACATCACTGTATGAAGAGCATCATAGATGAACATTCTCCATAAATAATTTTTATTAATTCAATTCATGAAACAAGTACAGTGATACAAATACATTTGTGACACAACAATCAATTTGTCAGCAAAAAATGGGCTTATTTAACTACACAATCTAACTATTTAGAAAAAAATCTTTCTTTTAAAATGCAGACAATTTTATATTCCAATACAGTTCTTGAAGAAGAGGGAACTGACACCAACTCATTGTAGAACATAATATTGGTTCTTAGATAGTAGTGACCAATCAGACATTATTTAGTTTAAGACAGGGGTCCCACAGTTAATAAAAACTATCCAACTTGTCTAAATGTGAATGACTGATTCTTTTACTGCTAGCCATGAAACACATTTGATTGCACCACTCCTGAATATAAGGGACTTGTGCACTTTTACAGTTCTTAATGGTGATTTGTTTAAGACTTAAGGCAGCAGCCACTATCCAAAATTTCTAAGCATAGTTTAGGTTAGAATACGTGTGTGTGTGTGTGTGTGTGTGTGTGAAAGGGGTGTTCGCGTTTCTGTCACATTTTTCACATATGGAGTGAACTTTAAATCACAAATTGTTTATTTTGGAGCAGAGCCATATCATGTGCATTAGGTATACATATAAATCATATAACGTTCTATAACCTTCAGCATTCATTGCTGTTGATAAGACCCAATCTGTTACTTTTCTTGGAGACAAACAAACATAATGTAGTATTTTATATTATACAATGGCAAGAAAATTTCCTGGACTCTGATTGGTCAACGTGTGCCTGAGACAGTGATGTTATTACACAATAACAGCACTGTATAGCTTTTGGATGCTATGGATGGTGCACTTTTGGATATGGAAGATGACAGTTTGGATTCCTTAAAATCATTTTTTATTTTTAATTTTTTTAAATTTTGTATGACAATGAACCATTGTATAATAGCAATAAGGCACTCCAGGGATGTGTGTTATCGTGTAATAACTTCACTCCTGGGGTGGTGGAAGCACTTAGCTTCACCTCGTGCTTCCACCCACCCCAGGAGTGATGTTATTACATGATAACACACACCCTGTCATGCCTTATTGCTTAATTGTACCTTATCTTGTACTTCTGTGCTGCAACAATAAGCATATATCCAGGTGAATTCCCAATCCTTGGGTGATATGTGCATGTAATTCCATTGCCCAGTTTTCTTTGCCTTGTAGTGTTAGAGACAGAGTTGAAGAAGTGTTCGAATTTGGGAAACTAGCCTGGCGTCTCTTTTTAGTAGACTTACTTTGCTAATTTGATTCCAGTCAGGACAGCTAGGAAGGGAGTAATCTGATTGCAAAACACTACTTTTAAAGCATCTCTCTTAGCTCTAGATATAGTAGCAGAGCTGAAATCTGTGTAGTTTATATTTCTCCTTGTGTTCCATAAAGGACACAAGTGTTTCAGTATTACTATTCAAAATATCTTTTACTTTGGTTATTCCTATTCTTGCCCATTCAGGATTTTCTAGAGGTAGTTTATGCCATACAGTTAAGAGGTTAGACGAAATTAGCAAAAATCATACAGGGTAGGTGTCCAGATTAATTGTTAAATTAATTATTTTGAGGACCTTTGACTCCACTAAACAGGGAGTATCCCCAAATTCTGGGGTGGTGAGCTTTAAATAAAATCTGAGAGTGAGTATGATTTTAAAAGTTTGTTTTCACTTGAGAGCCATAATGGAGACTTATTAGAATCTATTAAATGATATTGTAGATGGAGGGTTGTTTGCTTAAAAATGAAGGCCCACTGATACCTTTCCTACCATGGTAATGCTAGACCACTTTCTTCATGAGAGGCTCTGAACTTACTAACGCTGAGCCTTGGTGACTTTGAATTATATATAGTCTAAAACATTTTATCTACTCTCCATAAAAGTTTCTTACTTAGTAAGATTGGAATATTTTCAAAACTGTGAAAGATTGTTGAGGTAACTATCATTTTAACCTTTAGGCTGCCCGAAGATTTAGAACACATAGGTTTTTAGGATGTGTATACATGTCCATGGCACAACAAGGGTATAGTGTTTCCTTTCCCCAAATGAATAAATTGAAGTAGTTCCATTGGTCAAGATCTAGTTCAACATCTACTAGCAAAGGGAGAATATTTATTTCTAGCAATTTCTCTAGCTTAGTGGATATTTATAGTCCTAACTGTGCTATGTCTTCTTTGAACCACTTTTCATTTAAAATTCTCTGTGGCTTTTCTTTAATTATACCTGATAAGTTAGAGTGCAATGCTTGGGTTTTATCACAGTTAACTAAGACTTGGCATGGCTCCAAACTCTGATAGAACAGTTATGAGATTTGTTCAAGATTCTATTGGTCTGGTAAGAGTTAGTAGGTCATCTGCAAGGGCAAAAACTATGAATTTGTGGGCCTGCTGTATATGGATTCCTTTGATACCAGTGTTGTTATTTAATGTCCTTATTAATGGCTTAAAGGGGACAGAAATTGACTACGTAGCTGCTTGAAATGTCTCTGTTTTCATAAATTATATTCATACCTCTAAAGGATCCCTGTTTAACTGTACCTGAATAAAAGCTGAAGCTATCAGTTGTGTTTTGTATTGTTTTCTTTGTATGGACAACATTCTGTGCAGTTCCTTTCATGGAACCAAGAATTTTGGAGTTTTTATTATGTCACTTCATGGTTTCAGAACCCTGGGCACTGTACTGATAAGTTCATCCTCACACTGAGACTTTTAGCATTTACTGGCAAAATGTAAAGTAAATTACATGACGTCTGAAGAATGAGAAAATACTCCGAGTAGCTGCTGGTCTGTTGTGGTTAAGTCACTACTTAGAAACAGAATGACGTGAAGTATGAAAATCATGGTGAAATGGTATGTTAAAAGAGGAACAGCTGTAAGGGCGGCAAGGGGCCATGTTATAGATGCCATGGCACTTAGCGAAACGAGTAGGGGAATTTCCCCGGTGTCCTGACCAAATTTCCCTCATTCACTAAAAATACCATGAACAGCTTAATCTGGTTCAAGGTCAGTTGGCATTCATCTGTATTCCTCTCCCCCAGGTCGTGCCTGAAAATAGGCAGAATTTGTCTAGTGCACTTACCCGGTCAACAAAAACTAAATAAATAAAATAAATAAAAGATACAAATTATTTTACCCTAATTATTTTGATTTCAGCCCAGTGGATCCAGCACATAAGTAAAGTACAGTAATGACAACTCGAACAAACTTTATCTCCCTCACATTTGTGCTGTATGAAAGCCAGAAATACTCACACTGCCCGCTGTCATCTACTTTGAGCCTGCCTTTGGGGCAGTGATACTGTAAATAATCCTGCTACCCATGGCATGTTCCTGGCAGTCCAGTGACCCCACCCCACCTACTCCAGGCATTGTACTCACTCCCCAGCATTCAGCAGATCTCCCTGATTATTTTCGTGTTCCTCAGTGCTGTGATGTAGTCCTGTCAGTGTCATATCACTTTTTGCCTCTGCTGGCTCATCTACAGTCCACTTCCACTGCCTTCTAGCCAACAATAGTTCTTAAGGCTGGGGGGGGGGAGTCACACAAAACTTGCAGCAAACTTTTAAGGGTCACCATGCTTTGTGAATAGATTTGCATGGTGGCCCCTGTCCCCTTCCCTGCATAGCCACTAAGTGGATGTCAGTCATGTGGAGAAGACATGTTAGTGTTACTCCTGTTGTGCATAGAATGAGGGGACAAAACCGCCATTCTCATTAACTGGTTATTTTGACTACTTAGCAACAGACCCTTAGCCACAGTGATTGTAATTATTTTTTTGTTAAACCACTATTTAGAAGGGTACACTCGTGTAGCCCTGAGGTGGGATCTCAATCTCAGTAAAAGGAAGTCAATACATTTTGACAGTTTAGCTGCAAAAATCCCCAACCCGGAGACTATGGGGAAGCTGGGAGGTGGGATACTGGCAGAAGTTGAAAACTTAGCCCAGCAAGGTCATTACTGGTGGCTAGGAATAGATGTCAAATCTTTATATACATCTATGCTACATACCTTAGGTATTCAAGCCTGTACCTACTACTTAGAAAAGAACAACTGTGATGAAAGTTATCCAATATGTATTGGAACATAATTTCTTTACTTTCGAGGGGGAGTACTTTTTACAAATGCAGGACTGCTATGGGTGCTTCACTGGTCTCATCTTACACCAACCTGTTTCTGGGACAGTGGGACGAGCAAGTGGTCTATGATGCTGGTGTTAATAAACAACTAGGGAAAATAGTAAAATGGGACCATTATATAGACATCACCATTTATGTGTGAGGTGGTACATAGGAGGAAGCCACAGAATTCTTGGCGTGGCTGAATGACAATGAGAGAAATCTCAGATTTACCTGCTCGTTGAACAAGCACAGCATCAACTTCCTTGGTGTAACGCTCACAGGTAAATCTATTGCACCTGATGCTGCTATATCTACAAAAGCCTATAGGAAGGAAACAGCAAATAATATGCTGCTCTGGGCAGACTGTTCACCCCCAAAAAACTCATAGACTTCATCTCCTTCAGTCAGTTCTTAAGATTATGCAGAAACTGCTCAGAGGCTGCAGATTTCAAAATGCAAGTTAATGATCTGAAAGTCAGATTTTTGGAAAGAAAGTATGATGATCATACCCTGGAACAAGCTAAAGAAAGGGCAACTAGTATATCTCAAAGTGAATTACTCACCCCTCCCCCCCAAAAAAAAATTAACAAAAAATGTCTAACCAACCACTCACATTTGTAACAGAATGCAGTTACATTTCAGGGAAGATTGGCAATGCTATCCCTAAGTATGGTCCCATTTTGCAAAATGACAAGAATCTGGCACCACACATAGGTCCCAGTTCAAGAATCCCATACACGCGAGCAACTAATCTGAATGACAGATTGGTACTCTGCCAACTGCCAAATGAATAATTTGCAGAAATTGGCCACCACCACTTGCAAAGGGCTCTATTATATGTGGCCACTGTAATGTGTGCAAAAATGGACTGCGAAAAAAAAAACACAAAAGTGTCCAGGTGCTACCAATAAAGTCTAAAGTAATGAATTAATCTGCTGCGTGGCTACCTTTGTGGTTTATGTTACTCTGGTGCCCTGCAAGACAATTTATAGTGGACGCACAATGAGATGCCTCAGAACACACATGGTGAAACACATTAGGGCCATAATTAACCAAAAAGCAAACCACCCTGTAGCCATGCATTTGAAAGATATACATAGGTAAGTAAGGTAGGTAGATAGAAATATGTATTGTTTGACAATATGTCATTATAATTTTTAAAAATAAACAAGGATATAAATGCATTCAATAACCATAAAATTTCCCATCATTACATAAATATCCTACAAATTATGAACATTCCTAACTTTCACAGGATAGTTATACAAATTCCATATAAGACAAACATAAAATCTTACTGTAATTTCTACATGATAAGATTAAGCAGAATTCAGCAACTTGTCGTTTCATCCATCTTATTTATCATAGTTTGATCGAGATCAGGAATCTACTCAAGCTTTTTAAAATTCTAATATCTTTAGAATTAAAGAGAAATAAAAGTATCTGATCAGAGGGAAGACCGAAGGTCGCCAAGATAGGACCCAACCAATACTTTCTCTGTTTATTACAGAGAGGCAATGTAACACAATGTGCTTCAAATCGTCTTCAGCATTGTTGTTACAATTACAGTAAGGTGTTTTAATACCATGTCTCCTTTGTTTTAGCATAATATAATTCAGAGGAATACAATTCCATTCTAAACCTTGATAGAACTCTTTGTTTGTCCCAGTCTGTCAATATTGTCAAATATTCTTCCAGTCCCCTAGAGGTTTTTAAACTTTTATACCATCAATAATTTACTAACTGCAGTATTTTGCTATGATCCTCTGACTTTTCTATATCTGTTAACCTAACCGGATTTTAATTTGTGACATTATCTCCGCAAATGGTCTAGTATAGATCTCATATAGCAACAGATCTAATCCCGATGGAAATAGGTCCTTCATAATCATTAGGATGGTTGAAGATGCAAAACCTCTTTGGTCATAATCTAATTCCTCTTCCAGACATTTCCGTGGGAGGTGTTTCAAGGTGAGAAGAAATAATTTTAGTATAAATAATAATCTCCTTTCCAGAGCCTGGTTTTTGAAAAATGTTTTCCCAAGCTCATGTCTTAGGACCTCAGCTGGTACTGATTGTGGGACCCTCAATAAATATCTATATGTCTGATTAATGGATATTTCCAGAGATTTTATATTCGCTATTGGCCATATTTCAGAGGCATATAATCCACTTGTTTTAACTTTAGCATTTAGAGTTCTCAGTAGACCTTCAACTAATCATTGGCCATAGTTATTATTAAACGTGGCTCAAGGACTGGTGCCAGGAAAAAGGACACAGATTTGTAGGGAACTGGCAACAGTTCTGGGAGCGAAAGTTCTTTAAATTTGATGGACTGCATCTGACTAAAGAGGGAGTCAGTGCATTGGGGCAGAAGTTTGACGTCTTTGCAGAATATTTAAACTAGCAAATGGGGAGAGGGGTGCAGCACCCCATACGTCGAATGGGAAGAACACCCCTCCCCCCTCAGCTAGTGGTCAAACAGGAATTCAGCGTGTTTGCCGTTCATTTGCATCACCAGGTAAGAAAAAAGGTTTGTCTCCCCATACGATGCACAGTGGTAATGCCAAACTTCACCCAACAACTGACACACCAAAATCTGGCCAATGGAAAATCATGTACACAAATGCTCACAGCCTGGGAAATAAGATCCCAGACCTGCAGGCAATAATGTCAGAGGCTAAACTGGACATAGTAGTAATTAGTGAGACGTGGTTTACCAGTAACCACACTTGGGAGACTTCAATACCTGGCTATGTATTGTTCAGAAGAGACCGAGGTGCAAAAAGGGGGGGAGGAGTGGCCCTGTATGTTAATGAAAATATCAAAGCTACAGAAATTCAGAATACACATCCAGAAGAACTGTGGGTCACCCTGGAAACAGGAAATGGGACAGCCATAAGAACTGGGGTTGTCTACAGGCCCCCAGACCAGAGGGAGGACATAGACACATTACTGTTAGAAGATATACAAAACATGACAGCTAAAGGGAGGTTCTGATAATGGGAGACTTCAACATGCCAGATACAGATTGGTCAATACCAGCAGGAACATCTGCCAGAACTAGACTCATAGTGGATTCCCTGCAGGGGAGGGCCTCAAACAACTGGTACAGCAACCCACAAGAGACAGGGCTATCCTAGATCTAGTACTGACTAACAAAGAAGGGATCACAGATCTCCAGGTAGAAGGTCACCTGGGGCCAGTGACCATCACATGGTATGGTTCAATTTGGCTACTACATCTAAATCATCCCATTCCAAGGCAAAAATATGGGACTTCAGAGGAGCTGACTTTGATAAGATGGCCAACAGAGTTAAGCTAGCCCTGGCAAAAGAAACACAGGTGAGGAGGTACAGGCAAAGTGGGCAAGCATTAAGGATGCAATACTTGAAGCAACATCCCATTGTGTTAGACAGAAAAGGAAGTGCAAAGAAGAAGAAACCACTTTGGTTCTCAAATACAGTAGCAGAAAAGGTCAGAGCCAAAGGCTGGCCTTCAGGAAATATAAGGGAACACAATGGGATGAAGATAGGGAGGCATACCAAACTGCCCTAAGGAAGCAGGTAAGGCAGTAAGGCAGGCAAAGTCCCAAACTGAGGAAACACTAGCACGAACAGTAAAGAAGGTGACAAGACTTTCTATAGATACATTAGTGAAAGGAGAAAGTCCAGAGGGTATTGCTAAGCTTAATGGAGAAAAGGAGCAAGTGAGGAGGAGGACCCTGTAAAGGCATCTATCCTAAATAGATACTTTTGCTCAGTATTTACTGAAGAGAAGGTAGGGCAGGGCCCACAGCTCAACATCATGGACACAGGGGAGGGAGGTGAGCACTACTCCTTCACAAAAGAAAGGGTCCTACAAGAGCTTGCTAAGCTCAGGTGGATAAGGCAATGGGACCTGATGGCATACATCCCAGGGTACTTAAGGAGCTAAAGGAGGAACTAGCAGAGCCATTAGCAGAATTGTTTAGTGAGTCTCTGAGCACAGGAGAGGTCCCAGAAGACTGGAGAAGGGCTCATGTGATCCCACTCCACAAGAGTGGTAGCAGGGAGGAGGCGGGGAACTACAGACCGGTCAGTCTTACCTCAGTAGTGGGCAAGATTATGGAGGCACTCCTTAAGGAAAGGATAGTGCAACACCTGGAATCCATAGGGCACAGGATCCAAGACAGCATGGGTTTATAAAGGAAGGTCCTGTCAAACTAATCTCATAGATTTCTTTGACTGGGTAACCAGAGTGGTGGACCAAGGGGAGCAGTTGATGTCGCCTACCATGACTTCAGCAAAGCTTTTGACACTGTTCCACATAGAAGATTGCTAAATAAGCTAGGTAGGCTCGGGATGGGTCAGAAGTTGGTCAACTGGGTGACAAACTGGTTGACTGGCAGAAAACAGAGAGTGGTGGTAAATGGTATGCAGTCAGAAGAGATGCAAGTCACAAGTGGGGTACCTCAGGGATCAGTCCTGGGGCCAGTCCTATTCAACATCTTCATTAGTGACCTCACAGATGGACTAGAGGGTAAGGCTTGTCTGTTTGCAGATGACACCAAGATCTGCAACAGAGTAGATGATCCAGATGGGGTGGGCAGAATGAGAAGAGATCTGGATAAACTAGCAGAATGGTCAGAAGAGTGGCAACTGGGATTTAATGCAAAGAAGTGCAAAATCATGCACATAGGGAAGAGAAACCCTGAAGCCACCTATAGGCTGGGAGGGGAGTTGCTAGCAGTCACAAAGGAAGAAAGAGACTTGGGCATCATCACCACTGATGACCTGAAATCATCCAAGCAGACCTCTAAAGCAGTAGGTAAGGCTAGGGGGTGTTGGGGTGTATTAGTAGGGGTATCACAAGTCGTAAGAGGGAGGTAATAATCCTCTGTACAAGACATTGGTTAGGCCCCATCTGAGTACTGCATGCAGTATTGGAGGCCACACCTTCAAAAGGACATTAACCAAATTGAGGCAGTCCAGAGAAGGGCAACCAAAATGGTGCAGGGACTGCATCAGAAGACATATGAGGACAGATTAACGGAGCTCAATATGTATACCCTTGAGCAAAGGAGGAGAGAGGTGATATGATCGAGGCATTCAAACACCTTAAGGGCATAAACAAGGTGAAAGAGTCTAACATGTTTAAATATAAGAAAATAGCAGGACAAGAGGACACAGCATGAGATTAGAGGGAGGCCGATTAAGAGGGAATGTGAGGAAATTCTTTTACAGAAAGGGTGGTAGATGCATGGAATGGCTTACCACAAGAAGTGGTGGCTATGAATACAGTGCAGGGCTTCAAACAGGCATGGGATAGGCATAAGGGAGCAATACAAATGACTATGAATAGATAGGTCACTGACAGAGCAAAGGCCAATGGCACATTTATGAGGTAGAAAAAGAAATGGGCAGACTGGATGTGCCTTGTGGTCCTTATCTGCCGTCAACTTCTATGTTTCTATGTTTCTATGTAACCTTTTAAAGGCCTTTGTTGCTACATTAAGTTTTTTTGTTTGCTTAGTTATATGTTGGTTCCACCATACAGTCTGTGAAAATATGACACCTAAATACTCATAGCTATTGACCATGTCTATTTTTTCCCCTCTAGAAAAATGGAAGGCAATGATTTGTTTCTAGCCCCAAAAAATCACCATATCCATTTTGTCTCTATTAATTTGAAGTTTATTAATTTTACAAAGTTCTGAAAAGTGCATTAGTTTACGTTGTAGTCCAAGTTTAGATGTGGATATTAGCACTGCACCGTCCACGTAAACCAAACAAGAAATTTTATTTAAGATTGCTGGAGAATGAAACTCAGGATCATCCAGAGCTAATAATATTGAATTAATATAAAGATTAAACAATAAAGGGGCAAGTAAACAACCTTGCCTTACTCCTAAATTGGTTATTTTTTTTTAAGTTAAGTTCCCTGCCTGGTCATACCTCACCTTTAACCATGTATTATGGTGTAGTGTAGTGATAATATTCAGTAAAATTGGGCCTATATTTTATACAACTGTAATTTTTTCCACAGGAGAACTTTGCTTATTGAGTCAAACACTGTTCTTAAATCTACAAAGCAGCAATATAATTTTGTCTTTTTAATGGTGACATATTTCCATAAGGGAAGGTTCAGAACACAGCAATGCTGAACTGTGGAACACCCTGATCTAAATACACTCTGTGTTTCTGTCAAAAGATTACTAATCTCTACCCATTCCTGTAAATGCTTTAAGATTATTCTTGTATATATTTTCTGCAGTATATCTAATAGACTTATTGGTCTATACATCACTGGCTCTTTTACATCACTTGTTTAAAATATTGGGCAGATTATACTTCTAAATCAGGATTCTGGATAGGTATCATACTGAAAGCCAAAGTTATATAAATGGTGCAATATTGGTACCCACCAATCCTTACATGTTTTATATATTTCTGATATAACTTTATCTGGACCTGGGGCCTTATTTGAAGAAGTTTTCTCAATGGCTTTGATAATCTCATCTTTAGTTATAAAATAAGGGCGGGGTAGAATCACTGACTGGCGGAAAACTAATCTTGCCTTACTTTGCTCATCTCTAGATAAAAACAATTTACTAAAATGTTCTTCCCATCTACTCAGAGTAATTGTAGCTATGACTTTATTGCCATTGTGTCCAAAACCTTGTCTTACCAATAACCAAAATTGTTTGACATCTTTTTTTAATTATGGTTTCCCTTATGTTTTCCCACATCTTCTTGTGATGTTTTCTCTTTTTCTTTTCCAGTATTAGTTTATAATTGGTCCTTCCCTTATTTAAAGCCCATTTTTACCTACATTAGGTGTTTTCTTATAAGTATATACCAGACCATTTAATGTTTTGCTTTCCTATAAGTGTTATTAAACCGTGTTGTTTTAATCCTTTTCTCTATAGATGTTCTAGAAAAAAGGGGTGCCAAATGAAATACAATATCCTTCTATATTTTCACTATACCCATATTATCTATAGCTTCTATTATTTTTAATCTCAGTTCAGTCAAGTAATGTGACTCAAGTAGTTCTTCAAATGAATCAATCATTGGGCCCTTCCACCTGACACGGCGATAATTCACAATTATTATCTGTGGTTGTTCTATATTATTCAGTGGTTCATTTGTGAAATTCTCCATTTTCCATAAAGAATAGATAGGCAAATGTGATGATTCTGGGTGGGATAACACAGTTAAATCCTCACATAATCTGGCAGCTTCCGAGTTTTCCCAAACTAAATCTATCACTGATGAACCATTTGGACCTACGTAGGTAAACTCTCCTTCAGGATCACTTTTCGTTCTACCATTCAGCAGGTTAAAGTTAAACTCCTCCATTATTTGATAAATTAGTTTTCCTCTTTTGTTAGTAATTTTATCCTTAGAGTTCCTAGCATAACATAATGTTTGATTTTTTTATGTTCATCCCATGGGTGCTTACCATAGACCTATTTACTATCCGCGCATTGCAATCTCCTTTCTAAATAATAGGAAGATGGCCATAGTCTTCCATAAGAACATGGATTCTGTGTTTAAGCAACTCCCATATGGTGATACTTAGTGATTTGTTTGTAGGAGGGATGTACACATTTATCAGTATACTGTCTTTGCCTTTCCTGCTTATTTTGAGCATCTGTATTTCTTTCATATTCATGTCCATCTATTTAACTGAAATATTTATTGTAGTCCTGATATATATTATCAAGCCAGCACTAGGTCTACCATTTTTCTTTAGTTTAGAAGCTGGTACACTATAACCTGTATAACCAGGGAGTATTGGAGATTTGTCTTCAATGACCCATGTTTCTTGTAGACATATAATGTCCATGGATGATATAAATTTCTGGCACTCCAAGTCTGCCAGTTTAGTACACAGTCCTTCAATATTCCATGAAAGCATACATATTCTATTCTTTATGTCCTTTTCCAGATTTCTGACTTCCAATGTTTGTCAATTCTGTTCCGAAGTCACCTGCACTCTAAATGGGTTAACACCATCCTGTATCATAACATCATTCTCTTTGGTGTGTCCATTTATGTATTCATTGTCCACTGTCCTATAGTCAATTATGTGTATACCAAAAACATCTAGTGATGGTACATTTTTTTAAAACAAGGTCAGTGAGTTTTGGAGATCTAAATGTGATTTCTATTTGGGAACAATCTGAATAGGTCCTAATTCTTTCTATAACATTTTTAATGATATTCATTTTTAAAACACAAGACAGAAAGGTACCAGTTTCTGCCTTCAATTTTACCATGGATTGTGTTTTTTTTTTCCTATCCAAAAAGTGACAGAGTTTTGTTCTGCCATGCTAGGGTGGCTGAGTTATTATATTCTGAAATCATTTTCAGTGCTTGCTGTCTCCATTTTAAATCATCCTTTACTGTGTAAGGTCTGTCAACTGCCATTTTCCTATTTTCCACCTGCTCCAATTGGAGAACCCAATATGGAGGACAAATATAAATCCCTTTATGTTTTAAATCTTTGTCTTGGACCCACACCTTATTTGCCAACATTTGTGTATTACAGCACAGTAGTACACAATTTGTATATGTTTGAGAAGGAAGTCTCATTATATAATATTCATCTTGGGAGTGGCTTGATAGTTTTAATAACTGTGTAACCCATTCTGTTAATTTCAACTGTGTTTCTTCAAATAATCTCTCTATTCCAGAGTTCTATTAGCTATTCTCCTTCACACTATATCACATTCTCTTTCACTTTATCATGTTTTTCACTAGCAGATCTGGTGACTCTATTTGGGTACATGGATTTATACCCTCGGTCTTCCCTCTTGATACATCACAAACAGTATTATCTTTATCACCATTTTTCTCTATAAATGTAATTTTCACTTTGGCAGTTTCATTTCTCTTTTCTATTTGTTTTATTTCTACCATTTCATCTCTAATCATCTTGTTTTTGTTTTGGTCTACAACATCATCTGATTCTCCCTTTTCCTTGCCCTTTGTCTTCTTCTCTTGTCCTGTAACATTCCTATTTTCTTATAATTCCCTTTCACACTACTACTTTTCTTAACCACCTCTGTAAATTTTTGCGAATCATCATTATCTTTAAAAAATTGGGGTGGAACATTAACCTGAGTTGCTTTGTTCATAAACTCTATTACTTCAGTTAATTCACGGTACCCTCATGACTGGACTTCTACATTTTCTTTTTTTCGTGATGGGTTTCTTCAAATCATTTAACAACACTCTATTGTGAAATACATCTGATTTGAAGGTAGCTAGTTATTCCTTTAAAACCCATAAGTTTTCCAGTGTAACCACATTAGCATAATATGGGTTTTGAATCATTTCCAATATTTGTTTAGATAATGTTGATGAGGCAATAAAATTCCCCTAATCAACAACGTGTTCTTTGTCATATTTAAACTTACAACTCTTTTCTACTTCTTCTGGAGATGATACCAGCTCACTGTTGCTAAATAATGAAGTGGTTAAATGTAACCTCCTGAATGGATCGGGGGCAAGGGGGTAATTGTCTCTCCTAAATCCTGACCTTTACAGACAACACATAACTCTTGCCTGTCTACCAATTGCTTTAATCCTGTCATGATATGGTTCAAGTCCTGCATATCTTGCGCTATCCTATCTATCTGAACTGGGATCTTAGTTTCTGACTTACTGATTTCGTAAAAGGTTTTATTTAATTTTTCCTTACTATCTGTTCTGAAGGCACAGTTTCCTCATATTTAAATTCTGGTGTTGCCTCTCCCTCTACATTTAATGTGTCAGTTTGATAACTATCATGACTGTCATGATAAGGCTCATTAATGGCAGTTATAGGATCTTGAAAATAGCTTGAGCTTAACTCCCTAGAGCCTCAGCTATGGCTATTAGAAAATTCTAATTGATCTGCACAATTTGAATCTATCAGAATGCTATCATCATCATCATCAGACATAATTGTAGTGTTTTTTTAATTTCTCTCAGTCTTTTACTGATCCATTGGTACTCTTGGTCAGTAGGGTTGAGGCCTCGTTAGGGATGTCCAAAACACCAGACAAACATTTAGTAATTTTCAGTTGTTTTGTTTCTTTAACCTGTAACTGAATTACTCCTTTTGCAACCCTTATGCTCAGTTTGTTCCTTCCTATTTTATTTTCTGAATTTTTCTTTACTATTGTGGGAAAACAAACCAATCCACTTCTTGCATTTACCATTGTGTAGATAGTTACAGCCCTGGTATAAGTTGAAATCCAGTAAATAACAATACAATTTAAATGTAAACAATTAACCTTCAATTAACTTAACCATTCACAAAGATCTTTATAAAAAAAAAAACACTGGGCTGCCAAAACCACACCACACCTATGGATACTATAAATACCAAAATATCAGGTTTCTAAATTAAACAGATGGTATCACAATGACACCTAACACAGTTCTAGCTCTTATTTTAAAAGAGTGGGCAAAGTGCAGGTGAAAGTGTCTTAATGCAAAAGTCTTTAGTACAAAGCAAGTTTCATGCAAAAGTTTTTGTGCTAGGTTTTACTTAGCTCTTCTGTAGCTTCCTTGTAATCCCTTCTTTATTAGTCCATGATTAATTAATTCAATTGGTAAAGTGCCTTCAAAAATTCCTGCAGTTCCTGAGGGACCCAAGGTTCATCAAAGTGCTTATGGAGAATATCAAGTGTCTCCAGATAGCCACTTGTTATCTTTTGGATCTGGTCAGGCTAGTACAGATAAAGTCTGAAATCCAGTTCCTTATACCCTTTTAAATCCTTTTGCCAACAAATGTCCACCATTAAACCTTCTCTTTCACACACTAAAAACATAAACAAAAATAAACAGTAGTAGCAATTATAGCTAAAACTACAAAAACAATCCTGTTAAGCTAAGCACTCCCTTGTTACATCTGCATTTAAACTTAAACACTTAAATTGTAAGTAACTAAGGAAGTACAGGAAAGCACTCCACTTAAAATTTGATCATTTTGTACCACTTACTTTTTGGTTTGGTTTCTAATGCCCAGACCATGCAGACCATGCAAAGACCTACCACAAATGCTGCTGGTGGTGTTTGTTTAATGTTTTATCCACCAATGTTAACCTCTCTTATGATTATAAATGACAGTGGTCCAGAGAAGTAGTAAAATACATTTGGTATTGACAAATGCCTGTTTTTGTGCTGGTATATAACCGCAAGCATCCTTGTGGTGTGCTTCTGTTTGTGTGGTTCGGGATCTCATAGAGAAGTATTGTTTGCTATGTGCAGACATGTCACACACTGCACAGCCATATCTGTGAGTATGCCATGTATGTTTTTTTATTTAAAATCTTATTGGTTTCAGAACAACACAAACACATTTATGCAGATCCATTAAAACAACAGTATACAATCATAAAACAGTACATTGCAGAAAACACACAACTGAGAGCATCAAGCAAAAATTGTAAAGAGCACTGAATACAAACTAAGGTAATTAAAAAGAAGAAAATATAGGAGACAATACTAAATCATGAGTAGCAACATAACATTGTACACCTGAATGCCAAAAGGGGGAAAAAGGATACCTTTTGAGTTCAAACTGTTAATTCTAAGAAGGGGGGGGGGCATGTTTCAATAAACTTGTATGTCTAGTTGAGCAGCAGATAACAAACCCTTTCATTCTGAGCTAGATAAGACATATTGTAACTGTAACATTCAGAGAGAGAAGGTATTTATTGTTCTTTCCAATTTGCAAGTAATAATCTTTTGAGGGCTAAGGAAGCTGACAAAATCCAGTTGATCTGGCATTTACAGAGTGTTTTAATTGCTGCTACCCACACATGATGGCACATACTCATTAAATACTCATTAAATACTAATTAAATACTCATTAAATATCCTTGTTTCTCCAAATATGTTTCAAACATATGTCAAATACATTCACACTTTTCAGACATATTTCCAGATATAGTCTAGATATTCGCAGAATGATCCAAGAAGTATCATACTTGGGAAACATATCTGATATATATGTTGGAAATATATTTTTTGCTATACTAGTTCAGAATTCAAGTTTTTGTTTCAATGTTATGTCCTTGCATAAAATCAAAAATACTTATTTGTGCATACACATTATTGCAATGTCAACATATTTTGCATTTAAGCAAACATATTTTAAATATATCCAAGATATATATTCTGAGTTACTTTAACCTTTTCATGTTTTATTTCCCTTGCAAGATGTAAAATAGCATAAAAATACAAAATTATATTTATAATATAGTTTTCAATTATTATCCCATATGGAAAACAACTATATTTTGTTAATATGTAATCTATATTTGAATATGTCTAAATATATCACAAATAGATTTCAGATAAATGTGCAGATTTCAATTTGATATGTCTTATACTTGACATTTATATACTAGCTGTATATATTTTATTATACTATCAAAGAAAATATTTTGTTTTGTTTTTTAATGTTTTTATGGACTCCCTAATGACAAATTATTATATTTTTATGCAAGTGTAATTTTACTCTGTAATATCTACAATTAGTGTACGTTAACAAACATATATGTTTAATATATTAGAGATGTATATCCTGAGATATATATCATATATGTTAAAATGGGTTTGGCCTGATATATAACTGCAAAGCATTTGGAATATACAGTATGTGTTATTTATCTTGTATATATATATATATATATATATATATATATATATATAGATAATAAACTTTAAATATACGTTTTACATAGCAAGAGAATATGATTTATAGTTTATACATTTGACTAGAATACACATATATCACATACACTTTTAAAATATATATACACTACATTCTGTAAATATATATTGAATGTACTACTTCTACATACCATCTAATGGTAAAACATGTATACAGGCAAAGAAGGCAGCTCCAAAATGTAGTGATGCTCACAGCATAAATGTAAACAGTACGCATGGTAAAAGATAGGCATACACACACACACACACACACACACACACACACACACACACGATCAGAAACTCCAGAAGGCAGTTCTTGGATTTTCCACCACAAAGTATATTTGTACAAAAAATAAAATGTTGCAAAACCAAAGCCAAAAGTAACATTAGTAAGAAACAGACCTCCCAACAGGATTGATATTTCATGCTGTTCTTGCTTTTTTTTTTTAAGAACAGTGTGAAATGTCGGTCCAGTGGGGAGGTCTGTTTTATACTATTGCTACTGTTGGCTTTAGTTTCACAAAATGTTTTCTTTACTGTACAAATAAACTTTGTGACGGAAAATCCAAAATGCACCTTCTGGAGCTCCTGATGCAGTGTGTGTGCCTATCTTCTGCTGTGAGTAAAATATATATATATCTTCATTGCATGCAAACTACAGCATGTGCAGAACATATATAGAATATATATTTGTATATATGTCAAATATATTTTTGTAAATGTGTGCTTTGGTACTGTGTATGTATTTGCATATTTCAAAAGTACAGTTTATTAACCAAAATTATGGTCATTTCTTTTTTTTTAAATAATTTTGAATTAACAGCATTAGCTTACAGACCAGAAGGAAAGGTAAAGAGTGAAAAACAAGTACATGTAGGAAAATACCCCAACATAAAAGGGAACCAAATAGGGGTGGTGTAAATACCAGTTTGAGCTTTATGAATTATGAGAATGAGAATAAGTCCTTCACGTAAGTAAAAATGTATAATCTGTAAATGTGAGTTAAAGGTGCATTATTAAATGAAAATTCTGCTATAGATATCTAAGTGGCTGTTAACAAAATGAATTCCACATGTACAGATAAAGATATGTTACATCATAGTTAATCTATCATCTTTTTGTCAAGGTATTTCAAGATATTTCTACAATGCATATATTTACAAAATATTTTAGATGTATATCAACTACATAAAAGTATATCTATTAAGCGTTCAAGATATATAAACAGATATAGAAAATATATATTATGCACCTATAAGAAATATATCATGGTGATGTATTTATATAATGTATGGGGAGCTTTTATTATGCATTGAAATCAGCATTGTAATAATCTGATAATCCCATCGATGTGACATCTGTAGTCTCTAAAATCTTCGTTTGGACATCACATCAGTGGGATTACAGGACAGAATGACAAGTCCCTCTACATTCTACAAGCGGAATGTCATTAATGAAAAATTCAAAGCACCACACATTCTGACCATTCCGTTGGTAAAACACAGCACAACATGTCGCAATGTCCACTAACTATATACAATGTTTAACTGCAAGGCTTTCCAGATTTCAAAGCGTCTTTTTTTAACCTCCAACATCAGGTTACCGTTGAAAGTCCTCCGTGCAGCTGTATGTCCTTCTCGCACATCCAACCTGTCACAGTGACATTGACGCTGACATGGAGTCACATGTTCCTTGACGGCCAACCAAAAGGCAACAATTTGCCTGAAAGACTTTCCAGATTTTAAAATGTTTTTTTAGACTAAAGCACTAATAAATAACCATAAATATTAGCATATGCTAGCACTATGAAGTAGATGTATTGAGATGTGAGCAATAAATGTTACAACCTAATGATCAGTGACTGTGAGTTTCTAAGCACTTTGGTGAGTTTCTGCAATGTATTCTAAGGGAAACTGAAATGTAACTTGGCATTTTATTTTAGTGCATGATCCCATACACTATAAAAGACAATGCCTAAGAAATGGTGGTTAACCACAGGTGTAATCACCTCGAGCAGTTGTCATGACAACTGTAAACCTCTCAAGCTGTGCTCTCAAGGTTTACTCAGCTGTCATGACAACTGCTCGAGGTGATTACACCTGTGGTTAACCACCATTTCTTAGGCATTATCTTCTATGATATATTCTAATTATATTTGTCACATATATTCTGCAAAAAAAAACAGATATTTCAAATCATTCAGTTTGAGATATTTTGCATGTCCTTCAGACATATAACAATATAATTTAAAATTTAATTACACATGTATTTAAAATATTACCTTTATAAATATATCTAAAATATATTTCTTTTCTATGTAGGGTAACATACAATCTAAAATAATCCTGTATATTTTTTACCTCTGAGTTGTCTGATGCTGATGCAGATTAAAACAAAAAGGCACCCCAGTCCAAACAAAATATCACCATACTACCGGTGCATCCTCTGAGGAGGAGCCCGAGGATAGCACGCTTCAGCATAGACATACCAGAAGAGGCAGCAGGGGCGGGGGTCATAAGAGGTATTGGCAGAGGGAGAGGGAGGGGAAGAAACTGGAGGGGGAAATCACAACAGTGGAGGGACAACACAGGGCAGAGACAGCACAGACAGAGCAAAATGAGGGATTACTTTGGCCCACAGGAGAATCAGTACAGGAATTCCAGTGGGGATACAGACATTAGAGTCCCCCAGCAGTAATGATCTCCTGGTTGTTGACATTTTGAATCATGAATTGTCTGACAGTTAAATCACTGTACTTCAGAAAGGGCTCTCCTTTATTTCTACAAATGACCTTGATGTCTTTAAAACAACTGTAGACTTTTACAAATTTACACCCAAGCTTCACTTAAAAGTGTTCATCAATAAAGAAGCATAGGAAGATAATATGACATTCACCATCTTGATGTCATCTACTATGTCATCTGATACACAGGATACAGTGTATGAAGTGGATTATAACACTACCAATGATGTGTTTAAACCTAGGTCTGTGTTCTTACCTCCACAAAATCCCACCGTCTCAGTTTTTGAAAAGACCTGTATAAAAGATCTTGAACCCCTAATACTCCTTAAACTTGGTATTACAATTGTACATTGGCAGAAAAAATGGCTATCAAAAGTCTGAAAGAGAATCCTAATATCATTATTAAGCTGGCAGATAAAGGTGGAGCAATTGTGGTCCAGTTAACACAAGATTACGAGGAACAAATGCCAAGTCAATTGAACAATCCTGAATATTATAAAATACTTAAGGAAGACCCAACAGACAGGTTTAAAACACAAACTTGACAGCATTCTATATGAAGCATTTTTACATGGTACCACTGATAAGAACAGCCATGACTTCCTCAAGGTCAAGTATCCAGTAAAGGCAGCTCTTTATGGGCTGCCAAAAGTTCATAAAAATTTTGTTAAACCTCCAGCAAGGCCTATAGTGGTCAGTAATGGTTCCTTGACTGAACCTTTGGCTTGCTTCATGGATAGCCACATTCAACAAATAGCACAGTCCTACAGATCCTGTCTCAGAGATACCACTCATTTGCTCAATATTTTGAATGATATTGAACTTCAGCTAGAATGGCTTTTGGTCACCACGGACGTGAGAGCATTGTACATCAACATTCCACACACTGAAGGCCTGGAGGCCCTAAAAGAAACTCTGTACCAAAAAAAACACTCTAACACCTGATCTTGTGGAATTTAATTTGGACCTAACAGAAAAAATATTAACATGCAATACTTTTCTGTTTAAATATCATATATATATTCAAACCAAGGGAACAGCCATGGGGGCAGCAATGGCCCCCAACTATGTGATTATATATATGGCATCATGGGAGGAAAAATTTATTTACAGTGCAGAAAATAACAAATTTCTGGACAAGACTGGCATTTACAAAAGGTACATCGATTACCTGTTCCTCATATGGAAGGGCACACTGGAGGAACTAAAAACTTTCCTGAAATATCTTAAATCAACCAATGAAAACATTTGTTTTGAATTAACCTTTGACCTTGATCAAGTCGATCTTGGACATTACCATAAAGAAAACAACATCTGCCACAATTTCCACAATGTTATACAGAAAAGAAACAGAACATAACTCTATTTTACAATTTGATAGTTGTCATCCCTTACATATTACGAACAATATTCCTGTGGAACAATTTCTCAGATACAAGAGAAACTGTACATCAGAATTGGACAATCAAACTCAGACATCTTGTCTTACCTCCCATTTCCAAAGTAGAGAATACAATTATTAAGTACTCAGAAAAGCAAAAGATAGAGTAGAGCACACCAACAGGAGACCCTCCTACAACCAAGCAACAGCACAACCGGTTTAAATGTAAACATTTATACACCTTTGTTTATAACAACTTTTACCCCTCAAGCATACCTTGTCAAGGAAATCATAACAAAAAACTGGCACAACTTGGCGACAGAGAGAAGAGGGAATAACATTAAAGACACTCTGATTCAAAGTACCTACTGGAAAAATAAAAATACCACAGCTGCAATGGGGGCAGATTTGAACCCTGGCACCCAGGGAACTGTTCCTTCTGCCAGTATATCAAAACGTGCCCTACGTTTGAGCATCCCATCACAAAAAATATGTATCAAATTCGAGACTTCATAACACATAGCACTCAGAATGTCATCTACTTGGCTACATGTGATTTGTGCCATTCTTTTTATGTTGGCAAAACAAAAAGAAAGCTGAAAGGGAGAATAGGCCAACATAGCCATAGCATCCAGAAAACGTATGGTGTTAGTGCGTTGACACAACACTGCCAAACGAAAGGTACAAATCACTGCTTCATCTCAAAAAATAGAACAAGTACTTTTGGGCATTAGAGGAGGTGACTTGGACAACAAAATTCTGCAGAAGGAAGCCGACTGGCAATTCACTTTGAAAACTAATGACTGGGCGGGCCTTGATGAACACTTTCAGTTGGCCCCATACTTCTAAACTGCTATGTTGGACTTAGTGATTGTATTTCTGTTTTTGATATTTTATATTCTAGGGTTTTGTCTTTTTTTCACTGAAATCAAATATACTAGTATCATATATGGTTTACCTTTCAAACAACGTGAAGTCTTGCTGTATTCTGACTATTTGCAGTTAGCTCCAGCCTTTAAACTGCCCCGGAGAACAAAGGGTTAACCTTCTATGCAGTGCATAGAATGCTGAGCTCAAGCTCAGTTGAGGGCTCTGTCTGCAGCCCTTTGAAACCCAACTGTCAGATTCTTTACTCCACCTCACTGAACAGTTGCTCTGGAGATTTCTCCTTCAGCTCGGTTCAAAAGTCGGTTAAAGTGTTGGTTAAAGTGTCGGTTTTAAGCCGAAATTAGTCCGGATTTAATCTGCATAGTCAGTTCAGGCTCTGTCTGCAGTACCGTGAGTACTAGATAGTGGTTTCTGATTATTGTGTGGAAATTGTAAGTTTATTCGATCAGTTCGGCTGAACCGATCCTTTATATTGATTTTCTGTGCTTTATTTTAGTGTGTGGTTACCGGTCCTTATCGGTTCTAAAAAAAAAATGTAGTTTAGATGTTTTTTTCCAACACCCGTGACACGGTTAGGAACTGATAAGGGAGTCTTGCCTGGCGGTTGCCGAAAAAAGGGTAAGTTTGAGTAGGTTGGCCATGTCTGAGAAACCCAAGAAAAAAACCAGGCCCACTGGGTTTCAACACTGCAATGAGTGTGGGGAAGTCTTTGCCAAGGCTGACCCTCATCCCACCTGTGTTTATTGTCTGGGGTTTGAACACCTCAGTACAGACTGCCAAATTTGTGAAACATTTCCTAAAACTACCTTAGAAAAGAGATTAGGTAGACTTAGGGAAAAGGAAGCCAAGAAGCCTGCTGACCCGGATGGCCAGCCCGGTTCAGTTCCGACTGAATCAGAAGAAGTGCCCTCTGACCAGGGTGATACTTCTTCGGGTAAGATGAGAGCTGATCCTGAGGGATCGGTTCCTACAAAAAGAAAAAGAAAAGACAAGTCAGCCGGTTCGGATCCAGAGGTTCATGTTCCGACTGCTGAGGAGATTGCCTGAGCAATCCGGATTGTTGAATCGCTTCGCCCGGTTCCGTCCGATCCAGCTCCATTAGCTAAGGGCTCGGTTCGGTCAGTTCCACCGGTTCAGGAGTATTCCCCTGAAGATTTTTATGAACTGGAATTTGAGGAGGAGGGGGATTTTGAACAAGATGATGACTATGATGGAGCAGAAAGTCTGGATGTGCCCATTGAACTGGACATCTCCCCAGACAGACCTTCTGGTGTTTCCCCTCCTAGGCTCTCTGAGTCCCCTTCCCACTATTTGTTTTACAGGAAAGTAGCTGAAACTCTTCAGCTTCCTATGGAGGAAGCTACAGAGGATCAAGAGGAGCCTGATTTTGTAGGGATGATGGACATCCCAGAGTCCAGGAGGCTGTCTATTCCCTTGCACAAATCTTTTGGGAAACAGACTCAAAAAATGTTAAAGTCTCCTAATTCTGTATCTCCTGTTGATAGAAGGATGGAGGTACACCTTATCAGGCTCAGACACAGAGTTTTTCTACTAACAATGCAGCCATGTTGGGGTCTTGCAGGCTGCAGCCTGTGACAGGGATAATGTCCCCTTGTCTTCACACACACCCCCAGATAAAGACTCCAGGAGAATGGATGCCTTGGCCAAGAAGCAGTACATGGCATCCTCTTTGGGACTCAGGCAGGCTAATTATATGGCCTATACAGCCAGGTACCAGAAGTCCAGGTGGAACACTGTACTGGCACTGGCTAAACAGGCCTCCTCCAAGCTGGCCAAAGAGCTGAAGGAGGTGGCAGTGGATGGGATTGAGGCATCTAAGGTACAGTTTCATGCTGCTGTGGACTCCAGTGATGTGTCATCAAGAGCCATGGCTACATCTGTTGCTCTTCGGAGAATGGCTTAGCTCAGATGTACTAGCCTCTCACAGGATACCCAGGCTAAGGCCATGGATTTCCCTGTGGAAAGTAATTCTCTGTTTGGGGAGCAGACTGAGAATTACATGAAGAAAATGGAGGAATACAGGATCACACATAGAAGTGCACAGGCCAAGGAGAGGCAGGAAACTCCTCAAAGTCAGCATTCTAGGGGCAGGGGCAGGACTTTTCATAGGTCTTTCTACCAAGCACAGGCCTCTTCTCCCTTTTCATAGAGGGGGCTCTTCAGAGGGAGAGGGAGAGGCAGAAGGGGGATGAGCAGGGCTGCATCCACTCCTCAGCCTAAGGCCCCTGCCAAGCAGACACCCTGATGAGTCTGCCCAGGTCGACTCTCCTATCCCTGTAGGGGGCAGGCTGGCTTACTTCATCCAGGACTGGGTGTCTGTTACATCAGACAAGTGGGTCCTGGAAGTGGTAAGCCAGGCACTGGTTCTCAGCCTAAAAAAATTTCCGAAGATGAGAGCCAGATCTTTTCCACCTGCAAGTCTCTCCGAAACCCTTGCCCTAGAGGCAGAGATTTCATCTCTTCTGGCCCTAGCGGCCATAGAGAGAGTTCCTACCCTACACTGGGGCAAAGGTCTGTACTCCAGGTACTTCCGTACCCCAAAAAAGACAGAGGAGTGGCGACCCATCCTAGATCTAAGATACCTGAACAAACATCTTTTAAAACCAAGGTTCAAGATGGTGACTCTGGGAATAATTCTTCCCTCTCTAAGGCCAGGGGACTGGCTAGCCTCTCTGGACCTCAAAGATGCTGACTTTCACATTCCTATCAGGTGCTCCCACAGAAAGTACCTCAGGTTCAAGTTGTCCTCAGGCCATTATCAGTTCAAAGCAATGCCCTTTGGCTTAACATCAGCTCCAAGGGATTTTACAAAGTGTCTGGCAGTAGTAGTGGTCTTTTTAAGAAGGCAGAAGATTTACATCTTTCCATATCTGGACAACTGGCACACAGTGGGTCAGTCTCCAGACCAAGTCAAGTCAGACCTGCTAGTGACCCAGCAAGTACTATCATCCATGGTGTTTCTTCTCAACCATCCCAAGTCAGTCCTCAAACTAGTGCAGCTCCTTACCTTTATAGGGGCAGAGCTAGATACTGTCAAAGCAAGAGCCTTTCTTCCCCTGGAAAGGGCAAGAGTTCTTGTGGAACTGGCTTCTTCCTTCAGCCTTCAGGTGTCTCGACCAGCAAGGCACTTCCTTCAGCTCTTGGGCCACATGGCAGCTTCTATAGCAGTGGTCCAAGGGGCAAGATTTCAGATGAGGGACATTCAATTCCATCTGAGGGCTTTTTGGTCCCTAAAGAAGGACCCTCTTACCAAACTGATTCCAGTGACTCGGACGCTGATCCAAGCCCTCCAATGGTGGAAGGATCAGCACAACTTAAGGCAAGGGGTCCCATTTGTCACTCAGTCTCATTCAGTGGTCCTTACCATGGATGCTTCCCTATTGGGGTGGGGAGCTCATCTGAGAACTCTCACAGCCCAGGGACCGTGGTCCCCTCAGGAATCCCTTCTTCATATCAATCTCCTGGAACTCAGGGCAGTTTTTCTGGCCCTGCAAGCCTTTTCTGAGACTGTGCAGAACAAGGTGGTTCAGGTCAGAACAGACAATACCACAACCATGTGGTACATCAACAAACAGGGAGGCACTCGATCTATGGCCTTGTGCATGGAAGCCATGAAATTGTGGTCCCTGGCTTATTCCTTGCAGATCTCTCTGACAGCAGTCCACTTTCCAGGAAAGGACAATGTGCTGGCAGATGCACTGAGCAGGATCTCCCAGGGCCGTCACAAATGGTCCCTGGACCCCCTGGTGTTGAAAGTGATTTTTTCAAAGTGGGGCACTCCAGAGATAGATCTCTTTGCAGCCCCAGACAATCACCAACTTCCTCTGTTTTGTTGCAGACCCCCAGTCTTGGGTTCAGTCCCTCTGGATGCTCTGATTCTGAACTGGGAAAGGAAATTTCTGTATGCCTTCCCTTCCTTTCCTCTTCTGTTCAAAGTTCTAGTCAAAATAAGGTCACAACCTTGCAAGGTGATTCTGATTGCTCCAGACTGGGCCAGACAGCTTTGGTACCCCTGTTGCTGTCTCTAGCAGTCCATCTTCCCCTGTCTCTTCCCATGAATTACTACCTGTTAACCTCCTCTCAGGGAAGGATTTGGTACCCCAATATTCAATCTCTCAATCTCAAGGCATGGCTCTTGAAGAGTTAGAGTATGCAGATTTGCATCTGTCTCAGGAGGTTCTGGATATTCTCAAAGCTTCTCGAAAACCCTCCACCAGAAAGACTTATAACTCCAAATGGAAAAGATTCAGCATTTGGTGTTCCAAGAAGCATATTTCCCCAGACATTGCTGAATTGCCTATAGTTCCGGATTATATGGTCCATCTTAATGGCCTAGGCCTCAGACCAGCTACTCTCAAGGTACACTTGTCAGCTGTCTCTGTTTTTCTGTCAGTGAGGAAGTCTTCCTCACTATCATCTCATACTGTGTTCTGTAAATTTTTCAAGGGATTGCTTCATACCAATCCTCCCTTTAGGGATCCTACCCATGCCTGGGACTTGAATGTTTGCATTGCTCAACTGATGCAACCTCCCTTTGAGCCTATGTACTCAGCAGAGCTTAAGTACTTGACTTGGAAAACTGTGTTTTTGGTAGCCATTACCTCTGCCAGACATATCAGTGAGTTGCAAGCCCTGTCATTGGAACCTGATTTTATCTCATTCCATAGAGATAAAGTGGTCCTTAGAACCAATAGAAGGTTCTTACCCAAAGTGGTTTCAGACTTCCACTTGAATCAGTCTATGTCTCTTCCTGTCTTCTTCACTGATCATTCTTCCTCAGGAGAGAGGGGGCTACACAGTTTAGATGTTAAAAGAGCTCTTAGCTACTACATAGAGTGTCCCAAGGGTCACAGGTTTGATTCCCTCCAGTTGTTCCTCACTTATGGAGAAGTGGGAAAGGGCAAACCTGCCACCAAGATAACTATTGCCAGGTGGATTGTGTCTTGTATACAATTGTGCTATGAGAAACTGGGAAAGATTCCACCCTCAGGCCTGAGGGCTCACTCTACAAGAGGTACAGCAGCTTCCCTGGCTGCTGCCAGGGATATCACTCTCTTAGAAATTTGTCAAGCAGCCACCTGGAAAACAGTCCATACATTCACCAAGCATTACTCTCTGGATATCCAGGCTAGGAGTGATGCTTGGTTTCAGCTAGTACTTCAGAACCTATTCCCAAAGTAGGTTCTCCCCTCCTCCATGGAGGTACTGCTTGGTAGTCTGCATATGTCAGAATACAGCAAGACTTCATGTTGTTTGAAGAAAAAATTACTCACCTTAGTAATTGTGTTTCTTCTAATGGAGTCTTACTGTATTCTGACCTCCTTCCCTGCCTCCCATCTCAGAACATGGTTTTTGGGAAGTGGGTGGGCAGGTGCAGTGTTGCACCCCAGAGGTGCTTCTGGCACACCCTCCCTTCTATTTGGGTGTTTTATTGTATTGTTATCCTCTTTGGATTGGTTTTTAGTTTTGGGTTTCCAGACTTGAGTCTTCTTGGGGAATCCAAAACTCTTTGTTGCCAGTTGGCTTGTTAAAAATTTTACAATTTCCACATAGGGTAGTTAATGAGTTTTTGCTCATAAGAATCTGACGGTTGGGTTTCAAAGGGCTGCAGACAGAGACCTCAACCGAGATCGAGCTCAGCATTCTGTGCACTGCATAGAAAGTTAACCCTTTGTTCTCTGGGGCAGTTTAAAGGCTGGAGCTAACTGCAGATAGTCAGAATACAGCAAGACTCCATTAGAAGAAACACAATTACTAAGGTAAGTAAGTTTTTCTTTTCTGTATATATTTGACATACCATACACGTATTCATATATATTTAGTTTCTAGTAAGTCCTGCATTTACATAGTTTATCCTTTATTAATATTTATACATAGTCAATCAATCAAACTTTATTTAACCAGGTGTAGACGCCATTGAGCAAGCTCATTTTCAAGGTAGTCCTGGACATGAAACAGGTTACAGGCATAGACATCCCTATCTGACATAGGCTTCACTTATCCTACTATTTTACTTTGCTTCTTTGCTCCTTTTTGGAAAAGGCATGTGTTAACACCCTTTTGCGTCTTCTTTATCATGTAAACTTTTACTATCATACACAAAAACTTTTCAAATTAGGCATGACTAGCATACGCACTGTTTCTTTGATATTCTTGTTTTTATGTCAGTGCTAATTCACACCAACATCAGCACTTTAACTTATTTTTTAACATAATAACTTTTATTTGTTTTTTTATAAAACACTTTCCTCTCTTTTAAATAAACCTTTCTCAGATGTCTTTCTTTCTTGCCTGGATTCCACAATCCTTAATCACATTATCTCAGCTATTTTGCAGCAGTTTTGCATGCGTGGCGGCTATTCACCTAATTTTAGACACTGTCACTTTAAACACTACTCTTTGTTATATACTGCAATACTGAGTCTCACCAGTCTTCATAAAGCACTTTTGCATGAAAACATTGGACTCCGAGTGAGACTCTGCTACTGGGGAAGGGTCTGCCATTGGGTTTGGTGGCGTCCTTATTGTTTTGGATTTTATCGCTTGTCTTCATATTCGTTTTAACTGGATTTAATAAAGAACTTTTTTACTGCATCTGCTTGCGTTCTACTTGATCTTCTAAGACAGACATCTCCAGGGATGAGTTCTAGATGCTGACTTGCCTTTATAAAAACAAAAAGAAAGAATGCAAGCATTGCTCTGTGTGTGTGCGTACTTGTGTGCACCTCAATATTCTGTTGTCTTTTAGCATTCTATGCAGCAATCACTTTGCAGTCTGAACAATTACATCTAAAAGCACCATTGCCTTACCATTCTGCTGCAATTTAGCAGGTTGTGGAACTGCTTCAAAGCCTGCTAAAAGCCAACAGAAGGCATAATTTATATATTTTTTTAAATGTTCTTCAGGGTGAAAAAAATGCACGACTTGGAGCATTCATTCTGCAGTATAAACATTACTGTGAGAAGGCCTCAACATTCTGCTGCCTTTCAGCAGGCTGTCATGAAGTGTCTTCACAGGCTGCCAAAAGCCACCAAAGTACTGTATGTCACTTGGATTCAATTTTCCAAAGTTATTTTGGGGGGGGCATGCCCCCAGACCCCTCTAGAGACATTTGGATTTTATGCCCTTCTAAAAATTCTCTTTACATGACACCCCAATGGAAATGTAGAATGTGATGGCAGAAAAATGTTTGGCAGCCCAGCCAGGCTACCCACCCTAACTGGCTACACTGCTGGGGCCCTAGAGCCCATCCACCTTCTACTTCTGCCCCTTTTCTTCTTACTATGGCCACATGCCTGCCCCACCCTATCTAGAATGTCCCCTTCCACTGATAATGATATCTTAAACTGGGGATTATGACTGCAGCAAAGGGTTAAACAGCAGAAGCCAGATATTCAAAAGTTAGCGCATGCACTAATGGGCGTTTGCCTGTGCTAACCGGGTTTATGCCCAGATTTTGGGGTGAGGTCTATATTCAGAGACTCCTGTTGTGTGGGCTGAACCTGTTAATGTCCAGGCATGAAAATTACAACACATATAAAATGAGGGGTCACCCCCTGCTTCAGGTGAAATGGTGATTTCAAAGGTTTGCACTGGCAGTCAATGGCACTCAAAGCAGCGCTATTTACTGCATCTGAAGACCCTGACTTAACTGAGCACAAAGCCTATGCTCCCATCCCACCAGTGGTGGGATGGCTGTACTGAGATGCCCACTCCCAATCGCGCATCCCATGACAGACAGAAGGCTCCCTGCTGAGTACTGGCACCCCCCCACCCTCCAAGCACCTGTCCCCTGTAGTACACATTATCCCTGGAGTCCAGTGCACCTCCCACCCCATATCACCTGTTCCAGTCATGACAACATATTCCCTGGTGCCCAGCAGTAGCCCCCCCCCAAAACCCCATCCTGGTTGGTTTAACTGATGCTCTGATGTCTAGTTGTATCTCTACCCTCCCCACCCTCTGAGCACCCGTCCCATATAATACACCTTTCACTGGTGGCTAGCAGTACCCCAAGCCCCCAAACACCCATCCCATTGCTGTGAATTTATTCCTTGGTGTCTAGAAGCCCCCTGTACACCCATCCCATTGCTGTTAATATAATCCCTGGTGTCCCTAGTGGCACCCCCCCAAACACCCATCCCATTAATGTCAATATAATCCCTGGTGTCTAGTGGCACCCCCCCAAACACCCATCCCATTGATGTCAATATAGTCCCTGGTGTCTAGTGGCATCTGCCACCCTCTGAAGACCCGTCCTGGGTATTACAATGTATTTCCTAGTGTCTAATGGCACCTCCACTCCCTCATCCCAGTAATACAAAGTAGTCCTTTGTGTTTAGTGGCACCTTCTGTTCCTGATTATCTGTTTTGGTGAGTATCACCATATCCCTGGTGTCCAGTGGCACCCCCTAATCTCCCAGTCCATGTCCCCTGTACAGTCCCTCATGTCCAGTGGTACCTAAACCCCAACCCCCTGAATACAGGTCAACAAACACACCAGTGAATATTGGTGGTCCAGCAATCTCCACCTGCCCCATGTGCATCCAGCACTGCACCTACCCCAATCGCCATCTTACCAGTCAAGACAGGGATGTGCGGTGAATCCCATTATAGCAACCAGCACAGTCCTCCTCTTACCTCCTCAGTTGGCTGCTGTATGAGCTGCAGTGAGCACACGTACATGTACATGTACAAGTACATGCACTCACTGCAGCTCATGCGGCATTCGGCCAAGGAGGTGACAGGAGAGCTATGCCAGTCTCTATACAGCGATTCACTGTATGTCCCCATCCTGATCAGCTGGGAGGGTTGGGAAGGGTGCTGTGCTGTGCTGTATGCAGGTGGGGTGTATGGGGGCTGATGGACTGGCAATGTTCATAGGTGCATTTGTCAATCAGCATTTTGGGGTGGGGTGCCATTGGATGTTAGGGATTGTATAGGGGACATGGAATGGGGGATTGAAGGGATGACGGAATGCCACCAGACACCGGGGATATGGTAATACTCACCTGGATGAGTGATCAAGGGGTGGGTGGTGCCACTAGACATTAGGGCAACATTTAATCCAAGCAGGACAGGGGAATAGAGGGTGGCAGGTGCCACGAGACACCAGGCATCATTTACACTAACCAGGATGGATACTTGGAGGGTGGGGGTGCCACTACACACCAGGGCATTATTTAAACCAAGCAGGATGGGGGATCAGAGGGTGAGGGGTGCAATTAAACACCAGGGAAACATGATAATTATCTGGGAATGGGGATTGGAGGGTGAAGGGTGCCACTACACACCATGGAAAATTGTCAAAGGACTGGGACGGGTGTTGGGGGGGTTAGAGTGCTGCTAGCCACCAGGGATGACATCAGGACAGGTGCAACCAGGCCACCACTTCCAATGCAAATGAACCCATAATGAGCATGCTAATGGCCCATAGTGCCTTGCATGTCCAATGGACTCATTGGCATTTTGTGGCTAAATATCATGCCATGGCTCCAGATGCTATCCGGTCTGGGGTGCAATTCAATATGGGCTGAATACAGCGAGGTCCATATTGGGGTAGCACAAAGTGACTTAGTGCTGCACCAATGCACGCAAATAATCAATCGGATAGCACCGGTCCACTGTCTGACTGACTACAGCAGCCTTGGGGTTGGGTGCAGACACAAGCACAGCACAAACCTTTGTGCTGCACTTGTGCCAGTTTTTTGAAAACCTGGCCCCAGGAGCCAAAAAAAATGTAGTGGTCAAGGGTTCTTTTCCCACATGAATGTAGGAATGAAAAATGCGAGGAACAGAAATATCAAAAAGCTATCAAAGAGATGTGAAATTGTGTCGATATATTATCGTTTTCAAAGTTTTTCCAAACTGACACATGCACTTTGAATTTCTATAGCATCTTTGGTTGCTGTAATTCTCCAGTCTTCTTAGAGTAGAAATACCATCTCACCATGGCGGGGGGAGGGGCACAAGATAGGAGGGAATGGAATTTTGGAGTATGCCCGACAGAAGCCAGGTGACATGATTCAGGAGGCCAGTATGAAGGGGATACTGAACGAATATTTCTGCTCAGTATTCACAAAACAGTAGGGGAGGTGCTTAATCCAATTAACAGAAACACTCTTGATGGGGGGGGGGGGTGGATCCCAGTCCTTTCACAGAAGAAAGGGTTCTAAAAGAACTTCTAAAACTGAAGGTGGACAAAGCATTGGGGCCTGACGGAATTCACCCCAGAATTCTAAAAGAATTAAGGGGAGAACTAGTGAAACCACTGACTACCCTTTTTAACAAATCATGGAAGGATGGTATGGTACCTGAGGACTGGAGGAAGGTAGATGTGATTCCCCTTCACAAAAGTGGGAGCAGGGCAGAAGCAGGAAACTACAGACCTGTCAGTTTGACCTCTGTGGTAGGGAAAGTGATGGAATCACTTCTGAAGGAAAGAATTGTTGAGTACCTAGAGGCCAGTGGGGCACAGGACCCAAGGCAGCATGGGTTCGCAGTGGGAAGGCCATGTCAGACAAATCTAACTGATTTCTTTGACTGGGTGACCAAAGTAGTATACCAGGGAGGGGCTGTGGACATGGCTTACCTAGACTTTAGCAAGGCATTTGACACAGTCCCACACAATTAATAGTCAAATTAACTAGCCTGGGAGTGGGTCCCAGGGTGGTAGCCTGGGTAAAATATTGGCTGGACAACAGGACACAGAAGGTAATTGAAAATGGAGTCCACGCTGAAGAAAGGGGGGGTTACTAGTGGGGTACCGCAGGGTTCAGTACTGGGTCCAGTCCTTTTTAATGTCTTTATAAGTGACATTGCAGAGGGACTGGAAAGAAAAGTATGCCTCTTTGCAGATGACACAAAGATCTGCAACATAGTTGATACACAAGTAGGCATGGAAAGGTTCAGAAGGGACTTGGCAAGGTTGGAGGAATGGTCAGAAGTATGGCAGCTTGGATTCAATGCAAAGAAGTGCAAAATAATGCACCTGGGAAACAAAAACCCAGGGAAAGATTATACAATGGGGTGGAGGTAGTAACAACAACAAAAATGGAAAGGGACCTGGGGGTAATCATATCAGATGACCTTATGGTTAGCAAGCAATGTGAGAAGGCAGTAGGGAGGGCTGGGGGTATACTGGGATGCATAGGGAGAGGCATCACCAGCAGAAAACAGGAAGTTGTTATCCCTCTGTACAGACAGTTGGTGAAACCCCATCTGGAGTACTGCTTCCAGTTCTGGAGACCCCATCTCCACAAGGACATAGACAGGATAGAGGCACTCCAGAGGAGGGCAGCTAAAATGGTGCAGGGTCTGCAAGAGAAGCCATATGAGGACAGACTAAAGGAGTTTAATATGTATACCTCTGAGGAAAGGAGGGAGAGGAGGGACATGGTAGAAACTTTTAAGTACCTCAGTGGAATCAACAAAGTCCAAGAGGGTAGCATCTTTCAGAAAAAGAGATGTGCAAGAACAAGGGGACACAATTTAAAGATGGGGGGACAGTTCAGGGGAAATGTGAGGACGTATTTTTTTCACAGAGGGTGGTGGACGTATGGAACAGCCTTCCTGAGGAGGTTGTGGGGTCTAAAACTGTGGGAGAATTCAAGAATACATGGGACAGACATAAGGCAATACTTGTGGGTGGTAGGAAGAAACAGCCTGTTGGTTAACTAGGATCTGTGGCTTATCCTGTAGGTAGGGAAATGGGCAGACTAGGTGGGCCAAGTGGTCCTTATCTGCCGTCAAAGTGTATGTTTCTATATGGTCTGAGATTGGGAGCATAAAAATATATAAAGTTAAAAACAAAAGATTACAGGTGGGGAACAGGGAGAGAATGAGAGGGGCAGGAAGGAAAGCTTAGGTATGGACACAGGAAGGTGCAAAAAGGTCCCTGAGTAGGACCTTGAATGAGAAGTAGTGAGGAAGAGAATTAACTGATCAGGAGGGAGAGACTCTTGTAGAGGTGGATGCAGCTGTAGCAGGAGTCAGTTGAGCAGACAGAGGAGTAGAGGAGGTAAGGGAAGAAGGGAGTTTTCTGCAAAAAAATAATAAAAAAATGTATGAAATGAAGAAATTGTTCACATAGTTATGACTCAGTTAACTAGAGTTGGAGGAGAAGGAATGAGTAGGGTGGTGAGTGACTTATCTTATTGCCCCCGCCCCCAGAAAAAGAGTTGCCACTGTTTTTAGTGAAAATAAAGTGCCTGTCGTGTAAAAACTGTGCAGCAGTAGTGCACATTGCATAGTTTAGAAGATGAGCAACCTAGGTAATTTAGGGTGGGGCCCCAAGACTAATCTTGCTGGGTGGTCCCAAAAAACCTAAAGCAGTCACTGCTTGCAAATACAACTGCTTCATAGGCCTCTCCATAATTCTTATAATTAAAAATCTGGGCCTTGTGCCTTACAGGTTAGAAAGGGCATGTGGTTTGGAACAGATGTTTAGAAAACAAGACAAAAATGTTTTCTGTGAGTGTGCCTGCAGTTTGCAACCTTTGAACCCAGCAAACATTGCAGTCCCACCCCTCTTTATGATTCTTTTAAACCAGATATGATTTTGACAATTTCCCTGAAACCAGAAAATGTGATATCACAGCCTCAGTTTACATTCCCTATCTGGAGATGCCGTTAGGCTCAGCTGAGTGCTTGCGTGATACTTTCCACTGAGAAACAGAAGGAAACTGAGGTTTTCCTAACACTCGCTCTTCTCCATAACCTTCTATCTGGTGTCCGGGGCATGGATTCAGACGGGTCAATGAACTGACTGGCATCCTTTAATGTAGCTCTTTTGTTTGTCTCAGTTATACAAAAATAGTATACCTAATGTTATGTATTCTTTGGGGTATCTTGATACCTAAACTGTGATTATTTATCTGAATTGCAATTGCCAATGGTTCAATTACTAATGCAACAATTAGAAGTAATAGTGGCCAGGCTTGTCTGGTACCTGCCCTCAAACAAACATTAGCTAAAGATACATTGTATCCTTTTTGTAGAAGACCTGTATCAATGGGGCATAAAGTGCTGTGGGAATGCTGTTTAATTTGCTAAAGGAATTGAATAGATCCATTAAGAAAGGTACGAGCTGGCTGTCCCAAAGGGAGAAAACAGGGTTAAAGATCCTGCCCAGCTGCACGATGTATGGGCTCCATAGATTCCCCTGGGTCCTAGTGTTAGCCTGCATTGGACCCTAGTTTGCATAAAATAACTGCCTCAGGGCGGGGGGAGGCTCTCTCCCTGGAGCCCCAACATGGGGGGGTATACTTGTAGGAGCAGCTGGACTGGGACAAGGAGCCAACAGGCCTGACCAGGGTATAGCCCTGTGAACAGGATATACACCTGAGGACAACCAGGGCTGAGAGAAAAAGCATTATTACAACAACAACAAAAAAATGAGTTGAGGGAGAAAAACTTTAGTACATTCTACTGAAAAGGCATCTGGGTGTGGGGTTTTACCCGATGATAGGTGTTTATGGTGCTCCTTAATTTTTCTGAGGTTTCTGGTTGCTCTAATAATACAAGCTTACCTTTAGGAAGGTTTGTAAATGAAATATGTTTTTTGAACATTATCAGTTGTTTGCAAGTATTTCTACCTTCCCATTTTGTAGAGTTCTTGGTAGTATTGCATGAACTGGTCACAAATTTCCTTTGGTTTCTTTACCATATTGCTTTGTTTAGTTTTATTTATTTATTTGTTAACCAGGTAAGCACACTAGACAAAAACAGATGCCTATTTTCAGGTGCAACCTGATGGGTTACAAGGGGATAAGGACGCAGGTTGCAGTTTAAAAGCAGTGATGGCATATTATGTCCAGTTCTGAAGTTCTGAAGACCGCACCTCAGAAAGAACATGGACAGGGTGGAAGTAGTCTAGAGGTGGGCAACTAAAATGGTGCAGGGGTTGCATTAAAAGCCCTATGAAGAGAGACTGAGAGATCTCAACATAGAGGACATGATAGAGACCTTCAAGTATCTCACAGGAGTGAACAGGGTGCCGGAGCAAAATCTCTTCAAATAAACAAAAGCATCAGAACTAGAGGGCGTGTGATAAAGCTGGGGGTGGGGGTTAAGAGGGATGTGAAGAAGTACTTCTTCACCGAAAGAGTGGTGGATGCCTAGAATAGACTGTCAGCAGAAGTAGTGAAGGCAAAAACAGTAGGGGCTTCAAGCATGAGTGGGCTAGACAGAGGGGAATATTACTGCATAAGTAAGGAAGAGGGAGGGTCATTGGAGACCAGTTAGGGTCTACAGAGGCAGACTAGGCAGGGACCATCTAGGCAGACTGGGTGGAAAAAACATTCCTTTTCTGCCAACAAATGCAGTGTTTGTGTTTCTATTACATTTGGCTTTGCTCTCTTCTTAACTGTTAAAGTAAAATCAACTGGAGTTTCTTGGCCCTAAAAAAGGTATTTAGGTTAGTACTTAAAATGTGCTTTTCTGCTATGTTTCACATTATAATAGTGTAGATTTCCTTTTTTTGTTCCAACACCTCCAGCTCGGTCACTTAGCTCCCCCGGGACGTACCTTCACTGCAGTCCTCTGCCATAATACCTATGGTTGTGCTCAGCCACCAATGTGGCACCTGCGAGGGGTCGGTCTTTCATTCTGCTGCTCAGTTGGGTTTTTTCCTCCAATTGTTCTCCCTGGCCCCACAGAAGTGCAGTGGGTGCAACATCCAAACTCTGCCTCCATGGAGATGGTTCCAGCACCTTGAACATGAGATCCCGTCCCCTACATTGTGGCATGCAAGTACTGCCACTCAGCCACTGCTGGGTGGCAGGAAAACCGAGCACCACAGCAACCCCCCTCCCCGAGGAAGGAGAGCCATCCTGGGATGCTGTGTCCTTCCTCTCCCCGTCAGCCCCCGAGCAACCCAAGTCCATTCCCAACCCCGGGTCACCAGTGTGGCAAGAGGTAATGCGCCCAGCGCCTCAGCCCTCCATGCCTCCAGGCCAGCCCATTGTTTTCCTTTTCCTGACTAAGGGTATCATACAGAGGTAGCCACATGAATCTTCTGCTTTACCACATAAAGATTTACCACATTGAGATACTGCAATGCATCACTTCTTCCCTACTGTGGTATCATTCAAGGTACCACATAAGATGACGTGCTACCTTATTACACTTATTCAACACAATAAGGTAACACTACACAGCTAATGCGGTATTTTGAATAACAGTGAAGTAAAGGAAAAGTGCTGTATTGCAGCACCTTAATGTGGTTTTTCTATGGTAAAGTGGAATATTACGATTACGACCTTTGTAAGTGTCTGAGACAAAAATGCTAAAATGGAGGTTCTCCAAATAATGGACATTGTTAATTTGTTCATTATGCTTCTGTTTTTAGTGTGGCAGTTGTGATAGAGATTCCTCCTGTACAGGCTTTGAAAGCATCCCATATTATCAGCTGGGACACATCTGGCATTTTAGAGAGGTATCACTGGCGACCCAGGTTCGGAAACGAGCCTGGACCATCAGAGGGCCGACTGGGGGGAGGAAGGTATAGCCTCCCACAGAATGCTCTTCTCCTCCAGAGAGGGAGGATGCTGCATTCTGCTGCATTACTTCCACCTGGGTTATCACAGGTGGTGGTGCAGGGGACCCAGGGATTCAGGGAAGGGCCTTGGGAGCGCAGTCTTGGATTGGCTGTATCAAGCATGCTGGCATCCTATCCTGCTGTGCGCTCCTGGCAGGGGGGCAGGGGCACTAGAACAGGGAAAATGGAGGTGGAGGATCAGGCATATGAAGCCTATGCCAGCCCACCACATCTACCCCCTGGATCAGTGCCACATCCAACTGGGACACCACCAGTCTTCACCTCCATCGTGGGTAGCCAGATGTCTGTGGAGTAGAAATGCCAAAGGAACTGAATGCATTCCTGACCCTGGTGGGTAAGCCAGGTGGGCATCACAGTAGTGTGTCATGGGTGGGCTGGTGGTTCCATTGGATGGCTGGCAGGATCTTGGCCAGATGGTATCCTGGCATTGACAGTGGGTAGAAGGAGGTCCTGACCTGGCTTGGAGCAAGGAGGAAAAAAATATGAAAAAAAAGGAAAGAAAAAGTGGGTATTTCATCTTGAATTTCCATTATCAATGCCTGATTACAAAAGGTAACAGGATCTAATCACCAGCTCCTAGGACACTGATTGTTTTTTGTTAGCATTGATGTCAAAATACATGGGGAGTGGAAGGAGATGACAATTCTTGGGTACCTGATCTCTTCCTCTTCAAAACATTATTAATTCTGAGAGCAGGTAGAAACTCTTTTGGGAGTAGAATTAATTGATAGAGGCTGAAGAGTATTGTTTGGTTTCTGGGTGTAGTATTTGGCAGGGATCACCTAGCCTGAGGTGTTTTCTAAAAGCGTTTAATATCGTCACTGCGGTATGGTGGGCACCTCCAAAACCCAACCCAGCACTCCCTCTCACTTAGCTCATCCATCTGGTGTGGTGGCACCACAGTCAAGTCCCCCCTAAAAATAACATTGATGATGAGAATGTCATCATGTGACAAGACTTGTGGCAGCTCAGTCTCCAAGGGAAACCTTTACAAAGAATTGTAAAAGCCCATACTCAGAGGCGTTGTCTGTGTGTGGCTTTCTAGTGAGAGAACCTCAAGTGCATGCTTTTATTATTTAATTTTGTTGACTATCTTCTGTGCCTTTGTCATTTAGGGCATGAAGTGTCATAGAGGTGATTACTGTTACATATTACCTGGGTTATAACCATCCAGATAACCTTCATGTGAGTTAAGACACTTTAAATCTTATCTGATGCTGCATGGGATGACCATGAAAACTCCCTAGTGATGGGTACACTTTTTCTGTGCATACTTCAAAAGGGGTTCTATGTCTGTAGTGCTGAAATGTTTTGAATTTTTGACAGCTTCTAGTGGTCACAGCAACAGCAGGAAAGGGTGCAGCTGCGTAACATCGTGGGGTGCAGCAAGCAGCTGGGACCACTAAGAGGTCAACACAGGCAAGTATTAGAGGAAGCCCCACCCCTACTGCAAAGCAGAAGCCAAGCAGCATCATCATAAGGGTCCAGCTCCTGTCCCAAATGATCTGGAAGAGGCAGAAGACAAAAAATGAGGGAAAATGAGCATAGGCACCACAAGTCTACTCAGAGTAGACTGTGAGCAGTAATAATTAAAGGTCAGGGTTAGGGTTAGAAAGCTAAAACCCAAAGACAATCCTGTTATCCAGTATTCTAGATATCAAACAATCAATTTTTATTTTACACTGGCAAGTATGTGAGTAAAAATTCCCAAACACCAGGATACTAGTTACCTATCGACTTTAGACCATCTAGCTGCAGTCCCTGCAGGCACATGTTAAAACATAAACACCCCCCTAGCTAAAGTGCCTGTATTTTAGTGCTACTGGGCAGTAAGAAGGCAGTATAGAACAGTGGCTTAAGGCTCTGAGCTTAAAACTTAGAGACCTGGGTTTGAATCCCACAGCCCCCCGCTTGCATACTGTGTGACCCTGAGCAAGTAACTTAACTTCCGTGTCCTCCCAGGTTGCACCTGTAAACAAGCTTTTGACTTAGTGTGTCTCTGCTGGTAAAACAAAGATAAAAACAAAGAAATAAATATTAAGCAAAATCAATGATTGCAATAGTTTGGCAGTTTATATGTTTCCTTTGTTCCTCAAAGTATTTGTCTGAGCCGGCTGCCTCCTCTGTCGGACAGAAGAGTCAAAGAACGAAAAAGAAAAATTAAATCAAGAGGAAATGGTGAACTGCTGAGGTCCAGCGTTACAGAATGCTTTAAATTCCTGAAGGTAATGAACTGTGGCCTGGGCATAGGTAGGATGCGTAAAACCTTTTGTCTGTATGTATCCTTTCTTCCACAAAGTGATTGCAGAATAGCCCTCAAAGACAAGCACAGTTCCTTTAGGAGCTGGTCATTAAAAATAACTTATGAAAATACAGTCCAGGCATCCACCTCTGATCACTAACTGAGACATGCATCCACTGTTTTTTTAAAAGACCTCCCTGCACCATTGAATACCCAGTAATTGTACTTCTTGGCCCCAGAACAGCAAGCGAGTCTGAAAAAAGAATGGGAACAATGTGCACGTGTACAGAGCTGGGACAGCAATTCGGACATGTGCCTCCCCTGCAACTACATCCAACCCTACAATATTGCAATGCTCACTCATAACCTGGGCGTTTTACTGTATCTGTACACCAAGTTTTCAACATAGCCTTCTTATTACCCCACTTCATAAACACGGTTGGAGGAATTCCCAAACCCCCAACGAAACATCATTCCATGCTACAGGTGCAAAAACACATTTTGACCAGGATTCGGAAAATGTTTGCTATCATGCTCATGAGGTGGTGCAAAAAGTGACTATGTTGAAAATTTGGGTTTAAAATATTTAAAATTATCAACGGTATGCGAGAGCATAGAAAAATTTCAATGTTTGCTCGTAACTTTGTCATTTTTTCTTATTTTGTCCCCAGATTTTCAACATAGCCTTTGTATAACCCCACCTCATGAGCAAAGGTGGTGAACATTTCAAAATCCTACCTGAAAAGTGATTTCACAAACCAACCATTATCAACCAGGCTGATCATGTCACTCTTCTGGGCTGTCTGGGTGGAATCAGTGAAGTTCCAGTGAAATACCAAAAAGCTATCAAAGAAATGTGGATTTATGTCTATATGTTATCATTTTCAAAGCTTTGCCAAATTGAAAAACTCACTTTGTATTTTTAGTGTAACCCCCCTGCCAAATGGGGGCTTACCTGCAATCCTGTAGCTGTGGCCACGTCCTGCTCTCTGGGCATCATACCTCTCAACTGTCCCTAATTTTCAGGGATGTCCCTGATTTTGCCTCAGAACTTTCCTTTGTTCCTTGTCACTCTGTGTTTTTGTGACGGAATAGTGGGGATTAAAATTATGAAATAATGTCAAACATTAAAGCTACAGACACGTTCCTCTTCAGAAAATGCATCTTAACCCAAATCCTCTTATTCTATCAGCTTTCTGAGTGAATAGCACCATTTATTAAGATGTGTCACTGATTTTGGGTCTTTGTCCCTGATTTTTTTAAAGCCTTGTCCCTGATTAATTAGGCAAGAGGTTGAGAGGTATGCTGGGCACCTCCCGTTTCAATCTGCATTTTGTTTTTGTCCCCCAAGGTCCTTTTCTGGCCTTTTCTAATGCTCCAGCAGCCCAAAGTAGAAATACAGCCCTCCGGGGCTTGAAAAAGTCCAACCAAGATCGCCCGTTTGAAAGTCTGCCCATGGGACAGCGGGAACCGCACAGGCATGAGAGGCGCCTTTGATCAGCGACTGCCCAAATTTGCGGTCTAACCAGGGAGTGTTCCGTTGGTCCCAGGATCACCATCAGCTAAGTGGAACCCAGTGACCATGGTTAGGGCACAGAGAGCCCACTCTCTTAAAGAATTAAGGAGATTCACAAGGTGATCTGATCAGGGCTCATTAATATTCACAAGCCAGAGCCCCAATCAGTACTGAATATTCATGAGGACATGTCTTCCCTCGGGGCAGCTGTATCTCAGATGAATAGGAAAGGAAAGTGCTTTAAATAAAAATAGTAAATGATGAATGTTGGGTAAAAGGTGTGTTACGGGGGGGGGGGACTCAAAGAAATGTCATCCTGTCTGCTGCTGCAAAGCATCCTTAAATATAGGCAGCAGTGACAGGAAAACCGACAGAGCAATTCAGCTACTCTGTGCAGCGACAGCAAGTACAAAAGCAGGGCTCATGAACTGTGGGACACTGGGGCAAATACCTAATTATTCCTGGCTGCACCAAAACTTTAATTCAAGACTGTTTCTGATCTGTTAAGGAACAGTGGCTTACGCAGCCATTGCAATAGTAGCCACAGCCAATCTGAAAGCCAGGATATTAAAGCCAGGACTTGTGGGACATTCACCAAAGCTCATGGGTAAATGCCAAGTGCTCATGGGGACTTACAGGGACCTAATTCTAAGCACCAAAACAGCAAACCAACAGTGCATTGAGTGAGGTTCATCCATTATGAAGTGTCAGTGGCTCAGTAGGTAGCACACTCGCTTCTGAGACCGGGAGATCAGAGGGCTGTGGGTTCAGTTCCCACATCTGGCACTTGGGTTAATATCCCAGTACTGACACTGTAGTGCAGCATGAGAGGGGTGCTGCACTTCTGATGTGCTGTCTTTCGGATGAGACATTAAACCGATGTCCCATCTGCCTGGATTGGTGGTAGTTCAGGTGGATGTTAAAGATCCCATGGCACTTATCGAAAAGAGTAGGGGAATGTCCCTGGTGTCCTGGCCAAATTTCCCTCATTCACTAAAAAGTACCACCAACAGCTTACTCTGGTTCAAGGTCAGCTGGCATTCATCTGTATCCCCCTCCCCTGGGTCGTGCCTGAAAATAAGCAGGATTTGTCTAGTGCACTTACCTGGTCAACAAAAACTAAATAAATAAATAATTTATTTTTGTGACTGACAGGTTCTCCAGCCAATCAGAGGCCCTGCAACCAAAAACCACAGCCAATCAGGAACCTCAGGAAAACCCTGTAAGGAGCAATGTTTGCCAGCATTTTGCTAGATTTCAGACTGTAGACTCAAATGGGATATCAAGAGAGATTTGAGCAGCAGCCCCCCTTGAGGGTGGGACTCAGGCCCCAGCCATGCTGCTAAGCCTGGAGATCCAGTAAATCCTCTCTAGTCCAGATGGGGCTTGCCTTCTTTATCTAGTTAAAGTTTAAAAGTACAGCAGTTGTTAAACTGCTAGCCTGGAGGTTGCCAGATTGTCCTCCAGATATCAGTCCTCCCTCCCATGTTGGGGGAAGATGTGGACCGAAACCAGATGACATCAAGCAGCAGTGAGAGCACTGAAAAAGAACCTCAGTTGTGAGAGGACTGAAGACCATCAGGAGCCTTCTGCTGGGGGATGATCCATTAGGGACCTGAGTAAGTACCCTTGTATCCCCCGATGCAAGGGAGAGAAATGCAAGCTAAGAAATATGGGCCGTCATACCCCAGTAATTGTTCAAGTAAGAGAAAGTAAGATTAATCAATCCTGGCCACCTTGCCCACAGTGACTGTAAGAACTTTTTATATTAAACTTTTATATAAGAAGTTCTTCAGTTCACACCTTGCCTGCTGCCCTGTCTTGCCCAGCATGGGTAGATCTCTGGAACTGTGGTTTTCAGATTGTAACTGTTTCTGGGGAACACATGAGAGCCCAAAAAGCGTTCCACTATTAGGGGATGCATCAGAGCCTAACAGTATCTGAAATGTGCTGTGTATGCACTTGTGTCCACTGCTCGGTCAAGACTGTCCTGTGGAGTCACCTGCCATAGCTGCATTGCCACATTAAGGGACACGAGACCTCAAAGTCCATTAAGACTGTGCTTAACATCTGGAAATGACAGCTTTCCACCTGCTTAGAGACATATTGAAGTATAAATGTACTGGATGTGATAATGTAGTTATATAAATGTACTGGAGGTGACAATAATATATATGTGCTAAATATTTAGGATTGCAAATCCAAGATCTAGCCAAAGTAACCCGGCCGGTTACCCTCTTCTGAATTGTTCAATCTGTGACAAGCAGGGCAATCCCTTCTCTTCTGTGACAAGCAGGGCAACCCCTGCATCTTTCTAGGATCTACAATTGTTGTTAAATTGTCTTGCAAGTTAATTATTTTCTTTTAAATCAAAGCCGGCCAACTCCACCAGCTGTAACATCCACCGGGCCTGCAACAATCCGGGACTTTGGTATCTGGGTACCCAGGGTATAGTGTGAGAATGTAGGGTTTCACATGTGTCTGGGAACTGGCAACAGTGGTGTGGAAAATTACTGTGTAACACCTGATTAGTCAGCAGCTTAGATAGCCAGGGCTCTGGATATCTTTTGGGTTGGCAAAATGTGATTTCTCCTTTCTGCTTAGATAGTAGTCACCCAGCTGGAGGGTTCACCAGCACAAGCAAAACCAGTAAACTGTACATTTGTAGATATTGACCTGCATAACCTCTATTCCTCTTGTTTCCCCTTCCTAACCCCTATGTCCCCATAAATAAATATTTGCTACTGTTTTTGCAATTGGTTATTGTGAGCATATTGTTAGAGTTTTTAATTACAAAATGTCTGAAATGTGGGCAAATGCTATTGGGTCCTGTTTGGGGTCACAAATGATAATTGTGGGTGGTATAACATCTATGGGGATTGTACTAGGTAACAGCTAGTCCACGTTAAAGTAAACTCTAAGTGGAGGCACTGCGCATATTAGAACCTAATGCAAGCTGGAGAACCCAAACCCCTCGGCCTACGACCAGGGTAGTAGGCAGGGGTGTAACTCTAGGAGTAGCACCGCCTAGGGGTTACACCATAGAATCCTTAGTTGTTGTAATTGTTGTAATTCTCTAGTCTTCTTAGAGTAGAAATACTGTCTCACCATGGGGCACAAGCCAGGAAGGCATGCAGCTGGGAGTATGTCCGAGAGAAGTCAGGTGATACGATTCAGGAGGCTGGTATAAAGGGGGAATGGAAAGAGATTGGGAGCATGAAAGATATAAAGTGAAAAACAAAAGATTACGGGTAGGGAATGGGGACAGAACAAGAGGAGGCAAGAGGGGAAGCTTAAGTACGGACACAGGAAGTGGCAAAAAAGTCCCTGAGTGGGACCCTGAGTGAGAAGTAACGAGGAAGAGAATGAACAGATCCGGAGGGAGAGACTCTTGCAGTGGTGGATGCAGCTGTAGAAGGAGTCACCCAAGCAAATAGAGGAGTAGGGGAGGTAAGGGATGAAGAGAGGTTTCAGCAAAAAATGAATAACGAATGTATGAAATGAAGAAATTGCTCACATAGTTATGACTCAGCTAAGAGTCGTCGGAGAAGGAATGAGTGGGTGGTGGGTGACTTATCTTATTGTCTTCCTCCCAAACAAAAGTTGCCACAGGTTTTAGTGAAAATAAAGGATTTAAGTAGTGTACAATTGCGCAGCAGCAGTAGTGCATGTTGCATAGTTAAGAAGATGTGCAACCTGTGTGAGTTAGGTTGGGGGCCCAAGACTAACCTTGCTGGGGGGGGGAAGGGTGAAAAAAACCTAAAGCTGTCACTGCTTGCAATTTCAGTTCTTTCATATTCAACTCTATAATTCTTATAAATAAAAATTGGGCATTGTGCCATAAGGTTAGACAGGATATGTGGCTTGTAACAGATACTAAGAAAACAAGACAAACTTGGTTTCTGTGAGTGCACCTACAGTATGCAACCTCTTAACCCAGGAAACATTGCAGTCCCACCCATCTTTATGATTCTTTTAAACCAGATGTGATCTCTGCAATTTCCCGGAAAGCACACGCTGACATAGGTTTAATGGTTACAACCTCAGTTTACATTCCATATCTGGAGATATCGTTAGGCTCAGCTGAGTATTTCAGCGATACTTTCCACTCAGAAACAGAAGGAAATTGAGGTTTTCCTGACGCTCTCTTTTCTCCATAATCTTCTACCTGGTGTCTGAAGCGTAGATTCAGACAGGTAAATGAACTGGCATTCTTTAATATAGCTCTTTTGTTTATTTCAGTTGTACAAAAATAGTATACCTGATTTTATGCATTCTTTGGGCTATCTTGATACCTAAACTGTGATTATTTATCTGAATTGCAATTGCCAATGGTTCAGTTACTAATACAACAATTAGAAGCAGTAGTGGCCAGGCTCGTCTGGTGCCTGTCCTCAAACAAACATTAGATAAACATACATTGTATCCTTTTTGTAGAAGGCCTGTATCAATGGGGTATGAAGTGCTGTGGGAATGCTGTTTAATTTGCTAAAGGAATAGAATAGATCCATTAAGAAAGGTACAGAGAAAACAGGGTTAAAGATCCTGCCCAGCTGCACAACGTATGGGCTCCATGGATTCCCCTGGGTCCTAGTGTCAGCCTGGATTGGACCCTAGTTCACATAAAAGGACTGCCTCAGGGCGGGGGCAGGGGCTCTCTCCCTGGAGCCCTGCCATGGGGGGGGGGTTTAGATCTGTGGAAACAGCTGGGCTGGAGTGGGACAAGGAGCTAAGAGGCCTGACCAGGGTATAGCCCTTTGAACAAGGTATACGCCTGAGGACAACCAAGACTGAGAGAAAAAGTATTATTACAACAAAAAAATCTATGCGCTGAGGAGGAAGAATTTTATTACATTCTACTGAAAAGACATTTGAGTGTGGGGGTTTTACTAGATGGTAGGTTTTTATAGCATTCCTTATTTTGTCTGAGGTTGCTGATTGCTCTAATAATACAACCTTAGCTTTAGGAAGGGCTGTAAATGATACATGTTTTTAAACACTATCAGTTGTTTGCAGGTAGTTCTGCCTTTCCATTTTGTAGAGTTCTTAGTAGTACTGCGTGAACTGGTTATGATTTTTTTCTGGTTTCTTCACTACTGTATGCTGCTTTGTTTAGCTAAATAGCAGTGATAGCATATTATGTCCAGTTCTGAAGACCGTACCTCAAAATGAACATAGACAGGGAGGAGGTGGTCTAGAGGTGGGCAACTAAAATGGTGCAAGAGTTGCATTAAAAGCCCTGTGAAGACAGACGGAGGGATCTCAACATGTATTTATTTATTTCTTTAAAAAGTTGATAACTGGGAAAGGCACACTGAGCCAAGGCTCATTTCCAGATACGACCCGAGACAGGGGGTAAGGAGAAAAGTATACAATAATACAGGTGTAACCCTGCTCCCCAGCTTATTACTTCTATAATATTTCTAATTTGGCAAAATAACTTTCTTTGGAAATTCCTCATCCTACCTGAGGGGAACTTCGACTTTACCAGTTCCGCAGACCACAGCTCTCAGTCCCCAGGGTGAACACTACAAGGAGACCAGCCCTCCTCCCTTCCCTGTCTAGGGGTTTAGGTGGAACCGTCTCTGGAAAAGGAAGAGGGGCATCAACCTGACTGGGCAACACAATAGCAGGATATTTGTACAGTACCTTATTTTTGTAGAAAATAGGATTTCTCTGTTGACGATGTGAGCTCCGTCATGATGCAGGCAGTTGGCTCACCTCCTCCTTATGACTGGTGGCCTCCTTCACTAAAGAAATATGTGGAAACACTTAGTTAGGGCATGTCACACACTTCTCAGGATTCTAAATGATTTAAACCCAGGCATGAATCAAGTGCTTTCAAGCAGTTTATTTTTGTACCACAAATGCTCAAGCAATATTGGGAAAAACTCCATGGAGGATGCACATTTTATTTGTTAGAGTCCTCACATTTTCTAAGCAATACCCCATGGCATATTCCTTTGGGGGATCCGGGTTTGAATCTGGACCCTATCACACACTTTCCCTTCTTTAACTGATCTGTAGGTGGCTCTGATTACCTCTGCAGAACACTGGCAGTGTTCTTCAATGTCTCTACCATCCTTCTGGATCTCCCTGCCAGTGGGAGTAGGGTACAGTACTCCTTTTCATTTACTGACCTCTGTCTGAAAGGGGGGTTCTGCTTCCCATGGCAAAGTCCTTCCACCATGGGGGGGCCACTTGCCGATCCATGGGCAGAGTTTGCACAGGATGTCCGCCTTACGAACTACTTCCACAGGAATGTCCAACAGCCTCCCAACCTTCCTGAGGTGAACACAAAGGGCACAACGGCCCCTCCAGATAGTCACTGCCACCTCAACCTCAGTCCCTACATTGTGGCAACCACCTCTGCCTGACATAGTCCCAATATGGAGCCTAGTGGGTTCCTTGCCAACCATTTTCTCCACCCCCCTTCTTTTTGACTGCGGGCTTCCTCCTCAATCCCATGATGGCATGGTGGCTGGATGCTGGGTGCCAGGGGGCAATCTTCCCACCCTGGCCCCAGGCCAACCTGGCCTCGAATGAAGGCCCTTCCTCACACCTACGAGCTGGCACCTCACTCCCTCATGACTGTTCGACTCCCTCCCAACCGTCTTCTCTCATGCTAGTTGGCACTTCAAAAAACCCTCATGCTGCCCAAGCCCCACCTCCTAGGCAAGCCTGGCAGTGCGCACACTCCCGATATTAACAGGGCATTCAAATAATAACCCCCCCTCCCCAATTCGGCATGGGGGTTACACAGGAATGACTTCACAACAATATACAGTATACAGTATTTACAGCTGGTACAAGAAAGTATGACCTAACAGTAAACAATGATACAAAGTACAAGGCACACATGAGACTAACAACTGATGCAGCTTAATTCATTGGTACAGATGAGTGCACACAATGTGCAATGCAAATACTAGATTGTATACAGCTGCAGGTACGACATAACACAGTCATTTTAAGGAACAGCAGAAGTAAGAGCTGGAGTTGGCAGGAAGGAATTCAGGGTAAGAGCCAGTTGAGGTAGAATTGGGGAGTCATTGCAACTGGGAGGAGTGGGAACAAAGACAAGGAGGGAGTGGGAGGCACCTAAAATACTTTTTGATGGATACCGAAGCAGGCAAACTGTGTACAGTGAGGGGTAGTGCATTCCATAGGGTAGGGAGCCAGTAAGCTAAGGCTTGTTTCCCGACTAATGAGTGTGGTGTGGCCAAGGCTAAAAAATGGTTGCCGTGGGAGCGCAAAGCATAGGTAGTACTGGGGCTGGGGCTACTAAGGAAGAGAGGTAGGAGAGAAGGGTAGGTAACCAGAACTTGGTGATGAAGGATGCGTAAGTTGCAAAATGCTGGTTAGGGAGCGATGGAAGGGAAACAGGGTGGTACAGGAGGCAGTGATGAGTACGGTAAAGGAGATTAGAGACAAATCAACAGGAATGAAACAGTGGGTCAAGCTTGGCAAGGGAGGATTTATGGTGCTGAACTGTATACCACATCTGCGTAATCAATGGTCAGAAGGATAAGCTTGGTAAGCATTTCCTTCCTGATTGGGGGAGAAGAGACTGCCCTTGTGCCTGTACAGTGTGCCTAGTGTTGGGTGTAGCTTATTGTGAATGACATTTAAATGTAGGAGAAGTCCAGTTTGGGAAACAGCCAGGCTCCAAGGTATTTGCATGAGTCTATGAGTCTACTGCCAAGATTTTAGAGCCATCAAAGGAAGAGAGAAGAGACAGAGGGGACATGATAGGTACCTACAAGTATCTCAAGGGGGTGAACAGGGTGCTGGAGGAAAATCTCTTTCAAATAAGAAACAGCACCAGAACTAGAGGGCATGTGATAAAGCTGGGGGCGGGGGGGTAAGAGGGATGTGAAGAAGTACTACTTCACTGAAAGAGTGGTGGATGCCTGGAACAGACTGTCAGCAGAAATAGTGGAGGCAAAAATAGTAGAGGCTTCAATTATGTGTGGGATAGACAGAGGGGAATATTTATAAATGGACAAGAAGGAGGGAGGATCACTAGAGACCAGTTAGGATCTGCGGAGACAGACTAGGCAGGGACCACTGAGGCAGACTGGGTGGAAAAAGCATTCCTTTTCTGCCGACAAATACAGTGTTTGTGTTTCTGTGTTTCTATTATATTTGATCTTGATCTCTTTTATTGCACTTACTTCCTCAGTAACCGGTCGAGAAGCTAGTATTCAACCCCCTGCCTAGGGCATCCTCCCTCCGCAGGCACTTATCATTATCATTGTTTTTGTTTACTCTGCTGTTCATCTCCTAATTACATCCTGTATGTATCATTTATTGTATTGCATTGTGCCAGCCTGTTCTAGAGTTAGCCCTGTTATGCCTGTTATTCCCTATGTGTTTTCTCGACTCCTTAACTGTTCATGTACGAATTTTTACCTGTAACCCTCCCGGGTCGCACCTGAAAATAGGCACTTGGCTGTCTAGTGTGCTTACCCGGTTAACAAAAGCAAATAAATAAATAAGCTGTTATGGTAAAATCCACTGGAGTTTCTTGTCCCCGAAAAGGTATTTAGGTCAGTACTTAAAATGTGCTTTTCTGCTATATTTGAGATTAGTATAGTGTGGGTTCCCTTTTTTTTCCTTTTTAACTATTTATCTCTTGATACTTCCTCCAGTGGCCCCCTTCGGACCATCCCCTTCAGCCCTATCACTTGGCTCCACCGGGAGTTACCTTCACTGCAGCCCTCTGCCATAGGACTCATGGTTGTGCCCGGCCACCAATGTGGTGCCTGTGAGGGGTCGGTCTTTCAGCGGTTTTTCCTCTAATTTTTCTACCTGGGCCCACATCCGCAACATTGAACTCTGCCTCCATGGAGACAGCTCCAGCACCCTGAACATTGGAACCCTCCCCCTGCATTGTGGCATGCGTGCTGCAGTGCCACCCAGCCACCACAGGGCAGCAGGCAAGCAGCGTGCCACAGCAACCCCCCTCCCCAAGGAAGAAGAGCCATCCTGGGATGCTGTATCCTTCCTCTCCCCACCAGCCCTGAGCAACCCAAGTCCATTTTCAACCCCAGATCACTGGCATGGCAGGAGGTAAGGTGCCCAATGCCTCAGCCCTCCAGGCCACCAGGCCATTGGTTTCCTTTTCCTGAATAAGGGTATTATACAGAGGTAACCGCCCTAATCTTCCACTTTGCCACATAAAAATTTACCACATTATGATACTGCAATGCATCACTTCTTCATTCCTGTAGTATTATTCAAGGTACCACATGAGATGACATGTTACCATACTGCACTTATTCAACACAGTAAGGTAACACTACACAGCTAACAGTGCAGTAAAGGAAAAGTGCTGTATTTTAGTGCCTTAATGTGATAAGTTTTTCTATGGTAAAGTGGAATATTACGATTACGACCTTTGTAAGTGTCTGAGACAAAAATGCTAAAATGGAGGTTCTCCAAATAGTGGATATCATTAGGAGGCAGTATAGTACAGTGGTTTAAGGCTCTGAACTGCAAATCTGGAGATCTGGGTTTGAATCCCTCAGCCCCCACTTGCATACTGTGTGACCCTGAGCAAGTCACTTAACTTACCTGTGCTCCCAGGTCACACTTGTAAATAAGCTTTCAGCTTAGTGTGTCTCTCCTGGTTGAACAATTGGTACAAAAAACAAAAACAATTGTTCATTATAATTCTGTTTTAAGTGTGGCAGTTGTGATAAGAGATTCCTCTTGCACAGGCTTTGAAAGCATCCCATATTATCAGTTAGGACATATCTGGCATTTTAATATGTTAGAAAAAGTGAGGTGCCACAGGTGACCTGGGTTCGAGAATGATCCTGGGCCAGCAGAAGGACAGCTGGGGAGGGGGAGGTAGAGCCTCCCACAGAACACTGTTCTCCTCTAGGGAGGGAGGGTCTGCATTATGTCCACATGGGTGATCACAGGTGGTGGTGGTGGTGGTGGTGCAGGGGGTCCATGGATTCAGGGAGAGGCCTTGGGAACACAGTCTTGGATTGGCTGCATCAGGCATACTGGTATCCTATTTTGCTGTGCATTCCTGGCAGGGGGCGAGGGCACTAGAACAAGGAAAATGAAGGTGAGGATCAGGCAGATGAAGCCTATGCCAGACCACCACATCTACCCCTCGTTCCGCGCCACCATCCAGCAGGGACAACACCAGTGTTCACCGCCACCATGGGAGCCAGATGTCTGTGGAGTAGAACTGCTGAAGGACCTGAATGCATAACCAGCCCTGGGGGGTAAGCCAGGGGAGCAGTACAGTAGTGTGTCATGGGTAGGCTGGTGGTCCCATTCGATGGCTGGCACAATTGCGGCCAGATGGTATCCTGGCATTGGCAGTTGGAAGAAGGAAGTTCTGACTTGGCTTGGAACAAGAAGAAAAAAATATGTAAAAAAAAAAAAGGAAAAAGTGGAGTATTTCTTCTTGAATTTCAATTTTCAATGGCTGATTACAAAAGGTAGTAGGGTCCAATCGCCAGCTTCTAGGACACTGATTGGTTTGTCTTAGTACTGATGTCAAAATACATGGGTGGTGGAAGGAGATGACAATTCTTGGGTACCTGATCGCTTCCTCTTCAAAACATTATTAATTCTGAGAGCAGGTAAAACTCTTTTGGGATTAGAATTAATTGATAGAGGCTGAAGAGTATTGTTTGGTTTCTGGGTGTAGTATTTGGCAGGGATCACCTAGCCTGGGGTGTTTTCTAAAAGCTTTTAATCTCGTCACTGCAGTATGGTGGGTACCTCCAAAACCCAGCCCAGCACTCTCTCTCTCTCTCACTTAGCTCATCCTTCTGGTGTGGTGGCTCCACAGTTAAGCCCCCTCCAAAAATAACATTAATGACCAGAATGTCATCCTATGGCAAGACTTGCGGCAGCTCAGTCTCCAAGGGAAACCTTTACAAACAATCGTAAAAGTCCACACTCAGAGGCGTTGTCTGTGTGTGGCTTTCTAGTGAGAGAATCTCACATGCATGCTTGACAATCTTCTGTGCCTTTGTCATTTAGGACATGATGTGTCATAGAGGTAATTTCTGTTACATATTATTACCTGGGTTATAAACATCCAGATAACGTTCATGTGAGTTGACACTTTAAATTTTATCTCATAGTGCATGACCATGCAAACTCCCTGATGATAGGTAATTTCTTGCTGTGCATACTTCAAAAGGGGTTGTATGCCTGTAGTGCTAACATATTTTGAATTTTTGACAGCTTCTAGCGGCCACAGCAACAGCAGGGAAGGGGGTGGGAGAGTGGTGGGGGTACTAGAGCGCAGATGAAAGTGTTCTTCTTTAGTCATGGTGGGCAGGATGGGAGTACCATTAGCAGGGATGGGCACCTGTCACTGGTTCATGTAAAGATCGGGCAGGCAGCAGAGGGATATTGGTGGTGGGTTTGGGCCCCCACTGCCACTTTATGTAAAGACTGGGTGGGCAGGAGGGAGAACATTGCACAACAGAGCCACCGAGTGGCAGATCAGCTTTTGGTCCCTCTCGTTAGAAGGGCATTCTGTTCCACAGCCACTGGAGTGGTGGATTAGTTTCTGGCCCCCCTTCTTTGCGGGGGGACATTGTGCTTCACAACCACCAGAGTAGTACATCAGCTTCTGTTCCTCCTCATTAGAGTGGGGCATTGTGCTTTACAACCACTGGAGCAGTACATCAACTTCTGGTCCCCCTCCTTTGAGGGGGGCAGTGTGCTCCACAACCACTGGAGTGGTACATGAGCATCTGGTCCCTTTCTTTAAGGGGGGCATTGTGCTCCACAACCACCAGAGTGGTACATCAGCTTCTGGTTCCCATCCTTTGAGGGGGCTTTATGCTCCACAACCACCGGAGCAGTACATCAACTTCTGGTCCTCCTCCTTTGAGGGTGGCATTGTGCTCCACAACCACTAGAGCAGTAGATCAACTTCTGATCCCCCTTATTTGGGGGGCCTTGTGCTCATCAGCTGCTGGGGCAGCAGCTTCTGTTTGCCTTCATTAGAGGGTGGCATTGTGCTCTACAGCCACTGAAGGGGCAGATCAGCTTTTGGTGCCTCTCATTAGAGGGGGACCGTATGCTCAGCAGCTATTGCAGTGGCAGATCAGCTTCTAATTTCTGTCATTAGAAGGCGGCATTGCACTCCACTATCACCAGAATGGTAGATCCGCTTCTGGGCCCCCTGATTAGAGGAGGGCATTGTGTTCTACTCCCACCGGAGCAGCAGATCATCTTCTGGGCCACCTCATTAGATGGGAATTGTGCTCCACAGTCTGTGGAGTGGTAAATCAGCTTCTGCTCCCCTATTCTCCACAGTCACCAAAACATTAGATCAGTTTCTGGTCCCCCTCATTAGGGGGGGCCTTGTGCTCCACAGCTACAGGGGCAGAAGATCAGCTTCTGGTTGCCCTCATTAGAGGGAGGCATTGTGCTCCACAGCCACCAGGATGCTAGATTAGATTCTGGCTCCCTTATCAGAGGGGTGCATTGTGTTCCATAGCCACCAGAGTGATATATCAGCACTGCGGTTCTTCGACTGTTCAGTATCTCTCCCCTGACCTTGACAATGCATCTGGCAACATTCTTTCTTCCCTTTATATTACTTAACCTCTAGTCCAGTGTTAGTAAGAATTATTGCATACAGCATTACTTATCCTAAAACTGTGCTATCCTGGGCATGCTTCGTACAATGCCAGCGCTCGTTACTGTCTTTAGTTTTAGTTTAAGTTATAACCTGACAATGCCACTGGCTGCATTATTGTATTATACTATATGTATTCTGTATTTTACTATTTGTACTCGTTGTTTTTACTCTTTTTTGTATCTGTCTTTGTTAACATGACGTGGAACCTTTGTAACACAGCTCACGGTCTCAAAGGTGTTAATCCCGAAATCCAAATAAATAAATAAATAAAATTACAACTAGCACTTAACAATGCTAGAAGGTGCATTGCCCAGTTATGGAAAGATAGTAACCAACTGTCTTCGGACATATGGAAAAACATATTTTCTGAATGTATGTGGTTGGAGAAAAATGATTAGTCTGTTAAACATATTAAGGATTACTCAGATATTTGGTGAACACTTCACAATGCCATAGAGAATAATATCTTTTAAGCGTTTCCCTTTTTTCCCCCTGCATATTGTTGTTGCTGTTATCTACTTGATTTAATTTCCTGGATATTTGTTTACTTGCATTAATGACTTGTACTATTTTGTTTTTCTTAATAAAAAAAAAAAAAAGAGAAAGATATAGGTGTCAGCTCTAGATTTTTTCAAAAAAGTAGGGAAGGAGAGAGGAGAGGAAAAGACGGGGTGTCTAAAGGAAGTATATAGCGGGAGACTTGGAAGGGGAACCAGAAAAGCCCGGTCACATGCAGAGTGCGGCATAAAGAAGGGAAGGGCTGCTTAACTGAGAGGGGACAGGCACGCATAACTGGATAGGAATGAGGGACAGACAGGGAGAATCCTTTTGAGCATGAGCTGGAGGACCATCTGGATGGAGCGGGGGGGCGAAATTAGGGAGAGAGGTGAAGAGAGATGTCATGAATGTTATAATCTCAGGAGATGGTAGACAATCTAACTTTGCAGTGAGGGCGGGCGCAAATGTCAGAAAGGGGATTTTCACAAGACACTCGAGCTATTGAAGCAATCAGTGTCAAATGGAGAGGGAGAATAGGAGGGCAGGGGGAGGGGGGACAAGCTGAAATCAAGTACAGTATGGAGAGTGGGGAGATAGAAGGAGGGAAGATTATAGTTGATGGGGTAAGCAGGGAGAAAGGGGGAAGGTGAGAGGGAGAGGGAGAAAAAAGAGAGGTGATAACGAGGGGGGTAGAAGTGGAGAAGAGTGGACTGTTAAATGCAATAATGGGGAGGGACAGTTGTGGGTAGTTAAAGTGGATGTTATAGTTAATGTTATTGTTACTGTTTTCATGTGTGCTGGTGCAATCATTATAAAGCATAACTTGTCAAGTCTGCTATGTCAATGGAGTGTGAAACGGTGTGGGGACAATATGTGGCATATTATTGGGTCCAATGGGACCGGTTGTATAACTGATCAGGGTGGCTGGAAATTCCTGTTTTTGGAGATGGATAGAACACAACCTCTCCATGTGGTCTCATGGAATGTATGAAGAATTGCAGATCCAGTGAAAAGGATGGCCTTGTTGACAGCCCTGAAAAGGGTAGGGACACAGGTAGCTCTGATTCAGGAGACTCACCTGACGGATAGTGAACATGCTAAATCGGCATGGAACTGGGTGGGGAAATGCTACGCAGCATCTTTTTCAGCACATAAAAGAGGAATAGCCATATTGGTATATAAGGCTATCCTAATTTGTAGTAACTAAGGTGGTTAAAGATCCCAACAAAGGGAGATATATATTTATTACTGGAGAACTAAAAGGGGAAGTGATAATGTGTGGTTGTGTTTATGCCCCTGTGGTTTATGAACCGCAATTTTATGTGTCCTTATTGGATTTGTTAATAAGAACAATTCCCAGGCCTTATCCTGGGTGGAGACTTTAATTGGACAATGGGTCCAGCAATGGATCATTCAGAGGGGAAAGGAAAAAGACCAGAATCAATATTGCAGCGGAAGGTGGGGGTGGCGGATCTGGACCTCGTAGACGGCTGGCGAGCAGCCAACCCAGGCGCGAAGGAGTTTATGTTTTACTCCAACCCACATAAAACGTGGTCCAGACTCGACTACATTTACCTGCCTAGAGGATGGTATGACAGAGTGCAGGATATAATGCACAGTCCTATACATGTCTCTGACCACACTATGGTTATTCTGAAACTGCAAAGCAGGGAAAGACAGGAAAACCCTCCACAATGGAAGTTTCCAACATATATGGCCAAGAATAAAGAGTTTAAGGAGCATTTGGTAGAGAAATGGCAGTATTATTTAGAGACTAATGCCACGGAGGAGATATCTAAAGCAACTCTCTGGGAGGCGGGTAAGGCATTTATGAGGGGGGTAATTATAGAATATATGGCTAGGCTGAAAAGGAAGAGAAAAGAGAAACAAATGGAACTGGAAAAGAGATTGCAGGAACTGGAAAAGAGGGTGGCAGGAAAGCTGTTTGAGACAGTGAGAGAAACCCTAAATGCACACCTTAAGGAAGAGGCGGGGAAGGCATGTTTTTTTTGTAAACGACAGGTCTTTGAGTGGGGTAATACACCTGGGCCGCTCTTAATTAGATTGTTGAAGGGGAGAAGGACTGTAACACGTATAACAGGGGTGAAGGATGGGGTAGGGATCTTACATAAAGGGATGAAAGGAATAAAAGAAGGTTTTAGGATATTTTACCAAAAACTATATCAGGCAGAGCATTGGGGTAAACAAGCACAAATACAGGAATTCCTAAAGGAAAGACAGTTACCGGAGGCCACACAGGAACAGAGGGAGCAGGTGAGTCAGCCGATCACCAAAGCAGAAATATTGGGAGCTATACAGAAGCTACAGGGGGCAAAGTTAGTGGCCCGGACAGTTTCCCAGTAGAATATTACAAATTAATTGGGGGGGGCAGATAGGGGAGTTGCTGGGCAAGGTTTTTCTTCAAAAAGAGGGGACGGGGGAGATGAACCTGCCTGATACATGTTATGATGCCACTATATGCTTGATACCTAAGGCAGGAAAGGACCTGGAGGACTGTGCCTCTTACAGGAGTATTTCCTTACTTAATTGTGACCTAAAAATATTGGCAAAAGTCCTGGCCTCCAGATTGGAGAACATACTCCCAGGGCTGGCTCACCCAGAACAGACCGGGTTCATTAAGGGATGCCAGTCATATCATAACATGTGTCGCCTCCTTAATATCATATGGAGGGCAAACCAAAAGAAAGAAGAAGTAGGTATTATATCTATGGATGTGGAAAAAGCATTTGATAGAGTGGAATGGGAATACTTATTTGAGGGGATGTCCCGGTTTGGTCTGGGTGAGCCTGGGTTAGGGCCATGTATGCTGCAACCAGGGCACATATTTTGGTTAATGGAGAACTCTCGGAGAAGTTCTTGCTGGGAAGGGGTACAAGGCAGGGGTGCCCTCTTTCCCCTCTCCTGTTCGCAATGGCAATAGAACCTCTGGCTGTGGCAATACAGAGTTGTGGGGTGATTGAGGGAATACAGGGGGCGCAGAGTTACCAGCATAAACTTGCTCTCTTTGCGGATGATATGTTAGTATTTGTAAAAAAAAAAAAAAACAGTCAGTTCCTCTTCTGTTGTCCTTGGTGGCGAGGTTTGGGTCTTTTTCAGGATATGGGATTAATCTGGGGAAATCGGAACTGATATGCTTCCCAGAGATAGGGAAAGAGGTGGAGCAGTGGGGATTGAAAGAGGTGGGGACCTGTTTCACCTATCTAGGTATTAGGGTGGGGCAGTCATTGGGCTCCCTGTATAGATTAAATTATACCGAACTGTTGAAGGTGATAGGGGCAGATCTCAGAAGGTGGGAACCGCTACCGATTTCTTGATTGGGCAGGGTGAATATTATCAAGATGAATATTCTCCTTAGAATTCTGTACCCGTTACAGATGTTACATGTGGGAATTACGAAAGGGGACATCACAAAAATAGAGAAGGCTTTCTCCAGATTTATATGGCAGGGTAAACACCCTCAGGCTAGCCTATTAAGGTTAAAGGTGGAGAGAGATGGGAGGGGGGTCTGAATTTCATGGATTTAAACACCTGCTTCTTAGCGACACGGCAATGATATATAGCAGAATGGGTGCACCAACCTAGAGAAGCCAGTTGGGTAGAATTAGAGTAATTGGGTGCTCCGAGAAGACTTACAGCATACTTGCACACGAGGGGTGTTAGGGCATACAAAACCGGAGATAATGGTAACCTGCTGGTTGAACAGGTTCTAATAGCTTGGGACCAGATTAGAAGATGGGGCTGGATGCAACAGGGTGAAACCATGTTGCTACCAGTGGCGAACAATCCTTTCTTTCTGGCTTGGAGGATAAGGGCTTTTATGAATGGGAACAAAAGGGTATCCGGAGTATTGGGAATGTTTTGGTATGAGGAGACTTATGTCCATTTGACAGCAAAAGGAATTGGGTTTAGGGAGGCAGCATTTGTTTCGATATCTACAGTTTAGAGCATACGTAAGTAGTTGGGCAGGGGAAGGGAGGAGGGGATTTAAACCAGATAGTGTGGAGAGCCTGATATACCAGACCAGGACAGACCCCAAAGGTTTCATTGGGAAGGAGGCCAAGAAAGGGAAACAAACAATGATTGATAGGACAGAGAAAACGAGACTATTATGGGAAAGAGATTTGGGAAGAACCATTACAGGAGAGAATTGGAGTGTAATGCTCCCAATGCATTCGAGGATCATGGTGTGCAACAGGTACAAAGAGGCATATTATCAATTTCTCCATCAACTATATTACCCACCAGTGATAGTACATAAGGCACACCCATCGATATCCCCAACGTGTGGGAGGTGCGGAGTAGGGAGAGGCACGTATATACATTGTTTTTGGGCCTGCCCTGTACTGCAACTCTTTTGGGGGGAGGTGATAAGGGAAGTCAATCAATCAATCACTTTATTTAACCAGGCATAAACACCATTGAGCAAGCTCATTTTCAAGGTGGTCCTGGGCATTAATACAATACAGTACACTTCATAAGATTACAATTACGGTGGACAACGGTGCAAAAAAAAAAAAAGAACATTGTGAAGGTGCCAGTCAATATGGGCCTATACATACCGGTCAACATAATTAACATGCAAAGGTACATAATGATAAGCTTTACTGAAATGAGAAGAGACAACAATCCCATATAGTCTCCGCTAAGTAAGAGCTCATACCTAAATGATAAAAAATAAGGAGGTATTAAGAAATAGGGTAGAAATTGGGGTGAAAGAGTAGGCAGCCAAAAGGGAGGCCAGAATAGGTAAAAGGTAAAGAATAGGCAGGGACATCTTGGATTAAGGGAACTAGGCTTGTAGGTCCTAGGTTTCTGTTGTTAGGAATGTGGGGTGGATGAGATACTTAGGCACAGGATTTGAGAGTGGCACCCGGGGCTTAGGGGTCATCGGCGTCTGAAACAGTTGCATGATTCCTTCAGATAATCCATTAATAGAGCTTTGAATATGAAAATGCTTGGAAGTGAGGATAATTTTAATGAGTCTTGCATAGTGTTCCAAAGTGATGGAAGTGAGAAGTTGATTGCTGCTGAGCCAAGGGTAGTTTTCACTCTAGGAATCTGGAAGCAGATTAAGGAGAAGCGTCTCAGGCCATAGGAACCTTTAGCCCGTTTGAAGATGTTCGAGATGTATGCAGGGAGGTTATCAGATAATGCTCTAAAAAACCAGAGGAGAGCATTCCTTTTTCTTCTAGTTGAGAGTGAGGTCCATCCCGAAACCTGGTATAGATGACAGTGATGTGTACTACGGGGTAGATTTAAGATAAATCTTAAAGCCCGGTGGTAAAGGTGTCCAGTTTGTTTAGCATCGTTGATGGGCAATGACTGTAAAGGAAGTCAGCGTAGTCCAGTATAGGTAGGAATGTAGTTTGTACTAGTCTCATTCTGGCTTCTAATGTGAGTAGGTGTTTAATGCGCTAGAATAAACCTAATCACTTTCTTAGTTTCTTCGAGGTTTCATTTAAGTGACACAGAAAGTTGAGCTTGTTATCCAGCCAGAACCCTAGGTATTTAAAGGTATCAACTACTTCAAGGGGTTCATCGTGTTCAGATCTGTGTGATATGTGGACATCCGGAAGTAGACTTTGGTGAGAGAATCATTGCTTTAGTCTTTTTGGCATTGAGGAGGAGCTTATGAGTGAGAAGGTTGTATTGGAGGGTGACAAAGTCTTTCTGTAAGTACTCCAGTAAGCCAGATCCAAGGATGAATTTGTGGTATAGAGTACAGTATCATCTGCGAATAAGTGCACATTTGCTGTGCCCAGCTGTGAGTCCAGATTATTGATGTATATTGCAAAGAGGATAGGGCCCAGGATGGAGCCTTGTGGGACTCCTCGTAACAAGGATTTTTGTGGGGACAGATTTCCTATGGCTTTGACTTGTTGTAACCTATTGGTTAGGTAGCTGGTGAACCATTTAATGGCAGAACTATCAAGTCCGATGTTGCTCAGTGCAGTAAGCATGATGGTATGATCCACAGTATGAAGGCCTTACTTAGATCAGGAGAGGGCAAATACATGCTTCTTAGAGTCCAGGCCATTTGCCAGTCTGTAGTTACTTTGGCAAGAGCCAATACTGTACTGTGTTTGGCTCTGAAGCTGGACTGAGCCGGGTTTAGCAACTTTTGTGAATCCAAATGTTCTCTAAGTTGGATGTTGACAATTTTGTCAAGTAATTTAGAGAGGACGGATAGCATAGAAATAGGCCGGTAATTGTTCAGATCACTCGGATCCCCAGTCTTGAATAATGGTAGGATGTGGGCAGTTTTTCACAAGACAGGTAGCTCACTTTGAATCAGAGAGGTGTTGAGTAAGTGTGTAATGGGGGCGGTCAGATAGGTATGGCCAAGTTTTAGGAAGTAAGGTTCAATATTATCTGCACACGCACTCTTTTTTGTATCCAGAGAAAGGAGGAGGTCCTCCACTTGCTTGAACGTAATTATGAGGAAGCTGAAGGGGGTGGGATGCGGTTGGTTATGGTTGTGATTATCAGTGAAGCCAACAGTGTAGTCTCTTGCCAGGCTAAGTTTGCTGATAGGTGAGCTGTCAAAGGCAAGCCCTGCAGTGGCAAAGTGATCATTAAGCTTCTCTAGTATATCAGCTTTGTCCGTATAGGTGGTACCATCAGACACAATTTTGGCAATTTTGGAAGTGGCTAACATAGCAGGAAAGGAGCTTGAGAAAGACCCCCGATGTGTCTTTTTGGAATAGAAGTGGGGGAAGGGTATGTGTGGACTCCGCTCCTTAGATGGATAAGAGTCCTGCTCATCCTCGCTTGCCACTGCATACAGAACACATGGGTGTCCCATACCAGGCCCAATACTAAGCAATGGAGGCAGTTGATTTTACAAACCCTGGCTCTGGAAAGGTTAACTTATGTGCTTTGAGATCGAGAGGAAGCTTTTATGAGGGATTGGACTCCTTTTGTCTCATCTCTAAGTATGGAAGAGGGGATGATATTGAGGACAGGGCTAGGATGGTAATTATAGAGGATGGAAAACAATATCTGTCATAAGCTAGGAATACACAGTCAAGGAATATTTATTAAAGCCATAGAACGATACATATTTTTTAATATCAATGACACACTCAACTAGTAGATAGAAGCTGATGGAATGTATTAGTGATTGCACCAATTTGTTTTTACTGTTTTTACTGTTTTAATGTTTAAATGTTTGTATGTTTGTATGTCATGTGATGTATTTAATCATTTATGAAAATCAATAAAGACATTATACAACAAAAAGTAGGGAAACGGAAGGGAAATAGACTGCAGAAAACTGTGCTAATGCAGCTGTTAGGGTTATACAGCCACAAACGTATGGAAATGTGGTGTTAGAGTTTTCAACCCTAACTCTCACCACACTCCCCATCCCCAGCTCTCATGACCCACGGCCTAGCTACAGCTCCGAGGCCATGAACTACATGCACTGTATGTGACTCTATTTAGCGCCTGCTGAGCCCTGTGAAAAGTATGCTGTAGGTCTGCGGCTACGCCCCATGACTCTGATACTTTGTTTACAGCCCTAAATCAAATGAGACACTTATGGGGCATGCACTCAATGCACTATGGGACTGGTTGCTTGGACTGGGGTTATGAGGGTAGGGAATGGGGTAGGGGGTGGGAATATAAGTTGAAAACCCTAACACCAAATTTCCATACATTTGTGGCTGTATAGAAACACAGAATTTGTCAACAGAAAAGGGCAGGTTGGACCATCCAGTCTGGCTATTTTTCCCGCACTGTTCCAACACCTCAGACTCTATTTGGTCTCCGTGTCCCTTCCCCTCCCTTTCCTCTACTTATTATACCTTTTTGCCTGTCCCACGCATGCATGAAGCCCCCCACTGTTTTTGCCCCCACCACCTGTTCTGGCAGATTGTTCCAGGTGTCCACCACCCTTTCAGTGAAGATGTATTTCCTCACATCCCCTTTAAACTCCCCCTTCATTGCATGCCCCTGTTCTGGTTCTCTTCCTCCTCCAAAAGAGACTCCCCACTTGCGCCTTGTTCACCACTGTGAGGTACTTACAGGTCTCAGTCATGTCCCCTCCCACTCTCATCTCCTCCAGGGAATACACGTTGAGTTCCCAAAGCCTCTCCTTATATGGCTTCTCGTGCAAACCCCACACCATTCTGGTAGCCCTCCTCTGGACCACTTCCACCCTGTCTTTGCAGAGGTGCAGCCTCCAGAACTGGACATGATATTCCAGGAAGGTCCCCAGCAGTGAGCTGTACAGCGGCAACACCACCTCCCTCTTCCTGCTAGAAATCCTCCTCCTTATGCACCCCAGCATCCCATTAGCCTTGCCTACTGCCTTGCTACATTGCCCTGCCACCTTGACATCATTAGATAAGATTACTGGGAGATCCCTCTCTTGCTTGGTGACTGTCAGTACCTCCCCTTCCCCACCTTATACACAGCTCCCGGGTTTTCCTGCCCCTGCATGGCTTTGCCCTTTTTGGCATTGAAACCCAGCTGCCATGCCCTGTACCACTCCTCTGGTTTCCTCAGATGCTTTTGTATTCTCTCTCCACCCCTTCCTGAGTGTCCACCCTGTTGCAGGTTTTTGTGTCATCTGCAAAGAGACATGTCTTACCCTCCAGTTCTGCAGCAATGTCAGTTATGAAGACATTAAAAAGGACTGGTCCCAGTACTGATCCCTGTGGCACTCTGCTAATCACTCTCCCATTCCATAAGTCTGCTATTTACCACCAACCTCTGGCACCTATCCTTCAACCAGTTTGATCCCCAGCTTGCAACTTTCTCCCCAGCCCCCAGGCTGCTTACTTTCTTTTCTAGCCTCCTGTGCAGCACAGTGTTGAAGGCCTTGTTGATGTCCAGATAGGACACATCCACTGACCTCCCCTGATCCACCTTCCTAGTCACCCAGGTAAGGAAATCTATGAGATTTCTTTGTCATGACCACCCGTGAAACCATGCTGCCAGTGGTCTTGCAGCCCATATGCCTTCAGGCACTCCATCAGTCTTTCCTTCTGCAGGGTCTCCATTAATTTCCCCACTACTGATTTGAGATTGACTGGCCTGTAGTTGCTAGCCTTCTCCCTGCTGCTGCTGTGCAGAAGGACCACATCAGCCCTCTTCCAGTCCTCTGGAACTACACCCGTGTCCAGTGAGGTACTGAATAATGTTGCCAAAGGGGCGGCTAGTACGTTCTTTTAGAAGCCTTGGATGAATTCCTTCTGGCATTGGTATAACTCTAAAACATAATTTGTATTTGCATATGTGCGCGCGCGCGTGCACGCACACACACACACACACACGTTTGCTTGCTGTAGGGAAGTGAAACATATTGTTGTGAATTCAGCAGAACTGGGAGAGTGAAGAACATTAAACAGCATGCAGTCCATAACATAGTCCCTGAGTGATGCATCTCATAACAAGCAGTTGCAAAGTACGTGTATATTCTTTGCAAAAAACTGTGTTAATGAACCCGTTAGGGTTCAGCTTAATGTAATAAAAGTAGGGAAATGTGGTATTAGGGTTTCCAACCCTAACTCCATCCAGCAGCAAAAGGAAAAAAATGTTAGGGTTTTGGGTCTCCTAAGTCTTGGCAAATTAGTGGTGGGGTCTTCACTGGGGTTGTCAACCCTAATGCTCACCACTCCACCCAGCCCGTAGCCTCCTGGCTGAAGCAACAGTTGCTTAATACTGATACAGTCTTCAAAGGTAGAGAAGTCTATCTCGCCACATGTTGCCAACAAAATCTGTTCCAGCTTTCTTCAATCAGGGCCCTGCGAGCACTGTGTGAAGAAAAGAGATCACATCTGACCTTGCTTGCTCAGAGGAGGTGGGGAACATTATGGTTGACATCTCCAAAGAAGACCTTCACACCGATTCACCAAGAGTCAAGAGACCCAAAACCCTAATGTTTTTTCCTTTTCCTGCTTGGGGGGGGGGGGTTACGCCATATTTCCCTACTTTTGTTCCATTAAGTTGAACCCTAACTGGTGCATTGACACAGTTTTTTTGCAAAGAATTTCCTTTCTTTTTGAGATTGTGAAATTGTATCTACATGCAGATGTGTCCGGGCACTGCGGTAAAGAAAGACTTTGTACATCTACAGAAATGCAGGCCCTTGCTGACCCTTCACTTCTGTGCAACAACAGACATAAAAAATAAATGGGTGGGGGGTCTTGGGGGTCAGATCAGTGAGGGCCTGTTTTCTTCTTACAGGTTAAAAAATGATCAGTGAGGGATTTTTTTATTGCAGAGTGATAGAAGCTGACACTGGAGATTACACACTCCAGTGTAGGCATGATCTTCAGGGGCATCGGAGGTGGGCACCCAGGTGGCACTACATCTATATTTAATGAGTGTGTGTGTGTGTGTGTGTGTGTGTGTCTGTGTGTGTAAGGGGGGGGTCATATCGGTGAGGGACCATTATCTTTTTTGCATGTTAAAAAAAAGATCAACGAGGGATGGTTTTCTTTATTGCAGGGTGACAACAGCTGACACTGGGGACTGGGCAGCCCAGTGTCAGCATGATCTTCATCGGCACCGGGGATTGGTACACTGCTACTGCCACCTATATTTATTGGGTGGGGGGGTTGTTGGTGGGGTCAGATAGGTGAGGGACTATTTTCTTTTTACAGGTTAAGGGAAAAAAAGATCAAAGGAGGACGGTTTCCTTTATTACATGGTGACAGAAGCTGACACTGGGGATAGAGCATCCCAGTGTCAGGATGATCTTTATCAGCACCAGAGGTGGGCACACTGGTATTGCCACATGTATGTATTTTTAATAAGAAGGGGGTGGGTGACCTGGAGGGGAAGGGGGCAAGAAATGCGGTACCAAGGGTGGGCACCCAGTCCAAAAAAATAGATAAACAGACAGACAGAGAAAAGGTGCCGGTCACAGTTGTTTCATGAATCACATGACAGAACAATGCTTCTTACCCCAAGAGTCCTTTAGCATCAGTAACTTTTTGCACTTAGCTGGCTAGGTGCAATTGCCTCGGAGGTGTGCCTTTAAGAGATTGTTTTATGAGTGTAGGGCCAGCCAATCAAAAGACAGGAGGGGGAGTGAACTGAGTGAGAGTTGCTGACTGCTTCAGAATTTTTTCTCCACTGGACTGAGCATATTGCCTCTGAGGTGTCGCCTAACTTTCCTTGTTGACAGCCTCCTAGTGTTTACCTGGGTAAAGTTTTCCTCATAAATCATTTCCTTTAGTGTGCTGAGTGACAACTTTTACTTTTTCATTAGCGCTTTGCAAATTTTTTATTTTTAGCGCGACAACGCTATTTAGACTTTATTTTTACCGTGACTATTTACTTTAAAGTCTAATTTTATTGCGGTTGTTTATTTTCGACGGTTTCCTTCATTTTTGACTAATTTCTTGTGGGAACCGTCAAATTAAGGGACAATTGCTTTGTTTTTACCTCAGACCGCTAGTTTACAGCTTAGGACCCGTGTAGATTTCAAACTTAAACAGTACCTGGGGTGTTTCTCTCTAGATTGGCAATTACGAGGAAACCTTTTTTGTTATATTACTGGACCTTGGTATCATCTGTGTCAGGACTGTCCGTAAGGGTCCAGCAGTCACCTGTGCACAGTTGAGTATTACTGGTTTTCTATTAAGATTGGCACTGGTATAGATCCCAGTTTTACAACAAAAAAAAAAGGAAAAGACACTGGTAATAGACAGAGTTGATTAACTGGGGCAGGACTGGCTGGTGGCATTTTCACAGAAACCTGCACTCTATTCGTAGGTCCAGAACTGTTTTGCTTTGCTTAAATTGGACATAGCAGACAAACCTTTGATAATTATGGCTGAGGATAAATCAAAGGTTTCCAATGAGGGGCCATTCAAAAATACTAATACCAAAAGCAGAGGTGCTGAGGAACCCTCCAGATCCCAGTCAAAAAAAAAAAAAAAGCTTCCAAAGATGAAGTTCCTCACAAATTGAAAAATAGTAAGAGTGACGAAAAAAGGAAGCTTGATCAAGCCTCTGATGAAGTGGCTAAAAAGAAACTCTGTCAAGATAGATATGCTCCCGTTGCTCCTGGGAAAGCCATTAGTGAGACAACAGGCAGCTTAAAGCATTCGGAAAAAACAAAGCACTTACAAACTACGCAGGTTCTTCCATCAGTGCAAGATATGGAAAAAGCATGGCAACTGTTTCAGACCCTTCAAAAGATGTGTCCTCTATTTACTGGGGCTGGTAAGCATTCTTCCACAGTTCTCTGTTCTGTAGACTGTGAGGGTGCCGCAGATGATGATCAATTCTAAGATGCCCCTGACATGATTTTGAGGGCCTTGAGCCCCAGAAGTCCCCGGACCCTCACCTTGGGCATCCCCCGGGTGACCACGAGGATCCTTCCTCTATGTTTTCATTTATACAAAATATGCTGGATACCCTGGACCACCCTACACAGGAGCCCAACCAAGATGTCAGTGAAGATGAAGATTATAGGGAGATGAAGGGTCTTTCATCCTCAAAGACCCTGGTCGTCCCCATATATAATGCATTTAGAAAAAATACCATGAAGGTGCCTCAACACCCCACTTCAATAATAGGGGTTTATAAGCAGCTTGAGAGAATATATAAATTGTCTAAAAATGGTACCGAGTTCCTGTCAGCACACCCTAGCCACGAGAGTATAGTGCAGCAGGCAGCTTGTGAGAAAGCTGGAGTCTCCTTGTCGCCCTCTCCCCCTGACAAGGATTGCAAGAAAATTGACTTTACAGCAAAGAAAATGTATGCCACAGCTTTCCTGCTTCTCAGGCTTTCTTCTTACATGGCATTCACAGCCAAATATCAGAAAGCCCTTTGGAAATCTGTCTAGGCTATCACCTGCAACGGATCAGATTCTATGGTACAGGAGCTGGTGGATATGTCAAAAACTGCCTTGGAAGCTACTATGTACCAATTCCACATGGCAGATGACAATAATGATGCAGCCTCTAGGGCGATGGTCCATGCCATATCTCTGAGACGCTTCGCCTGGCTTAGAACAACCAGTCTGACCACAGACACTCAGAACAAGGCCATGGATTTTCCCTGTGATCAAAATATGTTGCTTGATTACAGAACCACCTACTACATGAAAAAGGTCAATGAGTACAAGGCCTCCTGGCAGAGCCATTCATCCAAGTCTAAACCCGCCACCCCTCAGAGATCCAGTCCCAGGGGCGGTAGGGGCAGAAGTTTTGTTCCAAAGCCTTACAATCCCTATCCCCAATCTGACTTTAGCCAGTACAGGGGGTCTTTCAGAGGCAGGGGCAGAAGGGGCCAAAGAAGATCCACCTCTACCCAGCCATCTGCCTCTCAGTCTAAGCTCTGATGTGAGTGTCCAGGTCCCCTTCCCGTTTCCGGTTGGATGCACACTCTCTCACTGTCTTCAGCACTGGTCCCTCATCATGTCGGACAAGTGGGTGCTGGAGATAGTGGAGAAGGGTCTGTCATTACAGTGCAAGCAGCTGCCAGACCTCAAGCTTACCCAGGTGTTAAGACCTCTGTCACCATCACAGGTACCACTATTGGAAATGGTGGTACAAAACCTTCTGGCTTTATGAGCAGTGGAGAGAGTCCCCACCCACAAGAAGGGCAAGGGCCTCTACTCCAGGTATTTTCTGACACAAAAGAAAACTGGGGAGTGGCAACCTATCTTAGATCTCAGATATTTAAACAAACATCTGAAAAAAAACAAATTCAAAATGGTCACTCTGTTACTGGTCATACAGTCCTTACAGTAGGGTGACTGGCTAGCCTCCCTCAACTTAAAGTATGCCTACTTCCACATACCCATAAGGAGATCTCACAGGAAGTTTCTCAGGTTCAAACTTCCTTTGGGTCACTATCAGTTCACCACAATGCCCTCCGGTCTGTCCTCGGCCACAAGAGTCTTTACCAAGTGTCTCGCAGTGGTAGCAGCACACTTCAGGAGACTGGATGTTGCTCTCTACCCTTATCTGGATGACTGGCTCATAGTAGCAGTCACCTTGCCAAGTCAAGGAATCTCTTTCCCTCACAGAACGCACTCTGGAGTCTCTAGGTTTCCTGGTAAATCTCATGAAGTCTCACCTGGAACCCACCCAGCTGCTCACCTTCATAGGGGCCCAGCTGGACACTCGGAAGGGATATGCTTTCCTCCCACAGGAAAGAATTCAGAGTTTCCTTTCAGTGGCAGATTCTTTTGCCCAGGGACAGCCAAGACCAGCCAGACATGTCCTCAAACTTCTGGGACATATGGCCTCTATGACTTCAATAGTTCCAGGGGTCAGGTACAGGATGAGACTCCTGCAAGCTTACCTCAGAGCTCGCTGGTCTCAGAGAAGCAACAAATTTTCAAAGTTAATACCGGTGTTGGAGCAGTTCCTCCAAAATTTGCTGTGGTGGAAGGACCCCTGCAAATTTGCAGGCAGGGGTTCCATTTCAAGCTCCTCTTCCCACAAAGGTGATCACCACAGATGCCTCCCTGTTGGGCTGGGGAGCTCATCTAGACTGTGCCTCAGTAAAGCGGCAACTGGACTCCCGAAGAGTCACAATTGTACATAAATCTTTTGGAACTCAGAGCAGTCTTACTAGCTCTCAAAGCTTTCGCTCCCAGCATAAAAGGGCAGGTGGTTCAAATTTGAACGGACAGCACCACTGCAATGTTCTACATAAACAAGCAGGGTGGTACCAGATCAGGAATATTCTGTTTGGCAACTCTGAAGCTCTGGTTTCTAGCATTCTCCTTGGAAGTCAGCCTTTCAGCTATTCACCTCCCAGGCAAACTCAGTACTCTGGCGGATGCTCTAAGCTGCATCAGTCAAGGTCAGAGCGAATGGACACTGAACAAGCAAGTACTAGCCATAGTGTTCAGGCAGTGAGGCACACCAGATGTGGATCTGTTTGCCTTGCCTCTCAGTTTTCAGCTTCCTCAGTACTGTTGTAGGCCCCCAGTTCTGGGAACACTTCCTCTGGATGCCCTGATCCTGGACTGGTCAGGGAGGTTCCTATACACATTTCCTCCCTTTCCCCTGATATTCAGGGTTTTGCTGAAACTCAGGCAGCAGCCTGCATCCATGATTCTAGTGGCTCCGGACTGGCCCTGGCAAGCCTGGTACCCTCTCCTTCTCTTAATGTCCTGCAACAGGCCTATTCGCCTGCCTCCAACTCGCTCCCTGCTGACCCTTCCTCAGACGGGAGTGCAGTACCCAGACGTACACTCTCTTCACCTCAAAGCCTGGTTCTTGAGGAGTTAAGAGTTCCATCCTCACAGTACTCTGAACAGGTCCTTAAGATACTGAGGATGGCTAAAAAAACCAAACGCTAAGAAGACTTATGCAGCCAAATGGAAAAGGTTTTCTCTCTGATGCAGATGCAAGAAGGTCAAACCCCTATTAGCTTCAGACCCTCAGCTGCTAGACTACCTGGTACACTTACAGGCATCAGGCTTGAAACCATCTTCACTCAAGCTACACCTGGTGGCAATTTCAGCCTACCTTTGGTGGGAAAGAAGAAATCATTTTTTTCCCCATGACGTTTTTAAACAGTTATTCAAAGGCCTCTTGCACCTCCAGCCTCCAACCAGGGAGCCTGTTCCTCCTTGGAGCCTGAACCTTTGCATAGATGGGCTCATGAATCCACCTTTCGAGCCTATGCCCATGGCCCACATCAAGTTTGTAACTTGGAAGACCATCTTCCTGGTAGCCATTACATCTGCCAGGAGGATTTCAGAGCTACAGGCCCTGTGCACTGAGCCAAATTACACCATGCCTCACAACGATAAAGTTGCGCTCAGGACAAATAGGAAATTTCTGCCAAAGGTGGTTTCAGAGTTTCACTTGAACCAGTCCATTACTCTGCCTGTCTTCTTTACTGAGCCATCCACTCCTGGCGAGCAAAAGCTCCACAGCTTGGATGTCAAAAGAGCCATCTTTCACTACCTAGAGCATACTAGACATTCCAGAGGCTCTTCCACTCAGTTGTTCCTCACCTACAGGGATGTAGGCAGAGGAAGACCAGCTACCAAGAGAACTATTTCTCATTGGTTGGTCTCTTGTATTAGATTCTGCTATGAGAAAGCTGGTCAACAACCTCCAGTGGGGCTCAGGGCCCATTCCACCAGGGGCACTGCAGCCTCGCTTGCAGCAGCAAGGGACATTCCCCTACTGGATGTCTGCAAAGCAGCTACCTGGGAATCTGTGCACACCTTTGTGAAACGCTACAGTTTGGATGTGCAGACCAGATCTGATGCCAAATTTGGCAGGGCAGTTCTGCAGATCCTCTTTCCTAAGTAGGTTCTCTGCCCGCCTCCCACTTGGTACTGCTTAGTAGTCTGTAAAAAGTTACTGATGCCAAAGGACTCCTGGGGTAAGAAGAAAAAATTACTCACTGCAGTAATCTTCTTTCTTCCATGGGGTCCTTTAGCATCAGTAAGCGCTCACCCTTTCTCCCCGGTTCATCTGTCGGAGAAGGGCTCTTACGTCACCTTTTAACAAATTTGGCATTTGTTATTGATGAGTTTTTACCTCGTATTGCTGTTTCTATTTCCACTTTTGGACATTTGCATGTTTTTTGAATCCTGTTATTTCTTTTTCGGGGCATTTGCCCTCATTTTTCCTTGAAAAAATTCTGAAGTAGTCAACCGCTCTCACTCAGTTCACTCCTCCTCCTGTCTTTTGATAGGCTGGCCCTACGCTCATTAAAAAATCTCTTAAAGGCACACCTCCAGGGCAATTGCACCTAGCCAGCTAAGTGCAAAAGTTACTGATGCTAAAGAACCCCATGGAAGAAAGAAGATTACTGCGGTGAGTAATTTTTTCTTTTTTCATTTGATCTCATGAAACAAATGTGAGACAAATAAGTCCCACTCTGTTCTTCTGTGACCTGCACTTCTTCTTTCATGAGTCATGGAAGAACCCATGAAAGAAGAATCTTGGCTCATGAAAGAAGGTGGCGAACTTAGTTTTTTTCTTCCATAGTTCTTTCATGAACCGAGTTTCTACTTTTGTGAGTTCTTTCATGATCACAAAAGAAGAAAGTCAGCTCATGAAAGAAGTATGGGGAAAAAAACTAAGTCTGCCATCTTCTTTTGTGATTCAGATTCTTGTTTTGTAAGACAGAAATCTTTTGCATGACTCAAAAACAAGAATTTCAGCTCATGAAACAAGCTTCAGTAAGGATTTTGGGTATGTACTAAAACCATATTTAGGGATCATTTTTCCAAAAAACAAACTTGAGAATGAAGCTAAATGTGTCCTGTTTAGCTAGACTGATGTGTTTGTTTTTCTCCAGGCCATCATTTTTATAGATTTTGAATTCTTTTGTAACCCAAAAAAAAAACAGAAACAGAGATGGCTGTCATATGAAAGAAGATTTATTCATCACAAAAGAAGAATTTTAACTCACAGAAGAAGATTCTTCTTTCATCAGTAGAAAATTCTTCTTTTGTATCAAGCATCTATCTGAAAGACCCTACTGAACATGGTCAGAACTGAAATTTCAAATACTTATCACTCTGGAATGGATTCAGATTTGTTTTCCCAAACCAGCAAAAGACACCATTCTGGGGCAAGCTCTTTCTACCCTGAAAATTTCAGAACAAAATTCCAAACCTTTTGGGCTGTAAGTGCTCCAGGCTTTAATCCAGTCCAATCAATGTTTCAACTAATTCCTAACTGTACCTCTCAAATGGATGCCATGTGTACCATACTCATTGCACTCTACAGTCTGTTAGTATAACTGCACCCACTGAAAGCACTTTGTTTCCTTGTTTGGCTGCTACAATTGTAATTGCACTTCTCTGTATATTTTTTACTGTAACCCCTGTTTGTCTATCCTTACTAGATGCTTGTGAAAATGGGCAATTTTGCTCACATGCCTTTCCAGTATAAAAAATAAACTGAAATTGAAGTGAGAGCAATAAAAAAAAAAACTAATTGTTTTCCTCTCTTTCCACAATCCGCATCTCAGAATCTGCACATCTGGCTGGAACGAAACTTGCCAAATCGAGAGACCTTGCCCCCCAAGAATGCATATGCAAATTTTTGTGTAAATCCTTGAAGGGGGAAGCTATTAACAGGGGCACTATCACACCCCTGTACTACATATAAGGACCCCCTTCCCATGGTGTTTCCCTGGTACACAGGAGAGAGTCTCTGTACTAGGTGTCAGAAGTGACAGCACAGAAGGGGGGTACCTTTTTAAAAGGGGTTTTATAATCCAAGGCCCAGATATTCAAAGGAGATGTGCCTGGCACAACTGAGGTGCTCCAGCGCATCCCCAAAATGCGCCCCTGGGCCATATTCAAAAGGGGGTGATGCACCGTGCAATTCTGGATGCACCACAGTGCATCTGAAGGGGGTGTTCTCATGCATATGCAACACACCTCGATATTCAGCCGAGATGTGCGGTGCAGCTGCCCACACATCTCGGAGATGTGCCGTACAAAGTTAGGCATGGAAGAAACATGCCTAACTCCTAGCCACCCACAGGCAGGCTGCTGTACTGTACTGCACAGCATAACACAACAGCCACCAGCCCCTTGGTGGCTAGCACTCCCAATCCCTGATCGTGTTATACAATAAAGGATCCCCTTATCCGTGGTAGTCTAGTGGCACCCCTCCTGTACCAGACCCTGATGCAAGAAAAAATAATGCACCTCGATATTCCATGGTAGTTCAGTGGTACCCCCCCTCCCATCCCTGAACCCCATCCATAGTGTTACATACCATAAGGAACTTCCCTGGAAGTCTGGTGGTACCCCCCTCTCAGCCCCGATCATAACATAAAAAATACATCCCAATATTTCCTGGTAGTCCAGTGGACCCCCACCCACTGAGGCATGAACACCCCACCTGCTCCCCGATCCCAGCATGGGCGATGAAGCCAGCGGGCAGCAAATCCTACCCACCCACGCCACGGTTGCACGCGACTGAGCTGTCACAGAATGACAGCTTACAGTAAGTATAATACCATTGGTCAACACTGTTGACCATCAGTTGTAGTAGTTTTGTTTCATTCACAAAGTTGCCAGCTTTGTGAATGAAAGCTTACAGTACACACTGAACTCATAATCATTAGCAGTGCTGCATGTGTATTTACATTTTGTTCTCCGCTTTATCTCATCAGAAACTGGCAGTTTGCATGAAACAGTGCCATTTGTTTAAGGCTGCACAAAGGCTCCCTTCCTAGCATTTCTTGGTCATTTATAGCTCCCCTGGCCTGCACTTTGCTGTTCTAACAGAGTCAACCTTTGATCTTAAAGATAAGCACTGGAAAAGTCATAAACAGTTGCTCTCGGCCAAATTGCAGGAGTCTCTTTCTAGCACAACTCCCACTCTGCAAACACCTTTGCACTCCAGTGTTATATTTCAATCTTTTCATTCTGAAGTTACATGTGCCCTTTACTTTCAGATGTTATTTGTGTTTGCTGATTTGCTCCTATAGTTATATGATCCCAAAGAGGATTTTACTCCTGCTTCTCTCCTTCTCCTACTGTCATCCATGTGACACCTCATAACAAGAGGGCCACTGGGACTTGGACTGCCTGTTTGAGAGCCAAACCATGCAGATACCATATTGTGAGCCCAGGCCACGACCACCAAAGGGACACTTGGCACCTGGCTCTTAAATTCTACTAAATACTCTTAAATTGTGCTGCTTACTTCTTTTACTTCCCTTCATGTGATGTAAAGGAGTACTGCAGTCAAAATTTGCAAAAAACATTTTGTGCAGAGTGTTTTGATGTGTGTGTGTGTGTGCAATCCTGGTGTGTCCTTTGTTTGGTACTAAGAGTTTTTTTTTCTAAATTAGCCTACCAGTTATATGGTAGTTTTATGGCCCCTGGGAATCACCATCTCAGCAAGCTGTATTGCTCTTCTTTTTCCTTCAATGCCTCCTGTCCCATGTGACAGGGATGTGTCCAGGCCCATTGGTTCAGCAAGTACTAGAGATAGGAGCCTGATGTTCTGGCCACCACTAAATAGTTCTAATTCAGTATTTTGGGTTTGTGTCTGGGCCACTGTTGCCACAATAAATTCACTTATACCAATGATTTATGCTTTGTTTCTGGCTAGCCGCCTTCACAGCACTGCTTCCCACTTCCCTGTGTGAGCGCCTTCAACACTTTGGCCCTTTCTGTAGCTGTTAGGGTTTTGAAAAGTTTGAGTGGTTTGTTTTTACTGTCAGCTGTTGCCCCGTAACTATCCTGGGTGCCCCATTTGCTGATAGGTGAAGTCTCCTCTGTTCTTGAATGCTGCATTAGCATATGAGAAGATGATGTCAATGTGCCCATTAGTCTTTCCAGCCTGCCTACTAATTTAGAATAGGAAAGCAGTCTGCAGCAAAAGTGCAAAATACCCTGACCATCACTTAGCTTCGAAACCATAACAGTGTTTGAGCAAGATATGTTCTTGTAACTGTTTTCACTATGTTTGTCACGGAGACTGTGACAGCAGTGGCCCCACAAGCAGTTCAGTGAGACAGACTCAGCAATATGACCAAGGATAAGAGACAATTCCACTTAAAACATCAAGAATCAAACAACAGTTTGCGAATGGCCAAAAATCTGTATACTGTGAGCAGACATCCGAGCAATGCCCAGAAGTACTGTAGGTGAAAAAAAGTCAGAATTAACTTCTGAGCCAATTTACTGTATTGTTACACTGTACAGCAGTTTAAGCTAGGCAAGCTTATGTCACCATCTTACGAGATCTCATGCATCCTGGGAAACAGGGTAAAAGAGCAGCAGCAGAAACAATGAGAAAATGGAGTGCCCCACACTGAAAATGGAGATATGGAGTCTTAAACAAGCATTTGTCAATGCTGAATGTTTCCTTGCGTGGTTTATGTGGCAGGGGTGTATTGCGCTAGTTGAACGTCTGGTGGGAGGAAAAGCCTGCCTGAACTATGTTTTGACAAGCTGTCGTATGTTGGACAGCAGTTGGGCTATGTTAAAAATGTGGGGTGCATCACCGGGTTGGTGGTGCTGAGGGTTGAGGCACTGGATGCCACACCTCGCGACACACCGGTGACCCATGTTCAGGAGTGAGCGCAGGCCGCTGAGCGTCAGTGGAGGAGGAGAAAGATCAAGCAACCCAAGGACAGCTCTCCTTTTCCAAGGAGAGGGGTAACCAGTTGTTGGTGCATGCTTGGCCCCTAGCGGTGGCTGGGGACTGGCAAACCAATGCTGCAGACATGGGGTTAGAGGTGGGGCAGTCGTCTGATCGGGTGCATGCTTGGGAGCGTGGGCAGCACCATTGCAGTGTCCTTGCACACTTCTCCCCTGAAGGGGAGAAACCAGGAGGAAAAAAGCTCACAACAGATGATGGAGGGAGTTTGCAGGTCCCGCCCCCGAATAGTCACAGCACCCTCCCCTATACTGGATCCTGCCAGGGGGGTAAGTCCTGGGGGCAGCTGGTCAGCTGGTGGACATCAGAGGGTGGGGCAGAGGCTCCCTCCAGATAGAGAGGGCCTTGGAGCAAGAGTACAAATAATAAAAAAAAAAATATGGGGTGCAAATATTTAAGATTTTCGCAATTACTATCTTGTGTACCAAAATTGCAACAAGTGAGCATAACTTTATCATTTTTTCATATTTTGGCCCTAAATGTTGGACATAGTCTTCTTATCACCCCACCTCGTGAACCCTGTAGGTGAACATTTTTAAATCTATGGGAAGATGGCATTCCACACCACAGGTGAGAAAACACATTAAGGGCTCGATGTGAAAAATGATAGCTGTACTGGTCATGCGGTGGTGTGATTAAAAGGCTATACTGAAAATTTGGAGTGCAAATATTTTAAATGACCAACGTTACATGCATGCATAGAAAGTTTGGAATGACCAGGTATAACTCTGCCATTTTTACGTTCGTTTGCGCGTATGCGCAAGGAACATCTTGGGAGAATGGGACACTTTGGAGGTGTGCCTGTCCTGTGCAGTCCCCTGCTCCGTTGAGCAGGCGTGGCAGTCCTGCACCAATCGATGCGGTGCTGTGTATGACAGCGGTGGTCTTCTATTCAAAGAAAACCACCGCTGTGTGCTTGCAGCGCGTCACGCCCCCCCAAATCTTTGGTGCCACACTGGGAGCCCACCCCAGCATGGCAAATGTCCTGTGTCATCTGCCAGCCAGAATTGCCCAATCCCCGTCGCTCCACCTCCCCAAACAGCTTTCCTGCTGCCACGCTGGAGCCCACCCAACATGGCAAGCTTCCACATTGTCTGCCGACAGGGTGCCCAATCCCGTTGACTCCGTCCCCAAACAGCTTTCCCTGCTGCCGCATGGGAGACCACCCCCAGCGTGGCAAGCGTCCATCGTCTGCCGACAGGGTGCCCAATCCCGTCAGCTCCACGTCCCCAAACAGCTTTCCCTGCTGCCACACTGGCAGCCACTAGCGTGTAGCGTCCAGCGTCGTCTGAGTAAAAAAAAAAAAAAACCCTGTAAAAAAGCGTTCCATCGCTGTCTCCCCACCCCTCCCACAACCCGCACCCACCCACTGCGCACCCTGCTCCCCACACCCCCTCACCCCATACTTACCCCGAGCTCGGCGCAACGATCATCGCTGGACCGGGAACACGTCTGCACTCTTCAAAGCCGACCGCGAACTGAGGAAATGCCGGTAAGCTGTATAATGGGCTAGATGTTTTTCAACTTTGTTGCATATCTCAGGCATTTTTTGGAATTTTTGCACCAAATTTTCAACATGGGGTTTTGGGACCCCTTCTCATGAATTCTGTCACTGTCATGGCGTTATCGGGCCTGAAGGGTGATTTCCGCAGTCACTGCGTGAAATCACCTTCGGGCCTGATTAATCGAAATGACAGTGCCAGCGCTCATAAGGTGGGCTCTCAAAGCCTATTTTGAAAATTTGGTGAAAATCTACAAATGACCGCTTTACGAGCGCAGGTTACGCAGTTCCTACGCGGCTATCGTAAGTTCGCGAATTTTCAATATTTTCACTCCAGATTTTCAACATTGCCATTTTACCACACCTTCTTATAAGTAGTATAGCTGTCATTTTTCACATCTCACCCCAAAATGTGTTTCCACCCATGTAGCCCACAATGGCACAGTCGGTGTGCGAACTCAATGTATGGCACACATTAAGAAAATCACAGTGACACTGTTCATGAGCAGAGATCTTAAAATGGCTATGTTGAAAATTTGGTGGAAAAATTCCTTAAAATGACCGTTTTACGAGCGTGCGCTATGCAGTTCCCACATGCAGGCTCGTAAGTTCGCGAATTTTCAATATTTTCACTCCAGATTTTCAACATTGCCATTTTACCACACCTTCTTATGAGTAGTATAGCTGTCATTTTTCACATCTCACTCCAAAACGTGTTTCCACCCATGTAGCCCACAGTGGCACAGTCGGTGTGCGAACTCAATGTATGGCACACATTAAGAAAATCACAGTGACACTGTTCATGAGCAGAGATCTTAAAATGGCTATGTTGAAAATTTGGTGGAAAAATTCCTAAAAATGACCGTTTTACGAGCGTGCGTTGCGCAGTTCCTACACAGGCTCGTAAGTTCGCGAATTTTCAATATTTTCACTCCAGATTTTCAACATTGCCATTTTACCACACCTTCTTATAAGTAGTATAGCTGTCATTTTTCACATCTCACCCAAAACGTGTTTCCACCCATGTAGCCCACAATGGCACAGTCGGTGTGCGAACTCAATGTATGGCACACATTAAGAAAATCACAGTGACACTGTTCATGAGCAGAGATCTTAAAATGGCTATGTTGAAATTTGGTGAAAAAATTCCTAAAAAATGACTGTTTTGCGGCGTCGTTCTGGCAGTTCCTCACCTTACGCTTCGTAAGTTTCGTAAATTTTCAATATTTGCACTCCAATGACTTCCAAATACCTAAACAGCACATAGAAGCAAGCAACATTCGGCATTGACAAATGCTTGTACTTCTTTGTCACTGATTTTTTTTAAGCCATGTCCAAGTGCCAAATACCACTGTAAATACCTGCAAGCGAACATTCGGCATTGACAAATGCTTGTTTGGAGTTGTTTCACCAAGTTTTCAGCATGGCCTTTTTGGGACCCCACGTCATGAAGAGTGCCACAGTCATTTTGTTCACTTATCCCGGAAGGTGATTTTGCAGCGTGATCATGCCATTCTGTGCCACATTTCGGGCAGGATGTGAAAAATGACAGCTATACTATTCATAAGAAGAAAAGGCAATGTTGAAAATCTGGAGTTAAAATATTAAAATTGGCTAAGTTAGGGTGTGCATAGAAACTGTGAATGCACACTCATAACCCAGTTATTTTGGGACAAAGCCACTAGTTTTGCAACATGTTTTTAGACCACCTCATGAACAGTGGCACCGTGATTTCGTTAGTCAGTCCTGAAAGGTGATTCCGTGCATCAACCGTGAAATCACCATTCAGGACTGAGTAACAAAATTACAGTGACAATGTTCATGCGGTGGCATCCCAAGAACCCCATGTTGAAAATTTGGAGCCAAAATTCCTAAAAATGGTTGAGATATCAACCTTAGTTGAAAACCCCAATGACTGCCATTATACAGCGCTTATCTTTGATTCTTCAGTTTGCTGGTCAACTTTGAAAAGTGCAGATGTGTCCCGGTCCTCAGAAGATGACAGTGCCAACCTCTGGAGGTAAGTATGGGGAAAGGCGGTGCAGGGAGGTGGGTGCTCAGTGGGAGGGTGGGGATGGGGAACTGGGGAGATGATGAGGGATCGTTTTCTTTTTTACAGTTTAAACAAAAAGTGGTTATGCACAGTTTTCTTTATTTATAGGTGCTACAAAAAAAAATAAAGTAGGGCACACTGGGGTGAGCTCTCAGTGTGCCACATGAGTTGGGGGGTACATGATGCTGACACGCAGATTGGGCACCCTGATATCAGCATGGGAATGGGGAATAGTGGGTGTGGGGTGGACAGCACACAGTGGGAGGGAGCGGGAAGGTTTGATTAGATGCCTGGGGCTATGACAGGAGCAGGGAGGACAACAGCAGTTGGAGGGAGCAGGGATGGGGCCTGGGGGGCTGGGGAGACAACAAAGGGACCATTTTCTTTTTTACAGGTTAAAAAAAATGGTCTGGAGATGGTTTTCTTTATTTACAGGTGCTACAAAAGAAAAATAAATTAGGACACACTGGGGTGGGCTCCCAGTGTGCCACATGAGTTGGGGAAGGGTACATGATGCTGACACAGGGACTGGGCACCCCAATGTCAGCGCGGGAACAATGAATGAGGGTGCAGGTGGACAGCATACAGTAGGAGGGAGCAGAAGGATTTGATTAGATGCCTGGGGCTGGGATGGGAGCGGGGAGGACAACAGCAGTGGGAGGGAGCAGGAAGGTTTAATGAAAGATGCCAGGTCGCTGGGGTAATGGAGGGTGCAGGGTGGACTGCAGCAGTGGGAGGAAGTGGGAGGGTCTGCAGAGTTGCAATGCCGGCTATGCAAATGAGAGGAACGAAGAGCACTCTCTCATTGGTGCGATTCATTTCTCTCAAGTGCAGGCCGTCTCCCCACTGTGAAGTTTCAACGGCTGTCACACGCTGCTTCAGTGGCCACTGGTATGTCAGGATCGAGCCCAGTACACAGTGCTCTGCATTGGACTTGTCTCTGACACACATCTCAAATGTGGTACGGTCCCAAGGTGTTTCTTGCACAAGCACAAGGATACACAAAAAGTGAGTAAACTAAACAGTACTACAGGCACAAAGAACATAAATAGGCTCAACTTGAGGTAGGATATGACAGAGACCTTTAAATACCTCAGAGGTGTGAATAAGGTACAAGGAGGAGTATTTTTCAGAAGAAAAGGTACTCAAAAACAACAGGACATGTTACGTAGCTGGAAGGGTAAAGTCTGGAGAGATGTGAGGAAGTACTTCTTCACAGAAAGAGCGGAGGGATTCCTGGAGCAGCATTCCTGCAGAGGTGGAGACAAAAACAGTGATGGGGTTCAAGAATACATACGATATAAGTGCAAGGGAATCATAATAGAAAGTAGAGGGGGAGGGAGAAAGAGCTGCAGATTGGCAGTCTATGGTAATAGTGTAGGCAGGGAGAAATGGGCAGACTGGATGGGCCAAGCAGCCCTTATCTGTCATCAAATTCTATGTTTCTCTGTTTCGAATTGGGCAGACTGGAACATACCTCTTTTCAGTTTTTTGACCTGAGGGCTCCTTCAGTATTCACAATGGTATGAAAGGCATTAGGAAGGTGTTCAAGGGAAAACACAATCTAGTGGTGTATAAAAACTGAAAATTAAATTAATGATACCGATTTCCCTTTTATTATAGATCAGCAATGGATCCTGAGCAGGAATTTTACATGATCACGGATGAGGAGGTGGCAGATATCCGCGACTCACTAGAATCAGGCAACCTGGCTGATGCAGCAAATAAAATACTAGAAAACATGCAACAGCTGGAAAATGCCAAACTTGACATTGCTATTACAGGGGAGTCTGGCTCTGGCAAGTCAACCTTCATCAATGTCCTCAGAGGGCTTGAAGATGATGAGGTAGAGGGGGCAGCAACAACTGGGGTGGTTGAAACAACCATGATACCAACGGAGTATTCACACCCAGACCACCCAAATGTGAGCCTGTGGGACCTTCCAGGAATTGGAACCCCCAACTTTAGTGCGGAGAAATACCTGGAGCTGGTGAACTTCAGCCAATATGATTTCTTCATCATCCTTGCATCTGAGCGTTTTAAATCAAATCATGCCAAGCTTGCTATGGAAATTCAGAAAATGGGGAAGAAATTTTACTTTGTGCGCTCCAAAGTGGAAGCTGACCTGTATGCGGCCCATAAACGTCGGAAGAATACCTTTAATGAGGAGAATATACTGAAGGAGATCAGGAACAACTGCATCAAGTGTCTCCAAGATGAAGGCTTAAACTCTCCATATGTATTCCTCATTTCTAGTTTTGAGCTCAGTAAGTTTGATTTTCATAACCTGGAGGACACACTTGAGAAGGAACTTCCAGGACACAAGAGACACGCGTTTCTACTCTGCCTACCCAATCTTTCTCTGCGCATCCTGCAAAAGAAAATAGACGCTATGAGGAAAAACATATGGAAATATGCTACAGTGTCATGTGGAATTGCAGCTGTTCCTATACCAGGGCTCTCGGTTGAGTGTGACATCACCATATTGGTAACAGCCCTAACCAAATATCGTGACAGCTTTGGCCTGGATGATAGTTCCTTGTCTAAGCTGGCTCAAAGAGTTGGTAAACCTGTGGAAGATCTTAAGGCTGCTATCAAGTCACCGCTGTCCCAAGAAATTACATATAGTGTTGTGAAAAAGATGCTGACAAATGCCGTTGGGGGTGGTCTCATGCTGGCTGAGTATGCAATCAGTACCATACCAATAATTGGCACTGTTGCTGCAGGAGGTATCTCATATGCCACCACATATTACATGTTGAAGAAATTCTTGGATGAGCTTGCAAAGGATGCTCAGAGTGTACTGAACACAGCTCTTAGCAGTAATGTCTAGGGGCAGTCAGGTGCATTGCAGTTAGCAACCTTCAGAAAGGTTACAGCCTGAGAAGAAATTTAATGCTACCTTAATGAGAAGAATAAATGCAAAATGTTTTTAAAATGTATCTTTTTAGTGAAATTAAAACTGCAATCCACAGGTTGTACAAAATATGGCACTGTGGTACCAGTTTGGGAAATTTGAAATAGATGCTTAAACCACAATTTTATGTTATTACTGTACTATCCATGATAATTCATATAATATGACCATTATGCATTTGGCTAGAATAATATTCCATTGCTGGGGTACACACATCAACGTGCATGTGTGGAGGCATGTGCACTCTGTAGGGTCCCGCAGCAACTCCACTGTTGCTGCTTGTAGGCTGATACTGCCACCAGGCCCCACCTGGTAGCAATCATTCAGTGGAAGTCACAAGCCTCCCCTTCCAAGAGAAAAGAGCAGTCTGGCAAATGCTCCATCCTTTTCTCCTGGTTGACCCCTAGTGACCCCTAGCAATACAAGATCTCTCCAGGGTCACTGCATGGTGGACAATTTTTTAAGAAAGTGTGTTTTATATGTAAGGAACAATACATGATTGGTGTACATTAAAGCATTTGAGATGGATGCTTCAGGTTTGTAAGGCACAAGGCCAAAAGCAGAGTGCCCTTACAAATTCCTGGAAGTGCATTAGAATTTTGCTTTAATGCACACTCTAAATTGTATTACTGCACTTACAAAATGGATTGGGTATAAAAACATTTTTTTAGGCACAGAAAGGAGATCAAAGATCTGATTGCACATGTATATTATTTTAATGTACAATCAGGTGACATGTCTTGACTAATAAGATTCTTGAACTTCTTATTCGAGTTTTGTAAGTGGGTAACAATACATGACAAGTGCATTCAATAGGAGATAATGTGTGCAGCAGTGTGTGTTTCTTTTAACACAGTGGAGACGTTTCTATACCTTCCAAAGGACATAGCACAGTTTGGCCTAGAAAATTCAGAACTGTGCCTATGGGAGTACACATAGGTATGACGGGTGACCAGGTTCATCCAGTAGGAGTGTAATATTTACACTGGCCCTCTGAAGAGCATGACCTTCTAGAAATCCCTGCAAGTGAGTTGGACAAGCTATTAGAGAATTTCAATTTTACATTTAAAAAGCAAGATGGCACAGAATATGAGCCAGCAGCACTCTGAGGCATATTAAGAAACCTTGACAGATATTTTCACAGTCCATTACCCACATTTCATTTACAGAAACAAGGACACCGCTTTCAAAGAAACAATGAAAACAATGATTGCCAAACAAAAATTCTTAAAAAAGAGGGGGAACGGCAACTGACCCAATCGAGTAGAGCCACTAATCACTACATAAACGATACATTTTATACCAAACTGGAACTGACATGTGCTGCCCAACAACTCTGTTATACATGCTTTTTTAACACTGATGTATATTTTTCTCTCTGCACTATGGAGCAGTGCAACCTGAAGTGAAGATGCATAAAACTCTGTAGGGATCCTCAAGGAACAAAATATTTGGAGTACGTAAAGAGACAAACGGAAACAAGAATGGGAGCAAACCCCAAAGATGTTCGATTAATTAAACCAAAAATATACTAGAACACAGACAATCCTCAGAGACTCAGTAACAGCATAATGAAAACTATGCCTCAGATAGACCAGCAAAAATGATGACAGATGACTCCCCATTTTACCTGACACTCAGTATCTGGCACAAACCTGACGCACCTTGGTTCTGAAATATGAAAACTGGGGAGAAGAATATGCAGAACAACATAAAGTCAATAAAAGAAGCAGCAGCACTGCCCCTAGATAAAAGGATTACACACCACAGCACACGGAAAGCTGCTATTCAAATGCTGGTAAATTACAACATTCTCCAACAGAAATAACTCAAATATCAGGCCACAGGAACGCACAATCAATCAATAATTATTCAGCCTTGTCAGAAACCAAACAAAAAATGATATCTGCAATTACTATCAGTCAAAATAAATCCACAACAAAACACAGTACGACCAGAGCAGCAGCCACAGCCAAGCACTGCAGCTGCATACCTGCAACTAGAGAAACCCACAGGATATATAATAAAACAAGAAGGATAAAAGTCAGCACAAATACTCACTTGGGACAACATTTCTCAACACAAACCATTCAACAGCACACAACAAACAAACCATACCAAAAGGAAAGAAGACAGTGGACATGGCAAACCCACAACATACATCCCATATGGAAGCCAGCACAAATTGGAAGCCTCCACAAACCAAAGCTACAGTTACATGTACTGCACATAAAGAAACACCGCAGCAGTAACCTAAAATGTCATCTACATATCAAGCACTGCAAAAGCCGGCCAAGAAAGCCCTACCATTCAGACTCACAGGATGCCTGCATGTGTAGCACAATGCTGGAAAATACTGAGCAACATGTACCTGTAACAGAACATGTACCTGTAACAGAACATGTACCCGTAACAGAACATGTACCCGTAACAGAACAAACAATATGGAGAAAAGTCATTTTCTTTTAGCAGCCATCGTCTAGGCACACAACAAACAAACCTGTTTAAAAGAGGGGACAAAAAAAGTCCTGTTAATTATAGGCCAGCAAGCCTGACAAACTCTTTCTGCAAAATATTAGAGGGAATTATCAAAGTATTATCAAAGGATACATAGTGAACTATATGGCCTCAAAACAACTTAACGATAAAACTCAACACGGCTTTACAAAGGGGGGATATTGTCAGACTAACACCGTGGAATTTTACAATAAAGTCAGCAAAAGCTTAGTTGGAGGAATACCTGTAGATATTGCATTTTTAGATTTCACTAAAGCGTTTGATAAGATACCCCATCAGGAATTAATTCAATTACTCAAAGGGTTGAACATACATGAGAATTTAGTTGCCTGGATAACATCGTGGCTTACTGAAAGAAAACAAAGAGTAAGTGTCAGGGGGGCCTTATCAGAATGGTCAAGAGTGACGAGCGGTGCCCCACAGGGCTCAGTGTTGGGGCCATGTCTGTTTAACATCTACGTAGCATCACTCATTTTTGAACAAAACAAGGTATGGCTTACCAAATTCACCGACGACTGCAGATTGGGTGTAGAAATTAAAAAACAGGGTGACCAAAAATCCTTGCAGGAGGCCCCTAATTACATACATGAGTGGTGTAGCAGGTATAAACTTCCCCTCAACGCAGATAAATGCACAATTATACACCTGGGTAAAAATAACCAACATCAAGCATATAGCTTAGGCAATACTACACTAAGAACTGTCTCGGAGGAGAGGGATTTGGGTATAACTATTACTCAGGGCCTTCAGTTTAAGACCCACTGTGACAACATAAACAGAAAAGCAAATAACATGCTAAACTGTATCTCAAGGCATATAGCTAGTCGGGATAAACAGGTAGCAGTTCCCCTATATAGCTCTCTAGCGAGGCCTGTCCTCAAATATAGAGCCCAGCTATGGTCTCCATATCATCAAAATGAAGTCTGCAAGATTGAAAGGGTATAAAAACGAGCCACACACTATGTAGATGGCATGAAAGGTAAAGTATACAATACCAGCCTGCTTGAATTGGACCTGTTCCCTGTGGAATACAGGAGAAGGATGGGAGACATGTGTTTACTATTTAAGGAACTGGACGACCAAAATCTGTGGGAAATGCTTGGTCTGGACTATAGAGAGCCCATACACTGCGGCTAAAGAGTGAGAACTGTAGGACATGGAAGCGAAAAATGTGGTTTAACCAAAGGGTAGTAGCCAAATGGAATGGTTTACATGAGGAGGCGGTAGGCAGCCCATCAATTGAGTCTTTTAAACTAAAATTGGACGAGCTATTCAGACAGGGTAAATTTAAAAAAATAGCATGGATAAACATAAATAATGAGCATTAAGGACGAAAGTCTATTTAAGCTCTGTACTAACCTACAACTCTCCTAATGCAAATAAAACCCTACAAGCCATCAAGGGCTGAAACAACAGGTTCAGCCACAGCAGAGGCTCAGTGATGCTAGACTTCTCCACTTACAGCCACTGGGGAATATCGAGGAAGGCAGCTGAGTGTCACAGTTGTCCTGGGGGGAGGGGCGCCATGTAGGCTGGGGATTGGGTTGCTCACCCTCACCTGTAGTTCACTCTGCAGTGACTATGTGGTGGCTACCATAGTGAGCAGCATGTTTGGGAGGGGTAGACACACTAAAAGGTGTATTTTTTCCTTTTTTTAGTTGTTTAACCAGGAGTAGCACACTAAGCTGAAAGCTTTTTTACAGGAGCAACCTGGGAGCACAGGGAAGTTAAGTGACTTGTTCAGGGTCACACAATATGCAAGTGGAAGCTGTGGGATTCAAACCCAGGTATGGTCTGCTGGATGTCACCAGATTTGCAGCTCAGTGCCTTAAACCACTGCACTATACTGCCTCCAATTTTGTGTTTGGCGGAGGTGGGTGGGTTGACCTGATGTTGTAAAGGGCATAAAAAAACAGAATCTAAATTTAACAAAAAAAATGACAGCGATGGATCAGGCCAAAGCCCCATGCCTACTTTTTTCAGAGGCTGCATAATCAATTTGCTTAATATTGAATGTTTAGTGATAAACCAATAGCCTGCAAAAACGTACATTAGTGCTGGGTGATAAGGGGCCATGACACACCCAAGGAGTTCCTCACATCACATCCTATATAACTCAAATATTACGCCCCACATGCACTTCAAGGGTTCCTCATATCGCACCAACATGCCAAAAGGATTTCTCATACTGCATTCCACCACCCAAAGGGTTCCTCATATCACACCCTACACAGTCTCAGAGCCCCCAGAATCAACCCCCCCACACACACAAAGAGTTCCTCATATCACACACACACACACACACACACACACACACACACAAAGACGTCCTCACATTAAAACCCAGGCATAACCCAAGGGTTCAGAATTAAACTAACGTACATTTATTATTTGCATTGCCCTATTCCTACAGCTAACACATGAAACCACATTAACAGGAGTAGAAACACATCTTATCAGTATTAAAATAGACTGCTGGGTGGGGCTAGGACAGCTGCTCCTGATTCAATTCAATCATATGTTACTATAACTTTGTAAGTAAAAACACCATTTATATTTCCTCCAAATGCAGGGGGAACATACCTGCTTTTTATATATCAAGTCTTGCAGTATTCTTTAACCCAGAGCATGTTTAAATTTTGAGGGGACTCTCAGCCTAACTGGGGAGATATAAAAATAATGGGGTGGAGTTAGGAAAGACTTTTAATATAAATGTTTATATTTATTTTTATCCATTTTATCTTAAATCCATCTTTATTTAAAGTTTCTGATGGTAATCTCACCCCTTTTGCCTAGAATTGTGAACTTCTGTTCCTGGGAGTTATGTTCTTATGTTATTTACTTTATTCTGTAAAGACATACATTTTTGAAATGTTTTATTACGAAACAGCATATGGTTGAATAAAATGTTTTTCATTTTATTTATTTACACAGTGCTTTTGAATTCTGTGAAACTGCAGCCCTAATGAGTTCTGATGAAGGGAATGGTTGGTCCTGAAACATTAACGGAAATATTTTAAAAGAATAAGTACAAAATGGGGCGTGAATAGAAGGCTGTGAATGAAAATAATTAAAAACAAGGAAATGTTTGAAATGGAAACAATGAATTAAAGGCAGTCTTAAAGTAAACATCCAAAAGGGTTGAGTACTTTGTTTACTACACAGTCCACAGATAAGCAACAAAAAATAGTCAGTGCTGTCAGTCAATGTAGTGCACAGAAACAACTCTGAAAGGGGCCCCAAAAACAAGGGCATTATGCACTAACGCAGTTGGCGTAAGAGACAATCTGGCTTTGGCTTAGCCAGAGGAAGAAAGGGATATTTTAAAGTATACGCACACTGCTGCTTTATGTAGCAACTTGACTTCTATAATTACGTTAAATCAAACAGGTGTCTTTCTATTAAAGACTGAACACCCAGTGAAGATGACTCACAAGTCATTCCTGGAGATGTTCTTCTCTCATGGTGTCTACATTCTGCCTCCCCCGCAGGCCACAGCAAACCTCTTCAGGCAGATCAAAAAAGGGACAACAGCAAGCCCACAGAGTGTGGAAACTCATGTGTCAGGGGAAAAGTGCCTAATGTTACCCTTGAACTTACAAATAATAATAGACAAGGTACCTTGGTTTATAGTGACTTGCTCCCAAACTGGTATGGTATTAAGCAAGTAAAATATAATTTTTTCCCCAAAAAAATGTTTTATGCGCAAATAGGAAAGAAACACTCCCTTTTATTTATTTCAGTGCCACCCACACATACTGCATAGTTCATGGACACCATACTAATTCAATAGAAATGTACCCAGTAAATTGCAGTGAACCCATTTGATATGTGTGAGACAAGTGTGCCCACAGCTATCAAAAGTAGTGTGTTCACATGGTGGGAAGCAGGGAGCACAGCTCCTTTAGTTACCTTTTCCTCTCATTTAGGCATACAGCTGCTTCCTTTGCAAGGTTTTGTCTGGTAACTGTTACAGAGATCTTTGCTGCCTTGCACTGAGTGCTCTTTTATGGTTAAAACAGGCTAAAAATACATTTTGTATTACTGTAACTGGTGCTACTCCAGACAGCTCTCCCACTCAACACCAGCTCCACATGCTTTATCGGCTCTTCTGTTTCTGCCCCTTGTGTTGAGGGGGACCAAGAAGATTGCCTTCAGTCACGGCTCTACCATTTCTGCCTCCTTCATTGAGGGGCCCGAGGAGGTCATCATCAGCCATGGCTATACCATTTCTGCCCCCTTCTTTGAGGGGGCCTGAGGCGATCACCACCAGCCTTGGCTCAACTGTTTTTGCGCCCTCACTTGAGGGGGACCAAGGAAATTGCCTTCGGTCATGGCTCTACTAATTCTGCCTCTTTCTTTAAGGGGGCCCAAGGAGATCATTGCTAGCCATGGCTCTACTGTTTCTGTTCCCACTCTTGAGGGGGCCTGAGGAGATCGATTCTAGCCTGGCTCTACCATTTCTACCCCCTCCATTGAGGGGAACAAGGAGGTCATCATCGTGGCTATACATTTCTGCCCCTTCCTTGAAGGGACCTGAGGAGATCACCACCAGCCATGGCTCAACTGTTTTTGTCCCCTCATTTGAGGGGACCAAAGAGATCTCCAATCACAGCCCACTGTCCCACTCACTTTAGGGATAACCAAGAAGCAACCACTGATTGTGGCTCATTTAGTTGCCACTGATCTGAAGCAGCTGCCACTAAGTGCCCATTCCTTTGGTGTGTGTGGGGAGGACTGGTGGAGATGCTGTTAAGTATGATGAGCAAGGATACTGAATGAATATTTTTGCTCAGTATTCACAAAAGAGGAGGAGGGGGAGGTACTGAATCCAATTAACAGAAGCACTCTGGATAGGATGGTCAATCCCAGTCCTTTTACAGAAGAAAGGGTTCTGAAAGCACTCCTAAATCTGAAGGTGGAGAAAGCAAATGGGGCCTGACAGGATCCACCCCAGCATTCTAAAAGAATTAAGGGGAGAACTAGTGACACCACTGACTACCCTTTTTAACAAATCATGGGAGGATGGTGTGGTATCTGAGGACTGGAGGAGGGTGGATGTGATTCCCCTTCACAAAAGTGGGAGCAAGACAGAGACAGGAAACTACAAACCTGTCAGTTTGACCTCTTTGGTAGGAAAAATGATGGAATCAATTCTGAATGAAAGAACTGCTGAGTACCTAGAGGCCAGTGGGGCACAGGACCCAAGGCAGCATGGATTCATAGTAGGAAGGTCTTATCAGATGAATCTAATTGATTTCTTTGACTGGGTGACCAAAGTAGTAGATGGGGGGGGGGGGCAGTGGACATGGCCTACCTAGATTTTAGGAAGGCATTTGGCACAGTCCCACACAAAAGATTAATAAACAAATTAGCCAGCCTGGGAGTGGGTCCCAAGGTGGTAACCTGGGTAAAACATTGGCTGGACAACAGGACACAGAAGGTAATAGTAAATGGAGTCCACTCTGAAGAAAGGGGGGTTACTAGTGGGGTACCGCAGGATTCAGCACTGGGTCCAGTCCTTTTTAATGTCTTTATAAGTAACATTGCAGAGGAACTAGAAGGAAAAGTATGCCTCTTTGCAGATGACATAAAGATCTGCAACAGGTTGATACACAAGGTGTGTGGAAAGGATGAGAAGGGACTTGGCAAGGTTGGAGGAATGATCAAGTATGGCAGCCTGGATTCAATGCAAAGAAGTGCAAAATAATACACCTGGGAAACAAAAACCTAGGGAAGAGTACACGGGGTGGGGGAGGTAGTAACAACAACAAAAATGGAAAGAGACCTGGGGGTAATCACATCAGATGACCTTAAGGTTGGCAAGCAATGTTAGAAGGCAGTAGGGAGGGCTGGGGGGATACTGGGATGTATAGGGAGAGGCAACACCAGCAGAAAACAGGAAGTTGTTATCCCTCTGTACAGACAGTTGGTGAGACCCCATCTGGAGTACTTCATCCAGTTCTGGAGACCCCATCTCCACAAGGACATGGACTAGATGGAGGCAGTCCAGAAGAGGACAACTAAAATGGTGCAGGGTTTGCAAGAGAAGCCATATGAAGAGAGACTAAAGGAGCTTAATATGTATGCCCTCAAAGAAAGGAGGGAGAGAGGAGACATGATAGAAACTTTTAAGTACCTCAGTGGCATCAACAAAGTCCAAGAAGGTAGCATCTTTCAGAAAAAGAGATGTGCAAGAACAAGGGGACACAATTTGAAGAGAGAAGGAGGACGGCACGGGGGCAATGTGAGCAAGTATTTTTTCACAGATGGGGTGGTACACGCATAGAACCGCCTTCCTGAGGAGGTTGTGGGGTCTAAAATTGTGGGAGAATTCAAGAATGCATGGGACAGACATATGGCAATTGTTGTGGGGGGGTAGGAAGAAATAGGCTGTTGATTAACTAGGATCTGCAGCTTATCCAGTAAGTAGGAAAATGGGCAGACTAGGTGGGCCAAGCTTTCCTTATCTGCCATCAAAGTCTATGTTTCTATGTTTCTGTGTTTGATGGTGCCCCCCTTCTTTTTGTAGATCTTGTTGGGGGGGGGTAGGAGCAGCTGTCACTAACTGGCTATTTCATTTGTTGGGGGCAGGGAGATGGGAGGAGATGCCACTAATTGTGATGTTGTCCCCCCTCGTGTGTGTGTGTGTGTGTGTGTGTGTCCGGAAGGAGGTGCCGCTGACTACTGCTATGGAAATGCTGCATAAGCAGGTACTAATTAGGGGGATAAAACTAAGGTGCAAAATTATCGCTCCATTAGTATTACATCAGTGACTGGTAAATTAATGGAAGAATTTGTGAAAGAATAAATAGAACTAAATTTATTTCAGTTGGGGTTTGGTGGATGTAACACAGCACGGGTTTGTGGAAGGAAGGACATGTATGACAAATCTACTGAGCTTTTTTGAATCAGTAAGCAAGGCTTCGGATAGCGGACTGCTGGTAGATGTTGTTTACCTAGATTACTCACTGGAGTGGATGGGGGGGGGTGCCACAGGGCTCTGTCCTGGGGCCAGGTTTGTTTAGACTGTTTGTGTCAACATTACAGATCAAGGAAGAGGCATGGATGTGTAAATATGAGGATCATGTTAAAGTTGGTGCAATAGTGAATAATGAGGCCGCTATTCAGAATTTTCAGTCCCAACTCGAGGTTATTGAAACTTGGGCAGCTGATGACAGGCTCACTTTCAATAATATGAAATGTAAGGTAATGCACTTTAAGGGTAATAACCTAAGGGCATCATATAAACTAGATGATTTGGTATCGGATACAACAGGTAGTGAAAAAGACTTGGGGGTATGGATATCAGATACACTAAGCTTTTCCAAGCACAATAAGGAATGTGTTAGTAGGGCGAGTAGACTCTTGGGCAATATATTAAGAAACATAAGGAGTAGAGAAGATAAGGTGTTAGTTTCGCTCTATTGCTCATTGGTAAGGCTGGTACTAGAGTATGGTGCCCCTTTGAGTAACCCTCAAGATGTTGAATACTCAATGAAAACAGAGAGAGAGTTCAGCGGAAGCTCACTAGGAAAGTCTCAAAAGTAAGGGGGCTATCCTTTAAGGATAGGTTGCAAAATCTGGGCATGTTCTCCATGTCATATCGGAAGTTAAGGGGTGACCTGTGCTATGTCTACAAGGCATTCCAGGATGACATAATTTGGGAAACATCTGGTCTCTCCAGAAAGGAGATGTCAGTTAGAAGTACTTGTAGACACCAATATCAATTGAAGGGTGAAGCATATAAGACTACAAAAAGAGGGAAGGGTTTAGTCAAAGGGTTATGGACCTGTGGAACTCATTGCCGGAGCTGGTGATGGGAGCTCCGAGTATAGTATCTTTCAAGTTCCAACTGGGCTCCCATATGGGGGAAAGAAAAGTAGAATACTTCCACTGTTAGTGGCAAGTCATGAAATGGCTTTTTCTTTGAGCTACATGGACTTGTACAATACCTGTGAACCTATGAACCTATGAGGAATGTAAACAAGGATTTGAGCAGGCTGGCATTACAAATTCTCACTTTGAATGCCTCAACATTGAGAGCTCTGATCCATGATTGTCTGACTACCTGGATGGTAAAACCTCTCACTTAGCCTTGAATGTACAGTACACTGCAACAAAAAACCAAAACCACCATGCCATTCCTGTAGTGTACCTGAATCTGGATCCCGATCCCAATCACAAAAACAATCTCCTTTGACTTCTTTTCCCAAAATACCTTTCCTTTCACCAAATAAAGTCGTTTTTGTGCACAGCATCATGATCCGGATTCAAGTCTACACTTCTTTCTGCAGGAGACACTGATAACATGCTACATGGTCAGAGGATACTATACTAGGAACGATATTATTTTGTCAGGGATTATTTCTAGTTCTACGCTAGTAAGCAGTTTATGCCTCAAGGGATGATGGGTATTAGTTGGCTACATTTAGTACATTAGTTTTAGGATTTGTACCAGAGCACTCACTGGAACATTTTGTTTAACGTTATATCAACAGCGATCTATGGATTAGAATAATGACACTATAACTTACTCTGTTCCCACAGTGTAGTAATAATGAAAGCGCTGGTCATTTTCATACAGCGAATCATTCAGCTGTATTTCACCACAAGATGATTTTAGAAGGTCTCAACTACTGTATATTTTAAATCACAATTGTACAGTATACCTGGTATCTCAGCTATTCATTTAGAACATTGTTTATTGTGAATGTTAGTACACCAGAATTTCACATGTAGGTATAATGCCTAGTTTTCAAGTTGTTGGATCCTGGGAGAATGGTTACAGCAGCATGGTTTCTGCTAACAGTTCTCAAGGCTAACACTATCAGACGGAACGTATATATACAGGAGTTTGCAAATGGCAGAGACAAGCACATTTTATGCATTCAAATATATATTAAATATTTTTTAAAGCATTGTATTAAGGTCAAATAATGTGCTAAGTTAAGGGGGAGCAGAGGTACTAGATGGGGAAGAGATCGGGACAGAGGGTGCTGCGGCTCTGCTGTTTCTGCATCCTTCCTTGAGGAACCCCCAGGAGATCGCCACCAGCCATGGCTCTACCATTTCTGCACCCTCCCTTGAGGAACCCCCAGGAGATCACCACCAGCCATGGCTCTACCATTTCTGTGCCCTTCCTTGAGGGAGCCCAAAGAGATCACTGCCAGCCACAGCTTAACCATTTCTGCCCCTCGATTGAAGGGGCCCAAGGAGATCATAATTTCAACCCATTGTCCCCCTCCCTGGAGGGGTGGCCAAGAAGCAGCAACTGATTGCAGTTCATTTAGTCATCATTGATTTGGAGCAGCTGCCACTCAGTGGCCATTCCTTTTGTGTGTGTGAGGCTGGGTGGAGATGCCACTAATTGCGACAGTGTCCCCCATCTTTTGTGGATCTTGGGGGGGGGCTTAGGAGCAGCTGTCACTTACTTATTTTGTGTGTGTGGGGGGAGAGAAGGGAACAGATGCCGCTAATTGTGATGGAGTCTCCCCTCGTGTGTGTGTGTGTGTGTGTGTGTGTGTGTGTGTGTGTGTGGTGTGTGTGGTGGGGGCTGGAAAGAGATGCCATTTACTGCTCCTGTGGAGATGCTGCATTAGTGCAAACTGATTTCTGCTGAAGAGGAGCTGTGTTTACAGTATCTTCTTCTCCTGAGGGGGACACTGCAGAAGCCTCCGACTGTGGCTTATTTTATATTGCCAAGAGGAGCATAAATACATATATAGCAAAAAAAGACAGCTGAAATGCCATTCTGTGTGAATTCAGCTGGCAGAAATCCACATTCCACACAGTCCTATCAGCAACATATAGCAATCTCTGAGTAATATCCTACAAATTAAATTAATGGAAATGCAGCTAAAAGTGGGGCTATATACAGTACTCTGTGACAGTACTTAGCCCCCAAGGACAGCAGGACCAGCAAACAAAAGATCAGGGCTTTTAGAAACTATAACAGACATTGCAGGCTATGAAATCTCCCACTTCGACAGCCCTGTTCTGATTTGTAGTTACAGAAAATATCAGCTTGGAAGTCAGCAGAATCAGTCTGATACACTCTACTATACTGCAGTAAACAGTAAGTACAAAAAAACGAAAAAATGTTTTTGCACACAAAGTGCAAATTAGGACCAGACCCACACCTGGGTAAGGGTCTCTTAGTGTTGTCTGTTCCCCTTTACAGGAAAACAGCACTGAATTTATAAGTCATTTTCCCAGTAGAAGCTGTTTATTAAGTACCAGTTCCAGTTCATAGGATTCATGAGACTGATACAAGTCAGGTAGCATTGGGCATTACAACTCTGTTCTTGTTTCATCTTTTAGTAACCTTAGTGCATGTTTCTCACTGAATCTAGTAGTCGGTACCATGTCAGAACTGTGTGATGTGGTTTATGTCCCTCTCAGCCACAAAATTCTGTAACAGAACACAGATGCCTAGTGACAACAATGTAAGTGCTTAATAAGAACATAAATGAAATCATAAAAATTCTAAAATGGTCCTTACCACCACTGTGTAAATTAAAAAAACACCCTCTGGATTAGCTAAAAATTCTGTAAAGATAGAACAACAACAGAATTTGAAGCTGTTTAAATTCAACCTTTACTGGATAAAAATGACTTGGAGGTTCAGTGTAGTTCTCCTTTAAATGTCTATAACCATTCTCCCAAATTTTCTCTCTGTTTAGTACATCAGTGCTTATTTGACATTAACCATCACTGTAAATTTTGACTTCACTGCTCTGGTTAGAATGCTGCATAGCTCCGTGGTGATGTCATCAGGTATAGCCTCAACTGCTTTCCCACTGGTTAAGTACAGCATTCTGACTCATCCAACACATGTTATAGTATTAGGGACATAGCTACTATCAAGATGAATGTTTATTTAGTATGTATACCAGCAACAGCTGACTATTCCTGGTTCTGTGAAAGGTAGAACTAATGCACATCATTCAGACACTGATCTATGGGAAAAGAAAACAAGTGAAGAGAAGAGCCGTTCTCCCTATGAGTGTAGCAACCTTGTTGTCTGTTTATTTCAATGTTGTAATGAGAAATGCGGACACACATGGTGCAAGAGGAGTACACAGTTCCACTGCTGAGTGATGGTCACAAACAGGTGCTGCAACAAAGTAACCCTGCAGGGCCCGACGTCCTTGCAAAGAATACTGTTTGATGGTGGATCCACTACATGCTACCGCCGTATACACCCGTAGCCCCGTCACAAGCAGTAAGTGCAGCCAAAACTGTATTAGAGTCAGATCTGGATGGGGAACATTTTTTTATTCTGTACATTTACACAGAAAGATGGACTTTGATGGCACATAGGGACCGCTTGGCCCATCTAATCTGCCCATTTTCCTACCTATTGAATCAGCTGCACATCCTAGTTAACCAGCAGCCTACTTCCTCCTACCCCCCACTATAACTGCCTTATGTCAGTCCCATGCATTCTTGAATTTCCACCACTGTTTTTGACCCCACGACCTCCTCAGGAAGGCTGTTCTATGCATCCACCACCCTCTCCATGAAAAAATACTTCCTCACATTGCCCTGAGCCATCCCCCCATCTTAAAATTGTGCCCCCTTGTTCTTGTGTATCTTTTTTCTGAAATATGCTGCCTTGTTGATTCCCTTGAGATACTTAAAAGTTTCTGTCATGTCCCCTTCTCCTTCCTTTCCTCAAGGGTATACATATTAAGCTCCTTTAGTCTCTCTTCATATGGCTTCTGGTGCAGACTCTGCACCATTTTGGTTGCCCTTCTCTGGACTGCCTCCATCTTGTCTATGTCCTTGCGGAGATGGGGTCTCCATAACTGCACGCAATACTCCAGATGGGGTCTCACCAGTTGTCTGTACAGAGGGATAACAACTTCCTATTTTCTGCTGGTGATGCCTCTCCCTATGCATCCCAGTATCCCCCAGCCCTCCTTACTGCCTTCTCACATTGTTTGCCCACCTTTAGGTCATTTGATATGACTACCCCCAGGTCCCTTTCCATTTTTGGTTTTGTTGTTAGTACCTGCCCCCCATTGTGTACTCTTCCCCAGGGTTTCTGTTTCCCAGGTGCATTACTTTGCACTTCTTTGCATTGTATCTAAGCTAATGGGACTGTACACCCCTGATAATAGGATTCATTTTTAAAACTGGGCAGCTATTACTAATCTGAAGATTTTTTTCTGTTGCTGATGAGCAGATTTTTGGGTAGTAGTTAAGTGTGATGTGAAGAAATTAAAATTATATTTTTATCGTAATTCATGATCTTCCAGGAATATCATCACAGCTGAGTTTCACTGCTGGGTCTGATTCAAAGGCATTTGGACCCATCGGAAGCCAAAACTTTTCAGAAGGCTGGTGCCAAGGTAAGACATGTGCGTGCATGGCACTGTGAGTGAGCACACATGGCCACCTGCTTACGTTGGCATCAGCCACCAACTGCCTCAGTACCCTTTCTTTACCCAGGAGGTGCAGCCTAACCTAACAAGTACATATACCCTTAACAAAGTGCATAAGACAGCATTTGTGGCCCAAGAAGAAGGGCCACCAATCCGGCAGCATAGAGACTTCATAGTCCAAACATAAGGGGTGAAGACCGACACAACCATACTGGAGTGAGTCCGGGAGATGGTAGTCAGGGCATGTGAATCAATGGTGAAGATATTCTTAGATGATAAAGAATTATTTATTTAGGAAATCGGAATTACAACCCTTACAGTAAGAACATCATTTTCATATCTTCCAGGAATCAGTCTTCACCACTGAGTCCCACAAGTGGGTTAGAGTATTAAACTCAGAAAAAGTCTCCCCGGATTAGGGAGGCTGGAGCTGAGGATTCTAATGGATATACAATGGTGAGCTGTCAGATAAATGATTTATCTACACAAGTGCTGTTTGACCTCGGGTAACCTCACAAGTGGCGTAAGCCACGAGAGAGGTGTCCGAGGTCAAACAGCAACGCAGTGTAGCTAAACTGCTTATCTGACAGCTCACCATTGTATATTTCATTTATGCAGTAGGGATGCTTTCTGTCAGTGCAGGAACATTTGCTTTTGATTGTTTATCTTTTTTTGCATATGTTTGTGAAAAAGGTGTACAAAAAATTGCATTTTCCGCTCTTTTTTGCTAATTATAAAAAAATCTATAAGGAATCTATTAATGAAATACCACTCATTTTGTAGATAATTTTGTGCTGCACAGCTTTCATGCTCACAGCACTATGCTATCTTTTTTTGTTTTAAAGTTATTTGCATTTGATTATAGTTAGCACTGGTACTGAGGCTGAACATTCTGAGTTAGTTCCGGAGTGATTGTGACATATCTACTACGTGAATAAATTTGTGATGATGCGTCTACTATGTGGATAAATGTAACATTTTGAATTTATCTCATAGTAGCTCAGATTTATCACATAGGATTTATGTCCACGCCTATTGCATAAACTCGGATAGTAATCCATGCGGGATATCCTGTCAAGGTGGTGTGCTGCCCGGCATGGACATCCAGGGCATAGTGCCAGAACAAGTGTGCACTGTGCTACAAGTTGCAGCTCCGCAACTTTCTCCAATAGGCACAGAGCATAAGACAGCCCGAGACATGGCAATCGCTGTGGTGGAGCGGACATGAACCTCACCCTTCAGCTAGCCATAGCCATTGCTAGCAGTGGCAAAGGCAAATCACAGTACGAGCAGAATGCACTTCACTAAAGAGGGAGTCAGTGCATTGGGGCAGAAGTTTGACGTCTTTGCAGAATATTTAAACTAGCAAATGGGGAGAGGGGTGCAGCACCCCATACGTCGAATGGGAAGAACACCCCTCCCCCCTCAGCTAGTGGTCAAACAGGAATTCAGCGTGTTTGCCATTCATTTGCATCACCAGGTAAGAAAAAAGGTTTGTCTCCCATACGATGCACAGGGTAATGCCAAACTTCACCCAACAACTAACACACCAAAATCTGGCCAATGGAAAATCATGTACACAAATGCTCACAGCCTGGGAAATAAGATCCCAGACCTGCAGGCAATAATGTCAGAGGCTAAACTGGACATAGTAGCAATTAGTGAGGCGTGGTTTACCAGTAACCACCTTAGGGAGACTTCAGTACCTGGCTATGTATTGTTCAGAGAGACCGAGGTGCAAAAGGGAGGAGTGGCCCTGTATGTTAATGAAAATATCAAAGCTACAGAAATTCAGAATACACATAAGGAGCCAGAAGAACTGTGGGTCACCCTGGAAACAGGAAATGGGACAGCCATAAGAACTGGGGTTGTCTACAGGCCCCCAGACCAGAGGGAGGACATAGACACATTACTGTTAGAAGATATACAAAACATGACAGCTAAAGGGAGGTTCTGATAATGGGAGACTTCAACATGCCAGATATAGATTGGTCAATACCAGCAGGAACATCTGCCAGAACTAGACTCATAGTGGATTCCCTGCGGGAGGGCCTCAAACAACTGGTACAGCAGCCCACAAGAGACAGGGCTATCCTAGATCTAGTACTGACTAACAAGAAGGGATCACAGATCTCCAGGTAGAAGGTCACCTGGGGTCCAGTGACCATCACATGGTATGGTTCAATTTGGCTACTACATCTAAATCATCCCATTCCAAGGCAAAAATATGGGACTTCAGAGGAGCTGACTTTGATAAGATGGCCAACAGAGTTAAGCTAGCCCTGGCAAAAAGAAACACAGGTGAGGAGGTACAGGCAAAGTGGGCAAGCATTAAGGATACAATACTTGAAGCAACATCCCATTGTGTTAGACAGAAAGGAAGTGCAAAGAAGAAGGAAACCACTTTGGTTCTCAAATACAGTAGCAGAAAGGTCAGAGCCAAAGGCTGGCCTTCAGAAAATATAAGGGAACACAGCGGGATGAAGATAGGGAGGCATACCAAACTGCCCTAAGGAAGCAGGTAAGGCAGTAAGGCAGGCAAGAACCAAACTGAGGAAACACTAGCACGAACAGTAAAAGAAGGTGACAAGACTTTCTATAGATACATTAGTGAAAGGAGAAAGTCCAGAGGGTACTGCTAAGCTTAATGGAGAAAAGGGAGCATGTGAGGAGGAGGACCCTGTAAAGGCATCTATCCTAAATAGATACTTTTGCTCAGTATTTACTGAAGAGAAGGTAGGGCAGGGCCCACAGCTCAGCATCATGGACACAGGGGAGGAGGTGAGCACTACTCCCTTCACAAAGAAAGGGTCCTACAAGAGCTTGCTAAGCTCAGGGTGGATAAGGCAATGGGACCTGATGGCATACATCCCAGGGTACTTAAGGAGCTAAAGGAGGAACTAGCAGAGCCATTAGCAGAATTGTTTAGTGAGTCTCTGAGCACAGGAGAGGTCCCAGAAGACTGGAGAAGGGCTCATGTGATCCCGCTCCACAAGAGTGGTAGCAGGGAGGCGGGGAACTACAGACCAGTCAGTCTTACCTCAGTAGTGGGCAAGATTATGGAGGCACTCCTTAAGGAAAGGATAGTGCAACACCTGGAATCCATGGGGCACGGATCCAAGACAGCATGGGTTTACAAAGGAAGGTCCTGTCAAACTAATCTCATAGATTTCTTTGACTGGGTAACCAGAGTGGTGGACCAAGGGAGCAGTTGATGTCGCCTACCTTGACTTCAACAAAGCTTTGACACTGTTCCACATAGAAGATTGATAAATAAGCTAGGTAGGCTCGGGGTGGGTCAGAAGTTGGTCAACTGGGTGGCAAACTGGTTGACTGGCAGAAAACAGAGAGTGGTGGTAAATGGTATACAGTCAGAAGAGATGCAAGTCACAAGTGGGGTACCTCAGGGATCAGTCCTGGGGCCAGTCCTATTCAACATCTTCATTAGTGACCTGCAGATGGACTAGAGGGTAAGAGCTTGTCTGTTTGCAGATGACACCAAGATCTGCAACAGAGTAGATGATCCAGATGGGGTGGGCAGAATGAGAAGAGATCTGGATAAACTAGCAAAATGGTCAGAAGAGTGGCAACTGGGATTTAATGCAAAGAAGTGCAAAATCATGCACATAGGGAAGAGAAACCCTGAAGCCACTTATAGGCTGGGAGGAGTTGCTAGCAGTCACAAAGGAAGAAAGAGACTTGGGCATCATCATCACTGATGACCTAAAATCATCCAAGCAGACCTCTAAAGCAGTAGGTAGGCTGGGGGGTGTTAGGGTGTATTAGTAAGGAGTATCACAAGTCGTAAGAGGGAGGTAATAATCCCTCTGTACAAGACATTGGTTAGGCCCCATCTGGAGTACTGCGTGCAGTATTGGAGCCACACCTTCACAAGGACATTAACCAAATTGAGGCAGTCAGAGAAGGGCAACCAAAATGGTGCAGGGACTGCATCAGAAGACATATGAGGACAGATTAGCGAGCTCAATATGTATACCCTTGAGCAAAGGAGGGAGAGGTGATATGATCGAGACATTTAAACACCTTAAGGGCATAAACAAGGTGAAAGAGTCTAACATGTTTAAATATAAGAAAAATTGCAGGACAAGAGGACACAGCATGAGATTAGAGGGAGGCCGATTAAGGGGGAATGTGAGGAAATTCTTTTTCACAGAAAGGGTGGTAGATGCATGGAATAGCTTACCACAAGAAGTGGTGGCTATGAATACAGTGCAGGGCTTCAAACAGGCATGGGATAGGCATAAGGGAGCAATACAAATGACTATGAATAGATAGGTCACTGACAGAGCAAAGGCCGATGGCACATTTATAAGGTAGAAAAAGAAATGGGCAGACTGGATGGGCCTTGCGGTCCTTATCTGCCGTCAACTTCTATGTTTCTATGTTTCTATGTTTCTATGTTTCTATGTTTCTATGTTTCTATGTTTCTATGTCTATGTTTCTATGATTGTAACTGGCTGTCCCACTCAGTTAGGATCAAAGGAGATAAGAGCTGTACAGGGAAGTCCTTAGTTCTAGCAAGGAAAACCTAAGGACCCTCAACATTCAGATAGTGTAGAGACCTCTCTTCCTGATTCTGTATTTGGCAACATAGGTAGGCAGGGCTAAGCCTGGTAAAGATGGAACTCTGACACCACTTTGGTAGAAACTTGCAGCGCGTGGCAAACTACCTTATTTAATGGAAAACTGCAGATGGACAATCTGTGACCAAGCATGAACTTCAGATTCTCTGAGTGCAGAGGTGATGGCTACCCGAATGCTTCCCAAGTTAAAAACTTCAAGCCACACATCGTAAGGCTCAACGAGCTTCTGTGTGAGCACATTAGTACAAGGCTGACAACCCAGGCAGCCACCAACTTCCTGTTGGAAAGCCTCATGGGAAAAAAGCCCTGGATTAACCTCTTGAACAGTGGCAGTTATGCTATGTAGAGGGTACCGACAGGTTTGCAGTATGCTGACTAACACATAGATGGACCTTTACTATAGAATATTGTAGACCAGCAGTGGAAGGATCCAGAAGGTTCTCCAGAACCTGTCAGGTAGCACTAAAAGAGGGTCCGTGCAGGTTTTGGAGTACCAGATAGAAAATCTTTTCCATTCAGCTATGTAATGTGCGTCTTCCTAGTGGAAGGCTTATATGCAGCCAAAAGTATTTCAGAGACCCTCTGACATACCCTGTACCTGTTCACCTCTTAGCACAGGTAGGGATGGACTAGGTGACCCTGAGTCAATAAGCCCATCCTGGATGGTAGAATACTTGGCTGGTGACTGAAGTCTGTTCAACAGAGGAAACCATATCTGCAGAGACTAACAGGGGGCCACCAATATCATCCCCGTGCCTCCAATTTGAGCAACACTCTCTGAAGGGGAGAGAGATTGGAGGGAATGCATACAAAACACATTCACCGTTGCTGTCTGAATGCATCTTGCTAGAAAATGCCATGTCCTGGACTTTTGGAGCAGAATCAAATTAGGATTGAGGCAGTAGGCATTGAGTGGGGATGCAAAAAGGCCCACATCTGGAGTACTCCACTTGCCAAAAAAGCTGGTCTGCCAGAGTGTTCTGAATTCCTGGCAGACAGATTGCTTGGAGCAGGATCCCCTGTTCCAGACACCACACCCACACTCCCTGCAGAGAGGGTAAAAGTGTGCTCTTTCTTGTTTGTCTGTCCAGAGGAGGACTGTTTTGTGGCTGACTGGCCCCATTAGGGGTTTTAGATTGTATAAAAACAGCTTACACCTCCAACACATTGTGGAGGTGAGTCTCTTGTGGGTCCCATCACCATGTGTTTGGAGGCCCTGCTAGTGTGCCCCACACCCCACAGGGAAGCATCCATGGTGAGAGACACCTGAGGCTCCAGCTGGGTGAGAGGGAGCCTTGGAGGAGGTTGTTCTTCAAGGATCACCATGGGAGAGAGACCAAACCAAGGGTTTGGTCTCCTGAATGGTATTAGTCTGAGGGTAAAATGCCTGTGAACACTGCATTGAGCATCCACTGAGAGGCCGTGGGCACTGTGAACACCAAGAAGGCTATAAGGCCCAGCATGCATTGCATGGAGTGGGCTTGCACCGTGTTGTGCTCTATGATGTAGCATGCCATCTGCAGAATTGCTTGTAGCCTGCTGTCTGGAAGAAAGCCAGGGCTTGGGTTGATCCAGATGAGCCTAATTGTTGAGACTGTTTGAAGTTCAGCAAGACCCCCATCAAAGTCACAAACTGGGAAAGAGTGGCTATTACTAGTTCTGTCTTTTGTCTGGACAGGCTTTGAAGTTACCCAACGTCCAAGTACAGGAAGATCTGGGAGTCTTCACATCCTCAGCTGCACAGCAAGAATGACAAAATACTATGTAAGACTCATGGCACTGGGTTTGGGGGTCTTAAGGGGCCTTTTTAGGTTCATCTGACATCTAAGAGACTGCTCCACCTGCTATCTGAACAGGTGAGTTCCAACCAGGGAACATATATCACATGTTGCTGGTGATGTTTAGAGCACTATTCTACACATTGCACCTAGTATTATGAGGTGAAAAAGGCCCCTTTTTGAAAAGCAAAAAACTGCTTAAAAAATAAAATAGTAAAATCTGGCTACTTTAAAAATATTTTACATCTGCTTTTCTTAAAAATAGCGGCTCTTATTCAAAGTAAACACATATTACACAAACAGAGAGTGCCAACCCATATGTCAGTACTTAACGGGACAAGTGCTTCTCCCGGGGGGGAGGGAGGTTGAAAGCTTGTGTACTGAAAACACTTGTTTATCCATCTGTTTATACAAGGACCAGTCTGGCTACTAACATTTCTACTTAACACAAGGTGAAGCAATGCAAAGTTTATAAGAAAATATATCCTGCCTGGACCCCCTACCAGAGACGTAACATACTGCACCAGAGGGGTGAGTCACTTCCATGGTTTGTTTCCATTTCTGTCCCAGCCTAGCAGATAAAACTGCCCAGTCCCACAACCGTATATGATTCAGTATTGTTGTGTATCAAAATCCATACACTCCCAAATGCGGCTGTACCACAGCAGTGATGTAAGAATGTTACAATGTATGGTGGAACATTGTTATCTATAAAAATCCAACCTTTTACAATGTTATACCCACAATGTGATGTCATGATGTTCTTTTACCATCATGGGTACATCACGTCAATGGTATAACAACATACAATGCATTTGCACATGTGCAATACACTAACCTTGGGACATCCTGAACCGGCCGTGGTGGTGAAAGCTGGACCCAGGAAAGAGTGGCAGTGAATAAAAAAAAAACTTAAATAAGGACCCTGCCTCTCTATTTTTATGTTTTATGTGGAAAATACTCTATAAAAGACAGTGTATGGTCCACTATGGGCAACAAAGTGTGTGTTGCCATCTCAAGGTTGACAAGATGACTGAAACCTCTCCAGCTTTGCTCTCGAGTTTTAAACGGTTGCCATGGTAACCTCTCGGTGGCAACATACCCTTGTTACCAATAGCCGCCCATACATTATCCTCTATGTTGTATCCCAGTAGCTATGTCACTGCCGTGGCACAACAGCATAGACTCTGGTGTCTGTTATGATTCCCCATGCTTACCTACAGTGCAGATTCCCCATAATGAAGATATTTGCAAGGTGTCAGCAAGACTGAAAACACCCGAAGTGAACTGTATTGTTAAAGATTACATTTTCTGGTGCCCACTCCAGAAAATGTAAGGACCCTTACATGCCCCCCAATTGATTTAAGCATAAACTTACATTTTCAATTGCCTCTACTGAGGAAGGGAAGGGAATTTATTTTGGCTCCATGGAACTAAGCTGCTAATCCCTTCCATTTCCTTGTCCTGAGCACTGCCCCCGCACTAACATGATTTGTGATGTAATTACATGGAAAGTGCAGGGGCGCACTCCTTAGACAGTAAGGGAGCCTTTTTTTATCTTAGTTTTTTTCTATTTTAAATGTAGAAGAAGAATCCACATTTATATAGCACTTTTCATACACAATGTATCCCAAAGTGCTTTACAAGCAATGCTAGACTGGTAGTGAAGAGACTGAATGTTTAGTGGCAGACATATTGCACATTAACACCCACACAGCCTGGACAACTGCATGAACCGGTTTTATGGGAAGGGAAATATTGGCCAGAATACCAGGAATGTCCCCTACTCTTTGCGAAGTTCGCCCTGGGTTCTTTTATTTCCACCTGGACACCCACCAGGATGGGTAGAATGGATCTCAGTTTAACGTCTCATCCAAAGGACAGCATACCCCAACAGTACAGCACCCCCCCATACGGCAATTGGGTGCTAGCGTTTTAGGTACGAGTCCATTCCCGGTGTGGGATGAGAACCCATGACCTTCCGGTCCAGAAGTGGATGTGCTACCAACTGAGCCACACTGACATCCATTCCCATTCCGAAAAAATCATGGCCACCCCTCAACTTACAAGGCCCTTATTAGTTGATGGACCCTTGTTAGTTGATGGGCCCTTATTAGTTGATGAGCCCTTGTTAGTTGATGGGCCCTTGTTAGTTGAGGTGCCATTGTTAGTTGATGGGCCCTTGTTAGTTGATGGGCCCTTGTTAGTTGAGGTGCCATTGTTAGTTGATGGGCCCTTGTTAGTTGATGGGCCCTTGTTAGTTGAGGTGCCATTGTTAGTTGATGGGCCCTTATTAGTTGATGGGCCCTTGTTAGTTGATGGGCCCTTGCTAGTTGAGGTGCCATTGTTAGTTGATGGGCCCTTGTTAGTTGATGGGCCCTTGTTAGTTGAGGTGCCATTGTTAGTTGATGGGCCATTGTTAGTTGATGGGCCCTTGTTAGTTGATGGGCCCTTGTTGGTTGAGGTGCCCTTGTTAGTTGATGGGCCCTTATCAGTTGAGGTGCCCATGTTAGTTGAGGGATGGCCTTGATTTGTTTGAAATGGACATCCAAAATATAAAAGACTACGTTAAAAAAATGGCCCCATTACTGTCTAAGGAGCATGTCCCCATGCTGTCTATATAATGACGTCACAAATTGTGCTAGCATGGGGGCGATGCTCAAGACAAGGAAGTGGAAGTGATTGGTGGCTCAGATCCACGGAACCAAAATATGATCCCTTCCTCTCCTAAATAGAGGCAACAAAAAATTCAACTTTATACACTAATTGATTTTGGGGCAGGTAAGGGTGCTTTACGGTTTCTGGAAGGTGACTTGAAATCCATGAAAGGTGCTCTTTAAAAGATAAAGAACTAGAAATGTTGTCAGCTCATGTAGTTACTGTATTTCTTCAATCACATTGAATGTTTTTAATGTTATCCTGTTGTTTGCTGTTTTCTGTTTATTTGATCACAGTTCAAGACAGAGTAAGAGAGAAGGGAAATTAATTGAACTAACATGTACTATTCAAAATGTTGTATTCTCAACCATCCACAACCTCTGTCTTAGATTGAGGCAGATGACATCATAAAGATCTCTCGAGCTTCACTCTCCAGGTTTGTGATGCCCTCTCCCCCTGGATGAAAACAGCCTTGTTATGCATGGTTGCCCATACATTACTTTCTAAGTGCTCAGCAGAAAGGGGTGCTGTGCAGGGGATACTCCTTCTATAGCACTGGACTAGAGAATGTCTGCTAGCAATTGAGTTGTTTGACCCTCCAACAGTGACAGTTCATGACAACAGCTATCTTTATTCTAGTACACCCCCACCCATCCACAGTCTGTTTCTCTCCCTTCGTGTTGTGTCCGGTCTGCAGGGATGTTTGTCTGGAAGGTCTAAATCTGTAGGACTGAGAATGACAGAAGGAACTGATGATGACTCAGGCCAGTTCAGACACCTGCTGGTGTAAATCACATGGTATTAAGATGCCAGACAGTTAATCGGCACTGGGACTTGCACTTTATTTAGATATTTACAGGCGTAGTGATGCATGTGGTCATATTTACTTCAGCCATCAGGCAGTTTCTTGTGGAGATTCATCACTGAGAGGAGCTGCAGGACTTAAACTTGAAGAAAGGTACAGTGGCAAGCAGCTTAAATAATCAATATCACTGCCATGAGAGAGTCAGTAAAGTGGGAGCCACCTTTAGGTTTGGCATCTTAATTAGCTATTCAGAAATGTCATTAGCCAAACTGTATTATATCCAACTGTTGTCTTCTTTAACTTACTAAACAGAAATGTATTTATAGCGATTATAGGATTAACACATGACAGTGTGCACAGTTGTTGGGAATACGTGCAGTGGTTGGGCTGCCATACGTCGTAACCGAGCGCCTAACCATTCTAGAAGTGTGTATGTCCACTACAACCTTGCATTCTGAAGTAAATCATTCAACTTGTAAAACAGTTAATATAAAAAAATAACAATCTGCCTTCCTGCATGTAGTTTGGGTTGGTCGCGCGGCCAGATGAACACTGTTACACCTGCATGTGACTTTTGCGATCAGAACAAGTTATTATGTCGTCCCTGTTCAGTTTATACATACTGTTACTGACTCCCTCATAGGTAGGAGTATCTTCTTAAGTTATCAGAGTGAGAGAAGGGCGAACTGAGGCTGAGCAGTTCTGGCAATAAAGAGCTTAAGACGAGACTCATAATCTTATTAGAGGAGACTGAATAACCATACCTATAATGAAAAAAGATGCTGGAATTTTGGCAATCGAGTGCTGTACAAAACCAAAATGTATTAAGTGCAGGTAAGGAAAACCAAGCCAAAAGCTTCCTGGTGTTTTAAGGTGCTCTGCCTCTTCATGGGGGGGGGGGGGCGCTGCTGATGGTAAGGCAGTGTATCCTGAAGCACTGGGGAGCTTTCGGTTTAGTTCTCCTTACCAGTTTGTAATGTACTATTTTTGTACTCCATTTCCAGTGCTCCATAATCTTTTTTCATTGTGTTCTTGGTAAGCCTTACCCTGTGGGCATTCTAGTTTGCAGTTTTATGTTTTTTGAATAACTGTACATAAAACCCTACTATATAGCATCTTAATTTAGGTTTGACTCAATTTTGCCTTGGATGCCATTTTGTATCAAGATTACACAGTGGAAGGCTCGGACTTCTAAAATTGCTATGGGTAGTTAGGAGTTTAAAGAATTTTTACTTTGTAGAAAATGCGAGAACACCCTTTGTGCTTAATAGACAATGCGAATTGCACTTAGAACTTCGGAATTGTGGATGTGGGTACGGAGCGCACGCCCAGTCTGAATGGACGCATATAGAACAGTTCTCGGACTGAGTCTGAGTAATGCGTAAATACCCAAAATTTAACCATTCTTAGGATAAAAAATATACAATTTTGAAGCTCTTTGAAAGGCCGCTCTAACAATACCACTTTTGCTTTGGTTTGCAGTCTGTAAGTTTATTTTTTATGGTACAGAACATTATCCATTTAAATGACAACTGTAACCATGACTGAAGCAGCTATGGCAAATGACAATGACTTTGCAGTGAAGTCCAAGAAAATAAAACCCACACAAGACATACAGGGTGTGTTCTCCTCTATTAAAGAGAACTTAAAAGTGCTTAGACACTCTCTTGGTAACTTTAAAATGAATGTGAAGAATGCCCATGAAAGAGTGAAAGTGGCTGAGTCCTGCATTTCATGGTCTGAAGATAGTTTTAAATTAGACAGGCTAGTTCAAGAACAAGGGAAGCAAATTAAAGTATTTCTTAAATAAAGTGGCCGAGCTTGAAAACGGAGGTTGCAGGAATAATTTTTAATAACAGGAATTCCTGAAGGCTCTGAAAAAGGGGACATGTGTCATTCTTAAGTGAAGCCCTGCCTGAAATTTTAAAGTTCAACCTCACAGACCCGCTCCAAATAGAGAGAGCTCACAGGACTTTGACTAACTCACAACAAAAAGACATTAATAGGCCAAGGGTAATATTAACAGATTTTCCAAAATTTTCAGAAAAAGAGTAGATCCTGAGATTGGCGAGGCAGATTCCAAACCTTGCCTAGCAAGGGGAAAAAGTCCTGATATTTCAAGACTTTTCCAACAAAGTAACAGTCAGATGGAGAGAATTCGTTCCAGCAAGCCCTTTGTTGAAGAATAAGGGAATCTGATATTTTGTTCAGTATCCAGCCACCCTTATTTTCACTTTTATTGGAATGACTGAACACTTCACAGATCCCAAAGCTGCCCTCAGCTCCCTGAACAAATAAAAAACCCAGTCAAAAGAAAATTGGTAGATAGAGACGCTCTCCTGAATGGTAAAGCTTCCTGTGACACTACAAAAACAAACTCTAGCCAGAGCCAATAGGGCTATGGTGAGCTTCTGAAGCTCTGGTTTGCTAGCGCCACCAGTGCCGCCGAATGCCATCTGCAAGATGGCAGCGGTGACGCAACTGCGTATGTATGGTATTCATGCATGCACAGTTGCGGTGAATGGCAATATGCCATTCACAAGATGGTGGCGCCAGCGGAACTGTAAATGCGCATGAGCCACGAGGTGTGCATCCACAGTTCTTGTATCCGAATATGGAAGTAACAGCCAAAATAGTGTGGCTGTTACTCCACAGCAGACGATCGTGGTAAAGTGTTACAAGCTCCATTGGACTTTTGGAATGATACTTCCAAAAGTCCAACAGAAAAATATACGATCCAGCCATTTTATAGCTACTGAAAGCAAAGGCGTCCGTGAGCTCCACCCACAGCCATAACTAACCCAGAATGAAATGCTCAGGTCACTAAAAGGGCAGATGTCATATCACAGAGCCAACCAAAATGTGTTCAATCTCCAAATAATGTCCCCAATAACCCCAGACTGGCCAGAAAGTCAGTTCAAAGGGGAAGAACTAAGCTCTCTGAAAAACTTTCCTCAGACAAGTTATGTGATAGGAACCCTAATGTCAATGATAAATGAGGCACAGACGATCACAGAGGAATCAGAGAAGTGTTCATTAGTAGCAGAAGCTTAACAAGATGCTGATAAAGCAGAAGAAGAGATGCAGATATCCATGGGAGAAGTTGTACAAAATATGGATGGGGAAGAACTGCAGGTTCTTTCTACCTGGGACGAATCTTGAAAAGAACACTCGATGTAGCAGCACTTCCAATAATCTCTCAGCAATATGAGCTGGGAAACTCAAAGAAATACACCAGAATAAGCAGGAGGATACCTGGGGGGTGGGAGTATGGAGTACCTGAATAGTTAGTTGGTTGGGAATGTTAGCACACAATTTTAAAACAAGCAATTTAAACACTGTGTTATATTTTGTTTTAAAATAGTAACTTACTGGGCATCACATACGGCTTGGCAACATCAGTGAATATGTACGCAAGACATGAGATGCCACGGCCTGTTACAAATTCTCCCTCTGCCAGGATGAGCACACATATCAAAGTGTAATGCATTGGGTGCCTACCTGTAGTGATCGAGGGTAACCTGGTCAGACTAAGGTGACCATTTCTAAACAACAGCTTTCGCTAGCATAATGTACATATAATTTAGAGGACAAGCAGTAGCTAGTATTCCACTCTGCATCTTGTCATGTTGTATTCAGCTTACGTTTCTAAACTAAGAAACGGCAATCATTTTAAACAGCATTGCTGATAGAACTCTGCTGACTGATGCCTTGGGGGCTCCTCCTTCCTTTCACTTCCCTTCCTGGATCCTCTTTCACTGTTCTATGCAAGAGTTAGCCCTGAAAGACTGGGAAAATGCCATGCCAATTGAACATGAACATGTCACTGATATCTGACTTAACAGCTTAAAAGGATCAGCATTCCAAGTAATCATGGCACATCTGTTTGTTTTTCCTATTCAGTATTAATGCATGCCACAACTGCATGTATACATACTGCCATCTACTGACAATTTGGTGCATGTACCATATTTGCAATATCTGGATGTTTGGCTTTTCTCATCTGAATCAACCTTTGGTGTCTTATTTTTATTTATAACATGGGTTCAGGGACACAGTTATACTCATTGGCTGAGAGGCAACCGTGGACTTTGGTTTAAATTCCCTATTTAATCTACAGTTATGAAATTTAATCCACACTTGCTGTGCCAGACCTAGTCTGTAGAGGGGAGAGAACTGCATCACATTGTGGAGGGATCTACTCTGTCTACTTATCTCTTTTTTGGCAGCAGCTGTTGTTATTTTCCCTGTTAGCGAGCAGTGCAGGGAGTGGCCATTCAGCAGCAATGCAAGTACAGTTTGCATTGTTTGGCTCCCTTGATCTCAATCAGTGTCTCAATGTCAGATTTCCTGATGGGGAAGCTCCAGTTTGCGATGTCCATAAAATAAAAAATATTGGACATCACGGACAGGGAAGATGAAGCAGGTTGCAGTGACCCTCTATGTCCCTGGACACCCTGATTCCGTGGGACAGCAGCAGAGGAAAGTAATCTGCTATCTCCCCCGAGAGCTCGATAGGCACGGACAGCAGCAGATGAAAGCGACTTTCTGTCCTCCCCAACAGCTCGATACAGACAGAGAGAGAGAGAGAGAGAAAGCAGCATGCGACAGTGAGAAGCAGAACTGAAGGTGAGCAGGACGGTGAGTACCGCAAAGTAAGACATGTGGCTTTCCAGTGTGCGAAGTGACATCCTCCTCGGAATGGTACCACCTCCCCCCACCTGTGTCAGTCAGTCTCTATGATGTGCTGCAGCTCTCCACAGGCAGGTGCAGCCTCAGTTGAGGGTTGCTCCCCCAGCCCATTGAAGCCACAGCTGGAATGTAGCAGCACTACTAAGAAAGAGTAGCCACTGCTGTATGCAAGGTCTGCCCTGGAGTGTGTCAGTGGAGCAGATCCTGGTATTTGTTTTGTCCCCTTCAGATCAATGTCCTGCACATCCGACTGGTTGAAATAGCATTCCAAACCTATACCTTAGTAAAAACAGCTAGTGCTATCCACCCCTCACCCATCTTGAATCCCCAATCCCAGACGCAGCTGCACACAGATCGGGAGCAACTCTTCCAAAAGTGAGAACCCACTCCGCTTGGAAGATGCCAGAGAGGGACAGTGTCACAGGCAGCTGGAGAGAGAGAGAGCATAGGGGAAATGGACACAGACAGGCAAATATCAGAGAGACAGTGAGAGGGATGAACACTGCGGTGGCCAGCCCCCCCCTCCAGACACAGCCCTGATTGCAGACACAGCATTAAAGCTCCATTTAGATGCCACAGGAAAGTGGGAAGAGTAAGAGAAAGTGACATTGAGAAGGTAGTGGGACAGTGAGGCACAGTGGCACAGAGAAACGGCATGCAAGGTCTGACACCATGTGCAAAGTGCTGCAGTGTTCTTTCTTTCTCTCTCTCTCTCTCTCCCCCATATGAGTGACATGGAGAGAGAGAAGTGGCATTGTCTCAGGTTTTTCCTCCACAGTGGTAGCTCCCACAGTGAGTTGTGGAGCGAGGGAGACAGGCAGTGACAGGGAGACTGTGGGGCAAATGGCTGCATTGTCCCACATGTCTTTGTGTGTATCTGCACACTATGTATACTTACATATCCTGTTTATACAGCTTTGAGGAACTCTGCACACTGCAGCAACTGTTGAATAAACTGTTAGTTTAAGCCACAGTTGGCAGCTGTCCCACAGCCAATGACTATCAGTGTTGCAGAGCTTCATACAATTGCAGTCTACAGGGCTGTGGCTTCCATATACAATGTGGTACCTTACAATGAATAAGAAATACCACAGAAATGTGTGAGCTGAGATTGTGAGAGTTGCACATGCATAAAAATGAACAGAATGCATGTTTTCCAAGGGACTGCTTTCTAAGGTGGAAGGATAACATCCCTTTTTTGCCATTAAAACAGGGAAGCAGCTGGTGTTCTGGGGCTCTGGCTTACGGTTAATGTAACCCATGTTATACACGTAATAACCTAGTCCAAGGTGTGGGGTTATAGGCATTTAATCCACACCTGGGGTGCTGTGAGGACACTCGGCCTGCAGCCTTGTGCCTCACAACACACCCCAGGCGTGGATTAAATGCCTATAACCCCACACCCTGTCATGGGTTATTGTTTACATAATGCATGCCGGTAACTTAATAAATATTATCCTTTAAATCTCACGTTGGCTAATACTCAGCATGCTTCAAATTACATTGAAAAAGAAACCCAGCCATGGAATACCCACTTGTCTTTGAGACTCTGCATGAGCATTTACCTAATGACTGTGCATGAAACCTTAGTTAGCCATACTTGGTGAAGGTCAAGTTTTAGCTATGTATTTATTTAGTTATTTATCTATCTATTCTTTGAGACCAAATTTTGAATGTTTTAGTACATTATATTTGCAGTTAAACTTGAGTCACAACCACTTTTCCCTCCTATTAACTGGATATGTTTTGTTATACATTTTTATTCATTATCATTTAAATAGTTCATAGGGTAAACTATTAATCCTTGCCAAGAATTACAGTCAGTGCCCCTACTCTGCTAAATCTAGCATTAGAGCCTAATGCTAATAATTACTAGACGGTTACAATGCCATTATTCAGATAGCAGGATAAGTGAAAGAGTGTTAGGTTCTGCTTGATAATTATTCTATTATTATTTGCTGCTGAGGATCATATATATATACATGTTATATTAGATCAGCTTGCTGACTTACATATTAAATCTTATTTCTTAGTTAACTATAGGAATTGTTTTAACCTAGAAACATTCATCTTTCATTGAGTATGTTGTGTGATTCAGGTAATCAGAACTAGAATGGTCCTTTACTACAGGAATATGGCTAAAAATGTAACAGTTATCTTGTGGATTGTGTATGGTATAGGGTTGCCAGTTAAAAGGGTCAGAATTTCACAGTTTTTAAACAACTCAACAGTAGATATTGCCTTTCCTCAAGAAATTCGTCTAACAGATGAAGAGGACAATAAACTCAACAGAAGCTGGGTAGGGGGAGTTTACCATAACTGTTTTAATACAGTAGTAACAAAAGGGGAGTGGTCATTTTAATAAGAAAAAAACTGCATATTCAGTGCACAAAGTGTGGCTGAGGATACAGATGGAAGAGGAAGCACAGTGAATGGTAAGATAGAGGGCAGAGAAATTATTTTGTGTAATACAGATGCTCCAATTGAGAAATGCTCAGAATATTTTGCAAACCTTAATATGGAGCTAAGCAAAAACCAGAGATAAGTATTGGAGGAGATTCTAACACTGTAACTGGCCTAATACTTCACAGAAGTAAACCTGAAATCACAAAATGTAAGTCCAAGACTAGACAACAGATATTATGTATGTGTAATGACCTGGGTTTCTCAGATATATGGCGGTCCAGGTATCCTGAGGGAAAGGACTATACCTATTGCAAACAGAGGTGAGAAAGAAGTAAGTGCCTCAGCTGGGACTTGAACCCAGGCCGCCCGGAATATCGTTCCAATTGCGCTAATCAGCTGTGCCACTGAGACACCTAGAACCTGGGCCGTCCCCGAGCACATTACTCTTTCTCAGATGCACACCCCATTGGCAACACAAATATTTACTTGTAATAATCACATAGGAGTGCAGTGTGCATATTTATGAAATGCATACAAACAGGGCTGAGAAAGAAGTAAGTGCCTCAGCTGGGATGTGAACCAAGGCTGCCCGAAACATCATTCTGACTGCGTTAACCAGCTGCGCCACTCAGACAACTGGAACCTTGGCTGTCCCTGAGCACATTACTGTTTTTCAAATGCACAACCCAAAGGCAACACAACTATTAGATACCACAGACAAGTACACATCATATAGAAGAGGTGCTCAGGGGCAGGGGTGTCACTAAACACCAGCGGTAGGTATACATCCTATGAAATGGATGTATGTGGGTGGGGGTACTACTAGACACCAGGGATAGCTATTCATAATACAGTACGGCCATTCGGGGGGGTGCTGTTGGACACCAGGGATGATGCATGAGGCACACAGAGGATGGACACTAAAGGACAACCACTCACCATGCAAATCAGCCCATAGTGAGCATACAAATGGCCCCTTAGTGCTCTGCATGCCCAATGGGCTGATTTGCATGGTGTGGCTGAATGTAGCTCACACAGGTCCCAGTGCTATCTGGTCCGGGAGTGCTATTCCCTTTGGGCTGGCTACAGCTCATGTCCATGTCAGGGCAGCACAGTTGTACTTAGTGCTGCGCTAACATGGGCAAATATTCAGTCAGCTAGCACCAGTCCGCTACCCAACTAAATATAGCAGCCACTGAGTCGGGTTCTAGCACAACTGCAACAAAAATATTTTTGAATATCAGGGCCTAGGTTTGCAACAAATGTGAAGTTGGGAACTTTTATGTGTAATATACGCTAACAATTTTTTTCCAAATTACGCATTTTTTGAAATCAGTTTGATTACAGACCAATTTAACACTTTTATGTGCAAAAGTGCACACCTGCTGTCCACACTGGCTGAAGCTTAACAATTACATGAACTTGAAATTGTTCATTCTTTTTTTAAAAAACACAGTTCAAAACTTTTATATGCCAAATACTTTAAGGTTCAGGTTTTACACATATTATAAATCATGACATCATTCTTAGCCAATCGGGACTGTTTATTTCTAAACATTCCAGGTACTCTTATAACCATAAGAGGGTGTCCACTGCAAGCAGTTTTACAACTCTGAAGTTCTACACTCACTTGACACAGTCCTTTTCCTGCACAGAGGAATCTTTGTTATTCTGCAAAGAAAAACATTTTGATTAAAAAGTCAAATTCCATTTTTTTTAAAACAAAGCTCTTTCTGGTGGCCTTTTCTTCAGTGAGGTAGTATGGTACTTATTTCTTGGTAGCTTCCCTGGGTCCTTTCTTCAAGGGGCTCTTGTGTTGTACTCCGTGGGGGGGGGGAGGTTGTTATTCCATGTGAGGTGAGGGGTTGGTATGTTTCATTTTGTCTGTTCTTGTTTCTTGTATTATGATGCTCTGTTACCAAGGGAACTTTGAGATACAATCAGAGTTTATTTATACAGCGCAATTCTCAAAAGATTAAAAGTGCTTTACATACAATGACAAATATTAAACCATAAAATGCACATCAGATCCCATAAATATACAATAAATGCAATTATACTAAATTGTAATCATTATTTATATTATCTCAGGAAATGCCTGGCTAAATAATAATGTTTTCAACTCTGTTTTGAACTGGTCGGTGGTCTGGCACTCTCTAATCTGATGAGGTAGAGAATTCCACAGAGTTGGGGTCGCAAAAGCAAATGTTAAGAACCCTGGGCTGGACTACTTTCTGGGAGAACAGCTGACAATATATAGTGCATGGTGGAATGATATTAGGGATGGAAATTCATCCCTAGAATAGCGTTTTTATGATGCAGTAGCTACATCATCGTAGCTGTTATGCTGCACTAGCTACGTAGCTACTGCAGCATAACAACAACGAACGCCTTATGCTAACTCCACCAGTCAGGATGCAGTGGCGAGAGCAGGAAATGAGAGCGGTGCAGAGGCAAAAATACTAAAACATAAGGACACAGCTGTGCAACACCTTGCTCCTTTTATCAGCAATAGCGGACCGCAGACTATAAAAGACAATGTATGGTCCTCTAGCTATAACAACCGTGAGTTGCCATCTTGAGGTTGCCATGGTGTCCAAAACCTCTCGAGCTTCGCTCTCAGGGTTTAAACGGTTGCCATTGTCAAAATCTTGATGGCAGTACACAGTTGTTGTAGATAGAAGACCATACACTATCTTCTATATAGTTTATGATGGGATGCTGTTATACATGGAATTCCATGCCTGGAATATGCTTTTTCTGCTCCAGTAGTGACATCATTATGTTGTTCTGCTGCAGTAGTGATGTCACTACTGCAGCAGAACAACTTGGAATGCTGCCACATAGTTGCTTTCCTCTATCCAGTTAAGCTGGAAATTTGTTTTTTTTTTAAACTTGAACTTGCAGAAACATCTGCAGCACACTGTCAGTTAAAAAAAAGAAAATGTTAAAATTTCTATTCTCCGTCATCTTCACTAGCTGATTTTGTGTGATTTTCTATGCTGTTACTGCCCATACACTATATATTGTTCTTTGTCTTAATAATGTGTATTCAATCCATAAAAGCTCTTTAACATGATTTATATGTTATGTTTATATGTTTAATTCCTGCGTCTGTCTTATGATTATGAGTCCTTCTGAAGTCCTTTGTGTGCCAGAACTGCTCAACTTCGTAGTTCTCCCTCCCACATAACTCAAGAATGTCCTCTAATACCCATAAAAGAAACAGGAACTGTACATATAAACTTATGCAAAAGATGTTATTTGCAAAATTACACATTTTAAGAATAAAAAAATGTACACCATAAAGGAATAATGTATAAATTGAATGCATGAAATTTTAAGAAAATTATGCACATTTTGCAAAAACTGTGCAAAACAAAATCAGCCATTTTGCCTAGCTGTTGCATTGATCCTCAAAAAGGAAGGTGGAACAAGAATTAAGGAGGAGCTGTGCTGTAACCGTAATACTACCAATGAGCAACAATGAAATAGCACTAGGTATGACGACAAGGCCAGGAGTGAGGGGGCAGACATGACAAAAAGCTGTAAGTCCCTAAGGGGTATTAATAGAATGAACAGCAGTATCCTGTTCACAAGAAGAGAAGTGAGGGCAGGGTAACATGAGTGCATGGAGGGAAGCTGGTGGGGGAAACATTCAGGAGGAATGCAAGGAAGTTCTTCTTTACAGAAAGGGTAGAGGAGAGATGGAATTACTGCAATTGCCAGAAGTGGTTGCCATTGCTACCTTCAAACACAGGTTGGATAGGCACAGAATAGTCCCAAACAGTGGAGGTAGTGAGAGTAGGTAGTTGAGAGGATGTGTAAGTGGGCTGGGAGGAGTGTTGAAAGACAGTCGGGTCTATAGGTAATGACTCAGAGGATTATTGCGCTGCACCAACTCAAACAGAACTCTCACATCCTTGTAATGCCATTGGTACTCCATTTGGTGACTCTTGGTGAACTCTGCACTTTCACTTGTCTAGTACTGATGAAAATATTCAGCATTACGATGATGTAAGAGCTCTCTTTGTGTTGTTGCACTGCGGTAATTCTCTGTGTCACTAAAGAGCTCCTGGGAGATTAGCCACTTCCCTACTTGCACCGTTTTGGATCCGCTGGACTGCAGATGTTCCCTTCTTGATCTGAAAGGTCTATAGGTAGACTAGCTCTGGCCCAGTGTTAAGGTGGGGGAGGATGTGTGCAGGAACTGGGCAGACACGATGGGCCATTGGGCCTCTTTCTGCCATCAGCATCTATGTTTCCGTGAAACAAGGCTGACAACTTGCCAGACGTATATAAGGGAGAAGAGAGAGTCAGGGAGAAAGCAAAAGAATGGATAGATGGAAGCGGAGGCAAGAATGGAGGGAAGAGTAGGAAAGTCGGGAGAAGAGGATATGCTTAAAAACAGAGTTGAGGAAGAGGGGATAGCAGTGATTAGGCATTTGAGCAGGCATGCAATGTGTAATATCAGAGCAGGGATTTCTGGTCAGAGCAGGGGGAAGAGGAGAAGCAGATGGGGCTGTACACTTGGGATATTATCAAAAGCTGGACACACTGTTGGAAGTGTCATGCTTTGGATGAGACATTACACCAAGGACCCATCTGACCACTTCTGATGATTATCAAGCTGGACATCAAGGATCCAACAGTACATTTGAGAAGGGTGGGGTATGGCCTGGCCAACATTCCCCCTCAACAAAACTGATTTGATCAAGTATATGAAGGAATACTGTGCATACTTCACGACTGTATTCATGCACACAATTCCTATATACAACTGAATTGTGATGGTTTCTGTTCTATGTACTTCTGCTATAGAATTCAGAAAATTTATTTTTTCTTACACATCCTTTTGATTTATGTAGGATGGCTCAAACAGAAGACGATGCTTCAATCAGCCACCAAGACATCAGAGACATACGACGGGCCTTTGAAGCTGGTGGGAGACCTGCAGTCATGACTTTAGTGAAACATAAACTGGATGAGATGTCCAAAGCGAGGCTTGATATTGCAGTCATAGGGGAAGCCAGGGTTGGAAAATCCTCCTTCATCAAAGCCATCCTGAGGAATGGCAAGGAAGAGGAAGGAGGTACCAACCTCAGAACAGTAGAGACTACGCTGCTGCCAACTGCATATTGCCATCCAAAATTCCCTAATGTTAAATTCTGGGATCTCCCAGGGATTGGGTCAGGAAGTTTTGTTGCAGCAGACTACCTGAGGAAGATTCGTTTCCACAGTTATGACCTCTTTATCATTATAACCTCTGGATCCTTCAGCGTCCATCATGCCAACCTGGCCACTGAGATCAAGAAAAGGGGACGGAGGTTCTGCTTTGTGCGTTCCAAGGTTGACGTTGATCTATTTGTGTCCATGGTGTACAGGCAAAGTAGCTATAATGAACAGGAAGTCCTCCAAGAGATCAGAAGCAACTGTCATGACAGCCTGCAAAGTGTTGGTATCCAGTTCCCTACGGTTTTCTTGCTGTCTGCATTTCAGTTAGAGAAATTTGACTTTCAAGAGCTCTGCAATGCCCTTGTGCAAGAATTTCCGGACAATAAACAACAAACTTTCCTTATGGCCCTTCCTACACTCACTCTCAGATCTTTGGAGGTTAAAAAGAAGCTCCTGAAGGTTCGGTTGCACCGCCTGTGTTTCTTATTCAGCGCTGTTGCCACCTTACCAGCCACTGAGCTCTCCGTTGTTTTAGACATTGGCATCCTTATCAGAGAAGTCCAGGTTTATTGCAACCAGCTAGGCCTTGATGATGACTCTCTGAACAGACTGTCCCAAAGGTGTGGTATACCCATCCAGGAACTGAAGGCTGTTATAAAGTGCCCTGCTGCAAAAGCATCCTCCACTCATGAGCTCCAGGAGCTCCTGCTCAAGACAGCTGAGGCCACCCTCCTGCTCGGGGAAGAGTTTGTGTCTCAGCTCATGCCAGTTGTAGGGTCTGCAATCGCGGGCAGCATGTCATTCTACACCACCCACAAAGCCCTAAGTGAAATACTGAGTGATCTTTCACTAGATGCTGAGCATGTTTTGTTGACTGCACTTGAAAATAAGAGGTAACTCAGATTCTTTGTTGAATCAGTGCAGGTTAGGCTACCCAAGACTTGCGTTATACTAATTAGCCTTGGAGTAACATAAAGGTTCATGGGAAAGAGCTGTTGTCCCCAGTACCTAAGACTTAAACCTCTCATCCTCTCTCTCTGCTGAAAGAACCTAGGCTATTCCAACAGAAACAGGCGTCAGGAAGAGTGTCCGAGGATAGGAGTGGGCTGAGTAGTTCTGTGCAGAGTGGTGTGAACTATAGTCTTGCATCTAGCAACCTTTCAGCTAATGCCAGGCCCTACACAGCTATGGTGGTGTCAGTTCCATCCTGGTTGCAATATCGCACTTGATTTTTTTTTTTTTAGGAGGTGCTTCAGTACGGCGAAAGAATTTAAATCTGCATATCATGATTTTGGGAAAATGACAAAATCTTCAGACATGAAGAGAGTTAAAAAAGATGTTTTGCTTGGGCTGTTACAGCAGTTGGCAGTAAATTACATTTTGATCAATCAGTGTAACGTGCACTGTTGTTTTTTCAGTACTTTGCTTGCTGACCACTTATTTCTGCTAGTCACTCAGACTGGCTTAGAGGTACTGGTTTGGTGGTATTGGGACGGGTTGAGAATGTCAGTCTGGTACTAGACCCATCACACTGGTATACTGGAACCAGATAGGTGCAGGCCAGAGTGCCATTACTAGGGACATAATTCAGATTGGTAAATCATTGCTAAACTTGGATTTAGACTAGCACTTTGGCACTTGCCACACATTCAGTTTAGCAAACTTGTGCCAGATAGTTATGCACCAGTGCTTTGGCACCAGGAACATGTTCACATTGGTAAACTGGTGCCAGGTACAGACCAGCACTTCAATACTAGACATGTATTCAGACTGGTATGCAGATGGATAACACTGCAGCCATGTTTGGAACTCTGTGATGTCATGGAAGGTGAAGCTGTGTCCAACCACAATATAGGTAGGTACAGATTCACCTTCAGTGACATCACAAGGTTCCAAAATTGCTGGCAGTCTAGTATTAAAATATGGTAGATTTAAGACAGATATATTTCTAAACTGCTGTCCACTATAGGTAAGCACAATACTCCATTTAAAGGTAATAGCAAATGCATTTTACATAGTTAATTGCCCTCCCATTTTCCTTTCCATATCAGTTAGGTATTAAAATATACTCTGACCATTTTTTGATAAATAAATAATACAGCTTTGGGGTGCCCTCTGCGCTACACAGAGTTCAACTTCCCTCAGAAATATGAAAATAAAGAGCAATTTCTGCTAAGACATTCTGTGCCATCAGTTATACCACTCCATGCTATTAATCTGAGTGGCCTGAAACAGTGTTACTGCTGTCATAGAATGTTGGGACAATATGAAAAGCAAAATGAGCAATTGTAGAGTAGGAAAGGACTCAGTGTAGTTTACAAGAGCAACACAGATTAATTTAACAAAAGAAGGTAACAAGATATCAGACTATTGGACAGACACTACAACAGGAAAACAGTACAGGATCTAGAGGCGTAGAAAAACTGTTAGGCTCCTTTAAAGAGATATTTTCCTAGTATTACAAACTGAGACTTGTTCATATATGCTTCCCTTTCATTTATGTAAGTGTGACATGTTCTTATTACTTAGCATGTAATCTTTTTCTGTTTCCAGGTTAATGTGTATTTTTTGATCAATCTATTTTTATGGTTTTCAACACACAGATGTTAAATCCAGTTCTACAGAAATGAGGAATGTAAAACAGTAAACAGAAAAGAATAAACATCTGTTCAGTCACAGCTTTAAATGTTCTTACAGTTACACTAACCATATAGTTATCCTTTTATGTGGCAAGTGAAATAAACTCTTCCCTCCAAGTTAAGTCCTCCATAGGAGAGGCAAAAAATAAACAAGCACATACACACGCTATATTACAGGCTGACTCATGCAATTTACCTTCAGGTGTGAGGGAGCAGGACCAAACCACATGGGTTTCAGAGTCACTAGTGAATTATGAATGTCCTGCTCCCTCACAAGTGATTATAATTGTGTACTTTGAGTCAGACCACTGAACATTCACTTTATACAACACCAGTTTTATTAGTTGTTTTTCTTTGATTTCAACTGCTGGCTTCAGTGCTGCACAATGCTATTGTGATGTCATCACCTTTTTGAAAGCTGCTCTCTAATTGGCTCGGTATGCATTGTGATGTACTGAAGAGGGCAAGATAACATCTGTGACATAAACACCTCACAGGATAAAGTACAGTTACGTAAGAACTTAACCATAACAGTAGATCTTTGAAAGGAGCTCTTGCAGCAGGTAATAACAATAGGACTAAGCTTCCAGGAATTAGGACCCCATGGAAAACTTCTAGTTAGCAGTCTATGGCGGGGGACTACCCCCAACGTTGACTCTGCCCCGTCAGCTCTGGTATAAAGGGGGCGGTCCCTCAGCACCACCCCAGTTCTCCCGCTGGAGACCCGGCTGAGATGAAGATGGAGAACTGGGGAGTATCTCCCATCCCCCAAAGAGAAAAGAAATACTAGTCCCTGGGGGCAGGTGGGTGGGAAAGCCCCCTGCTGCAACAGCTCCTCTCGAAGATCTACTGTTACGGTAAGTTCTTACAGAACTGCACTATATTTCTTTGAGGGGGAGCTCTTGTAGCAATTAATACCAATAGAACTGAGTCCCAAGCAAAACCCAAAGAGAGACCCAGGTCAGAAGGGTGGAGGACTGTCTAGTCAAAAGCCCTAGGCACCTCAGGAGAGAAGTCCCTGAAGGACCGCTAGGCTGAAGCCTTCTCTCCTTCTGGAAGCAATGTCAAGAATGTAGTGCCTAACAAAAGTGTTTACTGAACTCCAGGTAGCGGCTGCACAAAGGTCCACTGACTGGTCCCAGCAAGGGTCTATTGTACTTCTGATAACAGAACGTGATACTGTTAGAAAAAAGGTGATGAACGGTAACAGATGTCACGGGTCAACAGTGGGAAAAGAACTGGGGTGGTGACGGGGAACAGCCCCCTTTATACCAGAGCTGACGCTGGGGCGGTCTCCCGGCACCACCCCAGTTCTTTTCCCACCGTCGACCCGCTGACAACGGCTCCACAGATGCCTTTTTTCAGTCAACTGCCATTTTGTGTCTCGCGCAGTTACTGTTAGTCACCTTTTTTCTAACAGCATCACGTTCTGTTGTCAGAAGTACAATAGACCTTTGTTGGGACTGGTCAAGGGTCACTCCACCAGAGGGGTCGCAACATTATTCGCAGCCCTCAGGAATGTCTCATTAGTGGACCTTTGTGCAGCTGCTATCTGGAGTTCATAGACTGCTGGCTTGAAGTTTTCCGTGGGGTCCTACTGCCTGGCGGCTTAGTCCTATTGGTATTACCTGCTGCAAGAGCTCCCCCTCGAAGTAAGATCATGACATTTTGTGAACTGGGTATAAAAGGAAAAATTACTCACCTTAGTAATGTTGTTTCTTCTAATGGAGTCTTGCTATATTATGACAGTAGCAGTTTGATCCAGCTCTAGAACTGCTCCGGAGGTGAAATGGTTAATACCATTCCAAAATAGAACTTTGAGCACGAGCTCTAAGAAGCAGCTCTATCTGTGTAATTTCAAACCTGAACTGTCAGATCTTTACGAGCAAAAACTCACTAAGGTCTGTGTGGAAGCTGTAACCTACACTAGCCAAATGGCTACCTAAATACTAACAACCATTGCTGGTCCCAACACCCAAGACTCAAGTCAGGGGACCAGAACTACTAATACAATTCTAACAACATGAGAATAAAACAACAGTATAATAAAACACCCCAAACCCCCAAAGCGGGAGAACAGCTAAAGGGCACAAAATAGTGCCCACACTAAGTTGCCACTCCCACCCAAGTAGAAGTTCTGAGAGGGGCAGGCTGGGGAGGTCATAATATAGCAAGACTCCATTAGAAGAAACAACATTACTAAGGTGAGTAATTTTTTCTTCAAACAACATGAAGTCTTGCTATATTATGACAGTAACAACTACACAGCAGTACCTCCATGGAGGAGGGCAGAACCTACTTAGGGAATAGGCTCTGAAGAACAGCTGTGCCAAACCGAGCATCTCTCCTGGCCTGGACATCCAGGGAGTAATGCTTGGTGAAAGTGTACCGCTTTCCAAGTAGCAGCCTGGCATATCTCTAATATAGGGATGTCTCTGGCAGCAGCTAGAGATGCAGCTGTACCCCTGGTAGTGTGAGCCCTCAAGCCAGAGGGGGGATCTCTGCCCAGTTTCTGATAAAATTGGATACAAGAGACAATCCACCTGGTAATTGATCTCTTAGTGGCAGGTTTGCCTTTCCCAACTTCACCATAGGTAAGGAAAAGTTGGAGGGATTCGAACCTGTGACCTTTAGTGCGCTCTATATAGTAACTAAGAGCTCTCTTAACATCCAGGCTGTGCAACCTCCTCTCACCAGAAGAGGAGTGATCAGTGAAAAATACTGGAAGGGAGATAGATTGGTTAAGATGAAAATCTGAAACCACCTTAGGTAAAACTTCCTATTAGTCCTAGGACTACCTTATCCCTGTGGAAAGAAATAAAGTCAGTTTCTACTGCGAGGCTTGCAACTCACTTATCGTCTAGCAGAAGTGATAGCCACTCAGAAAACAGTTTTCCAAGTTAGATACTTAAGCTCTGCAGAAAACAGAGGTTCAAAGGGGTTGCATTAACTGGGCAATACAAACATTAAGGTCCCAGGCAGGGGCGGTTCTCGAAAGGTGGATTAGTATGTAGTAATCCCTTAAAAACTTGGAAAACACAGGGTGAGTGGAAAGAGGATGACTTTCTGCTGAAACAAAAGCAGATACAGCTGCCAAATGGACTCTCAGGGTAGCTGGTTTGAGACCCAAGGAATTAAGATGGACCATGTAATCTAATACAATGGGCAAATCAGCAAATTCTGGGAAATATTTTTCCAGCACACCAAATGGAAAACCTTTCCATTTAGAACTATAAAGTAGCCCTAGTGGAAGGCTTTCTGGAAGCCTTTAGGATTTCAAGAACACCCTGAGAGAGGTGTAAATCAGCAAATTCTAACTCCTCAAGAGCTAGGCCTTGAGGTTGAGGGATTTGAGGTCGGATACCAAACCCTTCCTGGGCACAAGTTAATAGGTTGTGATTCCTGGGAGGCAAAGGGAAGATGGATTGTCAGTGACAGAAGGTGGGTACCAGGGCTGCCTGGCCCAATCCGGGGCAATCAGAATCACCCTGCAAGGCTGAGATCTGATTTTGACTAATACTTTGAATAGGAGAGGAAGGGAAAGCATAAAAAACTTCCCTAATCCAGGAGGAGGGCATCCAGGGGACTGAGCCCAACACTAGAGGTCTGCAACAGAACAGAGGAAGTTGGTGATTGTCTGGGGCTGCAAAAGATCTATCTGAGGGTGCCCCATCTGGCAAAGACTATCCCAGCACTTGAGGATCCAGGGACCATTCGTGATGGCCCTGGGAAATCTGCTGAGAGCACTGCTAGGACATTGTCCTTCCCTGGAAGATGAACTGCTATGTGGGAAGTGTTCAGGGAATAGGCCAGAGACCACAACTTCATTGCCTCGGTGCACAAGGTCAAGACCAGTGCCCTGCTTTGTTGATGTACCACATTGTTGTGGTGTTGTCTGTTCTGACTTGTATCACCTTGTTGTGGACAGATGCAGAAAATGCTTGAAGAGCTAAAAGACAGCTCTGAGTTCCAGCAAATTGATGTGGAGCAGAGATTCCTGGGGGGACCACACTCCCTGAGTGGAAAGGTCGCCCATGTGGGCTCCCCAACCCAGAAGGGAAGCATCTGTAGTGAGAGTCAAATTGTGAGCAGGGGAAATGAAGGGGACCCCCAATCTTAAATTGCTATGATCCTGCCACCACTGGAGGGGCAGAAGGAGAAATCTCCGGAGCGACTGTTCACTGAGGCGGAGTAAAGAATCTGACAGTTCAGGTTTGAAATTACACAGATAGAGCTGCTTCTTAGAGCTCGTGCTCAAAGTTCTATTTTGGAATGTATTAACCATTTCACCTCCGGAGCAGTTCTAGAGCTGGATCAAACTGCTACTGTCATAATATAGCAAGACTTCAAGTTGTTTGAATACACCTTTTTATCCTATCATTTCAACTCCACTGGTGTTGTATAGTCAGTCCACCGTATAATATATATGTATTTTTATTTTTCATTTCTTTACGAATAACTGCTTGGTTATTGATCAATGATCTTGATTATCTTGTCATTTTTTTAAATCCCTTCTTCATTTAACTATGTTGATGAATTTTGTTTTTATTCTCTAGTCTCTGCAAAGTATTTTGGCATACAGCTTGTATGAAAGACACTCTATAAAATAAATTTCTGTTGTACTGTATGGTTCTGTCTTACATCAAGAAAACAATTCTCTATTTAAGTTTTAACATTTGTCTCTAAGTGACATTGGGCTCAAATGAAGTAGCCCCTCAATGATTCGAGAGGCCTGCCCTGATCTGCAGAGGTGCTTTAAAGCAGACTCCTCCCAGCTGTTAATTTTCAGGGGAAGCTGGGCCACACTGGCACTGCCTTTACATGTATATTTTCTACCAAGGCAAGTACAGGGAGATGGAAAACGGGTAACCACAAAAGTGCAATGGATGAAGGCTGCAACACTGAAGACCACCATCAAACTAAGCAAGCAAGAGGAAGGTGTGCAAACAAAAAAAGCAAGGAGTACGGCTAGATGCTATGCAACATGTTTATTGTGAAACCCACTAAGGTCTCAGTGCTTGTCCACATTTTTTACTGACTGCATAATAAACATCCTGTACAGCGTCTAGCTGTGCTCCGTGCTTTTCTTTTTTGTTTGTGCACTGTACTCTTGCTTGCTCAGTTAGATGAAAGATGGGCCCTCGGCACCAGTAAAGGTCAGCCACAGCAGTCATCTGGGGATACCAACTGCACAAAAGCTGAAAGCAGAATAAAATCTCAAACCATTCTCTTTAAAAATCAGGACACGTGCACTAAAATGGGCTCCTTGTCCCTTGACGTTTGGTGTGTTTCGATGCTATTCAGCAGCTGTGGTTATACTTCCTCTACTGGTGACACTGCAGTCGGTTTCATAGCAACAAATTATGATGTCACAAGCAGATGATTATGACCTCAGCTCCTAAATGTGTGCAACATCAGGGCAAACTGAGTAGTAAAGGACAAGGGTTACATTTTACTACATGTATCCTTAGCAATAAAGAAAATAGTAGGGATGGACCACTGGTGCAGTGTTAATGTCCATGATGCCGATGAGCTGTGTTCGGGAAGAAGTTCAGGTCATTGGGGAGGTGACCAGGGGAGGTGAGATGAGTATCCCACAGAACACACTCCATCTTGAGGAGGGAAGGAGTTTGGTCTCTGTTGTATTATTGGCACCTGGATGACCACAGGTGGTGGCACACCCCAGAGCCGATAAGCTGGAAGGTAGAATGCCAACGTGCTCTGACGCGAGTGCAAGCACTGCGTGCGCATGTCGGAAGCTTCCTCGGCATCCTAGGGAATGGGAGAAAAGGAAGAACCCCAACCAATGTAGAAAGATGTCCACCTCCCACAGCAGGCTCCACACTGCCAACTGAGGCACTCTCTTCCAGAACACAGACCGGGTTTTCTGTTTGGGGGCAGTACCCTTCCCCTTGATGGCCCCACCCTGGGATGCAAGCCAAGCTGCACTCAGGAAAAGAGGTAAGCCCCATAGAAGTGGGGTGAAGGGGCTGGGTGTGTGGGTAGCACCAATGGAGGCCGATTGGTAGCAAGGAAGAAAAAGCATGTTAAATAAAGCAAACTGAAATTCAGTGTATAATTATATTTCGTTTTTATTGACCAAGCAAGTGCTTTAGACATACAGTATCTGCTTTCATGCACCACCTGGGAGTACCGACTAAAATAAGCCAAATACGGAATGTATACAATATGGCAAATTACAGAAAATGCAAAGGCACGACAGTTATAGATTATAACAGCAATGTATAATCTTTACATAAAGCATGAACTATAAAATTTATGGGTGCAAACAGGCATTTCATGGGTGTAGATATTTTCTCAGTTCACTAGTGAACAGTAAATGAGAAGAGACATTGCACAATTCCAGAGGAAGAGAGTTCCAGCAAATGGGAGCAAAAGGAGAGATGGCTTGTAGTCCCATATCAGTAAGACTCTTTGGAACAAATGGCAATGATTTCTCACTGGATCTGAGAGGGTGGGGTGGGTACACAAGAGAAACCAAGACGGCTCATACAAAGACGCAGGCACTCGTGATCATAGTACTTTGTCAATAAAGCCACCAAGAACAATTATTTTGGGATGTTGGGTAATTTTATTTTGTGGATGCCAACTCTCAATTCTTTGCAAAAAACTGCATTAATGCACCAGCTAGGTTCAAGATAATGCCACAAAAGGAAAGGTGGTGTTAGGGTTTACAACCCCAACTCCCCATCCCCATCGCCAAAGCAGCAAAAGAAAAAAAAAATATTAGGGTTTTGGGTCTCCAGAGTCCTGGCGAATCAGTGGTGGGGTTGTCAACCCTAATGCCCACCCCCACTCCTGAGCGTGTTGGCAACATATGGAGAGGCAAATTTTTCTACCATTGAAGACTGTATCACTATGAGGCACTGGCTTGGATCTGTACCTTGTGCTTCAGACACAAGGCTATGGGCAGGGGAGAGGAGTGAGCATTAGGGCTGACAACCATAAGACCCAACCACTGATTTGCCAAGACTCCAGAGACCCAAAATCGTAATTGTTTTTCTTTTGCTGCTTACGGGGTGGGGTTGGGAGTTAGGGTTGGAAACCCTAATGCTAATTTCCCTACTTTTGTGGCATTAAGTGGAAGCCTACCTGGTGCCCTATGCCAAGACTAGCCTCCTCAACCCAGCCCCACTACTATGCCATTTGTTTCAGGATTCTATCAAAGGAATGACATGGAGACATTTAATTGGTAACTTTTATCGAGATCATCAGGACTTGTTGGGAGCTGGTACACACTCCATCCTTGAGTTACAAATTTCAGTTACACATAACAGTTGGGTTAAACAAACTCTGCAAGGGCTGAAGGTAACCTCTTCAGTTCTATGGAAGCAGTTTGCCTGGAAATGCCAGTTCCATTTTCTCAGGACCCCAGCCATCTTTTTTTTTTTTTATACTTTCTTATTTATTCTCCTGCCTACCTCCGGTGCCCACTCCTTCCGTCCGCTCATGTCCCCCGATTCACCTACCTTAGGGATCTGCCCCTAGAGTGCCTCCTCACCTCGCACAGTGGGGTCTGTCCTGTAGGTGGCCCGGGTGGACCTGGAACGGCCTTCATCTAGGGCTGCCGGAGGGTTTTTTTCCGGTATTCTCCCCTTACATCCCACTCCCCCTGGGATGTCAGCGCTTGGGACGTACGTCCCGAGTGGTAGCGTGCTGATGCACGCAAACCCTCATGCGCCGTGACGTCCCCCCTCCCCGGCTCCGACAAGCGAAGCTGCCTCCATCCCTTCCCAATGCCAGTGCTTCCACCGGCTATGGAAGGGATGTAGAGCGCAGAGTGCTCTTGGTAACCCACCCCTGAGGGAGGAGAGCATCCGTTGGGACGCTTGATCCTCCCTCTCCCCACCGACCCCCGGCCACCCGAGTCCGTTCCCGAACCCGGGCCGCCGGCGTAGCGCGAGTGGACCCCAGCCATCTTGATGAAAGATCTTCCACCTAGTTATGGTTTGTGTTAGCAGGGCTGCTGGGAAAGAACAGCTACCCACACGTATTCTGGGTTGCAAACTGGCATAATTCTTCTGGCTGATCAGATGGACCAGTTATCCCAGCAGACCTCATTAATCACTCCTGGTATGACATTGCTCTCCACCCCTCCTGCAGGGGTCAAACCGGGTCTTTGGCATACCTTCACGTGCTGGATGCGAAAATGAAATCATCAGGGGTACGGATGCAGACCAGACTGCCTATGGTGGAGATATGGAAAGCAATCATATAAGTTCCATATGAAATGGAACGTGTTATGGCTTACCACAAACCATCTTACTCGACTTTCTTCTAAATGGCAGCCTTGGCTAATGTATATTATGGGATAAGATGAAATGTCTGTTCCTTTATTTAGTGACAAGTTTTCACCTGACTGATAAACATGTTCAACATTTTCATAGTATATCAACTGGAAGAAAATATGGTTACTGTTCCACCCCTGGTTCACTTCCCTGAAACTTGTGAGACCTTTGTGGTGTTCTCCACATACTGTCTACACCAAACCTCCTGGGGCACTTATTCCATATAATAGATACAGATGCAATGCATGTACCTTCTATAGCTGCACTGGGCTCTAAAAAAATAACCCACTGAGCATGCTCAGAAAAAACAAAATCCTTATTACTCTGGGACCGTTTAATATTTTTTCACAAAACCTTCGAAAGAGGCTGCTTCTACCCTGAAAGTTTTGTGGAAAACTCCATACCGTCAAAGTTGTATGTGAGAGCAAAAAAAAAAAATATATATATATATATATAGGCAAAAAATGTAATTCTCATAAACCATGCAAGATGCTGTCACAAAACTTTTCATGTCTTGAAATTCTGCCAGTCAGACTACACATACAAACTTTTTGCCTACTTTTTCAAACACTGCCAAAGTTGTTAAGGTGAAAAAATTGAAGTTTAGCATTAAACACCTTACTCAGCCCTAACTATACTGGTGCTACCATGACAGTATTTTATAGATATATATCATATATAGAGGGAGAGGACAATCACAGGGAGGATAAGTAACTTGCTCAGTGTCACAGGGAGTAGGTGGCTTTAGTGGGATTCATACTTGGGTGTCCAGGTTCACAGCTCTGTGGTCTTAAAGGAGAACTGCAATTAATCCATAAAACTATCAGATTATTTCCTGTAGATGTTATGTGTCAATACGTGTGCCTGTTCTTTTATTGTTCCAGCTTTACTGGCCTTTTCATAAACTTGAGTGAGTGTGCCAGACTTTCCACGCAGGTGGGTGGGACCATTTTAAAACTGACGTAGTTCATGTCTTTGTTAACGTTCTTACATTGGACTTCTGGTGATGTCATGCAGTGATAAACAGCTTAGCTGCACAGCTCTGATCAGGACAACCAGAAAAACAAACTCCGAAAACAACTGCTAACTGAACAAATGCCTCATCGAACTCTCTTCAGCAGGCCCCTACTAATGAGGCACTCTGGCAGGGCTCCATCGCAGTCTTGAGTCAGAGGATGGCAACAGATTTAGCTAAGGTGACTGATAGTGAATCTTCACTGCCACCACACAACACTGGCTAACCAAGAAGACCACCTGTTACCCTGAATGCTTGCACCTTGCAGAGACAGCTAGATGTGTTGCTCAAACTTAAGAGATTTCTGCAGGGAAATGAAAGTGATTACTGCAGCACTGTGTACGGCCGAAAACAAAATTGAAAAATAACTTTCAGGAATCTATGAACAACTTACTGAATAAGTTGGCTGGCTAGATGTCTCCAATCGAGCCCTTCTAGAGCTGCACTCATCCATACAGACTCTCCAGGAACAAGCGAACAATGCCGAGTCCAGAGCCCACCAAATCTCCCCAAAGGGGAGGAAGGTCCCAACATCATGACCTTCCTCTCAATAATGCTGCAATCAGTCCTCCCTACCCTGACTGAACTCAAACTTGAACTCGAGTGAGCCTACAGGGTGCTGGGGCCGAAACCTACCAACCTCAGGGCCAGACCTCACTCAGTGGTGCGCTGCTTTCTAAGATATCCTGAGAAGGATGTTGTTTTACATCTGACCTGGCAAAAGAAGAGGGTGACACAACAGTGAGAGGATTTATGTGGGCAATGATTATGCCACAAATGTGATGTCGAAACACTGAGCTTACGTACTCATCATAAAGGTAATACGAAAAAAGGAGATCCACTTTCGGACTTTATACAGCCCAGCTCAGAATTCTTCGAGGGGTGACCAAGACATTTGAATGTACAGAAGAGGCTACTGCGGAACATGCCAAGTGTGTGATCCAGACACCTCCTCCCTTGCTGCAACACCTACAGCACAGAAGACGATGACGACTGAGAGTGTGAAGGGCCTGGTGCTGTAGAAGACATCAGTGGGAGTGCAGGTCTAGTAGGCCCAGGCGTCGACAGGTCTGGGGGAGGAGCAATGCAGTGCATGAACTTTCAAAAAGAGGACAGCGATAGTAATCAGCGTTGGCAAAGCGTCTTGCACAGCATCGACGGTGGGGGCTGGGGCCCTGGCATCGGCGGTACAGCCAGCACCAGTCAATGATTGGCTGCAGCCCCAGTGTCAACATGACGGCACAGGGTGCTGACTGGGGGAGGATGAGGCCCCGGCATCAACAGGACAGCCAAAGTGTTGATGGGGAAGGCTGAATCCCCAGCATCGATGAAATGGTCAAAGGCATCGATGGGGAATGAGGCAATCCTGGCATTGAAAGACCATCGCCAGCCAGAACAGGTCTTTCAGAACTTCCCCTGCATGGCCAGGAGGTCATGCTTGCAAATATTTACTTTTCACCAGAAGCCTCCATCCCTATTATCAAAGCTTTGCTGGACAAAATTGTGTCTCTGACAAAGGGAGTTCTCCTCTTAACTGGGTATTTTAACAGCACAACAACCTGAGTGGGACTCTTCCAACCTGAACCACGGAGATAATGGGACTCACACAAGTTTTTTTTTTGTTTTTTTTTAAGTTTGTGTGCAAGGTCAGGTGGACAACTATTGAAAGCACTGAGCCCAAATAGATGGCTATGGTGCAGAGTTTTATAAGCTCACTAGAGAATTTTTGTTTTGCTCCCCTGGCCCGTCACCCCGGCTTCCCCCATGGCTTGCCTCTCCCACAGCTTGCCCTCCACAGTAGAGTGGCGGGAAGTCAGTTGACCCACCAGGAGCAGATCCTGATTCTGGGAGGTGCCCGAGTCGCTGGGAGTGGGGCATGCAGAGGCCAACAGTCATCCTGCACGCTGGGAGACATTCTGCCGTTTTCTCCCTGGGAGATGTGGCATGTGCTCGACGTTAAGGAGCATGTGCCATCTGCCATGTTTCCTCCACCTTCTAGACTTAGGCTGTCTTTCCTTTGGCTTCCATCAAAGGCCAACTGAGCACCGAGCTCTCCCCCAACCCCCAAAAGAAGGAGAGTGGTCTCAGGGTCACTCAGTCCTCCTCCCCAGACAGCCCTCTGACATCTCAGGCTTGCTTCTGAACCTAGGTTGTCGGTGTCGTAAGCAGTACTGCTAACACTGTGGGGCTCCAGAGTCGGCAGGCTGGCATGCTCACTAGAGAATCTGCTCTGCAGCCCTACTGGTTACCTCCATTAGATTCTATAAAGAGGCGTTACCCCACCTACTTGGTCACATGCAGCCATATCAGTTATCCCCAAACCGGGAAATAACCCACTTTTTTGTTCTCCATACCATCCCATTTCGGTGCTTAACACCAACTATTAATATTTCATGTCCATCATGGTGAAACATCTTGACAAACTCCACCCTTCTCTTATCAACCAAGATTAAACTGTGTTTGTGCGATCCTGCACAATGATGGACAACATTCGACTTGCCCTCCATGTTCTTCATCAAATGCAGCAATCAGCATCCCTTTTGTTCTGTTAAGTCTTGACACGGAAACTGTGTCTGACTGGGTGTCCTGGCCATTCCTGTACTCTGCTGGGGCAGCTGATTTTCCAGTCTCAATTATCCAGCTACTCCAGCGGTTTTATGCCACCCCTCAAGCCTATGTAAAGGTAAATGGACACTACTCGCCAGACTTCCCCCATTACAGGGTAGCAGGCAGGGGTGCCCATCGTCACCCCTGTTATTTGCAGTCTATATTGAGCTGTTGGCTCAGGCCATTCGGGAGGCCACTAGTTTCAAGGGTATCTCTGTAGAGAGGAGGGAACATTGTATCGCTTTATATGTAAATAGTGATGTTTTACTTAGCTGACTCTGCAGTAGCCCTACTAGAGGTATTCACACTGCTGGAGAGTGTTGGGAGAGGTGTCAGGCTATTGCCTGAACACATCCAAAACCAAAACATTGCAGTTCTATTTCTCCCTTACTCAATCTCTTAAATGGGAGTTCCCATCTTGATAGGATCTACCGAAACATTACCCTATAGCTGGCATAAGATCCACACTCAAACCACCAAATCCTGCAGAATTTATCCTCAAAAGGTCAAAAAAGAATTTCAATATCTCAGGTTACCTCCATGACCTGAGTACTACAATATATTGGCAAGATTTCTATCTTACAATCTCTGTTGAAACAGCTCTCCAGACTTTAAAGGATATTATCACCAATGTTCTCAATATTCATGCACCTATCACCAGTATCAGAACTAAGGTAAAATCCTGCCCTTGGTTCACCTCTGAGCTTAAAGCAGCCTTGAGAACCAGAGACAAGCTGTGGAAAAAGGCAAGAAAACAAAGGACACCAGAGATTGGCTAAATTTCAGAAAAGCAAGGAATTCATGTACAAAAAAATAAGAACTGCCAAAACTGCCTACTATACAGCTGAATTGGATGCCTCCTACAATAACCCATCCAGACTCTGGGGTACAATAAAAGGACTTCTGGGCCAAAATTTACTCCTGCCTTAACCACCAAATTGCTACTAAATGACACAGAAATTACAGGTAAACAAGAAATCTTAAATACCTTCAATGTTCACTTCACCACTGCTGGCCTAGCATTTGACTCATCACCTGCAAATATCCTGAGATCTTCCTTGAACCTGCAAACTACTGTGGGACAAATGGCCACTTCAACTTTTCCTTCATCCCAATATCCGTGAAAGAAGTGGAAGATCTCCTCTCTAATTTAGACACAACTAAAAGTGCAGGTGCAGACTCCTGGATCCCTATTTCCTGAAAATTGCTTCACATGTCTTATCTGCCCCCTTACTCATCTCTTCAATCTTTCCTAACTACTGGATCCATTCCATCTACTTGGAAAACAGCTCAAGTGTTCCATTACTCAAATCTGGTGATACTAGGGATCTCAACAATTACAGACCTATCTCCATCCTACCAGTACTATCTAAGATGCTCGAAAACTAGTAAACTCTCAGTTAAGGGACTATCTGGATAACAATAACCTTCTAAATTCTGCACAATCTGGATTTAGATCAAAGCATAGCACCATTACTGCCTTAGCCAAGGTAACCAACGATTGGCAGACTAATTTGGACAAGAAAAATTTTACCTGTGCTGTGTTTCTGGATTTGAGTAAAGCCTTTGACACAGTGGATCATGACTTATTACTCACCTCCCTTAACTCATTAGGCCTGGATTCCCTATCACTCAACTGGTTTAAAGATTACCTTTCAGATAGGTCGCAACTGGTTAGAAATGGAACTTACCTATCCACCTCAAAACCTCTGCTAAGGGGCGTACCACAAGGCTCTACTCTTGGCCCTATCCTCTTTACTATTTATATAAACAATATTGATGCCAACCTCACTCAATCTAACATTCATCTGTTTGCTGATGATACTGTATTGTATGTCAGCAATCCCTCACCTTCCAAAGCCTGTGAACTGCTACAATCCGAATTCTCCATTCTGCAGCACAACTACTTGACAAAACTACTTCTAAATGCAAAAACAAAAGCTATGTTCTTTGCCACAAAGAGTTGTACTACCACTACCCCAGCATCCAACACCCTACATATATCCACCTTACTTGGAGAGAAACTTGAATTTGTTGATAACTTCAAATACCTTGAGTCTGGATAGATAACAGGCTTGACTATTCTGTCCATATTGAAGAGCTACTTAAAAGCTAAGACAGAGGCTCGGACTATTTTTAGAATAAAACATTACCTAAACAGTGATTCCAAAAAAGGTTAATTCAGGCCTCATTCCTATCCCTCATTGATTATGCTGATTTTCTCTACTGCCATTGTTCAAGTCATCTCTTACATAAGCTGGACACCCTGTATCACAGGTCCATAAGATTTGTTACTGACCTTCCTCCAACACCCATCATTGCTCCCTTTATATGGCAGTCAACTGGACATCATTGCAACACAGAAGAAATAGGAATGCTGTTATCTGGATATTCAAAGCGTTAACAGGCAAACTACCGACCTATATCACTGATTGCTTTACCCAAATTACAACCAGGCCATACACCTTAAGGATCAGTAAACTCATCACATTAAAGGTCCCCAATGCCTGCACCCGGTATGGGAGGGCTGCTTTCAGCTATTCCTTAGCAGTTGCATGGAACTCTCCAAAAATCCATGAAGCTAGATAGCCTACTACCTCTGGCATCCTTCAAAGATTGTTCTCCGCCTTTTTCCAGAGCTCTGCAATTGCTTTTATAAAGCATAATCCCCTACCTATCTGACCCAACTAAACCTCCCTTTTTCTATCCATTATATTAACTCAATTTCTTTCTTCCGAATCACCTATTATATTCTCATAAAACTAGTTAGACCATATAACTTATATTTTAGGACTGCTATACCCTTTGTCCTCTTTTTTCCTACAGGCTAAATGGTTCTATTGTTACTTGTATATATGTAAATTGTTGTATTTAATCATTTCATGCCATTGTATTGCTATTTATTCTATTCTTGTCTATGTAATAATACTTGTATCCTCATTTGTATGACCACTCAGGTCCATCTTGTAAATGAGCTTTGCTCAATGATGTTCGCCTGAATAAATAAAGATTTTGATTGATTGATTGATTGAAACTGAAGTATCTGGGTATTCATGTGGTTCACACCCCAGACTCGGCTCTAAGGGACAACTACTTGCCCTTTACCCAACAGATGATACAGGACTACAGGAAATGGAGAATGAGCCCACTAAGCTTACTGCCCAAGACAGAGGTTGCCTGGATGGTCACCGTCCCCAGAGTATTTTATTTATTCCAAAATGTTCTGGTGACACTGAGGGAGACCACATGGAGGACCTGGAACAGGGAGGTCTCCAGATTTGACTGGGCAGAACAGAGACCCCGCATTTAACCACAACAGTTATTTCTGCCCCAACAGTCTGGGGGACTAGCCCTGCCCAACCTCCACCTATACTACTGGGCTTTATATTGTACCAACATCTAGAGAAAAAGCATGGGGCCTGGTTGGATATGGAGTGGGAACGTTTCCCAAAAATCCACTCTGTGCACATGATGCATCATAGGCCACCCACCCCCAAATAACCTGGGCATTAAATCCATGGCTACAATACCAGGGGAGCGCCTGGCAGCACATAGAGTGGCACTCCATTTAACCCTTTTCATCCTCTTCTACACCCAATCACATATCTAGAGGACTTTGCACCACTTAAGCTTGATTGTATCAAGCATAGGAACAATCCTCCCTCCGATACCGCTAACAAATAATGGCAGGCAGGTCCACACAGTCCTTTTTGGATTTATAAACACAATATGGTCTGTGCAGATCTGAAGTTTACCACTATCTTCACAGACAGCATTTCATATTCATGACACCTGTAGGGGCTTGCACACCTAATATGCACAAGGCTAGTGCTACATACATCTCTTTCCTTAAGGCAGAGATACAGCCTTGTGTGATTTTACATACTTACAATGCCCTGCAGGACTTTAGGGGGATTGCTCTGAGATAAGAGGAAGGACAGAACTCTCAGATTCTCACACCTGTCTGAGCAGCAACCTCAAAATTGACTTGCTTTTACCAGTGGAGAGAGTACGCAAGGAAACACCTCACTTCATGTTTACGAACCCCAGTAATGACTACCCACCACTACCTCCCAACACATACCCTGCATTGCTGGCGCATCTGTGGAGAAGTCCAGGTCATGCCAAATAAACACAGATGTCGGTGGCACAAGGTAGTCTGAATACCCACCCCGAGGTGGAAAGTGTCCTCTGGTATGCTTGTCTCACCTCCCCTGGCTGGTCCTCTGACTCAGGCTCATTCCAGAACCTGGGTCATCAGCTTTGTAACTGGTTGTGCTACCCCTGCGCTGGCGGGCTGGCCTTACATGAATACAGAGCTCAGGAGCCATCCCACTGGCATAGCAGTAAGGTTACCGCACGTGATGCCAGCAACCTGGGTTCAAAGGATCAAGCCTCACACAGGATGTTCTCCACCAGGGAGGGAAGACCGCAGGCTCTGCTGTAATACCACTACCTGATGCACAATAGGTGGCAGCACAGTCAGAGCAGCAGATGGGTGGGAGGACGGTGTTGCGCTGGAAGCGTGGGCATGCTTAGCCTGTGTACATGCTCCCCAATGCCTTGCATGCCAGCGAAGTAATGGCAGAAAAGCCCTAGTGTGCACAGCATGGCACCGGTGCCCCCTGAGCCTCGCCAATCCAACTAGCCTCTTGACCCCCAACACACTACACAGCCCAATGGCAGGGAAAAAATAAATTCCAGTCAACCCCCAACAAAAAGAACCCACCACGGATGTAGGAGCTGCACCCTCATCGGAGTCAAGGTAAGTGTAACAGAAGGGAAGCACTGTGTCAGGGATATCATGCCAAGAAAATTTCAGGGTGGGCACACAATTAAAAATTAATCAAGGGAGGGCACTAAATTACAACTTTATAGCCCCTCCTCAGTCTAAAAAGCAATATGTGAATGGGAATATGGGGTAGCATGATGACACTGGATGTAGCCATCTGGCTGAAGAGGGCCACACCCGTGAAAAGAGGGTAAACAATGTAAAATGAATAACCAAAAAAAATAGGTAAAAATAGAAAATATAGGGGACTGCGTATGACGAGGCTAGAATGCCGCCGAGAAGTTGCACCAGGACAGCGAAGCTTGAGAGGTTTCAACATGTCGCCAAAACCTCATGATGGCATTTTTAGTGGAGTAAAACACGTATGTTTTTTTCTGTGTTGTATGGATCCAAGAAACTTTCACCTTTTTTCTTCATAAGTGCTCTCCACCCAAACTGCACTCTCACTGGTTGACTGCCACAAACTGCAATTTCCTTTTTAAAATCCCTGCACCTACTGCCACACAACCAGGTTTTCATTTTTTGTTTTTACTTTTCAGCCCCACAACACTGTAATGTTACCAATAGCATCAGCTTTTGAGTCACTTACCCTAACACTGGACAGTTACGCCACATTTCAAACCCAAGCACTGCCCTGACTGCTGTTCAAAAAAAAAAATGCTACTGAACTGTGTGGAGAAGGTGAAGTCAGTTGAAGAAATGCAGGTCTCCCCATGTCACAGCCATCAATCCATCTCTGTTGAGTGATACCACTTTTCTTGGGAGAGCGCCATTTCTATGGATTTCTCGTCAGCAATGAGACGGCTTTCACTGTACCTAGCAGTTACAGTATAAGCCAGACAGCATTGAGCACATGGATTTAGGCAGCTCGTGGGCACGGTTTCTTCCTGTAACACTATCGTTCACAGCCTGGAACATTCAGAGCCTGGTATTACAAGATATGAACTGTAGTATTACGGCATTGAACTGTAGCCTAATGGGGATTATTTTTTAAATCACTTTCAGTGGTACGATCTGGCTTATCCATACATTAAAGAGCTGTACTTTAATGTCAGTAATCACATTATTTTACGTACCACATTACCTTTACTAAAAACCTGTAACTAGCGATAGCCCCATTTTCTTTTAATGCAAACTTATTTTGAAGCCCTCCAGTTCTATCAGCTGTCCCTTCCACAGAGGACAGCTGGAAAAAAATGTTCAACCACAAGACATTTCCTGGCCATATCCAAGTTGTCCCATGATGGTAACACAGTTAATGAGAAAGAGCAACAGCTTTTACTAAAGCTCACATTTTACGGCAGTGCAGTGCACTTCAAGGCCACGGTGCTCTAAGTCATGGTGACCTGCAGGATTTTCAGTATGCCTCGGGGTAAACTTTATTTAGCATTCAGACACCAGTGATAAGCGCACACCTCAGATTAATTTTTTTTCCAAGTTTAATGTCTCGTGGTCTTAGCTTTTACAGTTGTTTTCATACAATTCAACACATTTCAAACCAATGCAACATAAAAACAAAGGTTCCGAGTCCAATACAGATAGGACTGTATCTCCCATAAATTGGACTTCTACCAGCTGTGAATTATCCCCAGGAACTGTTACACAAGATACACTTTAATTAAATAAATATACATGCCACAAATTAGCATGCTAGAACTGCATTCCCAGGGGCACTGAATGTAAACGTATTTCTAACCCAAGAGGTGAAAACCTTCAGGATTACTGGGTCGTAAGAAACAAGCGGAGAGTGACACAGGCTCTCCACAACTACAGGTAAGATCAACAAACTGCTTCACATTTGTAGCCACCAGCCAGACATCGCTGTAAGACAGCATGTTCGTTCAGCCGGGGGCAAGAGCCACCACATACCACGAGGCTGATCAGTGCTGCAGGAATTACAGCTGGCACTGCTCTTGCTGGGAAGCTCCCAGCAGTGTTGAAATATTGCTGCTATCGTTAGCCAGTACAGACTGTGAGCGCCAGCATGACAGCAGTTGATTCAAGGTAAGGAGATGGGTTCAAGACATATAAAGTAGAAATATACGTGGGGCTGAAAGACGCACACCTACTACCAGTCCTGATGGGTGACATTCAAGTTCTCTATTCCCAATATGCTCCCACACACAGCAGCATATGTGGTCTCTGGAATGTGGACGTGCGATAATCTCACAAGGTCCCACAATAAGGGTCAGTAAGCCTTTTCCCTAGCAACCCTTTCATTGGTGGGATGCTGCCAGCATCATGACTGAACGGCTTTCCAACCATCTGAAATATTCTCCAAGATACTGGGGTTCCCCTCCTGTTGCTGGCGAGACCATTTCCACACCTCTGACGCTGCTCTTGCAACAAGCTGCTAGAGATGTCCACTACGCCAGCAGACGGCTATACTCTGATAGGGCTGATGACTTCTTCACTCCGTCCCAAATTCGAGCAGCATAGTGAAACCTAGGGAAGAGGAAACAGCATGAACTTAAATATAACACACTGTTTCTCGTAGCTGTTCAGTCTGATAGGGATCTCTGATTGTTTTCTGGTTTATGTCACAGTCCAGTGAATAAATTTTCAATTTCTGCATTGGACGGCAGTCACACCGAAGCACCGACAGAATAATTAAAGAGCTAGACCACCTCCCAAAAACACCAAGGATCTGCAAAAGCAGCCTGCTGCTATATTTAGCTTTCTTCCTTTTGTCAATTAGATTTTCCAATGTACGGCACTAAGTATGAAGTGTGGAGCAGTTATCTATATGAAAGCTGAAATACCCAGTTCTTTCTGCTTCTCACCTCATCAGCACTGTGACCTCATTGATTAGGACATCACAACTGACCAAGAATAGCCACTTGCATTCTGCCAGGCTGGTTGGATGCAGTGTTACAATGAGAAGCTACAATACCAATTACGTATGAAGAGAAACAGCACCAGATATGCCACATTCCAGGTAGAGAGCTGTTGTCCATGTGATACCCGACAATACAGCATCGGGTGGAATGTCATTCTGTATGGAAATCCATGCCAATTATTGGATTGCTGCACTTTTGCAGTGATCTCAATATGTTGTGCTGCAGTACTGGTGCCAGTATTGCAGCACAACTTAGAATGCTGCCACACAGCTGTTTTCCTCTTGCCAATTGAGCTGGAAGCGTTTTTTTCTTTACTTGAACTTAAGAAACAGCTGCATTCACTAGTCATACGTAGGAAATCAGTAATTTGAGCTTGCCACCCTCAAGTGACCTCCCCCCAACCCCCAAAAGACAGTTCACTGAAAGGAAGCAGCGTGTCTGAAATGGGCATGGGTGCACATACACTATAAAAGATAACGCATAGGCATCCATGTACAGACAAAACTGTCTCTTTATCTTGAGTTTTCTGTGGCAAACAGGAAACCTCTTGAGATTTGCTCTTCAGGTTCCTCACTGCCACAGAAACCTCTTGATGCAGACACAGGCTTGTTGTGTATGGCTCCCCATACATTATCCTCTGTATGTACATACACCTACCTACTTGTATCAGCAAACCATTATTTTAAAGTACTTTACTACTTTCTGTATTTTGCTCCAGGATTCTCTCCTTTGCACCCTACTCCCAATAAACACCGGATAACAAGTGGTTTGGAGTTCAGCATGTTCTCTCCTGGTCAGAGAATTTCAAAAAAAATGAACTGGGTAGAAAATCTTCCAAATAAAAAAATACTTTTCATTTTTAGAAGCAACTACTGACTACTTGTAACAATATGTAACATTTTTCTCTCATTTTTTTTTCAGTACAACTTGTGGTCACTTTATTTTAAATGTCAGTTTTTAATGTAACTGCAGGGTAGGTAATCATTAATGACATTCAACAGGATAATTACATTGTGGTTACACATTTGTTACACGCAATTTCATTCCAAATGCAATGCATTTATAGTGCAGTTACACTGCAACTGCAGTGTAGTTGAGGAAATAGTACCAAGCTTGCTTTATTTATATATATTATACACACACACACACACACACACACACACATACATACATACACATATATATATGTATGTATACACACACACACACACACACACACACACACACACACACACACATACATACATACACACACACTTTCTTTTATCCTCCGTTCCTTGGCGGCCCTCCATCTCACTGCCCCTCCCCCAAGCCCCGTCCCCCGCTCTTCCTCCATGGTTTACCCCCATGACGGGGATCCCTCAACCCACCGAACATGGACCTGGTTCGGGAGGTGCCTGCTATTCGCAGGAGCGGTGCCTGTGGTGTCGGCATTCATAGAAACATAGACTTTGATGGCAGATAAGGACCGCTTGGCCCACCTAGTCTGCCCATTTCCCTACCTACAGGATAAGTTGCAGATCCTAGTTAACCAGCAGCCTATTTCTGCCTACCCCCCCCCCCACAAAAATTGCCTTATGTCTGTCCCATGCATTCTTGAATTCTCCCACAGTTTTAGACCCCACAGCCTCCTCAGGAAGGCTGTTCCATGGGTCCACCACCCTCTCTGTGAAAAACTACTTCCTCACATTGCCCCTGAGCCGCCCCATCTTCAAATTGTGTCCCCTTGTTCTTGCACATCTCTTTTTCTGAAAGATGCTACCTTCTTGGACTTTGCTGATTCCACTGAGGTACTTAAAAGTTTCTACCATAGCAGTGTCAGTGGCTCAATAGGTAGCACACTCGCCTCTGAGGCCAGGAGATCAGAGGGCTGTGGGTTCAGTTCCCACATCTGGCACTTGGGTTAATATCCCAGTACTGACACTGTAGTGCAGCATGAGAGGGGTGCTGCACTTCTGAGGTGCCGTCTTTCGGATGAGATGTTAAACCGAGCCCATGGCACTTATCGAAAAGAGTAGGGGAATTTCCCCAGTGTCCTTGCCAAATTTCCCTCATTCACTAAAAAAAAAAAAAAAAAATACCACCAACAGCTTAATCTGGTTCAAGGTCAGATGGCATTCATCTGTATCCCCCTCCCCCGGGTCGTGCCTGAAAATAGGCAGGATGTGTCTAGTGCACTTACCCGGTCAACAAAAAATAAAAATAAATAAAATCATGTCCCCCCCGTCCCTCCTTTCCTCAAGGGTATATATGTTAAAGCTCCTTTAGTCTCTCCTCATATGGCTTCTCTTGTAGACCCTGCACCATTTTAGTTGCCCTCCTCTGGACTGCCTCTATCCTGTCTATGTCCTTGCAGAGACACGGTCTCCAGAACTGGACGCAGTACTCCAGATGGGGTCTCACCAACTGTCTGTACAGAGGGATAACAACTTCCTGTTTTCTGCTGGTGATGCCTCTCCCTATACATCCCAGTATACCCCTAGCCCTCCCTACCGCCTTCTCACATTGCTTGCTAACCTTAAGGTCATCTGATATGATTACCCCCAGGTACCTTTCCATATTTTTTTGTTGTTACTACCTCCCCCCTTCCCCCACACACCCATTGTGTAATCTTCACCTGGGTTTTTGTTTCCCAGGTGCATTATTTTGCACTTCTTTGCATTGAATCCAAGCTGCCATACTTCTGACCATTCCTCCAACCTTGCCAAGTCCCTTCTCATCCTTTCCACACCTCCTTGTGTATCAACCCTGTTGCAGATCTTTGTGTCATCTGCAAAGAGGCATACTTTTCCTTCCAGTCCCTCTGCGATGTCATTTATAAAGACATTATAAAGGACTGGACGCAGTACTGAACCCTGCAGTACCCCAGTAGTAACCCCCTCTTTCTTCAGAGTGGATTCCATTTACAATTACCTTCTGTGTCCTGTTGTCCAGCCAATGTTTTACCCAGGCTACCACCCTGGGACCCACTCCCAGGCTTGTTAATCTGACTATCAATCTTTTGTGTGGGACTGTGTCAAATGCCTTGCTAAAGTCTAGGTAAGCCATGTCCACAGCCCCTCCCTGGTCTACTACTTTTGTCACCCAGTCAAATCAATTAGATTTGTCTGACATGACCTTCCCACTGTGAACCCATGCTGCCTTGGGTCCTGTGTCCCACTGGCCTCTAGGTACTCAACAATTCTTTCCTTCAGAAAGTGATTCCATCACTTTCCCTACCACAGAGGTCAAACTGACAGGTCTGTAGTTTCCTGCCTCTGTCCTGCTCCCAGTTTTGTGAAGAGGAATCATATCCGCCTTCCTTCAGTCCTCAGGTACCACACCATCCTCCCATGATTTGTTAAAAAGGGCAGTCAATGGTTTCACTAGTTCTCCCCTTAATTCTTTTAGAATTCTGGGGTGAATTCCATCTGGCCCCATTGCTTTGTCCACCTTCAGTTTTAGGAGTTCTTTCAGAACCCTTTCTTCTGTGAAAGGACTGGGATCGACCCCCTCTATCCAGAGTGCTTCTGTTAATTGGATTAGGCACCTCTCCCTCCTCTTTTGTGAATACTGAACAGAAATATTCATTCAGTATTCCTGCTTTTTCACTGTCCCCCTCTGCCCACCCACCATTCATTCTATTCAGCCTCACTATCCCTCCCTTTGTCTTTCTACGCTCCCTGATGTACCTATAAAAGGTTTTATCCCCCTTCTTAACTGAGTTGGCTATCTTTTCCTCAGTTTGGGCCTTTGCTATTCTGACTTCCTCCTGCTTCCTTCTGCCTTAACTGGTACAGCTCTCTGTGCTGCTCCTTCTGTGTTTCCTTATACTTTCTGAATGCTGTCTTTTTCTCCAACCTTCCCCGCCACCTCTTTTAAGAACCATAGTGGCTTTTTCTTTCATTTTGATTTGTTTATTTGCTTCACACAAAGGCTTGTTGCCTCTGTGATGGCAGTTTTGATGATTCCCCATTGTTGCTCCACAACTCCTTCTAGCCTGTTTGCTAGTGCTTTTCTAAGGCACTCTCCCATCTTGCCAAAGTCAGCCCTCCTAAAGTCCAGTACCCTCACTTTTGTATGGCTTGACTCTGTAGCTGAGTTTATCGTGAACCACACTGTTTGGTGGTCACTTGTTCCCAAATGGCTACCCACTTCTAGATCTGAGATCCTCTCACTGCCCCCGTTTGAGAGTACGAGGTCTAAGATTGCTCCCTCACGAGTGGGTTCCGAAACTAGCTGTCTAATGCCTGCCACCTGTGGGGCATCGAGAATGGCCCTGCTCTTGGATGTGGCTGCAGCAAATGTGCTCCAGTTAACATCTGGCATATTCAGGTCTCCCATCAACAGTATCTCCCCTTTCTCTGCCATCCTAAGAATGCCTTCTATCATATCCTTTATCCATTCCCTCCCCCTGACATGGGGGTCTGTATACAATCCCTGTGCAGATTGTGGTGCCATTTCCAGTCTCTAAGGTGACCCACAGTGCCTCCTCTCCTCCCTGTTTACTCTTTTGTTCAGTTGCTTTTATCCCTTCCCTTACAGCTACTCCTCCCCTCCCTGTCTCTCCTGTAGGTCGTCTACCCTGATATGTTAACATCCCAGTCATGGTTCTCTGTGTACCATGTTTCTGTGACTGCTATGATATCCAGGCATCCCTCTTCCATCAAGGCCACCAGTTCAGGGAGCTTGCTGCCCAGACTACGGGCACTGGTACTCATTACCCTCCATTTCCTGATGGCCTTACCCCTTTTTGCCCCATCCCTGTCCTTATTGCGTTTGTCACTTTCTCCTGTACTCTCTCTATCAACATCTCTAACTTGGTGTTTACCTCACTTACTACCCTGACTTTTTTTTGAGGGCTAGGATTTCCCTGCTCCTTTCCAGTGCCTCTCCCCTTGGCTAGTTTAAATGCTTGCCAATGAAGCATTTAAACCCATCACCTAGGATCCTGGTTCCCCTCCTGGACAGATACAGACCATCACTCCAGTATAGGCCTGCATCACTCCAGGTGGACCCCCAGTCCCCAGTGAAGCCAAATCCCTGAGCTCTGCACCAGTTTTTCAACCACTGATTGAATCCCATGGTGTGGAGCACCCTAGCCTCACCTACGCAATAGACAGGCAGCACCTCCAAGAAGGTTACTGTGCGTGCTACTTGTCTAAGGCCCCTCCCCAATTCCACAAACTCTTCCTGCACTGCTCTGATCCCTTTCTTAGCCAGGTCATTTGTCCCTAGGTGGACAATGACATCCAGCTCCCTCTCCTGTGCAGCTGCTCCAGCGATCCTGAGGAGTCGCTCCCTGTCCTTCCAAGTCATGGCGCCAGCCAGGCACCTTACCTCCCTCTCCCCTTCCTCCCCCAGTCCTACCTTCCTAACAATGGAGTCCCCCCACCAGGGGTTGTTTCCTTCCCCTGTGGGTCTCCTTTGTGGAGGTTCCCAGCATCCTCCTTGGTCACCACTGCGGGTGCCTCCGTAGAGGAACCACACTTTGCCAGAATGGCATATGAATTGTGGAGAGGTACAACTGGAGGGATGTGCCTCTGTTCCACCACCCTCACCCTCCCTGAGTCCACTGTGGTCCAACCGCTCCTCCTTCTTGGCAACCTCTGAGGCAACGGCAGTGGCCCTGGTGGTCCCTGGATGGGAGAGGAGGTCCCACAAATCCTGGCAAACTCAGCCTGGAGATGGGCAACCTGCTCCCTAAGCCCAGAGAGGTGCCTGCAGATGGGACAATGCAACCTCCAGAACGTCTCCCGGAAGACTGCTGCTCCACAGCCAATGCACTGCACCACTCCCATCATGTCTCATTTCTGGCCCCTTCACTGTTGTTTGGAATACTTTCTCTTTCCTCCGTTTATTTATTTATTTTTTCTCCCTACTTAGTAACTGCCTCTGTGCCCTTTAAGCACCTGATCTTCCTGTTCTGAGACAAGAAGATCCTATATTTCTCAGTAGTCCCCGTACTTGCTCAGAGGCAGACCTCCAGCATTCATCCAGTCGTGCCCAGGACATTTTCTCCTCCTGGTTTTTCTCCCTCCCGACCACGGTGGCGGTGCAATGGCCAAGCTGTGCACGCTACCGCCCACAGCATGCCAGCCGACTACTCCGCCCCTATTCCTATGTACAGGACCCAGGCGCTCCGACACTCAGCCACCGCTAGGTGTGTCAGAGATGCGACGGCCTACATGTCCCTCCCTCAAGAGGAGAGCTGTCGTCCAGACACTCAATCCTATCCCACCCTGGCCGACCCCCGGCGACCCGCTCTCACTGCGAACACAGGTCGCTGGCATAGCAGGAGGCAGGCAAAGTTGAGCTGTGAATTCTGGGTTCTGGGCAGCTGGGGCTGGCTGCAAAGCTACATCATCCTTGACCCGGCTTCCCGGGATCTGATCAGTATCTATTAAATGAAATGCTTACAACTATTACGTTTACTGCAATTGTTTGATGTTTCCTAGGTTAACTTTCATCTCTTAGTGGTCTTTTAAATATTTCAAACAATGCAGCACTTATTTCATTAGGTCTTTCCAAAAACATCTAAGGGTCCCCAACTGACCTTGCCGCTATTGTAATTGTGAAACTGGTTCATTACAGTGGAAAGCATTATGTCATAAACACAAGCACTAAGAGGGCAACCTGAGGCACTCAAGTGCATTTCCTGCAGACTTCTTGGACAGGCTTAGAAGATGTGTTCTAAACTGAGAAAAGCAGAACTGAAAATTAAAAAAAAAAATCCATAATAAATTGTAAAAGCTGAACCTTATGCTTATGAAAAGTGCACACTGTAAGTGAATACCAGCTCCTTAGGGCAGAAAAATGGAGGGGGCGGCTGAGGTGAAAGACACCACTACATCCTCCATGTCCAGTATGTATCCTCTTCTCATCTTCGTCCCGCTCACCTAATCCACTGTCTTGATTTTGAAAGAGGGAAGGAGAGCCAATCACACCCCACTGGAGAGGGTGGGACTTACAGGAGGTGAAGGAGTGGAAGGGACCGGCAGCAGGTTTCTCAGGATGATAATCAAGTTTCTGGCCATGCTGCAGGGAAGCCTGGCCACTCAGGAGAAGGTAAACGCAGCACATTACAATGACTACTGCATCTATATTGTTCTTGTCATTTTAAAGGGTATCTATCCGCTTTGTCTCGCTTTACTCAAAACAATTTAACCATTGTGCCTCTAGGCACATACATTTCAAGCTAGTACCACAGAATGCACCTGTACATCCCAAAACAACATCTTTTACCTAGTTTGTTGAATTTTTGCATCAATTCCCCTTCAGTCGGGTCCGCCGTCCACCTGAAGCATATCGCCAGGGAGAACGCACGTCTGTTCGGGAACGCGGTCCTGAAGTTCACTTTTTGCCATGACCATGTAAGAAAGGCATTTATGTAATACAAATATAGTTTAAGCGGGGCGAATCTCACGCATGCGGAACAGCTGGTGCCAAAATCCCGCGCATGCACAGGAGTGTTCTGCTCTCGTGCATGCGCGGGATTTTGGGACCGGCAGCTGTTCTGCATGTGCAAGATATCGGCTCCCATTTTAAACTATATTTTGAGGCATTACTACCCCTCGTTTTTGTAATTCAGAGACAAGAAAAGCTTAATTAGAGGTAGATGTATCACATAAATGCCTTTCTTACATGGTCATGGCAAACAGTGAACTTCGGGACCGCGCTCCCGAACAGATGCGCGTTCTTCCTAGCGATATGCTTCCGGTGGATGGTGGACTTTCATGCGGACCCGACTGAAAGGTAATTAATGCAAACATTTAATAAACTAGGTAAAAGCTGTCATTTTGGGCTATACAGAGGCATTCTGTGGTACTTGCTAGAAATGTATGTGCCTAGAGGCACAATGGTTATAATTACTTGAGTAAAGAGAGTCAAAGCTGACAGTGCCCCTTTAAGTAATACGACAGTAGCCAGGTGCTTTACTTTCCTTGGTTATAATTTAATAGTGCAAGCCATTCACTACAATTAGTAGCCTTTGTCTGCTTTTAGCAGCTGATCAAAGCCAGCCACGCATTGCTCAGCAGGAGACTGCATGGCTTCCCCCTGAATCAAAGGATCAACTTACCAGTTCTTCTCCGTGAGGATGGTGTGGGAGAGCTGGGGCCGTGGCATGGACAGGATCTGACTCCTCAACTTGCTGACCAGAAACTGGAAGCTGGGGTGACCTTTGTAACCGGGAAGTAATGAGAAAACCGGAGCACCCCCTGCACCTGTGAACACAGGAAATGTTTGACCGTTTTAGGTGGTTTAGCAGACAGATACATAGCTCTAGTACGATGGATTTTATAGAACGGTACTGTCTTACAGGTCACAAAGCCTTCCCTCCATCTGAACACACGGAGACAGACAACATGCCTTGGGAGAACAATGGCCACAGCCATGTTTTATTAAACAGTACGTAACAAACAGTTACAGCCCAGTCAGCATGACATGCACAACAAGGTAGTAATGGCAAATCCTTCATCAAGCCAATCATCGAAACACCCATTCCTTTATCCCCAGGTAGCCAAATGAATGGGTACAAGCCACCGCAAGGGAATCTGCCTCCGTGGCATGAGGTTTGCTTCTGGGATGGATGCCGATGTACCCCACCCTTATAAGGGGTGCTGCAACCTGCAGGCAAAGCCCGTAGAGGTTATTCCTCTGCCTGCCCCTTTAACGGGGAATTCCAGCCATCTTGGCCTTCAGCTCTTGCCAGCCTCAGGGTGATTCGCCTGCAAAGATGCTTCACTCCTTGTTTCCCCCTCTGTACAAACCTTGCAAAACTACCATGCTGCCACTTGCTATATGACTGACAACCTAACTCCAATCTGACCTAACCGCCTAATATTAAACCTTGCTGGAGAACAAGCAAACCAGACATGGGACAAGGATCACCAGGTATCTTAGCAAGACTTAGTAAGAGGGTAAACCATAGGCCAAGGCAGGGAAACAGAACGATAATACATACATAAAAAAGAAATGCACAGGTAACTGGAATCCATGCAAAAATACACAGCTGACCTCAGTGTACTGCCAACAGTGCAGCCACACTCGACCCTAGGAGGTGAGGGGCCACCAATTAACTTTGGATGCCCAGTCGACATTACAACTTCCTTGTTTTCTGTCTGTGTTGTTTTCTGAAGAAGCTGTTGTCAATTCTGTGTGTCTCTTCATCAGCAATTACATACTAAATCAGGGGGCATGAAAGGACTAGCGCAAAGTGCCTCTAATAAACTGAATACAGAGACCGGAAGCGGCATCTGCAGGAGAATGGAGGTCTCTTTTGATTCTTCACTCTCATTATGGTGCCCCCAAGGACAAAGGTTCGGATGGGGCTTCTGGATTGCTAGGGGCGGAGCTTCAAAAATACACAGTTGGCCACAGCATCTGCACTTCAGATGAAGTCAACGCAAGCAGGGACCGCCTGCCAAACAAGAGTGCTACTCTGAGGCTAGCTACTTTTAGGAAACAGGGTATTTGGGTCATTCTTCCAAGAAAAGACAAAAAAGATATTTTGTTTAATATTACAAGCCAAAATAGTATTCTATTTGATTTTTTATGGCAAAAAGAGGTTTAAGTCTGTTTATTCTTGCAATACAAAAGCAAGCTACAGAAATCTGACAAAACTTTCAAACCACGGAAAAACCATTCCAGGAAAAACAGAACAGAATCTAGGAATGAGAAATCTGATCAGAAAAAAAATGTGTTACCTGCTCTGAGTACGTTCTCCTCCCCATCACTCTCCATCACAGGAAGCAGGAACATGTTGACCTCTGAATCCAGGTAGTCACTGGACAAGCCCGGGAAAACTTTACAGTCCAGCATGGACAGGATACCTGAGAAGATGAAGAGTGTAATGATGTCCACGGGGAAGGCACAAGCACAGTGCAAACCTTCAGCCTATGTAATGAGGATACAGCACTCAAATGGTTCTGAAACACGTGATCCTAGTTCAAATACCACCACAATCACTTATTCAGTGTGTTATCTATGGCTAGTCACTTGCTCAGTGCTTCAGTCCACTTATCTTTAAAAAGCAGGACCCCACTGAAAACGAGATGCTGCACCTCAGCTTAGCGACACTGGGTCAAAGTTTTCCAATCATAATACAGACTGACTGACCCAGCAGTAATGTATCATGTGGACATGCTTGCGGGTGACCTGGGTTCGAGAGGGAGTGCGGGAACCTGCTTGTCTGGCAACCCAGAGACAGACGTTCTACCCTTGGCAGTGCCCTCAGTCTCAGGGAAGATGGATGCTGCCATGTTGCTCCCACAGTGACCAGCTGCCGCAAGACAAGGAAGGGTTGAGACACATGTGTTGCCCACTGGGAAGCTGCGGATGCCAGTAGCGGAGCCAGGTTTGGGATCATTTGGGAGCCAGGGAAGGCCATTCAGTCAATGACAGGCTCCACAATGGTCACTAAACAGTGAATAAAGATGGTAGCAGGGCGCCACTACTCACACTGGGGCAGCCAGGAGGGGCAACCACCCCCAGCTCCGCCACTTGCGGATGCCAAGTATTTTGCAGTGTTGGTGGATGGGGAGATGAGAGTATGCCCTCTTGCCTTGCAAGACAGCACAGTGCTGATGGCTACTCAGACTGAGTACAGGATTTCACTTTTGCATTAAGGATTGTATGTTGAAAACCTTAATAAGGCACATTAAATTTCAAAAGACTGAGTATAGGAAAATGAGTCAGGGAAGGATGAATGCCACAGTCAGCTACTTGGGTTTGTCCCCCTTGCAACCCAGTGAGGTCTCTCTCCTCCCCTTCTCCCCATGAGGGGTAAGTCTTAGAGGACACATGTTGATCCTGGGAGACAGGGATGGAAGAACAACATGGGGCCACTGCCATGGTGCAGAAGAAACCATCATAACTTCCATTGTGATGCCTTCATTGAGCAAGCTTGTAGAGGTGGCCTGCTATACTGTTTAGCTACTGTCCCAGGATACAGCCTGGCTTCAGCATGTATCAAAGCAGAAAACCACCACTGTCTTGGTCTTTAAAATGTAAAAAGACCAAGGAAAGAGTTAAGGCATTCTAAAACTAGGATCCAAAAAAAAAATAATAATTCACCCTGTCTCCGGATGCTGAAAGTTACAGCAGCATACTAGTAGGGCCTACAAAGTCTACAAAAAAGTAACAGAAACATTTCATTTACACTCAGAAACCTTAACTGGAGGATTTCAAAGCAGCCGGTGAGAAAACTGCAATTTACTCAGTTCTCCTTTGAGGTCAGAATGGGCTCTTGGTCATGTCCCCCTCCCCACTTCACAAACCGGAATGAAGTTAAGTATTCTGTACCAATTTATAGGGATTTCCCTACCCACTCTACTACCCATGACACCCAGTGATTCTTTTGGGAATCAGACATTTGTGCAGACTTGCCTTAAAGGACTCTACTGTCTTCATGTTCACTGACTCTGTTGGTAGTCTGTTCCATAGTTTTATCACACCCTGGGAGGAAGACATGCCTCCTTAAGTTACCCCTGAACTTCAGGTCATGTTCCTGCATCCTGTTGTAGGACATCAAACATCCCAGAGTGTTCGAGTTTGCTGATCACCCTTTAATATGCAAACAGTCTGAAATAACTTACCCGCAGAAAAGGCAGTCAAGAGAGAGTGGAAAAAAAGAACAGTTATATACTTTCCGTAACAGTAGATCTTCCAGCGAATCCCTTCCCTTAGGCCACACCTTATGAGGGAAGGTGCTGGAAGAAAGTACAGTTATGTAAGAACTTACCGTAACAGTAGATCTTCGAGAACAGCTCTTGCAGCAGGTTACACCATTAGGACTGAAGCCAGCAGGTCCCAGGACCCCACGGAAATTTTCTAGCTAGCAGTATTCAGCGGGGACCGCCTCAGACGGCAGTCCCATCCCCGACGTCAGGCGTGGTACAAAAGGAGGCGGTCCCCCATAATCCCAAGTTCTCCCGCCGGAGACTCCCGGCTGCTGGATGACATCTCCCGAAGATCTACGGATACGGTAAGCATGTAACTGCTCTATCTTCTTCAAGGATATCAAGGATATTTCTTCCCTTAGGCCACACCTTTGGAACAAATCCCAAGCACTGTCAAAGGAAGCTGGGATGACGGCAGAGTCTAAAAAATAACGAAGAACAACGTTGTAGCCAATGATCATTTCTGCAGCAGATCTGACGAGGCTAATCCATGGCGGGGAAAGAACTACGGAGGGACTGGGCCATCCACAGTTATATACATGCTGATGTGCAACGTCGACATAGGCAGACCCAGCTAGCAAAATTTCCGTGTGGTCCTACTGCCTCACAGGTGATGTCCCAAAAGTGTGGCCTATGGGAAGAAATATCTGAAGCAGATCAATTCTTTACTAAATGAAGAAAAAAAATGCTTCCAAACAGGAGCAACTGTAGTCAGTCACGTACAAATTGCACAAAAGCCCCAGCACTTCAAGATTGTGTTCGTTCGTTGGCCCTGACAAAGAGAGAGTATCTTGAAGTGCTGGCGCTTCCAGAGTTTTTATAGGTAACTGACTGCAACTGCTACTGTTTGTTACTGGAGTTTTTCCATTCTGTGAAAACACATGTTGCAAAGGGTTTCACAGTTCTGGATGCAACACTTCGCGTTCGCATTTCGGACGTGAGCTGCATCCAGGCAAATGCACTAGGATGCTTCAGCATATTTACAAACATCCCAACACATTTGTGACACCTGCTCCCCGACAAAAATGATGCATGTGTCTAACTGAGATGCGCATGCCATTTTGGGAAGCAAGTCCAGGCGATCATGCCCTGAAGTTAGCCCACCTTGTACATGATCTATCTGAGTCACTGTCAGGCAGCTGCATCCGTAAAACAGACACGGCCATCTGAAAATCCTGTCCAGGGTCTTCACATTCCCTTCTGACTGCAGTTCTGTTAGCTATGTTTCCCTTCAATTCTCCAGGGATTGCACCTAGATTTCCCTGAAGCAGCCACTGCCCTCGTGGTGTTTAGGGAAATATTAAGGGTCTCCAGCTTTTAATCCCCCAACCGCTGACCATTTTGTGGCATCTGCTCAACTGCTTCAGTGTCCTTCTTGTACTGAAGAGAGAAAACTGTACACAGCACTCCAGGGTGGCCCTACCAACTCCATGTACACTGGTATGATTACTTCCCCAACTCTGGTGCCCCCAATTAATGCACAGCAGTCTTCTACCGACCTCATGACAGCAGCTGCACCCACCTGTCCGATACAGCCCCTTGTCTATTATGACACCAGGTCCTTTTCCTCAACTACAGTAAGGCCCTGGTTTTTGTGCCCCAAAGTAAAATGCTTCACATTTGGCTACATCGAATCAGAGGCTCCATAAGTTAAACCAACTGCCCGGCTTGTTCAGGTCTTACTGAAGTTTGTCCCCATCCTCAAGGGAATCCACCACCCTGGCTGCCTTGACGTCATTTGCAAACCCAAGCAACCTGCTAGAGACATCAGCTTCCAGGTCACTGTTGAAAAGCAGTCACCCTAGCACTGATCCCTGAGTGATGCTGCTGAATAAAGCAGTTACTTACTAGTAAAAGTAGATCTTCCAAAGACTCTCCTCCATTGGACCACCCCTTTAGAACTGTAAGCCACTGGCATCGAGACCCTCCGGAAACTTTTGCCTAGCTGGGAGGCTGCCTATGCGGATGTGCAACATCAGCGCCTATAAAAATGTGGGCAGCCTCCTCACTCTCCCACCAGAGTTAATCTCAGAGGGCCACTTACCAAGGGGAACCTGAAGGCCACACCAGGACCAGGCAACACAAAGAAAGGCCGAGACTGGTGACAGAAGACACCCGTATAGCAAGAATATCATACCTTCCGTGAAGGCAGAGGGATAGCCAGCCAGCTGGTACTAAAAAAAAAAAAAAGGGGGGGGGGCTGTGCTGTGGTCCAGTGGAGGAGATTCTCTTGAAGATCTACTATTACTGGTAAGTAACTGCTGTCTTCATCCCTCTGCTGAAGAATCCCTCCTGAAGAATCGGCTATGGTACTCGTATGCAGGCGTGCTAACAGTACGGTTACACTGGCAGTTACCATAAGGCCCAGGAGGCACAGCATAGTCCTGGCAGACCCAACTCCTGTACAAGAGCCAGGCTTCAGCAATTAGGGCCCCTCCTCCGTGCTGGGGCAGGAATGTACTGCCCACTGTCGTATCCAGTACCGCTCCAATATACTGGAGGCGTTGACAAAGAATGAGAACAGATTTTGGTACACTGACTGATACCCAGGTCCTCGAACAATGGCTGTATCTGAAAGATTGAGCACTGAACCACTCCCCTTGACAGACCTATGGAAGCCAGTTGTCCAGATGGGGGAAGACAAACTTTCCCTCTGGAGGGTTGCTGCCATAGCTATAAAGCATTCGGTAAATATCTGCAGTCTGAGGCTAAGCCAAAAGGCAAGACTCAGAACTGATAATGTCAGCCCCCCCAGAGAGAATCTGAGTTACTGCCTGTGGCATGTTCCGATTCTGATACGAAGGTAAGCATTGTTCATATCCAGAGCGTACAACCAGTTTCCTTTCTGCAGAAGGGGAATGAGATCCTGAAGAGACATTATCCAAAACTTTTTGCATTAGATGAATTCGTTCAGGGCTGTGAGATCCAACATGGGACGCATGTCTCCTGTGGCTTTGGGGACTAGAAAGCACTCCAAGTAAAATCCCCATTCCCTTCTCTGGGAGGAACTGCTCCAAGGCTTTTTTTCCTGAAGCTCTTCCATCAAGAGGGACAGATTTCTCCAGAGGGGAATGAGAATGCACTAGAGGTTTTGAGAGCAGTTCCAGTACCTGCCCCTTTCCACCATTTCCAGGACCCATCTATCTGTGATCTTCCTCCATTTTTGCAGGTGAAGGGAGACCCTTCCCCCAACTTGCCCCTTTGGCAGCAACTGTGAAGGGGGAAAAAGTGGGGATCAGGAGGTGCCAGGGGCAGCAGGGCCGTCTGAATCTGAACCCTTGGGGGCCTTGGAGTGGTCACCCTGGGGAGCAGGTCCTTCTGGGGACCACCACCTCTGCCACAGTGGGGCTGATGGAAGCCACAGCCTCCTCAGCAGGTAGGCTTCCAAAAAGCACCCTTACTAAGACCCCTGTATGTATTCCAGGGAGTCAGGGACTTTATAGACCACAGAGTCATTCTGGAAGACTGCATGCCCTTTAATGCAATATCCACATCTTGGCCAAACAGTTCGGAGCCTCTGAAGGCGGCATTAAACACTGCCTGTTGCACAACTGGGGCAAATCCTGCCACTCTGAGCTAGTACTTCTTTCTGAGGTACATACCAGAGGCGGCTGATCTAGCCACAGCATCAAAAGCATCATTTGTTGACCATAGTAAATGTTTACCAGTATCCAGGCCAGTACAGGCAGCTTTAATCCATTCTACCTCTGCAGGGCTATCTGGCAATGTCTGTGCTGTAGCCATAGCTAACTTCCACATGCTGTTCTGGCATTTAATCCTGTAGGCCTGGTACTCTGCAATATGAAGGCCCAAAGTGGGAGAAGCACAAGTCCTTTTCCCTGTTACACCCAATTTTCTGAACTTCTTGTTAGGGGTCAGGGTGCTCATCACTCTAGGAGGCCTGGAGCGATCATGGGCTGCCATGATAATCACAAAGTCAATTTCAGGCTGGAAAGTACTATAGGGCTTGCCAGATGGAGCCAGATATGGTTTGTCAGCCTTTCTAGGACAGCTAGCCAAGTACCTTGTCTATGCCAGGCAGCAAATGTAGCTATCTTCCAATGCAGGGTACACAGGGGGCACCACAACAGCGGGAGCAGCTGATACCTCTAAGAACTCTATTAGGTTCCTTTTACTGGAGTCTTCCTCTTCACCTCCAAATCCCATTACATCATGTGTTTGTTTAAACAAAGCCTGGAAGGCTGGATCTTCAGGAGGAGACCTAGGGTTATATACCACTGAGTCCTCACTACTGCATGATGACAAGGTTGAGCTAGAAGGGAAACCTCTTTCATAGGGTTCCTCACCCCACCTTCATTCTCTAAATCCTCCTCCATTTCTAGGAGGTCAGGATCGTATTTCTTCCTTGCTGTCGTTTCTTTATGATGAGAGGAGCAGTCAACAGAGGCTGCACCTACAGTGTAAGAGGTATGCCTTCAGGTTTTGTTGATGTTGACTGTGCCTTCAGGAGGCTCTGTCAATGGAATGGACATTGTCGCTTACAGAGACGGGAAAAGGTGTGTTAACATTTCTGAGAAAGACACCAGCATAATCTGCAAGTCAATGATGCCCCGTTGACCGGTCGTGACTACAGGTGTTGACAGGATGGAACTCACTGCATATGGTTGCGTACCATCCATAGTAGGTACAGCAGTGCCAGAGCCAGGCCCCAACCCTGGTGTCTCAAGGGTTGGCGAGGCTGCAGTCGACGCCACCGGAGCAGACACCGATAAGGACTTCCCTCCTTCAATGGAGAACTTCACCTCACCGGTGAAGCATGTTTCTCTCTATAATGAAGGTGGCTGGAAGAGGAGGGGGAGGGTATCAACAACAATTTATCCTTGTCCTTGGACTTATCCATCGTCCTCGCTGACCTCCACAGCAATTCTGTCGATAACTGCCAGGGTGCTTCCTTACCTGAAGTGGGTGTTTGACAACGAGAAGCTTGCTTGAATCCTGTAGCCTTCACCTATTCTTCCATTGCTTTTATGGCAATAAAAAAGTCTCCAAGGCCTTCTTCTGGCGTCTCCTTGTGGTTTGGTCAAATCCCTGGCAGGCAGATCTTACGGCTCTCATGTTGTGGAACAAGCCCAAGCAACAAACTGTGATGCAACAAAACAGCAGCGTTGTTTCTCTGCAGGTCTGACAAGTGTGTCGACAGCTAAAGAAAGAATGGAGGAATAATTTATAGGCGCCGATGATGCATGTCATTGTGATCAGTCCTCAGCTAGCAAGTTTCGAGAAGGTCCTGACGCTGATGGCTTACAGTTCCAAAGGTGTGGCCCAAAGAAGGAGATATCCTTGATGAAGATACCCCCTTCCCTGCCTGCCCACAAGCCAGTTAGCCATCCACCTTGTGAATAATGTACTGACTTACTTTACCCAGAGGCATGTCATGCACCACAGCATCAAAGGCCTTTCTTACGTGTGTACACACCACATACACACGCATCTGGTCCTTACCCTTGTACTTAAGGCGTGAGTGTGCCATTAACTTATCGATGACTGTGTGCACTTGCTTGAGGTTCCGAGGGCAAAAATCCTCCCGTTTAGCTTTGTTCTGTAAAAAGACTGAGCAACAGAAGACAAAAGACATTAAGATGTGAAATAAAACCTACTGCCTTAAATTCACAGCTGGCAATTTTGCAATATTTTGCACAACTTAGTGCTTTGTTGAATTTGTACTACTGAATGATCTTTTTAAAGGTGCTATAGTTTGATGATTTTTTTTTTTTGGTATTATCTTTTCTCCCCTCGTGCCTCGCGACCCACCACTCCTTCAAGCTGCCTAGGTCCATCCGATGTGCCTGTCCCTTCCAGAGCCATCCAACCTCAAATCGCAGTTGTCCCTGGGGTAACCCGGACGTTACTCTTCGCCGGGCAGGTCCCCCTCCTCTGAGGGGGGAGGCATGGGGGGGGGAGCACCCAGCAAACATACTTGGCCCCAGGGTGCTGCCGAGGTGAAGGGTCTCCTTCGATGCATCGGTTGCAGCGGTGGGCTGGCAGCCGTCATCCGGTCAGTCGCAAAGCGGATTTTCCTCTTTTTCTACTGTTCCCTCCTACGTGAGTTTGCAGAGCTCCTGGTCTCCACCAGAGGCCGCTGCAGTGCAGTTTTTTTTTCTTCAACTCTTTCCTCCGGTCACGGTCCCAGGAGCCTCTCTCAGGCATCCAAATTTGCTCCTGCCCTGCCTGAAGTCCCCTCCGACGTACCTTCCTCTCCTGCCCCGCCTCACAGCGGTCATCCCCAGCTCAACCCATCTGGGGTGGGGCCGCCCCTACCTTTGGCGCTCTCACACATAGACTCCAGCTGCAGACGTGGGCCCTGGGCGGAGGATCTGTGAAGGTTGGCAGAGTCTGACTCGGTCGTGGACATGGGGGATCGGTGCTGTCGCCTACCCCTGGAACCGGATTTTTACCGTTTTCTCCCTGCCCCCCCCTTTGCATGGGCTGCCCTGATGTCAATCACACGGCAACCCTGCCAACATCAGCCACGCTAATGTGTGCTGTCTGCGCACTGCAGCGCCCCCGATCTCCACCGGGAGCTGCTAGTGCGCCGGACAAACGCCAGCCCGCTCACCGAGAGAGGAGAGCTGTCCATCGGACGCTCAATCCTCTGCCTCCCCTGCCGACCCATTTACCATGGGCCGTTCATGAACCCGGGTCGCCGGCGTGGCGCGAGGTGTGGCGTCCAGCGCCTCAACTCTCAGCGCCACCGGGCTGGGCCTGCAGAGCAATGTTGATCCACAACCCACCCCAGGAGAGGAAAGTAGTCCTATGGATGCTCAATCCTCCCCTTCCCCTGCCAGCCCCCGGTGTCCCGAGTCCATTCCCTAACCTGGGTCACCGGCGTGGTTTGAGGTAAGGCGACAACTCCTCAACCCTCTACGCCACCGGGCCGGCCGATACTATTTTTTTTTTATGTATTCTCAACCTTGTCACCATGGCAACAAACATGTTATTACAACATTAGTTCTAGATAATGTTGCACATCACTTTGAGTCTGTAAAATCTCTTTATACTCACACCCTCATACCTTATACTGCATCTGTTATACGCTTCCATGTGTAACACACGTCAAACATACTCACGATAATAGTTCAGCCTAGTGAGCTTGTTTTTTTTTTTTTGAACTCATAAAATATTACAGAAAGTATCAGACATTAATACATTCACACAAAATATATACACAAAACCATACCTGAAACAGACAAATATAACACTCATATATTTTCCATAAGTAATATCGTACCTAGAAGTCCATCAGAAACAAAGGACACTAAGAATAGAATTACCAAATTAATCGGATCCATTTCTGATTTTTCAGCTTCCAGTTCAGTATTTCAGGACCAAGAGCATAGATGTTTGTCCACCACAGAATGAGCGATGCTTCAAGCAAAACATCATTATCTTAAAATACAGTGTGCAAATGCTCATTGCATCATTCGAAGCCCTGATCTGTCAACTCTGTTTGCCACCTTTCATAGATAAAAAAAAAAATAACTCGAAAACTTGAAAACAAGGGAACATATTTTTTTCTTGCACCCCCCCCCAAAAAAGTGGACATGGGGGGTCCTTCCACTCTCCAGAGCACAAATAAGCAGAGCAGTACCGAAGGCTGTGTGAGGCATGGTGTTATCCACGAAGGCCTGGGATTGTTTTCTGTTTTTATCTCACCCCAGGATGTTGGCACCAAGGACTCCAGTGCATACATGTGCAGTTGCATGGCACCAGGTGGAGCCAGCCAATACCCTGTCTCCCCTGCCCCCCCCCCCAGCCAGCATTTCCACCTGTGGTCAGCCAGGTGGCAGTGCTGTGTCGGAGATGGACGCTGATCACCTTGAAGAGGAAGACAGCCCTCTGGGACATTCAATCCTATCCCCCAGGGCAACATGGGCTTGTTACTGACACGTCTCCAACATCACAAGTGGCAGTCCTGCGGTACAACTACAGGCCATCCCCCAAAGTCTGCTCCCCCCCCCCCCCGGCAACTCTTTTCTGCACCATCCTCAGGGAACTCTCCGGCATCCTTCACCTCTTCCAGGCTCTACCTCCCACCCCAGACACCTCCTACTACTGCAATGACGGACCCCCCAGCTCTACCCCGTCCCCCAAGGTGGGGCTGCCCTATCCGCTCAAGGTGCTCTATCTACAATCTAGTGTGCCGGACTGTGCGACTGGCCCTGGAGAGGAGAGGAGAGCTCCTGGTACTGGGAGTGTGGCCTGGAGGGGCAGAGGTGCTTTTGCCTATCCCCGAGGACGGAGATTTTCTCATGAAGTTTCCCCCAGAATGCAGACGTGCACTGAGGTCCACCACCGCTCCGCCCCATTACACGGCTCAGTGCTAGTGGTACCTCTGGCCTCCACCAGAGGTCTCTGCTGCACCGAGCAAGCCCTGGATCCCACACCGGGAGAGGAGAGCAATCCATTGGATGCTAGATCCTCTCCCTCACCTGCCGATCCCCAACGACCCAGGCTCGTTCTGGAACCCAGGTCGCCAGCGCGGTGCAAGGTGTGGCGTCCAGTGCCTCAACCCTCAGTACCACCGGGCCGGCAAAAGTCTGCTTTTAATTAAAAAATAAAACAAGGCGCATGCAAAGGTAACGGAAGAAAAAGTAGTAATAAATGTTATTCAACAGACTGAATAAAGCAATTCTCACTGAGCCAATGCCCATTTACAAGAGATACCCTTTAAAGGGAAATGTCCATCTAGAATTAAATGAATCAATATTGTTACCAATGGAAATCTGCTTTACATAAGCTATTGACCGAACCTGCAACACTTTTAGGGCCAGCATTATAACCCATTCAGTTGCCCCTCCCTTTAAAGCTGCAGGCATTCATTTTCTAAATCACAGGCACAGGAAATGACATCACATCAGGGGAAACACATTTGGTTAATAAATATTTTAACCAGGAGAGGCACACTAAGTTGAAGCTTGAGTCCAGGTGCAACCTGAGAGCATAAGAAAGTTAAGTGACTTGCTCAGGATCATACAGTAATGCACATTGGGACTGTGGGATTCAAACCCAGGTTGCCACATTTGCAGCTCAGAGCCTTAAACCACTGCACTATACTGCCTCTTTCACGGTAAGAGGAAAAGAAGAGTTAGGCCTCTTGATGAGCTGTCACAACCAGCCACTTAACAGTTTAGTGATTGCACCTGGGAGCATCAGGGAAGTGAAAAGGTTTCATCTAAAAAAGAAGGGGCTACTGGAGATTTCCTGCTGGAAAGAGAGTGAAACAGTTGGAACATGAAATGAAAAAACAAATCTGTGTTCGTTTCTTTTACTTTGGTGAAAGGAAACCCATTTCTGGATGGTGTTCAAATAAAGATTTTTTTTTTTTTTATGTTGCAACCTTCAGAAGGAGTAGTATCGGAATATGGTGAAAAGTGAGTATGTGTGTGTGTGGGGGGGGGGGGCACTGTAGTAATAAGAGACAATGATTGCTTCCCTTCTGACACTGCATGCATTTAGGGGCACTCTGAATGCTCATGGGCAAATGTTGGGGGAGTCCACCCCCCCACACGCACATGTAGGGTCTGGCACTTATGTTCAGAAGGGTTCTGTATTGACAGCCATCTATCCTGTCTCACACCAACATAAAAGAAATTATTTTGTTACAACTTATTTACCCAGGATAGTCCAGCTGAGATGTACCACCTCTCAGTGGGGTCCTGCTGCTTTTCATTTCTGCTGCTAGGTGGACAGAAGCACTGGGGGGTCATGTGAGTTACTCAAGGTCACACAGTTAGTATTTCACTTTACTGAGGTTTGAAACTCATCTCCTGGGCCCCGAGCTTGTGCTCCAGCCACTAGATCACACTCCTACACACTCCTACAAATGACAGAACATGATACCAACAAAAATTCTTGAACAGAACTACTTCAGTGCTAACAAATACAGGAACCAAATAGGTACAGGAATAAAAATAATTTACAGTGTTACCACAGTAGCAGAATATTCTGCAAATCACACTGGCACTGAACATTTTACTAAACAAATGTCACAAAACACTGTAAAAAAATATAAACCTCAAAAGGAGCTTGGAAACTGGTGGCACTGGCAGTACACAACTTTTGTTTATAGCAACCCCTTCAAGATTAGAGACAAGTTCACATCCCCATGGACTGGGTAAAAAGCACTGTTTCATTTCCTCTGCCCTCCAAGGAGGCAGTATAGCGCAGTAGTTTAAGGCTTTGGCTGCAAACCTGTAGACCTGGGTTTGAATCCCCCAGTCCTCACTTGCATTACTGCATGATCCTGAGCTAGTCACTTAACTTTCTTGTGCTCTCAGGTCACACCTGGACTCAGGCTTCAGCTTAGTGTGCATCTTCCGATTAAAATATTAATCGACTATATGCATTTCCCCTGATGTGATGTCATTTCCTGTGCCTGTGATTTAGAAAATGGATGCCTTCAGTTATAAAGGGTGGGGAAACTGAATTGGTATAATTCTGGCCCTAAAAGTGTTACGGGTTCTGTCAATAGCTTATAGGAATTGTGTGATTTGTACAAACTACCCCACTTTGGGCCCCACAGCCCGGTGCCCTGGGGCAGCGATAGCCCCTCTGCGTAAAGAATTTAATTTTTTACTTACTCCGTAAAGTGTGGGAAGGGACTGTAATTCATTCTGAAAGGTAAGCCTGCTGATCCCTTCCCACTTCCTGGTACGCCTGCTCCACCCCCGCGCTCCCCCGTTTTGTGACGTTTAACCAGGGTGAGCATGGGGACCACTATAAGTCTTTGGGGCTTAATTTCAAAAGTTGTTCAGCACTTTATTAATGATACCTTTGTAAAACTGAAACCACCCCGCTCAACTAATAGGACCCTATTGTTGACGGTAAACTCAGTTTATGCAAACTCCCCACTGAAGATGCTAACTGTTCTGAAATAAAAACCCAACAGACTTTGTATGAAGCGCGTCCCAGCTTCTGGTTGGCGTCGCCGCGGGGGCGGGCTGAGCACTCGAAAGTGGGAAGGATAGGCTAACCCTCAGTCTAATCCTCCCACGATAATGAGTGGTCTTCCGAAACTGCCAACACCGGGCTATGGAACTTTCTAAACAGTGAATCACAACATCTCTTTATGTAAAGCAGATTTCCATTAGTAAAAATACTGATTAATTTAATCCTAGCTGGATGTTTCCCTTTAAATATAATTCTGGTTACAAGAGAAGAATACAGTAAAAGAAAAAAAAAAAAGAGATGGCCAGAGCGAAGAGCTCTGTGCCACCCTGTACCAAATTCGTTAACTCCGGTTCTACACCAGCAGTAGAGTCCAAACCAGTCTCATTCAACGTTTAACTACATTAAACGAAATCTGAAGTTTTGCATCGAAATTCAGGTCAGGAAAGAAGTTATTAAAGAAAAAACATGGCAGCTCTGTGAACTTCGGGCTTCTGTTGCAACACTAGAGGGGAAAAATACAGGATCCACGATATAAAGTGAGGAAAATGAAGACTTACATACGAACATACGAAGAAGCCAGCAGAAGAAAGCTATTTGGTCTATCAAGTCTGCTCGTATTGCAGGGTCCACAGCTCGAGCTAATGTCCCTGCCCTCCCTCCCCACTCCTCCTATCCTCCCTACCCATGATCCTTACCTTCCACCAGGTCTATCCCAGCCTCTCTTAAAGCTGCCCACTGTCTTCAACGTGATGACCTCTTTCGGCAGCGCATTCCAAGTGTCCACCACCCTCTCTGTGAAGAAGTGCTTCTTGACCTCCCTTCTAAACCTCCCACCCCCCAGCTTAAGACTGTGCCCCCTCGTGTTATGGTTGGCACTCAGCTTAAAGAGATTCTCCTTATCAACCTCATTTATCCCTTTCAAGTACTTGAAGGTCCTAATCATGTCCCCTCTCTCTCTCTCCTGTCTTCCAAGGAGTACATGTTCAGTGCCCTCAACTTCTCCTCGTATGCCTTATCCTGCTGACTGGCTATCATCTTTGTAGCCCTCCTCTGGACCTTCTCCAGAAGGTTGTCTTTTTTGAAGTGTAAGCACCAGTACTGAACTCCATACTTGTTTGTCATATATCGATGACAAAGACACCCAACACGAGGCCAGGATTCAGGAGCTGAAGCACACTGTCAATGTTCTGTGGGAGCAGGTGGAGATCCTGAAAATAGAAACCAATAAAATAACTTCTGTTTCGTAGGCTTCCCTGAATGTGCAGAAAATAAGGATGTTTAACCTTTTTACAGCGACAGCTCCCTGGTCTCCTTACACATAACTGGGAAGTCTGGACATAACAGTGACAGAACCCTCAGCACCCTTGGACCGATGCCCAGAGAGGGTGAGATACCCCGACCGATTTTAGCAAGATTCCTGAAGTGCATGGATAAGGACAAAATTCTGGCCCTCTCCAGAGACCATGGCCCCCTAACCTGGGAGAGGCATCACATGTACATCTTCTTAAGACTACTCTAATGAACTGGCACAGAGGCACAAGGGTTATGCAGATGTTAAAAGGGTATTACAGGACCAAAATGTCCTCTGCATTATAATGTTCTGTGTTGGTCAGTTATCAAATGGTCCCTCCCTTCCCCAAAGGTATCCCTTCTCCTCCCTGCCCCAAGCCAGAAACCCAGTGAGGAAGAACTCACAGAACTACTTATGACCAGGGTGCATTTGTCGCCAAAAACATGGTGCCAACCTGTGACTTGGTAGTTCTCCTCGGGGGTCTCTCCCTCCCACACTGTGCAAACAAGGAGACCCACAGTAGGCCAAGACCTAACCCATACCCGATATTAATGCCTCCGGTATCTGACAGTCCTTACTGACCAGTCAGGGATAGAGTGGCAAGCTTCCCCCACTTGAGGTGGTATACTGCATCAGGCTTCTTCAAGACTGCCGGAATGCTAGCAATCTTGTAACAACCAAACATTCCATGTAGTTCCCTAGACCCAGCATTGCTGACTCTGCCCTGCTGTTACTGCAGCTGCAGGGGAGATAGAAAGCTAGAAACAGGGATCGGATTTGGAGGCACAGTCTCAAAGGATGTCACAAGCTGGCTGGAACAGCAGAAGAGAGGCAAAATTGTGTAGGGACGATGACCACAACTCCCTCCCCTCATCTGCTTTCTTTTCCCGGTTTCCAGACCCTATGGCTCCATACTGAGTGAGGTAGTTCTGAATCTTCACACATTCGTGCAGCACTTAAGCAGGGCTGCTCGAACATCCACATCTGACAGTTGGCAGTTGATGCTGACGGCACAGAATGCGGAGCCAAAGAATCACCAGATGACATCTTTTGTGCTGCTTGATGACACTGCCCCCTCTGCACCTCAATACAGGCTACAATGCTGTTTTCCCACAATGGGCAAGATACCCGTGATGGTCAAACTAGCTAGAAATTGTTCCCTGAGCACAGAATGGGCATACTCTCGGCTCCCCTACCATATGGCGGCCTGAGCCCTTACGGCATGTCTGGAAAACTCCTGATTAGGAAGCCAGCAATGGCACAGCCTCCACATATTCTGTTGGGTCCAAGGGACGCGACAACATGGCAAAAGTACTGTATTTGAACAGCTGGAGGCAGGTGTAGGAACTAGGCCAAAGGCCACCCAGGGTAATGGCACAGTCTATGATGGCACAACCTGGGGAGCAGACTCTGTGGGGGCAGAGCATCATGATCCATAAAGTTACAGTATCTAGCACGGAGGAGATGCAGTCAACTCCGGCGGGTGGTGGTGCTGCAGACACTCCCCTCTTGCAGCAGCCATTACTCCTCCCCCTTCCACTTCTCTCTGCATGCATGCCCTCCTGACCTCCAGAGAACAGCAACGACCAACAGTGGGGTTTGCCTATAGCCCGAAGTGAAGGGTATTATGCGTCGGAGCATGTGGAAGACCTCTAGCCCCCAGGCACTTATCACTCTCAGCCCTTTTGACCTAATTAGTGATTACTCAGCGTAAGTACTGGAAATGAAAGGTATATATATATATATATATATATATATATGGACTCAAGTGCCACAGGGAGCAACCTTGGTGCAGTTTGTCACCATTCACCAGACCCATACCACCCTTATCACAGCAGTATACAGCCTAGTCCACCACTAGGTGGTGGCACTTACTAAACAGGGTAGTGTATCCACCACTCTTTAGATCGACCGGAAGCAAGGATGTTGTCTGCAAGGCACGCGATTCGGGCCCCCACCTACTGTTCAGTTCTGGCCTTGTAGCCCTATCAATGCTTACTGTTATCATCTTAACACTGGTTGTATTTAAATACGCTAATCAGTTATTGTTGTTCTCGACATTTGTTCTGAAAGTGGTTTTGTGTTTTTACTTCAAGATGTAATTTTTTGAAAATTGTACTGTCTACATAAGCACACTGTTTATGCGGAGAGTCTGGCACCCAGTGCATAAGCCGCTTCTTAGTATACTAATGAAAGAAACACACACTTCACAGTTATTGATGAAGGGTCCTGTTCCAACCTGGCTAGTGGCCGTGATGCAGTGATGTTGTTAGGTTACACCCCACCATTCCGGCTCATAATAGCAGAATCTGGCAGAGACACCACTTAAATGGATCTCCTGGAACATCAGGGAATACACTCCCCGAAGAGACAGAAAATATTGGATCTCCTTAACCGGGAGGCAGTTGGAACTGCAATTTTTCAGAAGAGCCACCAAACCTGCCCCAAGAGTAATAAGTTGCAAATGGGGTAGGTTTCCCAAGGGTTCAGTAGCTCCTACAACTCTAAGAGCAGTGGGATGGATATCTTAATACACAAATGAATGCCCTATCTTAAAAAAAAAAAAAAAGTGAAATCTGATGCTGGAGGCTGCTCTGTGACAGCACAGGACACACTATTTGGGCAGGAGGTTACCCTTTGAAACGTGTATGACCCCAATTAGGCTACTTTGATACATAGAAATTATCAGCCGATAAGGAGCGCTAGGCCCATCTAGTCTGCCCAGAAGCCCTGTACTGATGAAGCTTTCTTTGCTTCACTCCTCCCTAGATCTGCTATCCCACTCTGTACTGTGCCTTGATCTCCCCTGCTAATAGTCTCCTTGCATCCAACTGCTATTACCTCTCTCTCCTTGGTTTTCTTCTCCGTCGACACTCTCACACCTTACACGCTATCCTATATTACATGCTGACCTTCTCTTCTGCTAACCTGCCCCTTTACTTCCTCTCTTTCAATATCTCCTTAGACTTGTGACTGTGCAACTTAGTCGATACACTTCATGGAGTCATTGCAATTGTTTCTTGCACTTACGTAATGTTCAACAACCTACTGTTCTCTGGTATTGCAAAGTCTAATGTGTTACTTTACGTTAAATTTGTTTCCCCGTATCTCTACTATGTTGTATTTTGACGATGTCCTGTATTTCCATTTGTTGTACTGTTATTCTCGGATTGTTGTAATCTCCCGGGTTGTGCCTGAAAATAGTCACTTTTATGTCTAGAGCACTCACTCGGTTATCAAAAACTAAACAATAAATAAAAATAAATTTAATGACCTGGCACAGACCCTCTCAGAGAACCTGCATGGACAACTCATCCTAAGAGGGGATGCAAACGCCATGATATCCCTTATCCTGAAGCCTGGCGAGTATCCAATGACCTGCAGCAGGTACTAACCAATCTTGCTCATCTGAGCATACTGCAAAATCTTTTCAAAGATGATGGTGATGCAGCTCCAGGAAGTGCTTCCGAGCCCGGTGGACAGAGATCGGGTCAGATTCACCCCCAACAAGAAGGGCTCTAACACCAGGAGGCTGCTGGATCTATCTTCTCTCGAAGACAACCAACCCCCAGCAGTCCTGGTTTCTCTGGACACTGAGAAAGCTTCTGACTAGGTGGAGTAGAGGCTCCTCTTCCACATTCTGAGAAACTATGGTATCAGTGAGAGCTTTATTCAGTGGGTGAGGACATGATACCAAGCAGCACAAGCTTCAGTGATCATCAACTCCAAATAATTGATTGCTTTAATCCGAGGCAATGGCCACGGGCAAGGCTGACTCCTTTCACCACTGTGGTTTGTGCTGGTCTTGGAACCTCCACTTCAGGCCATCAGACAGCAAGAAAATATACACAAGGTGCAGCTGGCAGGAGAGCAAAAGGTCCTCGTCTATGCAGATGACATTCTGCTCATGCTGACATGCCCAGAGATATAGGTACCAGTGGTCCTCCAGTTGTTGGAGCAATATGGACACTTACCAGGCTATAAATCCAACGTGTCCAAGACCCACTTACTAGCCCCTCAGGACGAAACAAGAGAGATTGCTGGGCTTCCCCCTTGGGGGGGTCACACCAGGTACAGAGTCACATTAAATACCTCGGGGTGAATTTTAATTGGTCACTTAGGGATAAAGCTTGCCTATCTGCTCTATGCCACCACAGATCAAGACCTAGAAAGGTGAAGGAAATTGCACCTAACCCACCGGGGATTAGGGCTCATGCATACAAAATGATGGCATCCCCAAAGATTCTGTACGTCCTGAACACTCTCCCTGCCAGATTACATCTAAATTTGCTTTAATATGCACATAGGAAGATGCTGCCCTTCCTGTTGTGACACAGATTGGGAACAGAGGTGGTTGTACCTGCCAGATTTCACATGGAAACACGAAGCACTCTTGCTTCTACAAACAGCCCAGTCAGCCCCCAGAAGTAGCCAACCTTACACACCTAAGTGGGCAGAGTGCGAGGATGCCTTTATCGGCAGGGATCTAGACTGCGTAATATGGTTTGGAGACCTCCCAAAGCACCCAAGAGAACACCCAACTATATCAGTCACAGCCAACACTTGGAAAAAGTGAAAAGTGTGCCAAGCTGACAGGCTGGCACCCTGTGTGCTCTCCAACATTCCCCCAAAGGAGGAATCAGTACCTCAACCGCACCATAAGCAGGAAGCCTATATTCTGGAGTAGTTGGGACTCTAGCGGTGTCCAGAACCTGAGGCACCTGTTAGATCCACAGTCAGGACACCTCAGATTCTTTGCTCAGCTCCAAGAGCTATATTAACTCAACAAGCAGCAGCACTGGCAGTTACTACAGCTGAGACATTCCCTAAGTAAGCTACTGGGCCAGTCTCCAAAGTCACAAGCCACTAATGAGTTGGACAACATCTTGTACCCACAGCTTGGTAGCCTATTGAAAAGCAGCCACATCTACAAACACCTGCTGAGTCGCCAGCAGGACCCCACTGAACCCCTGTATGTCAAGTGGTCACAGGAACTGGGCTATGAGATCTCGCCCCAAATCTGGCTCAACTACTGGACAAACCTACACAGAACCTTCAGAATTACAGGCAACCGCTTCACCCTGTTCAAGGTCTTTTATCAATGGCACAGAACACCACAGAAGCTACATAGACAGGGCCTCATGCGTACATATAAATGACGGAGATGTGGACAGAGTATGAGAATGATTACCCATCTGCTGAAGTCCCGTCCAAAACTTCACAAGTTCTGGTAAGAGGTGAAAGATACCTGCAGCAGGATACTGGATGCACAAATTGACCTGTCAGCAGTAAGTCTGATGTTGGGCTGCCAAGATCCTGCCCTCAAGAACAGCAGACGCTCCCCTGCGAATAGCATCTGGCTGCTGGGGGGTGGTGACTGCCATACATATAATCCTGCGACAATGGCAGGAGCAGTGATCCCCATAACCAGTAGAACAGCTAACTGAACTGGGCAAAGTAGCCAGCTTTGAAATATTACACTACATGACAGTGGACAGGACGGACCAGTACATGGCCAAATGGGGGGCACTCCTCTCCTCAGCCTTCTACAAAGTGCCAGAAAGGCACTACATGCCAAAGTATCTGCCCTGGCCATAGCTGACCAAAGGACAAGACCTGCAGGTCACATCATCATACCTCTGTCCTGACCGCCTTCCTAACCCCTTCACACCCCGCTTCCCTTGGGCCCCCTCCCTTCCTCTCCCCTAACAGGCTTGCCCATAGGCTAACTCTTCCCCCTCTACTGTATAATATGGCTACACTAGGTATAACCCAAAGCAATCAGGAGAACAAGACAGCAACAGAACCAGTCTGACTCACCCTATTTTCTGTAATCACTACCCTTTCCTATTATAATTACTATACTGCCCTAGCTGAAAACGTCTACCCTAAAATTACAGTATTGGTTGCACTCTCCATAGTCTATCTATAAAGTTGCATATTCATTAGACCTGGCATGTCAGACCCGGCCAGGAATGTTGACTGTTTTATGTATTTGATGACCTTTTATTGCCATTACTTGTTCCTCCCATGTTCATTTTTGGAAACAAATTATCGATTATAACAAAAAAAAAATACAAGGGGGGGGGAGCCAACCCAGCGGTGCAGTGGTAGTGCTACTTCTCGCATCACCAGCAACCCAGTTTGGAAGCCAGTCCAGGTTGCTGGGGACAGGGAGGGGGGTGGAGCATTCCTGCCTCTGCTGAAATGCTGCCACACAGGTGACCACGGATCGAACCAGAGGTAGGAAGGTTAGGGACAGTGTGAGCTGGACACGCTTGTGGTACACTGCCATGCATGCGCATGCTGGAGCCCAACACATGCCAACAACCGAGGGGTGAAAGGAGAGGAAAAAGGCAGGGCCCTGGTTCAACAGGCAGCGGGACCCTTGGTAAATCCAGGCCCTCGTGTGTCTGTCGAGGCCGCATCCTGACGGATCACAGAAAATTCTGGAGTACATCTCCTTTCGCCCCTAACCATGCCAAGGGGAGCATATCCACGGCTCCATGGAAGAGTGAGACTGACGTAGTGGCACGAGGTGAAGCAAGCCTTTGCCACGGACCCCTCCCCCCCCCAGCAGAACAGGGGTCAGAGACCAAAGAAGGCAGCAAAAAAAAAATAAATAAATAAAAAAGCATCTTTTCCTCCGCATGTCAAGGAACAAGAACAAAGTACGGGTAAAAAGAAACAATTAATCACCTGTAGTAATCTTGTTTCTTCCAACGGGATCCACTAATATTATTACGTCTTGCAGTGCTCCGGAGCCAAATGGAATGCTATGCTAATGACGGAATCTTTAGCTCATGCATCCAATTCAAAAACTGCCCAGTGTAACTGCCTACATTCTAACCTCAGATTTCTTAGCAGCCTGCAAAGAGGCCACAGTAACATATAATTAGAACAGAAAAAGGGGGCCCCCAACTGGGGCAACTAGTAAACCTTAAGTTACAGAAAAAAAAAAAAAAAGACAAATTTCCCTTTATTTCTTAAAGTCAGATTCACCTAAGGAAAAAAGGCCTACAAGCTATAAAACCTTACTAAGAAGTGCCAGCAGATGGCATACCACTCCAAGTATACATAAAATAAGCACTGGAGAGTGGATCCTGTTGGAAGAAAAGTACAGTTACGTAAGAACTTACCGTAACAGTAGATCTTCGAGAACAGCTCTTGCAGCAGGTTACACCATTAGGACTGAAGCCGTCAGGCGTCAGGACCCCATGGAAAAATTCTAGCTAGCTATCTTCAGTGAGGACCGCCCGACATCAGACGTAGTACATAAAGGCGGTCCCACTGATTCCCAGTTCTCCGCTGAGACTTCCGCCGCAGGCTGACATTGAAAGAGAGACTGAGGATCCACCGGCCAGAAGCCAAAGGAAAAACCCCGATAGTAAAGGCGAAAGCCATGCCTCCTCCAAGGGGGAAGGTGGGCGGGAAGGTACCTGCTGCAAGAGTTGTTCTCGAAGATCTACTGTTACGGTAAGTTCTTATGTAACTGTACTATCTTACTTCGACACACAGCTCTTGCAGCAGGTTACACCATTAGGACTGATTCCCAAGCAGTAACGCTGCCAACATTCTGGGAGGAGGAAACTAGGAAATAACCTTCCAGGTCCTGGAACTAGGACAGGAGACCTGTAGCACAGCCAGGCAGGCAAGACCTCTTCGCGAAGGCGATGTCCAGGCTATAATGCCTGATAAATGTATGCACAGAGCTCCAAGTGGCTGCAGCACATATGGCAGAAGTGGAGACGTTTGGTGCTGCAAGGAGATGGTACACCCCTAGCAGAATGACCCGGACTGAACCCGGAGGGGCTTTTGTTTAATATCATAACAGTATGAAATACACTGGACAAACCAGCGAGACAGGGACTGTTTGGATACTGGTTGGCCCATCATTCTTTCAGCAAAGGAAACGAAAAGTTGCTCTGAACTACGAAGTTGTTTCGTCCTATTGAGGTAATACCTCAAGCTGCGGTGAACATCCAGGGTGTGGAGCAGTGCCTCTCCTCTATTAGAGTAGTTCGGAAAGTAGACCGGCAGGTCAATATCCTGATTGAGAGTGAGTGTAGAAACCACCTTAGGCAAAAATTTTGGATTAGTCCTCAGGATACTCTGTCCCGGTGGAAAACTAAATAAGGCTCTTTGCACATAGGCGTGAAGCTCAAAACTCTTCTGCTGAAGTAACAGCAACCAAAAACAGTGTTTCCATAACAGAAGAACGGCTCGCAATCTGCGGCAGCTCGAAGAGGCAAGAGTTGTTCCAGGACAAAGAGCAAATCCCATGGAGGCACTGGGTCCTTAATGGGGGTCTATGGTGTAGTACCTCCTCAAAAATTCCCGAGAGGTGTCTAATTGTGCCACTGTATGGCGTCCCACCGGAAGGTGGTAGGCAGAGATGGCACAGAGGTGCACCTTGATAGAGGAGTAGGCTAGACCCGAACAGAAAAGGAGAGCAGGTAGTCCAACACCACTCCCACTGGGCAACCTAAGGGGGAAAAAATCGTGTGCTCGCGACCATAAACAGAAACGGCGCCATTTCATGGTGTACGTCGCATGCGTTGCCGGCTTTCTGGCTGCAAAGAACTTCTGCAACCTCTTGCGAGACCCCGTGACGCAAGATGGCTATGTCTCTAGGAGCCATGCATGCAGGTTCAGTGAGCGTAAGTCCGGGTGGACCAGTGAACTGTCCTCCTGAGACAAAAGATGGGAGCTGAATGGCAACGGGAGCGGAGGTTCCCGGGATAGCTGAATTAGCAAAGGGAACCAGATCTGTCTGGGCCAGAAAGGGGCCACCAGGATCATTGTTGCATGCTCCCTGCGCAGCTTGAGACGAACTCTCTGGATCAACAGGAAGGGAGGAAGGCATAGAGGAATCTGTCCAGCGGAGAGGGACAGCAGCGTCTCGCCAGAAAACACCAGGCCCTGGATCTAGCGAGCAAAAATTGGGCAGTTTTGCGTTGGATGGGGATGCGAACAAGTCCAACTCTGGAGTTCCCCATCGAAGAAAAAGATACTCTGCTACCTCTTGAAGAAGTTCCCACTCGTGGACTCTGGCCTGGGAGCGACTCAGGCCGTCTGCAATCGTATTGTCCACCCCGGGAACATGTACAGTGATCAGATTCGCGCCGTGTCGGATTACCCAATCCCACACACTCATGGCCTCCTGCAAAGGGGTAGAGTGCGCCTCCTGTTTGTTGAGGTAATACATCACCGCGTGTTGTCTGTCTGAAGCAGGAGAGTACTCACGGGATATCTGATTGAAGGGCCTGCAGGGCATAAAGGACCGGCCTCATCTCTAGGACATTGATATGGAGATGAGCCTCCAGAGGGGTCCAAGTACCCTGGGACTTCACCCCGTCCAGGTGTGCTCCCCACCCTAGACCTGAGGCGTCTGTGGTGAGGATTACCTCCGGGGACGGCTCTATGAACAGGACGCCCGTGGAGAGCGACCCTGGGTCTAGCCACCACTGCCAGTCTCGAATCGCGGTGTTCGTGATTCTGACCGGATGCTGCATGTGGTCTTGCCTTTGATCCCATTGCACCTTGAGCATCCACTGAGTTACCCGCATGTGGAGCCTTGCGAGAGGGACGGTAGGAATGGCCGCAGCCATGTGCCCGAGCAAGCGAAGGACCGACCTGGCGGGGGCGGTCTTGTTCGACGATAACTCCCTGATGAGGGATCTGATGCGCTCCGCTCTGCCGTCTGGAAGAAAAGCTCTTCCCTGAACGGTGTCCAGTACTGCGCCTATAAATTGCAGCTTCTACGACGGTACCAGGAGAGAGACTTCTCGTGGTTGATCAGGATGCCCAGAGATCAGAACAGGTATTGGGTGCTCTGGATCGCACGTAACAACGCCTCTCTGGAGGCGGCCATGAGAAGCCAATCGTCCAGGTACGGGAACACAAAATGGCCTTGTCTCCTTAGAGACGCTGCCACGACTGCCGTGCATTTGGTAAAGACCCTGGGTGCGGATGACAGTCCGAATGGAAGGGCTCGGAACTGAAGGTGGTGCGCAGGAACCTCTTGTGCACCTGAGCTATAGGGATGTGCAGGTATGCGTCCTGCATGTCTAGAGACGCTAAGAAGGCGTCTTGCTTCAGCATGGGAATGAGACCCAGAAGAGTCACCATGCGGAATCTCTTGTATGCGACCGACACGTTGAGGTCACTGAGGTCCAGAATCGGACGGAGGTCCCCTGTTTTCTTTGGAACCAGGAAGAAGTGGGAATAGTATCCTTGTCCTCTCTGGTTCTCCGGGACGTACTCTATCGCTCCCTTTTGCAAGAGCGCAAGTACTTCTTGCCAGATCAGAGGCTTGTGTTGACCCGGATACCGGTAGAGCAAAGGAGGCCTCGAGGGTGGCTTTTCTGCGAATTCTATAAAGTGGCCTCTTCCGACCAACTGAAGAACCCACCTGTCGGTGGTTATGGCCTGCCATCCCGGCAGGAGAAGTTAATCGACCCGACCATGATTTCCGTTGATCCTGAGGGGCGGGGCGAGAAAGGAGTCAGGCTGTGGCTGAGGGTCCCGCTGGCTGGGCGGCTTGGAAATGCGCTGGCCCGGCCTGCGGGTTGTTTCCTGGGTTCTATGAAAGCCGGAGCCCCTCTGTTGTGGAGCGGGTCGGGACTGTTGCCTCTGCGTCCGTCCACGAAATCGACTTTGGTTCCTACGAAAGGAACTAAGCTTGGGTCGGTACATGGCCTGAACCGACCTCACCGCCTTCCGGCCTCTTGGAGTTTGGTAATGATCTTCTCTGAGGGCTTACCAAACAAGACTTCTCCCTCGAATGGGGCGTCCATGATATTCTTCTGGACGTCCGAGGTAAAAACCAGAGGCAGCGCAGCCAAAGAGTGTCTCCGGATGCATATGCCTGAATGCTGCTTCGGGCGAGGAGTCCAGCGAGTCATCTGCGGCTCGTAGCATGAGTTCCACGTCCGAACCCGTGCAGAAGGAGCTGAAGCATCTCCTCCTCCTGCTCACCTTCCGGCAGTTTTCAGCCGCATCCAGACCCTGTTCCCACAAGGCATTTTGGAACTGCACCATGTGGGTCAAGTAATTCAGGGATCTGATGGCGCAGGTAGCGGAAGCATACGTGCGCCTACCCATAGCGTCCAGCTGTTTGGACTCTGGGTCCGGTGGCAGGGTGCTCAGATGTTGCGGTCTCTGGGACCGGTCATGTGAGGCTGTTATGACCAGAGAGTCGGCCTGAGGCTGCTGAATCAAGTATTGATCTTCCCTAGGAGCCTTGCAAGCGGTCAGCAGCTTCCCGGCATCGCGCGGAGGGGAGGCGATGTGGGCGCTTCCACGCTGCCTTGGTGGCGTCCAGCGAAGGTGTCTACCAAGGTGGCACCACCACAGGCTTGGGGTCCTTCTGCCGAAGATACTTATGAGGCGTAGCCTTCGAGGTCTAGCTCTTCCGCATCCCATCCCATGTTCTCTTGGATGTCTCTCATAATATCCGAGCGAAGGGTCATCCGGAGGAGACTTTGGCATCTGTGTGGATCCGGAGAAGGGATGGAGAGGGGAGATGGGGATCTGGATGTTGAGAACTCTGATCCCGTGTCCTCCGTGAAGGCGATCGTCGGCGTCTTCTGGGTCTCTTAGGGCTGGGAGACCTGGAAGAGGATTTGGACGGAGTCTCCGTTTGTCTGGTCTCCCCTAGGAGGTGTCCTGCTCGGGAGGTGGTAACTTGACCTGCCGACCCGATGGAGAGGGGTGCAGGAACAGAGGAGCAACGGTGTAGGAGGAGGAAGAGGAGGTGGGTGGGAACCATGTCTTTCTTTATGGTGTCCCACCAGTAAGTGAACAGCTCCTTCACATCTACTAAGGAAAGGCCAGACAACGGTCTGGGCGTCGGTGGACGGTCGTCGGGTCCCGGCGTCGGCTCCACAGGGGGCTCGGGTAATGGCGAGGGTTCCCTGGGCGTCTCAACAGGACCGGGGTCGCCCGTCTGGTCCTCGGGCTGAGTCAATTCCTCCTCGGTTATGGTCTCCTGACCGACGTCGGTCGGAGGCGTCGGGGTTCTCTTCTCAATAGGGCCGGGCGCGGTCCCCTACCGGCGTCCGATGAAGGATAGCCTGGCGGCGGCGGTGCGTCTGGCCGTGGCGGCTCGAGGATCTGTGGTGAAGGCGATGGCGGGCGTACCGGCGTCGGGTCCTGTGGTCTCTTCAGAGAGGAAGCTCAAGGTCTTGCGAGGAGGCAAGGAGCTGACCTGGCGTCTGGTTCAGAAAGGCGGGAACCCGACTTACGGTGATGGTGGCGATCCCCGACTTGACCAAGGCCCTGGAGGCGAGGAAGGTCTGGCAGTCTTGGCCGAGAGAGACTTCTTAACGCAGCGGGGAGGCTGAGAGCTGGCCCTGGAGGGGCGGTCGGACCTGGAACTGGAGCTGCGTGAGCCTGAGGGCCTAGGCGGGGACCTGGAAGGGCCTTCTCCTTTCGTTTTTCAGCGTGCTTGTGGGCCTTTTTTGAAGAGTCCCCTTTGGAAGACATGGTCTTAAGCTTCTCCTCCAGCAAAAAAGCCTGAAGGGCCTTCTGGCGACGGATCTGGGTTCTGCTATTAAACCCCTGGCAAAAGGAGCAGGCCCGGGTGTCGTGGTCTGGGCCGAGGCACCGGACGCAGGCTGCGTGAGGGTCCTTGAAGGGGATCTGTTTCCCACAAGCACACTTCGAGGAGTAACCGGAGGTCGGAGAGGACATCAGAGGAAAACTTGCTTGAAGAAATCTAATTTCCCTTGGGAAAGAACTTAACCACGCGTCGCGCACTACAGACTGAACCGAAGGGTCGAGACATGCAAGTCGACGGCGGGAAAGAACTTGGGGAATCGGTGGGACCAGCCCCTATATACCGTCTGGCGATGGATGGGACCACGGCGTCAGGCGATCCCTGAAGATAGTTAGCTAGAATTTTTCCATGGGGTCCTGACGCCTGACGGCTTCAGTCCTAATGGTGTAACCTGCTGCAAGAGCTGTGTCTCGCAGTAAGATCTAGATTACTACAGGTGAGTAATTTTTTCTTCTAACCCCAGGAATCCATTAATATTATTATTTCTTGCAGACTATTCAGCAGTACCTCAAGGAGGTGGGCAAAGAATCTACTGAGGAAAAAGACTCTGCAGGACTGCTGTGCCAAACCTGGCATCACTCCTGGACTTGGTGTCCAGGCTATAATGTTTAGTGAAGGTGTGGACTGACCTCCAGGTAGCTGCTTCACAGATTTCCACCAAAGGTACCTCTCGGGTAGCTGAAGGGGTACCTTACCTGCTTTTGAGTAGCAAAACTGGATACACTGAACTATCCATTGAGAGAGAGAGAGAGAGAGAGAGTTCTTTCTGAGGCAGGTGTCCTCTTACCTACCTCTACATAGGTGAGAAACAGCTGTTGTCTGTCCTGCCTACGGTCCTTGGTATGAGTCATGTAGTAACTAAAAGACCTTTTTACATCAAGGCTGTAAAGTCTACGTTCCCCTGAGCTAGAGTGCTCAGTGAAGAAAACTGGCAAGGTAACAGACTGGTTCAAGTGGAAGTCCGAAACCACTTTGGGGAGGAACTTCCTATTAGTTTTCAATACTACCTTGTTCCTGTGGAAGGAAACATATTCCTTTCCCACACAGAGGGCCTGGAGCTCATGTATCCTCCTGGCAGAAGTGATTGCCACCAAGAAGACTACCTTCTAAGTAACAGACTTGAGGTCTGCAGAGGCCATGGGCTCAAAGGGAGGAAGCATAAGCTGAGCAATGCAAATGTTGAGGCCCCAAGCTGGCACTGGTTCCCTGTGAGGGGGAAACAGGTGAGACAGTCCCTTTAAAGAACCTCCTGAAGATAGGATTTGATGCTAAGGAGGTGTCCTTCCAACTGAAATGTATGCTGATACCGAAGCCAAGTGCACTTTCAGGGTTGAATGCTGCAGACCATGGGAATGCAAATGAGTCAGATAGTCCAGCAAGGCTGGTATGCCAGCTTGAGCTGGGACTACACCCTTGTCCTTACACCATACAGAGAACCTTTTCCATTTCAAGGAATAAGTTTTCTTAGCAGAAGATTTCCTATACCCTCTGAGGACTTCCAGGACCCCTTCAGAGAATTGCCAACCTGCATATTCTAAGTCCTCAAGAGCCATGCCTTGAGTCTGAGGGACCTGAAATTGGGGTACATGACCCTCCCTTGGAAGTAGGTCAGTAGGTTGTACCTTTGTGGGAGGTGAATCGGTTTGGTCACCGACACAGAGAGCTGGAGGGAGTACCAAGGCTGTATGGCCCAGTCTTGGGCTACCAGAATCATTGAAGCAGGCTGTGATCTGAGCTTGATGAGCACCCTGAGAATCAGGGGAAAAGATGGGAAGGCATAAAGGTGCCTCCCTGTCCAGTCCAGAATCAGGGCATCCAGGGGAACTGTTCCCTTGGCAGGGGCCCTGCAACAATACAGAGGCAAGTGGTGGTTTTGGTGGGATGCAAAAAGGTCCATCTCTGGAGTGCCCCACCTCCTGAATATGACATTCTCCAATTGCTTGTTCAGTGTCCATTCATGATGGGCCTGGTTTATCCTGCTCAAGGCATCTGCCAGGGTGTTGTCCTTGCCAGACAGATGGACTGACTGTAGGGAGGCGTTTAGAGAGTAAGCAAGGCTCCATATCCTCATTGCCTCTGTACAAAGTGGGGTAGACCCTGTCCCTCCATTTGTTGATGTAGTACGTTGTTGTGGTATTGTCTGTTCTGACCTGTACCACCTTTCCCTTTATTATTAGGTGTGAGAAGGCCTGAAGGGCCAGGTAGACAGCTTTTAGCTCCAGCAGGTTTATATGCTGGAGGGAGTCTGCACTCTCCCAAGAGCCATGAATGGTGTGCTCCCCCAAGTGAGCACCCCACCCTAAAAGGGAAGTATCTGTTGTGAGAACCAATTAAGGGGGTTCCTGTAGGAATGGAACCCCTTCTTTCAAGTTTTCCAGCTCCATCCACCCTTGTTACTGGTACGGGCTTTGATACAGAATCCCGCCTTTGGCACCAGTGTGCTCTGAGGTGGAACTGAACATCTCTCATCTGAAACCTGGCACCCATGACTGTGCTTGTCACTGAAGCCATGTGCCGTAACAGTTGTAGAAACTGTCTTGCTGGCTTTGGCTTGCCCAGAACAAATGAGTTTGCCAAAACCCAAATGCTTTCTGCCCTCTCCTGAGGGAGGAAAGCCCTTCCCAGTATGGTGTTTAGTTCTGCACCTATGAACTGCAGTACCTGCACAGGAGTCAGGACTGACTTTTTGATGATGAGAGGGAATCCCAGGGAGTGCAACAGATTCTGGGCTACCTGAAGGTGCTCTGTCACCTGTTGGTGAGACTTTCCCACGATTAGCCAATCATCCAGGTAGGGAAAAACAAACACCTAGTCTTCTTAGGTGTGCCACCACTACTGCCATGCACTTGGTAAAAACCCTTGGTGCAGAACTGAGCCCGAAGGGAAGTGTTGAGAACCGATAGTGCCCTGAGGAAAGTCTGAATCTGATATTTTCTGTATGACTCCCTTATGGGAATGTGGAAATATGCATCCTTTAGGTCTAAGGAGGCTAGCCAGTCTCCCTTTTGCATGGTTGGCAGAATCATGGCCAATGTGACCATCTTGAACCAGGGATTTACCAGGTACCTGCTTAGCAGTCTGAGGTCTAGTATAGGCCGCCACTCTCCATTCTTTTTTGTCGTTAGGAAATATCTTGAATAGAATCCCTGCCCTTTTTGGCTGGGTGGAGTGGGGGGAGAGACAGGCTATACTGCCATTACTAGAAGTAAAGCCTGCACCTCCTGTTCCAGCAGTTTTCTTTCTGTGAAAGGAGCTGGTATGAACTACTTTGATCTTGGAAGAGGAAGGGATTTGAAACAAAGGGACAGACCCTGACTCAGTATTTCCAGACCCCACTTGTCTGTGGTGATTTCCAGCCATTCCTGAAAATAATGAGTCAGTCTGCCCCCTACAGGAGATGGAGAAGCAGCCTGGAGGGAAAAGTCAGGGATTTTGATGGTTTGTTGCTGGGGTTGTGCAGATTAAGATAATCTTCTGGAACCCCTTCTGCCTCTGGCTCTATAAAAACCACTCTGCTGTGACTGGTACTGCTGCTGGGGCACAGTCTGCACTTGGAAGAAGGGCCTCCTAAAGAGGACCTAGCCCTGCCTCGACTCCAATAAGCTGAAGTGGAGGGAGAAGCTCTTTCTTTGGTGGAATTACTGCGGAAAGTAGCTTTATGCTCATCTACTTTCTTCATATATGCCTCAGTCTGGACACCAAAGAGTGAGTGACCCTCGACTGGGAAATCCATAGCATTACTCTGGGTGTCCTGGGTGAGATTAATGGCTCTCAGCCAGGCAAATCTTCTCAAGGCTATGGTACCTGCCATCCATCAAGCAGCTGCGTCATTTATGTCAGCTGACATTTGGAACTGGTACTTGGAAGCCTCCAAGTCCAGCCTAGCAGTGTCCAGTAACTCAAACTGTAGTGAGGGGTCAGCCTCTGCATTGTCCAAGATACACTGCCAAAGAGCCTTCTGGTAGAGAGCTGCATAGGCTTGGTAGCTGGCTTGGCGAACTGCCAGGGAAGCCAAAAGGTACCCTTTTTTAGCCATGCTATCTATCTAAATGTTTATCTGACATTTTAATATCTATCTAAAGAGGCAGTATAGCGCAGTGGTTTAAGGCTCTGAGCTGCAAACCTGGAGACCAGGGTTTGAATCCCACAGCCCCCACCTGCATACTGTGTGACCCTGAGCAAGCCACTTAACTTCCTTGTGCTCCCAGGTCGCACCTGGAAACAAGCTTCAGCTTAGTGTGCCTTTCCTGGTTAAACAATTTCCCCTTCCCCCATCCTTCTCGAGTCCTTCGGTGAGAGGACAAGGAGTTTTGCCTTTTGCAGCCTGCTGCACAATCCCCTGGTGGTCAGGGTGAGTAAATAAAAACTCAGCCCCTGACCTCTCCAGCTGGTATTTTTTAATCACACTTTTTATTAGTGGGCGTGACTGTGTTTGGCGTCTTAAGAATTTCAAGGACATCTTTCTTGAAAAACTATACCTAGGCAGTAGGAGCCTTCTAGTGGGTGTCAGCTCCATGAGCTCCATACATACTGGTATTCTTCCTCATCCTGGATCTCTTCTGCAGTTTGCATATCTAGGGTTTCCACCATTTTCCTGTCAAAGGAAAAATGGGAAGAAAAATCCTCTGTGGGTCTGGGAGGAGAGCCTAAGTCCTGTTCTGGTGAGACCTCGGATTCAATACCCTCCTCCTCCTCAAAATCCACTGTGTCAGTAGGTAAAGGAGGTACAAAAATAGTTGTTTTTCCAACCGGAGTAGCCACAGGCTGCTTAGGGGGTAGTAAGACCTGCAGCACTTGTAGCAAAGCCAGAGCCTGCTTTAGCTCAGCAGGCGAAGGAGCAGGTACAGGCACCTGAGGGGCCCCTTGAGGCGTTTCAGCCACGGTCTCAGTGTGCTTTGTCTTTCTGAGTTTTTTGGCAGGCACCAGAGAGTCAGCCGGTTCACTGCCTCTCTTGCCAGAGCCCCCACCCGTCTCAGGGGTGGTTTTTGAGGCTCTGGAAGGAATAGCCAAGGACTTAGAGGGGGTGGACTGGTTAGAGCCCATGGATCCCTCTTCCAACTTTCTTTTTAGCCTTTCTTTACCTTTTTCCACCGTTTTATCAGGGAAAGATTTGCATATCTCACAGTCAGCAGAAAAAAATGCTGTTGCTCAAAGCAGAGCAAACATAAATCATGTTTGTCTGCCTTAGCAAACACTTCAGAGCACTTTAAACAATTTTTAAAACCAGGAGGTCCTGTATTCTTTTTAGGTTTATCTGACATTTTAAAGAAAACAGGAACCGGGAACCAACAAAAATAAAGTCAAGTTAAATATTTATGGTCGGTTCAGAAACCGAGAAAAATCCATATCTATCGGTTCCGCTCAGATCCTGAACCGAGAAACAGCTCAGGGAACTGAGAAAATTCGGTTCAAATACAGTAAATATTACAGAAAATACAGAAAAATATAATCGGAACCCTTTTTTTATAAAGGTTCCGATTCAAGAGAGAAAGGAATCGGTTGCCTCTCAGTTCACAGGAACCGCGAAGAACAGGAAAAATAACGCTAAATTTAAAACTCTGAGGTAAAACACTAAAAAACAATTACACTAGGCACTAAATGAAAATAATTAAACAAAAATACTTTAGTTTGTTTGTTCAATGCACTTCAGAAATCGCTCGTAATAGAGAGATCATCTCCAGGGCGTCTTAACTTTGCAGCGGAGAGAAGAAATCTGAGGTTAGAATGTAGGCAGTTATACTGGGCAGTTTTTGAATTGGATGCAAAAGCAAGATTCCATCATTAGCATAGCATTCCATTTGGCTCCAGGGCAGTGCTGGCTTAAAGGAGCACTGCAAGAAGTAATAATATTAGTGGATTCCTGGGGTTATAATATATTACAGACATGGTTTGGGGTGGGGGTAGTAGCGGAGGGTTACAACTGTTACCAGAACTCCTCAATAACAGTGACTAGCTCATTCATGCAGCCTTATTAAGCCAGTTAAGCCCACTTATCTGGGTGTGCTATATACAAGAAGTTGACAGCTCCAATTTAAAGAAAAACATGAACAGCATGTTCAGTAGGGATTCTGAGCAAAAACATCCAAAGAATATGCACATACAATATGATTATAATAAACAAGAAATCATTTAAATCGTTATAGATCACCTTTAATTGGAATAATGCGTCTTACAAAGGCATGATTTGTTAGTCGACTAAAAGTATCATATGTTTTCTCTTAACAAGAATGTATTTCTGACAGCCCAAGATTCATGCTCAGTCTATTTTTTTTTGTAGTTTTCTCAGATATTGTTATAACAGCTTTTACAGCTAATGTTGCAATTAATGACTGGCGTCATTAAAGATGGCCATCACTCAATTTCCAAAAATCCTTTCTGCTGATGTTACCTGTGAAAGGTACCTGCTGGATTCCTACTGTAGATGTATTAAGATGGTGTTGCCACATGATTCTGATGGCAAACAGCAGCACTGTCCCAAGATATTAATTTTTAGTAATGGCGGGCATGGCACAGGAGTGGGAACTTACCGATATATGGGTAGTACTCTGTCCCCTCATCGGAACCTGAGGAGCCACTATGCTCGTGGCTTGGAGAAGGCGTCGAGGGCTTTAGCATTTCTGCCGTCTGCAGGAATCTGCAAAATCAGAAGCCAGACATCAGCCACAGAGAACAGCAGGACTCATGTAACTCTACAGTGCCTGCTGTCTTTCGGCCAAATCCCAGTTGCTATGCAGCAGGCAGATAGCACAATACTGCAGTCAACCAAGGATGGGACAGCAGTACATAGAGAGTAGATATAAAACTGTGTAGTCTTATGAACTAGCAGTATTGTGTGACTGGAATTCAAGAATAACAGCACTGTTTGACCGACAGTTATAATTTATGCTAGGAGAATGTTACACTGCTTCTCCCAACAACAGATGGTTGGTCACTACGCACCGATTGCATGCGACTCACCATAAATAGGGCAGACTAAGGGAACGACAACCACACCCCCTGAGGAACAGTTAATACCTGAAGCGCTGGAGCTTGTTGTCGCAGTCCGTGGTAACTTTCACATTTGTACTTGGGTTATGTATTGCAAAAAAAAACAACACTATTTGCAAGCTGCCAGAGTGCTTGTTTATCTTGTTGCTGTCTACTTTTGGTACGAGCACCCACCATTCTGAGAGTGCACCCAACCTTGTCATTTCTGAATAGATGGTTAAGGTGCTACTTGTACAGTCTACCTCTCATTTATGAAACCTACATGACCACTTTACAAATGGCACCAGTTTTCATTTTCAGTACCCAGGGCACGTCACCATCATTACAGCTTCCTCTTGCCACAACTGCAGAATAAGTGAATGTCTTCCAGAGTTCCCTTCGTGGCCTCACCTGTACAGATTGAGGTCAGTAAACCAGTCCTGGACCACTAGCACCACATGACACACTGTGAACAGGAAAGCTGCAATCTGCAGGGACTGGAAAAAGGAAAACAAAATTAGATTTTATTATTAGTATGATTATTTTGTTTCCCAATTTTGCCTCCTTTTATCCCCGTCCCCCACATAGAAACATAGACTTTGACAGCAGATAACATCGCGTGGCTACCCAGTCTGCCCACTTCCCTACCTATTGGAAAAGCTGCAGATCCTAGATAACCAACAGCCTACTTCTTCCTAACCCCCACCAGAATTGCCTTATGTCTGTCCCATGCATTCTTGAATTCCCCTGTTTTTGACCCCACGACCTCCGCTGAAAGGCTGTTCCATGCATGCACCACTCTCTCCGTGAAAAAATACTTCCTCACATTGCCCCTGAGCCACCCCCCCATCTTCAAATTATGCCCCTTGTTCTTGCACATCTCTTTTTCTGAAAGATGCCACCCTCTTGGACTTTGTTGATTCCTTGAGCTACTTGAAAGTTTCTATCATGTCCCTCTCCCTCCTTTCCTTGAGGGTATACATATTAAGCTCCTTTCGTCTCTCTTCGTGGCTTCTGGTGCAGACACTGCACCATTTTAGTCTCCCTCCTCTGGACTGCCCCTCCATCCTGTGTATGTCTTTGCAGAGATGGGGTCTCAAGAACTCACACAGTACTCCAGATGGGGTCTCACCAACTGTCTGTACAGAGGGATAACAACTTCCAGTTTTCTACTGGTGATACCTCTCCTAACACATCCCAGTATCCCCCCAGCCCTCCTGACTGCCTTCTCACTGCGACGTTCAATTCGTCGTGGCCACACCTTTCCTCTGGCCAGGAAGATGAGTGAGTGAGCAACTGCCTTCACAGTCGATACCAATGCTACTCCATAATTGGTCAGCAGGGGGCAGATGAAAGCCAAGCAGCCCAGGCCCTACATCCCCAGAAGCCTCACCCCTGCAATGGCTCTGCCCCCCCCCAAACTCTGCGATGGGTCTGGCCCTCCCCCCCACCTTTGCACTGGGCCTGATCCCTCTCCCATCTCTGCAATGAATCTGGGCCCCCGTGATGGGTTAGGCCTCCACCACACCTGTGATGGGTTTGTCCCCCCCAGACTGTTCGAATGTAAACCCTCATCTCCCATGTAGCAGCACAATGCATTTCCGCCATGCCACTAGGCCCACATTTTTTTTTTTTTTTTAATTAAAAGAGCGCGTGGAGAACAGCACTACTCAGGAAGAACACTGCCAAGAGTACCCTCATCACCTGCTATGTGTCTGGATGCTAGAAACATTTTTTAGTGACCAAGTACCTGACAAAGTGGATGTTTTATAAGCTTTCTGTAATATGCAGCTAACCACTATGATGAGCGCACTCCTCACTGCCAATGCTAAGCAGACAAGAAACACGCATTAAGGCCCTAGTAACTTTATAAGGATTCCTTGTATTCACAACTAATTAGTACAGTCACTCAGTACAGTTACGGAGAGCTTATAAAATACATGATTTCTCAGGTACTGAACCACTGAAAAATATTTTTTTGCATTAATCTGCAAAACGGAATTAGGGTACTCCTGGCTATGTTTGTTATATGAAGTACAATTCTCCTTTAAAAATTAATGCTGGGCCCAGTGGCACCAGTGGAGTGCTATGCACTCTTCAGTGGGTGACACGAGTTTGCTATGCAAAACTGCCCACCCACTACGGGTTGGTGAAGCGCTGTAAGGGCTGCAAATGACACGCTCTCAGGCTCCGGGAGCAGAGGGAGTTTTCTCAGCAGCTGTTATACCCCCTGTGGTATGAGGGATGGCCTTGAGGTCATGGGCGTCCATATGATGTACGCCCCCTCCCTCCACAGGTCAGCACAGCAACAAGGGATGGATGTTGTCCATATGATGTAAGCTCCCTCCCTCCACAGGTCAGCACAGCAACGAGGGATGGATGTTGTCCATATGATGTAAGCTCCCTCCCTCCACAGGTCAGCACAGCAACGAGGGATGGATGTTGTCCATATGATGTAAGCCCCCTTCCTCCACAGGTCAGCACAGCAATGAGGGATGGATGCCACTGCATCAGTAAAGCTGGGTGGGAGAAAAAACATTGGGCAAAGTGGATGGCCTGTCGACGCCGAGGTAGGACTACTGCTCACTACCCCAGCGAACCGAGTTTATGCATGAGCCCAGTTTGCTGGAGGGACAGCCGGGGGAGAAGGAGTAAGCATCCCCATAGTTCACGAGCCCTCTCTGGGAGTGAGGACTGACCACACCGCTGCACAGGCGCATCCTGTGGTAGCAGAAGAGGCACAGTTTGCATGGCCAGTAGGGGATGGTTCAGTCCCTATGGCTAGTGCATGCCTGCTATGTGCCTCCTTGCCCACGTTCACACTGCCTACTCCATGTGGGAGGGTCAAGAAAATGAGGTCAATACTGACAGGGCTGTAGAATGACGCTAGCACATCACAGGCTCACACCCACCAACCAGACTCTCTCTCTCTGATCACAGATTCAGTCTCTGCCAGGGCATGGCTAATCCAGACAGCCTCACCACGGAAACATGCCACAGAGCTACTGAGGAAGAGGTAAATCCTGGAGATGGCTGGGTAATGGGGTTGCTGATCAAGGCACCTTGTGGTACTGTGGAGCAAAAACAGTAGCAAAAAAAAAACACCAGTAAAAGATGGCCTGCTCGCACCACACATGATGGATGGTCCTGTGCCCCATACAACATGCGCTCCTACCCAAGCATCAAAGCCCCAGGTGGAGAATTCGTCCTGGGTTGGAGATGCTAGCCTGGTGTGGACCTCAACATAAGGGGGTATGCTTGTGTTGCATTTGGGGTCATGATGCCGGGGGTCTAAGCTGGTAGTGACCTGAAGTGGACCTGTAACAGACGTGCAGAAGCAGCCAGACAGAGCGAGTTGCCAGTGTGAAATAGATGGGTTTCTCAGCATATATATATATATATATATATATATATATATATTTTTAATGAATCTTTGTGGTTACAGCCAAGAACTGCAGGTTAGGAGATGCAAATTCAAATCCTAGTTTAGCCCGCTGGCCCACTGGGTGACCCTGAGAGAGTTATTTGACTTGTCAGAGCTGCAGTCCACCCAGTTGAAAAAGTGGACTGAAGCAGGGACTCCTGCAAAAGAGACATCGCACTTCTGTTGGGTTATCCCACTAACAGCAAACAAAAAGCCACAATACGAGGATGTGAAGGTAAGGTAAACGTTATTTATATGGCGCCCAATCCCAGAGGCTCTGGGCACCTTACAGAAGTCAAAAGCAGGTAGAGTAAAATGGCAACAACATACAGTATAAATTAAAGCTGTGAAGGGTTACTCAAGTAAAAGATAACATTCAAACATAAATAAGCTGTAATAAATATTAAACCATAAAGCAATAGCAGAAAACATTACAATCAAGAGAACAGACGCTGTCTACTCTCGTTACCCGTACTTGCCAGCTGTCTCACCTGCATCTCCACGTAGGTGTGCGGAAGGCTGTACTCTGGAGGAAGTTTTCTGTCATTGTTAATCAGGTGATCCAATACAGATGGACTCAGAATAGGCTAAAGGTAAATACAAATGGAGGGAAAAAAGGAAGATTAAATCTTCAGACTCTTCAAACCTTTTAAAACAAAATGTGTTATACCATTGTGACTTCACAAGAGATCACATGAAGAAAGGATGGAAGAGCTTTACCTGTATACACTGGAAAGAAGGAGAGAAAGAGGGAACATGATAGAAACTTTTAGATATCTGAGGGGGATCAACAAGGGAAGGGAGCATTGTTCAAGATGAGGGAAAACACAAACTGGGGCCACAGCTTAAAGCTGGAGGGGGATAAATTCAAAGGAAATGTGAGGGGGCAATATTTCACCGAGAGGGTGGTGGGTCCCTGGAACAGGCTGCCTGAATGGGTGGTGGGTGTAAACTTGGTGGGGGAGTTCAAGAGGGCATGGGATAACTACACGGGCTTAAACAAGAAAGGAAAGGGGATGTACCCTTTTGGTAAAAGGGAGACTGGAGACTGCACTGGGGAGGTGGTGGTGGGGAACGATGACAAAAAAGCGGGGAGAAAGGGGAAAGGACAGAGGAGCCTACGAGGGATGGAAAGGGGCAGAATAGATGGGCCAATGGGTCCTTTTCTGCCGACAGATTTCTATGTTTCTATGGTACAGGTGAGATCTAGGAGGTCAGCCATCTGGCTTCACTTGTTACAGTACGCCCAGGCTGAGATCGGAAGGGCAATTCCTGAAGCAAAGGAGTCAACCCTCTACAATTATGGAGCAAATCTAAAGTGCTAAACCCAAAAGGTTTGTCACGAGTTTCCTCTCTATGGGAAACTCTTAAAATTAATTTCTAGTCCTTGCAGCAGTGGATGTAGAACTTTTTCAAGTGGGCAGCAGTTTTGTCAAGGGGGTAGCACTTACCCTTAAACAAAGTAAAATGTTAACTTTTGAAGCTCAGATTACGTTAAAACAGACACTTTTTGCTCGGCTAAGTGGGTACCAGGTGGCACCTTGCTACACAGCTGGATCTGCTAGGGAGTCCTGGCTACACACACCTGCGTATCGAGGAAGATGATTCTCTCCTGGGTGATGTAGAAGTCAATCCCGCTGGTCTGGTTCCCTCCCCGCTCTTTGATTTCTTGACTCTGTGTCCTAAACACATAGGACCTGGGGGGGGGGGAAATAATCATAATTTCAGACCCGACAACCTGGAAACTCATCCAACACCCCAAAAGCAGCAGTGCAAGCAGGAGGACAATCTGCAGCTGGTAAGGTTTACTCTTGTCCCCAGACTTCAGCGAAAGGCTGAAACAACGGTGACCACAGCCGCCAATATAGACTGTCAATTACCAATGTCTAAAAATTAGCTATGTTGCTGTATGGGTCCTTGTGACAAAAGATCCAGAAAAAAAGAGATGATTTGATACCTTTTATTGGACCAACATAGATGTTACGAAAGAAAATCGGAGCTTGGGCTTTTGAATTACACAGAATTCTTCATCAGAAAAATAGCAGTTGACCTCTCCATTAGATGCCATTATCATTTTATTACCCAAACCCAATAAACCTAAAACTAGAGTAGCTAGCAACCCATCTCCCTTACAAACTGTGATGTAAAACTTTTAGCATACATGTTGGCTACAAGAATTAAACATATTTGGCATCCTTCGATTTGCAAGGACCAGGTTGGTTTTATTGCTCATAGAAAAGCCTCTAGCTACCTTAGGAAGCTTTCTCATATTTTTTCCACATCCATGGATGCCAGACTGCCGATGACTCTGGTTTCCCCGGATGTGGAAAAAGACTTTGATAGCGTGGATCATTTTCTTTTCGCAACTATGGCCAGGTTTGGCTTTCCCTCCTTGTTTATAAGCTGGATGAGGATATTATACTCCCGTCCTACTGCTAGACTTAGTTGTAACAGGTTGCTTTCTGTGCCATTTAGACTATTTCGAGGTACTCGTCAGGGATGTCCCTTATCCCCTATTCTGTTTAACTTTTAGAGCCCGTACTGTACTTTTTGAACAATAACAAGTCAATGGAATAATCATAGCAAATATTCAGCTAAAATTATCAGTTTTTGCTGATGACATTTTACTACATGTTTCTAATCTAATTCCCGCTATTAAGGCTGCCTTACAAACCATTCAGGAATTCAGTATATATCTCTAACTACAGACTGAATAGAGGTAAGACAGAAAATAATGTCCCCTTAAGGGAAGATATTGTTAACCTGGGGCTATCCTGGAGGCCATCTGATATTAAATATTTAGATATTCACCTTTCAGCAGATAATGACAAAGTCATCATTAGAATGAGTCAGGATCTGAAAAGATGGCAGTTACTCCCTACTTCATTCTGGGGCAGGGTAAACAATCAAAATTAATATTTTTCCCCAGACTGTTTTATCCAATTAATATGTTAACTGTTCACCCACCCTCAAAATGGTTCATTAGGCTTCATGCTCTTATAAACAAATTCTTATGTTTAGAAAAATGCCCTAGAACTGCCTTAAATAAGCCAATGCTCCACAAAACGCAAGGCGTGATAACATTACCAAACTTTATATGGCATCCTAGGTTAATAAATATTTTAAATGGCTTCATGATCCTCCTTATTCTAACCATTACTCACCCATTTGGTTTGATACAGAAATAGCATTGATGAAAAAACAAAGTGGACCCTGGTGCAATTCTCTACTCTTCTCTAAAAAAATATTCCCTCAGTTTTAAAAAAATCTGTTGCAGGCATCTCCTTGAAAATACATAACCAACTATGCAAATTTCTAGATTTAAACATACTTCAAGATATTAACCAACCTATACTTGATAATCCTACCTTCTCAATTAATGGGAAGCCTTTCACTTATTCTTGGCTTCCGTGTGGACATAATCCCACTGTCATCTCTATGCTAAATGAGGGATATTTTCGTCCCTTTAATTCTATATTAGATTAACTGAACCTGAGCAAAAGGTATAATGCTAACTAAAATAGCTCTAAGAGCACACTTTGGGCCATTCTCTTGGAACGGGAATTCTCAGGATATCATACTAAAGTTAAAACTGCCATTAATAATGCTCACCCTACTTCTAATATTTACTCATAATTACCGATGAGCACGTTTTCGGACTATCCAATCCAGAATAATTTTTGGCAAAAAGTCGTCAAAGACTCCACACCGAATTGGTCCAAACTGTGGCAGAACATTTATAAATTTATCCCATTGGACAATCTGAGATTAATTCAGTTCAAAATTTTACACAATGCCCATCCGTCACCAGACAGATTATTCAAAATAGGTTTTAAAAACTCAAATGTATGCCCAAAATGCAACTCTGACACGGACTCTCTTTTGCACATGCTCTGGTACTGTCAACATGTTAAGAGTTTATGGCTTGAAATTAAAGATAAAATGATTATTGAACTTGTCAGTAGGTTTAATTTTAGTCTTCAATCTTGTATTTTAGGTAATGCTGAGGGAATGTCCTCTACATCGGATAAAGCCATATTAGCTCTTATAACTGTGTCAACTAAGTAAATAATCTTGAAGCACTGGGTGGACAGTATTTCCCCTTCCTTTAAAGAATGGGCTGCTAACATTCGAACTAACCTGCTTCTTATTTGTCTGATTACCTCCTTCTGTAATAAAACAGAAACATTTTTTTTACACATGGGGTAAATTGCAGGATTTAGTTTCTATCCTTTGACTTCTTACCTGTGCATCCTTTGGCACGGCATCTCCCATAAATTCAAGTTGTTTTCAGATATTAGTATTGCTTTTGTGCTTAGGTTCTGTTTGTTACGTCCTATAAATCAATATCTAACTTTGAATTATTTGTTTTTATACAAAAGGCATCCTTCTCAGACACCCGCTCACCCAATTAAATCAAATACTTTTATCTTACCTGATTATTATAAGTTACTGGGGGATACTATTTTAATCATCACCAACATGGTATCATACAATAGCTAAATTTTCTTCTTCCAGGTTAAGGGTTATTTTTTGGGGGGGGTCTATTGTATATTTTTGTCTTCATTCCTACTAATTGTCATCAGACACATACTTGATGGAATTACTGATATGGAATTATTTGTGTTGCCGGGTGTATTTATTATTGTGATCATTATGGTTTTAGTGCTGTTGTTTGTGTCTTATCCTTTAATAAAGATAACAAAGTTAAAAAAAAATAACAGTTGGTTTGAAAGAGTACACTTTCTTAAAAAGCAAATACACACCTATTTCATAAAAAGCTTGAATTCACTTGAATACATGTCCCTGTGTCATGATTAGTGTTTCCTAAAAAATAGCATGCTGTTTGGCTCTGGTTTTCTTTAAATCAGCATCCGTTTGTGTTCTCTGCAGTAACTGAAACAGTGAAGATGTTTCTGTCCCTGTCAGTGAGCAATGACAATCATAACTGTACAGCCTGCAGCCTTACCAATTAAATCCCTGATTGACTGAATAAGCTCTTGCAGTTCCTAGTTACAGCAGTCTGTAGAGCTAATTGTTTTCACTCAAAGTTTATTACTAACCCATCTGGCTTGTGTTTCGAGAGATATGCTTAAAATCGATCTTTCTATTCTCATAAAAAGTTGATCATTTGGGGTGCAGTGCTGAATTTTAGTGGCATGAATGAATGTCTGTGAGAAATTACCTTGTCTGTATCAGAGATGTCAGTTCTCTGTCATCAAAACTATGCATTCTATTCTGGCTATATAACAGGGTTGTTTAATGAATATAAAATAAATCTGCATTCCGTTAATCCACAGAAGCAGTATGTCTTTAATGTAGCCACTATAAATAGATTCATGTGAGAACAATTTTGTTTTTATGTCAGATTGACAAACGTGTCTGCCACACTGTTCTTTCAGGAACATGTGCTGTATGAACTCATAAAATTCAGTTCTTAGTGGAGTTGTGTGTGAAAATACATCATGCATGTGTATAACTAGAACTACTATATGGCATCTTAATGCCCATCTCCTGCCTTTCAGTTAAGGCTGCTGCACCCCGCTTCCTTCTGTCCCCCACCCCTAGTCAGGGCCAATGCACACTGTTGCCCCATTGTCCTCTCTCCACAGACAGGGCTGCTGTGCTCTGCTAAGCCCTAGAGTCCCAGGGACACTGCCTTCATAGTTTGGGCTGCTGCACCATGCTGCCCCAGGCCACCAAAGGTGGGGCTTTTGCTGCACCCTGCTACCCATGCCCACTGCCCCAAATGGGCAGGGCTGCTGCACCACGTGCATGTGGAGGGGTTGTAGGATAACAGATGGACCAGACACCGAACTTCAGTTTCAACACACAATCTCTCTGTGATGTTTATTCAAAATACAGCAGATAACCTTCAGCAATGGCATATCCCTTCTTCCATATATCAGTTTGCAGCAACAGACTATGCAAGTCTTTCCTCTACACGTCCCCAACACCTACTGACTCACTGATCTCTGATCTCAACATCTTTAGTGAAAACCCTTATCCCTATGGTTGCCTTGTTTGCTTGGGTGGTACGGGCTCAAAAAGAATTAAAAACAAACAAACAAAAAAAAAAAAACGCGGAGGCGCTGTTGAGCAGCTATCTGGCAAGACGTGCCTGGAGACAGCTCTGCATATCCCGTGGCTAAAACCAATAAAACATATTCGACAAGTGGGACAAAAAAGTGATCAGAAGTTACAGAATTGAACAGGCAAAAGTCTCCAGAGTTTGTAGATACCAAACTTACCCATGGGTCGGAACCAGAAAACGGCTGGAAGTGGAGCAAAAACCTCGGCGGCTGTACCAGACCAGGCCGCAACCACCACGTCGACTTTGGGATCAGAGCCCCCCTTGGAAAGCTCTACAATCAGCTATGCAGGCTATTGATCTAAAGGTGGAGTCGATACTCCAGCGTTTTGTGGAACAAGATGCCAGGATAGAGGTTGTATCTAACACTGCGACGATGGCAGAGAAGTCGGCGACTCAGGCTTTGGCCACAACCTCTAAACTAGTCCAGGAAAATGCCCAATTACAATACAGAATGGAGGGCTTAGAGAATTCCAATCGAGCCTTTCATGTGAGAATAATCGGGCTTCCCGAGGGGACTGAAGGGGCTGAGCTACTAACATTTCTTAAAATTTGGCTCCCTGAAGTACTGAACATACTAACGGATCTACTGGTTGATTCCCTCTGGAAAGCTTTTAGAATCACCCCCCGATCTGCTGGGCCACGTGGGGATTCGCCGAGGGTGATCCTGCTGATCACGGCCAACTCTACGACCAGAGATAAACTCCTCCAAGCTGCAAGATCAGCAGATGGGCTATCGTATGAAGGGGCGACGATTCATCTGTTCCCTGACCTGTCTTTTGCCACCCGCACTAGGAGAAAAAAATCTGATGCAGTTCGGGCCAGACTGAGAGGCCTGGGGGTCTCTCACTCTCTCTTGATGCCTTCCAGGCTCCGTATCCATTACGGAGTGCGCACGTTTCAATTTAGTGACCCGGTTGAAGCCGGGAAAAAGGTGGAGGCCATAGCTCGAGAGTTCCAGGCTTCGGAGGAACAATGGACCAAAGATTCGGAAGAAGAGACCTGAACCGGAGTTGTTTTTGGACTTTTGTGTCTTACACGAACTTTAAGTACCTTTTAAGTCTGCTACTTCTAGCTAAATAAATGAGTATTTCAGGGCAACATGGTAGCACATCATTAAATTAACAATTTGGAGCCAGATGCCCGGAGTATTTTGTTAAATTCCCCGATTTCTTGTTGCTAATTGCTTATTGATGGGATGCGTAGGCAGTTTTCTTGAGCATTTACTATGCAGAGGCAACCATTCTGGACTTGGGGACATATCAACACTATGTGCTGAGTCTTTAATATTTTAGGCTGATATATTTTGGACTTGTGCCCCAAAAGCCTTAGATGGCTGTAGTCATTTAGTTTTATCTTTTGATGAAGCACTTCGTTTTTCCCCTACCGCCTAATACAATTCTGTATAGGTTTATAACTTCTATGTACATTGGATGTATCTGTATGTTTCTTCTTAGATGATGCCTTACAGACGACTGCACTCTATGCAATTGCTTTTGTCAAAATGCAATAAACATAAAGTTTAAAAAAAAATAAAAAACACCAAGCTAAATACAAAGAACCTCAATGCAGAAGCACACAGGTTACCCAAAAGGGCACTGACAATAAGCCAAGTTTCAAAGAAACACAACATCACACATACTTCCATAATGCAAAGCATCATGGGATATATGCAAATCACCATGACATTTCAGACTTGTTCAACTTACAGCAATTTACATGCATTTTAAAAGCACAACTAACAATTTCAATAATAGTCACCTAGTACTTTTTACCATTATCAAAACCACCTAGTGCCATGGCATTTTCAACATTTACAGGTTTCATATACATAAGGTATATACACCAAGGTATTTTACGACATAGTGCTATTGCATACTAAATACAACAACGATAAACACAACCTGTTTTTTTATATTAGCTCGGAGGTCACACCAATAACCTTCCTGTATAAGGAACTGAGAGGGGCCAAAGAAAATTAAAGAGGACACTATAGCATAGTCAAGAAAGGGAAGGGGGTGCCCATAGGTGGCCAACCTTATGGACTAGAAATTGTAAAGAATAGATTAGGCTAAGAAACAGGAGAACTGCTGCAACAGATTTAAGAAAAGGCTGGTCCTCAAGAGTGGCAGGAGCTCCCTGTCACAGTGCACAGTGCACCCCATCACATAGTCAGGGCTGCTGTAGCCCGATTCCCCACTGTGTCCTGCACCACCAGCAAGGCTTCTGCACCATGCTGTCCTGTCCCGACACCATTGTGCCCTGTTACACCATAAAGCCTCTTGCCCCGGAGTAAGACTTGTTGCACCATGCTGCTCCCTGCCACTAGAGTCAGATCGTTTGGTACACTGCCCAAAACCACCTGACAGAAAATACAAAAAATACTTTCATCTTGTGTTATAGGGTGGGGGACAGAGGGTAGCAGGGTGTGGCAGCCTGAACTGTTTGTGCAGGAGGCAGCAGGGTGCAGCAGCCCTGACTGTGTGGAGAAGACAGTGGGCAGCAGGTTGCAGCAGCCTCATATGAAGGCAGGAGACAGGGGGCTTTTGGGGCAGGGGAAAGGGGGAAGCAAAGAGCTGCTGCCTCAATTGTTGGGCAAGAGACAGGGGCATTAGGATGCCATACAGTATTTCTAGTTATATACATACATGATGTATTTTCACACAGAACCCCACAAAGAACTGAGTTTTATGAGTTCATACAGTACATGTTCCTGAAATAACAGAGTGTGGCAGACACAGGTTTGTCAATCTGACATGTAAATAACATTGTAATCACATGAACATATTTATTGAGGTTACATCAAAGACACACTACTTCTATGAATTACTGGAATGCAGATTTATTTTATATCCATTAAGCAACCTTGTGTTATATGGCCAGAAAAGAATGCATAGTTTTGATGACAGAGAATTGACATCTGTGATACAGACAAGGTAATTTCTCACAGGCATTCATTCATACCACTTCAGTTCAGTACTGAACCCTAAATGATCAACTGTTTATGAGAACAGAATGATTATAAGCTGATCTCTCTAAACACAAACCAGATGGGTTAGTAATAAACTGAGTGAAAACAATTCGCTCTACAGACTGCTCTAACCAGGAATTGCAACAGCTTATTCAGTCATTCAGGGGCTTAACTTGTGAAGCAGCAGGTTGGACAGGTATGATGTCATTGCTCACTGACAGGGACAGACACCCCTTCACTGTTTTCAGTTACTGCAGAGCACATTAATAGGTGCTGATTTGAAGAAAACCACAAAATCAAACAGCATGATATTTTCAGGAAACACTGAATCATTACACAGGGATGTGAGTTCAAGGGCATTCAAGCTTTTTTATGACATATGTGCATTTGATCTGTAAAGTCCAGAGCATGCACAAAAAACAGATACAAAAATTGTTAAAAATCCCATTGGCTTACTGCTTTTTAAAAATCAGCATGGATGGAACAACAGAGTACCACCACAAGAAAAGTATGTCAAGGTCAAATGTACTTAACTGATAAGTTTCACAAACTCTTGACATTTAGTACATGACACAATGGTGTTGCGTTATGTGATGACTACTTGTTCACTTACAAAATGGTTATATAATTCAGTTTGACCAGTTATCAAAACATTGCTGTTCCCCAGGGTGGGGGGGTGGATTCACACTGGTTTTGTTTCAGATTTCTAGGACTGTTACTGTATATGCAGTAGTCTGATTATATAATGGCACATTATAAAACAACGAACATATTAGGATCCAGGATCTCAATTACTAGGGGGTCTTTGTTAAGCTTGAGTTTAATAATACAATAATACTTGTCTGGGGTTTATTCCCTCAGTTTTGGATTTGGATTGATAGAACTGTTTTTTAGTAGTACAGAATATTAGGTATATACGGACACATGTTGATACATGGGCATATTAGGATAACAGCATCTCAGTTACAAGGGGATCTGGGTTAGGTTTGGGTGTAGAATGTGCAAAAAACTGTAATCACTTGTTACAGATAGAGCATGTTTAAAAAGTATAAGTTTACATACTGTATTCATGAATAATATTGACATATTGTACATTGTTTTTAAGTCAAACATATCTGAATAGTACTTGCACTGTATAAATATGGGAAACAGCTGGTTAATGCTTAATTTACACTGGGACAGGTTGTCTTTAAACCCACATTTTTGCCCAACACAAAGATATTTTCTTATTTAGAAGATTTTTAACATTATATACTATGTATTTCTTCAGCTTAATCCATCTGTATGTTCCATGGCTTTTCTCAGGGAAGAAACTTATCAATTCAGTACATTTGACCTTGACATACCTTTCTTGTGGTGGTACTCTATTGTTTCAGCCATGCAGATATTTAAAAAGCAGTTTAAGCCAATGGGATTTTAACAATTTTTTTTTTTTTTCACTTGGTCTGTAAGAAAGTGTACTCTTTCAAACCAACTGTTATTTTTCTGATGAAGAATTCTATGTAATTTGAAAGCTCGAGCTCCTATATTCTTTTGTAACATCTAGGTTGGTCCAATAAAAGGTAACAAATCACCTCTTTTTCTGGATCCAATGTCTAAAAACAAATACCCAACTTGATTGGCTAACAGCCGTTGGGGCATCCCTGTACGTACCCACATAAAAAAAAAAAAAAAAAAAAGTGGCTCAATTTTTGTCCTTGAGACAGGTTCGCTTTTTAACTTCTAGTCTGTGAGGGCTTTACTGTTCTGCACAGAAAGCTACTCCCCTCCCAAGGCTCTGTGACCTGCAAATAAGTTTTTTTTAATGTTGCTGCTGGTTGTGAAACTTTACATGAACATCAATTTTTTTTTCTTTACACAAATGCTTATTTCAAATTTTTAATGGAATCCATCTGGTGTTTGTTCCTTGGGAAAACAAACCAGTGTGCGTGTGGGAGGTGGAATTGTTAGACTAGCTGTTTTATAAATGCTGCAGTGGTTTTCAATTTGTAAACAAACAGGATGACCGAGGGCAGTACGATTCCATGCTAAAAACATACTCAGGATCTTTTTCAGGTGTCAAGCGTAGCCTGCAGGGCCTCCTGGGAGTCGTGTACTCATGTGCATTTTTTTTTTTTTTTTTTACAGATTGTTCCCTTTTGCATGTGCAAGTCGGCTTTGCGTCAGTTGTGAGAACTGCGTAGGGGAGTGATCAGTGGAAAACAGTACTGGCTGTGGCTATGCAGGTGCATGGCAGGTCCCAGTTCAGCCAGCAGAACTGCTGCTGTACATCTCTTCCAGCCCCAAACTTCCAATACACGTTACCAGCTGCTGCTGCTGCTGCTGCTGCTGCACTCTTAGACTCTGGTCTCCTGCCACACTACCCAAAAGGGCCGGCTTACTACTATCCAAACAGAGAGCAGTACATCCTCCTACCATTCCTCTTCTGTGGAACCTACAATAACAGCAGCACTTAAAGGCCGCATAAAGTACAGGAACCATTTTTCTAAATTGTATACCTGCCAGTGAAAAAAAAATTATCAATAAATATTTGTAAAGCTTTTTTTTTTTTTAAATATATACACACAGACACTAACAAGCATTTGTCAATGCCGAATGTTTGCTTGCTGGCATTGGCAGTGGTAGTGTAGAAGTTACAGAGCTGCGTAATAGGAATGGCAGTGAAGTATTGAACTGAAGCCAACCCCACCACCACCCTGCAGAGAGTGACAGGCATTGGGGTGTGCGTTTGGGTCGTCAGGCATAACGGCCACGCCATTTCACCACACCCCACCCTGCAGACACTGACAAGTGTCACGGTGTTTCTTGGGGTCTTTGGCCCTTATGCGCACCCCATTTCATTAGGAAATACAGTGAGAAGGGTGCGATATAGGAGAATGGGGTGAACTTTGGGGCCGAAGAGTCCAAGGCATACCTCGATGCCTCTCACTGACTGCAGGGTGTGGAATGGTATGAGCATTACAGGCAAGAATCCCAAGTCACACCCCTGATGCCTGTCATTCTCTACAGGGTTGGGCGTTATGGTTGGAAACCCTAATACCTCAGGCATTCGTTGGTATTTTCACTCCAAATTTTCAACATGTTTTTTTTTGTGACCCCACCTCATGAACAGGGGGAATATCAGTTTGTTAGCCGAAAGCTGCTTATGCACAGTGATTATGGCATTTAGCACCACAGGTGCAAAAACATTCCGAACAGGATATAAAAATTGACAGCTGTACTGTTCATGGGGAGGTGTAAAAAATGGCAATGTTGCAAATCTGCAGTAAAAATATTTAAAAAAATGGTGAAGTCACGAGTGTACACAGAAACTGTGCAACGCACACCCATAATATAATTAGGTTGGGGAATTTTTTTTTTTTTTTTTTACAGCAGATCATCAACTCGGGCATTCTGGTGCCTCCGATCATGAACAGTGTCGCTGTGATTTTCTTTATTTGTGCCGAACAATGATTTCCCACAGCGACCACGCATCTCTGCGCTGAAAGTGTGAAAACACACTTCAGCCATGTTGTGAAAAATGACAGCTGTACTGTTCATAAGGAAGTGCGGAAAAATGTCACTGGTGAAAATCTGGACTGAAAATATTACAAAGTCATGAACTTACGAGGGTGCGTGGAAACTGCGCAATGCTCACTCGTAACACAGTCATTTTGTGGACTTTTGTCACCAAATGTTCAACATAGCCATTTTAAGACCTCTGCTCATGAACAGTGTAACTGTGATTTTCTTAATCTGTCCTAAACATTGCTTTCGCCAGCTAGCACCATTATGCGCTACATGTGCGAAAACACATTTTGGGCGACATATGAAAAATTGCAGCTGTACTGTTCATAAGGAAGTGTAATAAAATGGCAATGTTGAAAATCTGGAGTGAAAATATTAAATTCGCAAACTTACGAGCATGCATAGGAACTGCAATGCACACTCGTAAAACAGTCATTTTTAGAATTTTTCACCAAATTTTCAACATAGCCATTTTAAGACCTCTGCTCATGAACAGTGTCACTGTGATTTTCTTAATGTGTCCCATACATTGATTTTGCACATCGACTGCGCCATTGTGCGCTACATGGGCGGAAACACATTTTGGGCAAGATGTGAAAAATGACAGCTGTACTGCTCATAAGGAAGTGTGGTAAAATGGCAATGTTGAAAATCTGGACTGAAAATATTGAAAATTAAGGAACTCACGAAAGGCATGTGAACTGTACAACGCACGTCAGAAACAGCTATTTTTTTGGAATTTTTCACCACATTTTCAACATAGCCATTTTAAGACCTTTGCTCATGAACAGTGTCACTGTGATTTTCTTAATTTGTCCTGTACATTGATTTCACACACCGACTGCGCCATTGTGCGTTACATGGGCGGAAACACATTTTGGGTGAGATGTGAAAAATGACAGCTGTACTACTCATAAGAAGGTGTCGTAAAATGGCAATGTTGAAAATCTGGAGTGAAAATATTGAAAATTCGCGAACTTACGGGCCTGCATAGGAACTGCGCAACGCTTGTAAAACAGTAATGTTTTGGAATTTTTGCTCCAAATTTTCAACATGGGGTTTTTGGGACCCCTTCTCATGAATGATGTCACTGTCATGGCGTTATTTAGGCCCAAAGGGTGATTTTGCGCAGTGACTGTGAAATCACCCTTCGGGCCCAAATAACGCCATGACAGTGACATCACTCATGAGAAGGGGTCCTAAAAACCCCCATGTTAAAAATTTGAGGCAAAAATTCCAAAAAATGCCTGAGATAAGCAATAAAGTTGAAAACCCCCTATCTAGCCCATTATACAGCTTACCAGCATTTCCTCAGTTCTCGGTCGGCTTTGAAGAGTGCAGACGTGTTCCCGGTCCATCGAAGATCGTCACGCGAGCTCTGGAGGTAAGTATATGGGGTGGGGAGGCAGGGTGCACAGTGGGTGGGTGCGGTTGTGGGAGGGGGCCAGGGAGACTACGTGGGACCGTTTTTCTTTACAGGTTTTTTTTTCCCTATGACTACAGCGGGACGTTTGCCACGCTGGGGTGGGCTCCCAACGTAAGTACAAGGACGGGTTGGGGCGTTCAGCAGGCGGGGATTGGGCACCCCGTCGGCAAAGCATCACTTGCCATGCTGGGGTGGGCTCTGGCGTGGCACCTTGTGGGGGAGTGAAGCCGAAGGGGATTGGGCACCCCGCCGGCGATAGCATGGGGGCGAGAAGGAAGCCAACGGGGATTGGGCACCCCTGGCTATACCATTTAGTTGCCACGCTGGAGTGGGCACCCAGTGTGGTATTTGGGAGGCTTTGGGGAGTAGCACAGCTGACGGGATTGGGCACCCCCATCGGCTATAGAGTGTGTGCGTGGGGGGGGGGCAGCACGCAGTATGCGAGTGTGTGTGTGTGTGTAGGGGGAGCTGCGCATGAGCAGGCGATATCTTATCGCTGCTCACTGAAGCGTAGCTCCCCCTTTCAACTGTATGCCACTGCATTTTGGAGCTTGTCATAGACAGCTCCAGCATGCATTGGCTTACAGGGGCAGTGCCTGCCAACACACTGACTGAACTGGAGAAGGAGGTGACACACCTCCGAAATCTTGGATGACTGCACTATGTTTCTTGCACATGCGTGCAAGCAAACATAAAAAGCCTTGGACAATACTAATAAAAGACTCCAGGGTGCAGTATTGCATGGGATAGTGCCATTCCTAAGGTGCAATGGCCAGCTGCCTTGTGACTCACAATGCACCCAATACGTGGCAATATCCCATGTTATACCACATCTGCTGCATATTATTCCCCAATTATGGTTTCTCTCTCCTGCAGTGCTATGTTGCTGGTTCCTTTAGGGCATTCTACTGCAGGAAGACTTCAGTTTTACTGCATTTCACCTCACGTTCTGGCTAGGATTTTTTTCCCCATACAGATTTTTATGCTCCGTGTATTCGATGGGGCAGCTCACCTGCCCAGTCCCTGGTCCCCCTGCACTGGCAACCTGCCAGTCTGATCTCCTACCTGGTCCAAGTTCTCCACAAGCTTGCCCCTCATGACAGGGTCAAGAAAACAAGAAGGGAGGGCCGTCCTCCCTCCCATACATGTTCACATGGGACCAATGGTGACCCACTAGTTTCCTCTTTTTCTCCCTTCCCCATTGCGAAGTATTGTGCCGGTGCATGGAGGCACAAATTTGCCCGACGTGCCCCAGTGGTTCCCTCCCATATTTGCCTCCTTGACGTTGCTTTGCCTCCAGGCCTCCACCTGGAGGCAGCTTAGGCCAGGTCAACAGACCTTCCTTCCCCAGGAGAGGACAGTAGTCTCTTGGATGCTAGATCCTCTCCCTCCCCAGCCGACCAGAGTCCGTTCCCGAACCTGGGTCGCCGGTGTTGGAAATGGCAAGGTGCCTCAGCCCTCTTCAGCACTGGGTCGACTATGGCTAGAGATTTTATTTATTTAGTTATTGAAATGTTTCACCAGGAGGGCACACGGAACAACAAGTTGCTCATCTCAAGGTGTGACCTGGGTGGAGGGGGTTACATAGGGTTGTGAAGGATGTTCAGTTACAATAGTATGTGGGTAGTACAAACAATACAACATTGTAAGATTGTGCAACAGTTGGAACACAAGATATTGTATAATAAACAGTGGTGGAACATTGGGTAAATTACAATACATGTCCAAAATCATACAAAAGAACATATAAATGTACAAAACAGTAATAATGCGATAGGACCATTTATAGTGTACCAGAGGACAGCAGTCCCTTGGATGCTAGATCCTCTCCCTCCCCAGCTGAAGTAGTACACAAGTGCTGTTGGAGTAAAAAGGATGGGGCTAGGTTGTGCACACTGGTGACCCAGAAGGGCTGGTGGAGAAGAGAGGGGGAGAGGCAAGAACTGAATATGAGGAGAAGGGGTAGCCATTTCCTGATTTCCCCCTTCAAGATGTTGAGAACCCTGCTGGGGTGGTCATGGTAGGAAGGCAGAAACTGGGGATAGGTATTAAGGTGGGTTAAAGCAGGAACAACTGAGGGAAAGGTAACTGTACAGGGCAGAGGTAAGGGAGTAGTTGGAGGAGTGTCTTATTTCAGAGGGGAGGGAATTCCAGATTTTAGGGAAACCAGTCTGACCGATGAGGGTGGAGCGACTAGGGGCTGTCAACTATCCAATGCTAACTAAGTTTCTTTGAGGTCCTGGACGTCCCCAGTGTAACCTACTGTCATGGACCCTATGTCCCATGTGCAAAGATTCCTCCACCACAGCATTACCATCTGCAGCTGTCAGTTAGCACTTCGTAGTGCTGGTTGGCAGCAGAACACAGGACATCCTGACGCATGGGTATTTTCCACCTATCCATCTCGTATTAAATGCCACTGTATAACCGGATGTTCCTATATGCTCTGCTATACGTTCAACATACCTCTAAGAAATTAAGCTCTGTTGTAAGATTTTTTTTTTTTTTAAATATTCTGCCTTAAAAAAAAAACAAAACAAACAAAAAAAAAAACCTTTGAACAATGTTTTGCGACAAACCATGGTGCACAATAAGTTATGCATTCCATGGGGGCGGGGCAGGACAAAGAAGAAATTGATTTTAAGATCAGCTCAAATTAAACTGGCCATTTTCTGAAAAAGAAAATCAGTAGCCCTAGCTGTGGTTTGGTAACTTGCCCTCCCTATGTCACTCCGAGCTGCTGATGCTCTTAAGCAAGCAGCCTATGAAAGATAAACTGCAGTGGCTGCGGGTTACAGCATTGCTCACAGTTCCAGCACAACAAGCATCACAATTTCACCAGAGAGTTAACTTGTTCTGTTCAAATCTAGCTCATACAGTCCAACCCCACCCGCCAACTTTCAGTCCGACTCTGTACCTTTGATCATCCTCCGGCATGCTGGCAGAAAGTAGCGACATGATCATGGACTTTCCAGTTCCTTGCAACCCGATCACTCCAACCACCAGTACATCGGTCTGGTCCAACAAATACTGCAAGACAAAAGATTTAGATTTTTTTTGTTGGGGGGGGGGGGACAAAAATCATGCACACAAAGATACTGAACGCGCACTGCAGCACAAGGCATAAAGTAAAGATACGCATCATTTTATGTCTCAGTCTGGAATACTGTTCTACCTGCACTTTGCTCACTGCTACGTACTATTTCGATGTGTTTATTACATTTCTTCAATGTTTGTTGATCCCACTGTGCTGGGCTGCTCCACTAGCATCCTCCCCAGCCCTGTCACCCACTGTCCCTGGGACTTACTTCATGCTATTCCATGTCCCACAGTACCCCCACCTGTGGTGGAGCACCCCAGCCCAGGTTCTCTAAGCACTAGGAGAAGTTTAGCTCAGGTGTGTGGCCGGCAGCCCAGTAAGCCATGCAGGGTCAGTACTTTCTCTTTCTTCCCACCTATCCCTGACACCTTGAGAGGGCTGGGACTGCCGAGATGTGAGCTCACATCGCAGCTAGGAGGCGTCCACCTTCCCATCGTGGCTAACCACTATTGATCACCTAGGTGGTGGCTATGCAGAGGAAAGCACAAACCTCCCTCCCCAGAGAACAGCACCCTCTGCAGTTGGGGGGTGAGAGCCAGGAAGCCCACAATGCTCTACAGGCCCCACACAACTGAGCTCGGTGTATCCAGAAGACATGGGTTTGATTCCCACAACTGCCACTTGCATACCGTGTGACCCTGAGCAAGTCACTTAACCATCCTGTGCTTCCAGGACACACCTGGAAATGAGTCACTGATTCAACGGTGTATCCATTTTTCAGGAAAAAAAAAAAAAAAGTGTGGGCATACCAGAAGAAAAAAGTACTCACTGTAGTAGTGATTCTCTTCTAATGAGTCCAATAGAGAGCCAATACAAAACCTGTATCATCTCCAGTCGAAGGTGTTACCCCAGAGAAACTGGAATGTTGACAGAATCAGAACTGCATACAAATATTGCTGTGTGCTGATGCCCCCTCTAGCGTTCTAGCATAACATGTGTGCTGAAGAGTAGAAGGGAGCAGAACCAGTCTTAAACCACAATGCTTAGATTAAAATCTAAATGGATAAATTAAGTAGACATAAAACATAAACTAAAGTTAACATACAAAAAAACACTAGCAATTATTCAAATGTGAACTATGTAAACCATATTTAACTCTTGCTGTGCCACGGACTGGTATATCAGTCCAGAATTCCTACACGTTCTAATTCTGTCAGCAGCTTAAGGGTTAAATGCTCAGGCCCAAAAAAAAAAAAAAGTGTATTTATTTTAAAAGCTATATTCACTAATGAACTTTTTACTTATAGGTTCTGCAAGGAGAGGTATGGATGGGATTTGTATTGGCTAACTATCAGACTCATTAGAAGAAACATCATTACCATGGAGTCATTTTTCCTTCTAACGACACCAGTCCAATAGTGATGCCATACAAAAAACTGCGGACTACATATCAGCACCTTGGGAGGCTGGGAAGTCTTGAACCTATTTTTTTTTTGTAAAATTTGTTTATTACAGCAAATCAAATTACATTACATTGCAGTCAACTTTACCATCGTGTACATAGGCGGCTACATGAGAACCGCCACCTGTAATAGTCCCTACATACATAATGAGTCCTATACTCAGTGACCTCCAGGAGGCCCATAAAGTACATTACCTCAAAGGCTGTGGCAAATGTGTCATGCACTTGGCCAATATCTTCCCGCTCCAAGGCTCTGGAGGTCCGAAGGGCCCCTTAAGTGGGCTCAAGCCAATTCCCAACACCCACCTTTTCCACTTGTTGGCCTCTGGTGGCCGAGAACCCCACCCTACACGGGGAATGTACCTCTTACCATCGCCTCCAGGATCGGCCCATACAGCCTGGTTACTGTTGCCCACCAGCTGTTTTTTTCCTAAAGTGAAGCACTGCGTCATATTTGTGCCCACTGCAAAATGCTGGGGGGACTCACTGCCATCCATGTTTGTGCTACTGTCTTTATGACAGTAACCACAAGGGGTCCATTTTCTGGCCTGCACGGGGGCCTGGGTCTGCTCCCAGGAAATGCTCCAGTGGGGGAGTCTGTGTACTAACAGATTTAGATGGGCTGTACCCCAACATACTACTCATGATTCTATGTATACTATGCCAAAATGGAGCAACCCCCGGGACAGATCATGGCCACGTGCAGAAAATCCACACCCATCCCCATGCATTTTGGGCAGGTTCCGTCTGATCCCTCTGGGTTCATGTGGTGCAGCCTTTCTGGAGTCAGGTAGGCTCTGTACATAAAATTAAGATGCATCTGTCTTAGTTTATTACTTCTAGAGCAAACGGACAGCTGAGCAATTGCTGTTTTCCAGGTTTTCGGATCTATCATAATGGAGAGGTCCCTCTCCCACTTGGCTATCACCTGAGACCCAGTCTACGTACTAGCCCCCAGCAAAGTTTTATACAAAAAACAGACTTTTTTTGGCCAGGCTGCAATCTGTATAATTCCTCTTCCAATGGGGATGGTGGATCCCAACCACAGGAGGGCCCCAGGCTAGGTCCTAGTCTGTGTTTCACTGTGAGGCAAACAAAATAATCCCCTGGGTCTATATGCCAGTCCAGGACCAGGGTTACAAATTCATGAAATCTACCCCCTTCATACAGCTGATATACCCGACTTAGTCCCAGGTGTCTCCAGCGCAACAGCCTCTGGTGTAGTTGCACCGTGTGTGCCCCCTTGGCTCCCACTGCCACAACCAGGTCCATATATGGAGCGTTCGCTGGTGGTAGGAGATAATATCTGTGGGCTGCCTTCCAGACCCTAAAGGTCATGGCCGAGAAGGGGTTTATCACCGGCTGCATCAACTCTGGCCCCAGAGAGGCTGATAACATTAAAGCCTTAAATCCTCCAGGCAGATCCCTCTCCTCCATAGCCATCCAGGCCGGAGCAAGACCCAGCTTCTCCCCCATGCAGAAGGCCAGCTATGCTGCCCAGTAATAATGCTGAAAGTTGGGAAATTCCAAACATTCCTTGCTCGCCAGTAGTTGGAATATTGTTCTTTTAATACGTGCCGTGCCACCCCTCCAAAGAAATCTATATATTATGGAATTGATCTTTCTGAAATGCACAGTGAGGACGTGAATGGGTAGGGACTGATACAGGTATAAACACCTAGGGAGTACCATCATTCTGACTGTATTACCTCTGCCAAACAGAGACAAGGGCAGGGCCCACCATCTCTCAAACTCCTCCCCAGGCGACGAACCAGGGGTCTATAGTTCAAAGAATATAAAGCACCCGGCTTGGCAGAGACAATTATTCCCAGGTATTTCAAGCAGTCCACCAGCACCAGGCCCTCCAGACTGGCCATCAGCTGCGCTCTTTCCCCACTACCCACAGGTAGGATCTCGCTCTTTGTCCAATTCACCTTATGTCCTGACAACACCCCATACTCTTTTAGCACATCATGTACTGCGGGTAGGTCCCAGGCCGGATTGCTGAGGTACAGCAGCAGATCGTCAGCATACAAAGTGGCTCTGTGTTCTTTCAACCCCTCCCCAAATCCCTGGATACCATTATGTTGTCTAATGGCAGCTGCCAGTGGCTGCAAGGAGAGGACGTACAGCAATGGAGACGGGGGCAGCCCTGTCTGGTGCCATGCCCCAACACGAAGGGTGGCGTCAGTTCACCATTTACCAATATTTGAGCTGTAGGGGAGGTATACATTGCCTTTATCCACCCACACAGTCCGGGCCCCACCCCCATTCGCCCCAGAGTTTCAAACATATACCCCCACTCCACACGGTCAAATGTCTTCTCTGGGTCAATTGCCAGAACAGCCGCACCATGTTTGGGCCGGTGTCTAGTCCAAGAGTGGATAATTTTCAGGGTTTTCCTAATGTTGTGTTTCCCCTGCCTACTGTACACAAACCCCACTTGGTCTGGGTGTATTAAAGCTGGAAGTATGGGCTCCAGACAGTTCACCAGTACCTTAGTGAGGACCTTGTAGTCTGCTGTGAGCAAGGAGATGGGGCGATATGAGGCACACATTTGTGTGTCCTTCCCCTGTTTGGTCAGGACCGTGATGATAGCTAACCGTGTTGGGGGGGGGGGGGAGAGAATGCCTCTTTCCCGACCCACAACTACCATATCAAACACTCCAGGGCCAAACATTTGAAAAGGTCTATGGGGAGGCCGTCTTGCCCTGGTGCCTTCCCCTCTTTGAGTGATCTTATAGCCCCTAACACCTCCTCTCTAGTAAGGGGGCTGTCCAAGCTGAGAGCATCCTCAGACCGCAGGGAGGCAATCGAGGCCTCCTCAAAGAAGGATGCATATTGTTGCTGGGTGGGGGAGACTTCCGACAAATACAGAGCCTAACAGAGCTGAATTTCTCTCCTATTTGGGTAGTTACACCCATGGTCTGTCCCTCTCCTGTGTGGAGCTGATTGATAGTCCTCTCCCCCTCCTGCTTACGGAACTGCCACGATAAGTACTCCCCCCCCCCCCCAATACGCCGCCTGTGCGAGCAGAATGGTTCTCTCCACTCAGGCACTACTTAGGAGGTTGAACCAGCACTTGAGTTTTTGCATTACTCCGTAGAGTAGGGCCCTTGGTCTAATCACGTGGGCTTCCTCACAAGTGGCAATTTTTGCCCTGAGATGTTCAATCTCCTTTTCTGAGACTTTCCTCTTTTATGCAGAGAAGGAAATGACCTGACCCTTATGTAGGCCTTCAGAGCCTCCCATCTCGTCCCGTGTGATGTCTCCCCCCTCCGATTTAACAGAAGAAATTCCTATACTTCCCACAAATTCCTTATCTTTCAATAATAATGGGTCCAGTCTCCATGGATGAGGCCCAGGGGTGGAGCCTCCCACTGTCGTAGGTAGAGTGAGGGATGCATGATCTGATACAAGTATGGAAGAGTACTCCACAAGGCCTACCTGTTGTAGCAAGCTGCAGGTCACCATCAGTCTGTCCAGCCTGGAATAAGACTGATGGGAATGCGCAAAGAAGCTGTACTCCCTGTTGGTGGGGTGCTGGTACTGCCACACATCCTCAAGGTGACATGTGAGCTCTAGACCTCACAGGGCTCTGGCATTTTTTGAGACAGGGATTGGTGTTGGGTTGGACCTGTCCATAATCACATCTTTCACATAGTTATAATCCCCTCCCAATATCCAGGGACCTGGCAGAGTGGCCATATCCATTTTGAAAAAAAAAACAAAAAAAAACAGGGTCTTCAACATTCGGGGCGTATACTGAGCCCACAGAAAGAGTGCCCAACCCATGTGAAGTAATGTTAGCCAGGAGGTAGCGGCCCACCACATCACTTACCTCCCAGTGCACCTCAACCCGCGTGTCCCTGGGAAACCATATGGCCACTCCCTGAGCCTTCGCAGAGAAGCATGATGTGATCCGCCTCCCTCCCATACTGTCCCCATTTTTCTCAGCCTCACTCTGGGGCATGTGGGTTTCCTGCATCAGCACCACCAGGCATTTTGATCTCTGTGCTTCAGCCCCCACCCTCTTGCGTTTCACCATGGATTTCAAACCATTCACATTCCACACTGTTATATTAGCAGCATTAACCACTGTCCCGGTTGCATCCAGTCACCTTAAAAAAGGGCACATTCCCCAGTAGAACATTTAACACAGAACCTCTCCGGTTAGTCACCACACTTGAATATGGATGATGACTGCTGGTTTTTAACTCCCCCAAAACAACTGTTCCCAATCCAACAGTGGATGAACTTGTATACCCCAACTAACTCCCCCCAACACACACGGCTGGGTCTCCAATTACCCAGCCAATGTTCCCTTGCAAACTAATGGCAGTATATGGTGGTGCAGGCGGTGTACTCTGCACAACTTTTTTTGGGGAACAGTTGTAACAGAACTGATCAAATATTTGCTAGGACTTCTTGTCCAGAAAACAAGAAAACACCTCTCTAATTTGAAATTTCCCTCACCTTTGCTGCAACTGAGGTGCATCTGCAAACTTTAAGAGGAGGGCCAATCCAGAACAGCAAGGCACATGTCCGCAGCCGTAAGATGAGAGGAACCTCCCTCCCCAAATGAATCCGATGGCGGCAAGCGAGTATGTCACAGGGGTGGATGGGTAGCTCCCATCTCTGCACCTTGTGAAACCCCAGTACTATAGCCAACAACCTTTTGCTCTCTACCACCCCCCCCCCCCATCCGCTTCCCTTAGGTCATTAGTACATACTATTTATTCATTATGAAACTTTAAGACATTTAAACATTGCTTATGCTGCATTTCTTCAGACACAAAACAAGGGTCCTAGTCGGAAAACAAAGCCCTGTCCCACTCCGCGGCCAGTATAAGATCAGCAGGGGTTCAGCCCCAGACCTCTGTTAATCCTCGGCCCATTGGAACCCACACCCCATGGCGTGGTTGGGCCGTTGGATGTAGTGTGTGCCCAATGATAGTCCAGTTTCAGCCACAGTGGTACAAGTAGGTTCAAAAGTGTTTGGGAAGGTGGCCGACAGCGCCATTAACCACAACGTTGTGAGCCTGCCTCCCCCCACCCCACCCGCGCCACAATGAAAAAATTTAAATCTGGTGCCAGCGAACATCACGAGGTCACGCAACCCTCAGGAACAAATTGGATGCATCCTAGGCCAAGCCACGATGTGCAGACATGGGGATGACGCAGTGGCTTACAAGGAGAAGAACACACCCTAGGCCCGGAGATGCAGTCCTTCTGGCATAGCAGAGTGGATGCCCCAGACCGGGGCGATGACACTGGATCAACATAGGTAACTTTTTGTCTCCCCAGAACTCCCATTCAGCAGAACAGCATAAAAAAAAAAGAGCAGTTAGAGAGTGAGCAGCACTGTAATACTCACCTGGCATCTGCTGAACGATTCGGTCCCCCTTTGTCTCCTGGTGCAGCCCCCCTCTCAAGCCATTTTTCATCTTCCAGGTGATCAGTAAACATTCTGGTGGGCTTACCAGGTCATCCACCCTAAGCTTTGCTGGGTACATAAAGGCGAATGGCCAGCCTAGGGAGTGGGGAGTGGAGCTGGGACTTTACCTTACTGAACTTCAGCCACCTCAGCTGCAACTCCCAGATGTAGTCCTGATACACTGAGACTTTTGTTGTCCACCAATACTGCACCCGTAGTTTTAGCCGCTTTAAGCACTGTCTCCTTATCCATGAATCTTGGATATTTGATTAAGCAGTGCCGTGGCTTTTCTCCCGGCCTAGGTGGTGTCCCCACTCAATGTGCTCTCTCCACTTCGAACCCTGCAGCCTCGGGAGTCAGTTTTAGGTGCTTCACCAGCCATTTGTGGATTCCAACAGCGGGATCCCTCCCCTCCGCTCCTTCAGGTAACCCCACCAGTCTCAAGTTCAACTGCCTTGATCTATTTTCTTGGTTGTCCACATGGTCCTGTAGCTCCGTGACCACCGCTTTCAACTGACTGCAGTCCCTAGTGACAGAGCCAACCATGTCCTCGAGATCACCGATACGTTGCTCTAACTCTGTGAGGTGGGTGGTCTGTGAAGCAGACATCTCAGAGAGCCCTGTTACCATGCTCTAGAGGAGAATAATTTGGGCTGTAATATTGTTGAACCCGGCTTGCATGTCCGACTGCATCCGTGCCAAATCTGCAGGGACTCCCACCAGGGATTTTTCCAAGTTCAGACATCCCCACTTCAGTGTTGGCGGCTACATGGGCCTGAACTCTAGTTCTGGTCTCGGGCCCAGCCCACTGATCCTTCAGCCCTTCTACTGTTTCAAATTGTAATTTTAACTGCTTACCTCTTCCTTTTCCCGCTACCATGGACTCTCATGCATCATTTTAGTGAATTTGGCCTCTCGACTTTTACAAATACTGAAGTCCGAACGATTTGTAGATTTATGCCCACAGAGCTATGCTAATCCGCTGCCACCATGTCCAAGTGCTAGCGACGCCCCCATCTTGAACTTATTTATGGAAAAGGTTCTTTAAGGCTGCAGTCCCAAACTTTGGATTTCTTCTGGAAAGAATGCCCAGAAGTAATGCTTTGTGAATGTGTGAACAGTTTTCCCGGTACTGTAACTGCTTTGCAGATGTCTGCCAAAGGAATGCCCCTTGTGGCTGCCACTGATGCTGCAGTGCCCCTTGGGGTGTGTGCCATAAGACCTAAGGGTGGCTGCTTACCTGCTTTTCCATAAAAGAACTGAATGGAAGAGACCAACTATCTTGACGTGGTCTTTTTTGCTGAAGGTTTGCCCTTACCAAACTTTGCCACAGGTGACAAACAGCTGAGTTCTGTCTGATATCTTCTGTTCTGTCAGAAGAGTAACTAAGAGCCTTCCTGACATCCAAACAGTGTAATTTCTGTTTTCCTGAACTAGAATGTGATGGGAATAGAATGGTAAAGTAACTTCCTGGTTAAGATGGAATTCTAACACCACTTTTGGAAGGAATGTTCTCTCTGTTCTGAGGGCCACTTTGTCCCTGTGCAGGGCTTGAAGTTCATCGACTGTTCTAGCAAAGGCCACAGCTATGACGAAAACATAGAAACATAGAATATGACAATAGATAAGGACCAGCCGGTCCACCTAGTCTGCCCATTTCCCTGCATGGTTTGGTAACCTCTACTCTTATCTGGACTGCAGTTCAATTTTTCAATGTTACAAATTTCAGGTCCACAGAGGCTAGTGGTTCAAATGGGGCCTCTAGCAAATGTGCCAGGCATATATTCAAGTCCCAGGGAGGTATAGGTTCCCTAACTGGGGCTTGCAGGTGAAGCGGGCCTTTGAAGAATCTCGAACACAGGATATGATGCTAGAGATTTTGTTTTTCCCACAGACAGGAAAGCTGATACGGTCTGCCAGGTAGACTTTTAATGATTAATTTCTAAGTCCATATGAGTGCAAATGTTCCGAGTGATCCAAGACCACAGGTAAATCATCTTCTAGGGAAGGCACACCCTTTCTTGAGACTCTTCCATTTTGAGGAACACAATTTTCCTGTAGATTGTTTTCCTGAACATTTCAGGATATTCAAAACTTCACTTGAAAGATTCATGCCTGGACAGCAGGCCCGGTGGCACTGAGGCACTGGATGCCACACCTCATGCCATGCTGGTGACCCAGGTTTGAGAACGGACTCGAGCCGCAGGGAGGGGGTCAGCAGGGGAAGGAAAGGATCGAGTGTCCGGAGGACTGCTCTCCATTCCCGGGGAGGGATCCGGGCCTAGCACTGCTCATTAGCGACTCCTGGTGTAAACCAGGGGCAGTGCCAGGAACACACGGTGCAAAAAGATAAGGGGGTGGAGAGGCAGCAGACGTTGGCACATCAGTGCTCCGAACATCACTGCACATCCGCGCAGCAATGGGCAACCATCATGGAAAATCCCTTGGTGGATCAGGGAGCGCTGAGGGCTCCAGGGACCAAGCCCACATCCCCAGCGCCAAACCATCTCTCCTCCGGTTCCCCTTGGCTCTCATCAAGGACCGACTCTCTAATCACAGAAGGTCACCCCGCAGGTGGGCTGGCGTCCCCCAGGGGTGATCCAGGGGGCTTGGAGGTCTTGGGTGAGGGTTCCCCTGGGAGGAAGGCCTCAGGCGGGGAGCAGACGCTTTGGTCAAGCGGGCACCTCCGAGAGATGCCCTGGCTTACCGAGTGCATAAAATAGAATTGAAACCAAAAAAAAAAAAATCATGCCTGAATATTCTAAAACCTCAAGAACCATGCCTTCAGTCTCAATCTTCCGAGGTTTGGGAATTTCACCCTGCTCTGAGACCAAGTCAGGAGATTGTGTCTCACTGGTAAACAGATGGGGCTCTTGCATGCCAGGAACAGTAAGGGAGAGTACCATGGCTGTCTTGCCCAGTCTGGTACCAACAGAATCATCGCTGAAGATTCCCCTTCTCAGTTCCATAGCACTCTTGTGTATCAGAGGGCATGCATACAGGAACTTTCCTTTCCAACTGAAGGCGAGTGCATCCTGAGGCAAGGTCTCTCCCATGGGGAAAGTCTGAAGACGACAGTGGTAACCTGCGAGTTTCCCATGAGGTAAACAATTCCACCTTTGGTGATCCCCATCTCCTGAAAGAAATGTGTCCCCCACCTGTTGGTCTAGTGAGCATCTGTGGTTTTCCTGGCTCATTCTGTTTATGGAGTCTGCCAGAACGTTATCCTTCCTTGGCAAGTGTTCTTGTGAAATCTCTGTATTTAATGAATAAGCTGGACTCCAGATTCGTATTGCTTCTGTGCATAACTTTGAGATCTCGTACCACCCTGCTTGTTTGTGTAATATGTTATGATGGTACTGTCTGTTCATATTAGAACTGCCTGGTTCTGTACCAGGTCTGAGGACGACTGCAGTGACAGGAGTAATGCCCCGAGTTCCAGAAGGTTTGTGTGCTCCTGCAGGGACCAGACACCACTTACTGTGTGGTTTTCTAGACACTTGCCTTATCCTAGAAGGGAGGCATTAGTTGTTAGATTGAGAGTTGTCAAGAGCTGCTGGAAAGGAATTCCTTCTTTGAAATTGTGCACCTCTTTCCATCACTCCACAGCCCTAACTAGGCTGGTTGTGACTGGTACTGGCTGGGCTAGTGGGTTTGATTTTTGATGCCGGTGCCTTTTTAAGTGGTACTGTACATCTCTCATCTGCATGTGAGCCCATGGCACCACAGCTGTTGCTGCCGACATGTGGCCTAGTAATTGCAAAAATTCCCATGCTGGCCTCATCTTGCATGGCTTCAAGAACAATGCACAGGACATCCAGCTTTAAGAACTGCGTTCCCCTGAATGGTATCTAACTCTGCCCCTGTGAGCACCAGCAGTTGACCGGATTCTAGCTGAGACTTCTAGGTTTAGGAGAAAACCTGACCTTTCCAGTGTGTTTCTTAACGCTGTAAGGGGATTCAGTGCCTCCTTTTTTGATCTCCCTCTGGCTAGCCAGTTGTCCGGGTAGAGATAAACTACTATCCCGTTCCTTCTCAGGGATGCAGCTACTGCAGCTAGGCATTTTGTGAAAACCCTTGGGGATGACGTCAGACCAAACGGCAGCGTTGCAGACTGGTACTGCTCTTTTCCTAGTCTGAACCTCAGGTACTTTCTGTGAGAGTGCCTCACAGGGAAGTGAAAATACAGTCTTTTCCTAGTCTGAACCCTAGGTACTTTCTATGGAAGTGCCTTACAGGGAAATGAAAATACAGAATGCATCTTTCAGATCCAAGGATCTCAGCCACTGTCCTTTCTGCAGAGATGGTATTACTGTACCTAGTGTTACCATTTAGAACTCTTCCCTTTTTATGTGCCTGCTAAGAAATCCTTAAATCCAGGAATCTTAAGTCCAGAATGGGTTGCCAATCCCCATGTTTCTTCTTTGAAGAAAATATCTTCAGGAGGCCTCTTCCCCATTGTGAATTAGGGACCTTCCCCATGTACATTTTGTGCGTTTTTCTCCCCATTTTTGCCTGTCCCTGTTCTCGGCCAGATGCGCACATTTGGATGCATGTGCACACCATAGCTCAAGACACCCTCCCGTGACTTGCCACATCCTTCCACCTACGGTAGACACCAGACCACCACTCAATGGCAGCGGGACTACGGGGGGGGGCCCCATCACCCCGAGAGAGGAGAGCTGCCCTATGGCTGCTCAGTCCTGCTCTAACCCTTCCCCATGCCGGCTCCCCAACAATCTGAGTTCATTCCTGAACCCAGGTCACCAGCGTGACAAGAGGCAAGGCGTTCAGCGCCTCAGCCCTATACGCCACTGGGCCGGTGGGAGGGACCTTTTCCATGGCCTTTAACAGCCTTTTTTACCTCCAGTTCTAGCAGGATCTTCACCTAAGGTATGAGTGGAGGAAATGTTTTTGGCCTTGTTAATTCCGGGAAGCCTGTGAATTGAAGAGCTAATCCTAATTCACAACTTCCAGCACCCACTCATCTGTGGCACCAGCTTTCCATTCTTTTAAGTAATGAGTCAAGTAGCTTCCCGCAGGCAGAGGGTCTATAGCAGCTTGAACAGAGTCACGGATTCTTTGTTTTATCCTTGTGGCTTAGGAGCTGGTCCTGTCTCTGACTACCACCACTCTTGTCTCAGTCTCTCAGAACGGTAATCTATTAGGAATAGGACCTCTGACAGTAAGCCCTACTTCTACCTCCCCCTCCATATGTCCTGAAGGAAGAAGTAGGTCTTCCCTTCTGGGTCAGATTTTTATACATTGTTTTTTGTTCATCAGCCTTTTTTGTATAGGCCTCTGTCTTGCCACCAAAGAGGGATGGGCCCCTCAAATAGGACATTCATAGCCTTCGTTTTTGTGTCCTCTGAAAGGATGGTTGCTCTGAGTCAAGCAAGCCTCTTCAGAGCTACTGCATGTGCTACTACCTTTGAGGCTGTATCATTTGAGTCCACAGCCGTATGAAACTGGTATTCCATGGCTTCCAGTACACCCTTACCAGTCACTGCTAACATCACCACCCACCTTTTCACTCAAGAGCCTTAACCGTGTTCCAGATGGCCCTCTGGTACTGGGCACCGCATGCCATGTAAGCAGCCTGCCCTAAAGGGACACGGTCAATCCTTTTTTGCATCACATTAATTTTGGCTGAAACCCCACATTTTATGATTGCTTACCTTCTCTAAAGTTAATTTTGATGATGCTGGTTGCTTTATCAGCTTCCTTTCTTAGTAGGACTGAAATGCATGCCAAGCGTAACTACAGCCAACCTTGTTTTGTTTCAGATCCTTGATCTACTCTTATTGCGTGCTCAATGAGTATTAAGAACACATCAAAGCAGCGCAGCCACTCATGATATGATAGCCTCCTTTCCTCCCACTGCATCATGACTGACGAGACTGTATTTGGGGTGTTCCCAGTCCCAGAAAGATGCAGTGGGAGTTGATCAAGCAGATGTAAACAGTTCTGGTATGGTAACACCAGTACGGTGGGCAGTCCATTTTTAAAAGGAATCTGAATCAAGCAATAAGCTACATCAGCACTCTCTACAGAATGTGACCAATCATAACGTGTGTTTTTGAACGAGGGACATTTTGAAGCCTACGGGGCTTAACAGTGTCCCTTTAATCGCGAGGGAGGGGGCGGAGGTGTACACATTCCTAGCCACATAATCCAGTTTTATGCAAGCCTTTTAAAGTGGCATGGTTGACAGTGACCTTAGATATTTCACATGTGGCTGCTGGCACAACTCCCTCATGGTCAGGATGTAAGTATAGACATTCTACCCCCTGCCTTTCCACTTAATATTTCTTTAACACCTTTTTTTGTCAACGACAGGAGGGGAATGTGGGAGCTCCATTTTTTTTTTTTTTTTTTTTTTTTAAATTGACGATTTGTGGATCAGTACCATGAGCCTTTTGGATTAGGTCAGTCCCAGCATATTCATGAATTTTGCCTCTTCTATATCCTCCTTGGTCTCAGTGGGAGTGGTGAACCAAAGTCCTGTTCAAGGGTTGTCTCTGGTTCTGTCAGTTCCCCTTCATCTTCTTCCTCCAGCACACGTTCAACAAATACCTGAAGCTGGGGAAGGGGGCAGGAACCATGGCAACATCTCCCATGGTTTGAAGGCCTGGAGGAATGGCCACATTTTAGTAATGTCCTCAACCGAGGGCATAGCTCTCAGTTCAACTGCTCGCTCCTGTTCCCTTTTGGGGGGGTGTGTGCAGTCAGATGCTTTTCCTTTGCTGGTGTGGCAACAGAGCATCTGTTAAATTTTTATTTTTGCCATCTTTAGCATCAGGGTTCCCCCAATGGACATTCTGTGCTCTTTATCTGAGCTGAATGATGGTTTAGCCGCTTTATCCATCTCTCTGCTTAGAGAAAGCTGCTTTTCTGTCACTTTTTGTTCATACTGAGGAGAGGTATTTAGGGTTGTGTACCTGCCATCTGTGGGCGCTTTCCTTCATTTCGTGTGTTTTTTTTGGGGGCTTTTAGGTGACTCAGTGACAGAACGAGACTCTCTGAGCTTTGCCCTTTTCCTTTTGGGGTTTAGGACAAAAAAATGTACATATTTCATAGTTAAATAATTGTAGTCAGGGCCCAAGTAGTTAAAATAAGGATAGGTATCCAGGTCTGCCCTTGCCAAGATCTTTTTACAGGATTTGCAGCTTTTACACCTTGTTGGTCCTGTCCTTTTCTTAGGCTTTACAGTCATACCAATCGACTGAAAAGACAACACAAATTATTGCTGATTCCTTTGTTTCTAGAATATCACAAACAATTTAATAAAACAGACAAAATAAGCAGTAACTTTAAACTTTTTTATTGAAAATAAATGTTAGTCAGTTTGAAAGCCTCAGCTTAACAGTCACGGACTTCTAAATTTTGGGGTGCCCCCTGTCACCAGGGAGCCCCAACATGGCCCCAAGTCAAACATACAATTATTCAACAATAACAAACAGTAGATACAATTCTTCAAAAGGACCCTCATATATGCGGATACCCCTTCTAGTGCTACAGCTGAAACTGTAGCTGCTGTAACCAGAATCTTCATGTCCCTAGGGTTCTATGCTGATGTCACAGCTTTAGGCTGCACCACTACCCCAGTAGGGGTGCACATTACCCATTTGTAAATATTTACCACTGATAATGTGCAGCGACACAGAAAATAGCTGTCACACCGCAGGGTTGAGATGCTGCAAAATGCAGCATTTGTGTGTAAACACACCATAAAATAGCAGTTGGCACGATTAGGGCAGGCAAGTCAATGCAGCGTGCTACCTGCTTCAGAGTTTAAATAAGCAGTTAAAAAAAAAAAACAAAAAAAAAAAAACAGACAGGGTGGAGGTGGTTCAGAGAAGGGCAACAAAGATGGTACAGGGCTTGCACCAGAAGACATATGAAGACAGATTAAAATACCTCAACATGTATACACTGGAAGAGAGAAGGGAACGGGGAGATATAATAGAAACCTTTAAGGAGTTTATATAATGGTTACATATTACAGATGAAAACTTAAAATTTAAGTCTGTGGTCAGTGAGCAAGAGATAGATTTCTTAGATTTGAGAATTTTTAAAATGGGTGGTAGAAATATAGGTACCTCCCCATTTACAAAACTGACAGAAATAGTTTTCTTTTGGCAAGTAGTTTTCACCCTAAACATGTGATACAAAATATACCTAAAGGTCAGCTCATCAGAGCACTTAGGAATTGCACAAATAAGGTGGACTTTGAGCAGCAGAAGAAGCTGCAAATTCAGCGCTTTCAGCAAAGAGGTTATGGTGAGGCATTAATAAAACAAGCAGCTGACACAGTAGCTCATATCAAGATCAGCTATCTGAATACAAAAATGTAACACTTCACACATGGGCAGTAGCCATAAGGATACTGGTTGTGTGACAAGATATAGCACCAGAAGCAATGCATTGAAACAGATTTTAACTAATACCTGGAGAATTTTGCAAGTAGGTGAAAACCTAAGAAAAGAAGTAGTAGGTGAAGGGACCAAGATGATCTAGAAGCGTGCACCGACAGTCAAAGATAAGGTTGTTAAGACTTATTTACCTTTAGAAAAAAAGAATGAAATTTTGGTCTATGCAACCACCAGAGGGGACTAACAGATGTGGCAAGTGTAAGTTTTGCCCATATATTCAAGTGACACAAACATTTCAAAATTCAGTTACAAAACAGGTATTTAAAATTAAAGCTCTTATTCTGTGTCAAGCTGCTGCAGTGGTTTATTTGTGCCAGTGTTCATGTGTTTTGTTTGTTTTTTTTATTAGTGGGAGAACCACTGGGAAATTTCATGTGAGAATAAGTAAACATTTACGTACATTAGACAAGAATGATAAGACTTATGCTATGGTACAGCATGTAAATAGTAGGAGGAATAAAAAGGAAAATTACGTACCTACCGTAATTCTTGATCTTCTCTTGTATCTTCACCATTCATTACTTACTGGGTGTAAGCCGGAGGCGCGCACCCGACACGGGAGCTTTTTTTTTTTTTTTTTTTTTTTTTTAAGTTGCCTAACGGCCCCGCCCTCGAGAGCGACGTCATGCGCGGCCATTAGTAGCGACCGACTCCTCCTCCAACTCAGTTCTGTGAGCCGGAGAGGCAAAAATGAAAGCAGAAAATATAGATAGCGAGGCAAGATAGCCGAGGGATAGCAAAGCAAGGAAGAATGAACTGAAAAAGGAATAAGCCGATGGAGGAAGGACAGAGGAGATAAGAACATCCCTAGCCTAGGGACTGCAGGGCCTCCTTACCTGGGCGACTCTAGAGGAGAGATGAGTAAGGAAATGAGAAAATAGAAGAAAAAGAAGAAAGAGAAGAGAGATGGGATGTTGAAGGGACCAGAATGCCCAACGAGCATAGTTAGTTTGTAGCTGAAGGCCTCGACTTAAAGGGAAGCAAGAATCCCCGGAGATAGAGCTGAAGAGAAGGTTCACCGAACCCGCTAGACAGACTCAGGAGGGCATAGTCCTCATCTTCAACATGCCATTGTTCTTGACACCCACCTCGGGCTCCTGGCCGCAGAAGGCCTTTAACTGGAGGACAGCCGAGGAGGGAAGAATAAAACCCCAGCAGCATGAGAGCGCTGCTCAGGGGTTTAGAAATAGAAAATGTAAGCCTTTCAGGCGTTTCAAGATAGAAACGGGACTCAGACTGACTGGCTAAGGCGGCCAAGGCTTAGGCTGGCTAAGATTGGATATGGTCAGCAGAGCTCTACTGTAAAATTGTCAGAGGAGATTTAAAGGGAGAAACCACTAGCAAAACAGCAGAAGGATAGCCTACCTTCTCCTTTGCCTCTTGTTTGATTTCTCCTTTTTCTTTTTTTTTTTTTTTTTACAGATAAATTTTTTTTTTTTGACCAGATGCATGACCCAGATACCAAGATGCCTATAGCAGTCGGAGAGAGTTCCCTCAGCATTTTTTTTTTTTTTTAAAGAAAAGGAACAGACGTACTCGTTCCCCTGCTCTGCAAGGCAAGAATAGAGGGGGGGATTAGATTTCAGGGCAACTATCTGAACACGGGATTGCAGGATCAAAACTGAATAGCCTGAGCCAGGCCAAAAAACCCCAGAGGTATCTTGCCATAAGAATAGCAAGAGATAGTTGTGCAGTCTGATCGCCAATGCAATCCGCGAGATGGCCCATGAATCTTAGAGTAAGTAATTTGTCTGGATTTTAGAACCCCCAAAAGAAAGATCTTTTTTTTTGGAAAAATTAAGCAATTTTCCCTATATTTTATAAAAATGCAGAGAGAGGAAGGAGACAGGAGGTGGAGAAGTCACAGGAAGAGGCCACTGAGGGGATGGTGGGTGGGTGTAAGTAATGAATGGTGAAGATACAAGAGAAGATCAAGAATTACGGTAGGTACGTAATTTTCCTATCTTTCCTTGTCAATCTTCACCATTCATTACTTCCTGGGTGAGTACTAAGCTCCTCTTCCCCTGGAGGGGGAAGAGGCCAAACCCTGAGAGAACAAGACCCCCAGCCTTCTGTTGGTGAGAACAGAAGGAGAAGACCCTGGCTTATTCAGAAAGCCTAGGTGGGAGAAGAGCTAGGAGGTGCCTCCCGAGGACGAGGAGATGGAGGGAGCCCCTGTAAAGTCTCCTAGCTCTGGAAGAGAAAAGACGGGTCCCCGGAAGGCGGAGCGAATCACCCCACGCCGGGCCAGGGTGACAACCTGGAAAGACGGCCATGCCGTCCGCCTGATGCAGATCGCTGTCCCTGCAAGCCTGAAGCCACCTCATTGCGCCATAAGATGCCCTTGCTTGGTGTCTTGCCAGCTCCAGGCCTACCGCTGGAGAGGGCAACGGCTTGTCTGGTTTGCTCCGTATCAGGCATAGATGCCAGCAGCTGGGACATCATCGACCACAGATGCCGGTTGTAGGCAGCGTGGTGAGCCTGATGTGATGCAATACATGCACTGCATGCAGAAGAAGAGACACTCTTAGCTCCTCGGTCGAACTGGAGAGAGTCCGAATCCGTGAGTGATGCGTGCGCCAAGCAAGGCGCCCAGAAGGAGTATCCAGGTATACCAAACCTGAGGACGGGTTGGAAGGGAACCTAGAGACCAGAGGGGCACAATACCCACGCTTGGCAGTCCCGGGCTGGGGAAGAAGCAGCAGGGGACTGCCATGACCGGATAGACGCCCTGGAAGGGATAGGCCAGGAAGGTACCACCAGATGCTGGGCACTGAATTCACCAAGGAATTCACGTGCCTCCGCTCGGGTATTGTCTCTTCGAACGAGGAAATCCGGAGGTCCCTCACCATCCTCGAGAGGAAACGCTGATATTCTGTGAAATCAGCATCGAAGGACAGATGAGCAGGGGGTTCCTCTCCCTCGGAGGAGGGAGACGAGGATGATGGGGAACTGGAATGCTCAGAGGATTCCTGCGGCGGTGGGGAGAGTCGAAAGACCCGCTCATGCATGTATCTAACATATGAGGGGAAGGCCGCCGCAGAACCCCTGAACTGCTCCCAGGACAACGGACCCGTAGGACCGACATGGCCTGGGAGCGGGGGTGGTGAAGGCAGAGAGATGGGAGAGGGGCACCTCCGCGGAGGCAACTGCTCTGCGAGGGCTCTGAATCCGGGAAAGGAGCCCGGAAAAGGGATCCCGGATATCAGACCAGGCCGCAGAACGGAACTCTGGGGAAGCGGAGCCTGAGAGCTCCTGGGGAGAACCTCCCGTGACGACGCCGACTGCATGGATCCAGAAGGGCAGTCCGCACAAACGCCCCGGAGGACACCCTAGAACCCCTGGAGGGAGGGGCGGCTCGCACTCTGCTCCTGGCCACCCCCTGAGGTGGCCAAAGAAGACCGAGCAGCAGACCCCTGCCCTCAACCCTCGGACTCTGAGAGGCCCTCCTCCTCGACCACAGCGCCCCCTGTCCCTGAGAGGGGCAACAGCACCCCGAGAGGTAGCTGTCACGGGCCTCGAGAGGGCTCCCCCCGCGTCACCCCACGCCTGCCCCCGGGCTCCCGGCCACCCCCAGCCGGGGAACCCTCAGGAGACGACGGAAGGGGGGACAGAGGGAGGGGCCCGCTGCACCGCCTGGCACCTCTAGCCACCGGGGACCCAGACTCCGAAGAGTGGGGGTGCCAGGATGGGTCCACCTCTGAATCATCGCCCTCCGAGGAGGACGAGATCAGCAGGACCTCAATGCTGGCCACCCCAGGGGTCCCGAGGCTACGGAGCATGGCAGGCCCAGTTACCAAGGAGCGCCGCTTGCCTCCTCACGCCAGTAGCAGCCAGGCCAGCTCCACACCCCCAACGTGCCGGCAAGGCCGGCACCGCCTGGAAGAGACAAGGCCCACGCGCGCGGGCGCAGTCGGAGGCGGGCGGCACGCCGACGGCGCCGCCCTGTCCGACCGGCGCCACGAACGGGCGCCAAGGCCCAGCGGCACTGCCAGGCGCCGCTTCGATCACAGCGCGCGAACGGGCGCTGGATACAAAGCGCGCACCACGGCGCCGCCCGATCACCGGCGCGTGACTCAAGATGGTGCTGAACTGCGCGCGCAGATCACCGGCACCGCAAAGGCGCGGGATCCAACAGCGCCGGCGGCGGCGGAGGTCCACCCGAGCCAGGCCCAAAAGTCGAGGCCTCGCCCGGGGAGCCTGCACCTCAAGAGGTGACTGCCGAGCGGTGTCAGCGCTCACGGCCCGGAGGGACTACGACGCCCCCGACACCGCAGAAGGGCCTCCTCCTCGGCAAGAAAAGACGAGGAGACCCCTCCTCCTCAGATCATATAGGCCCGGGAGGGGACCCGGGGGAAGGGCCAAGAGACCTTACCTGAGAATCCCTTGAGCGACGTCGTCCCCCGAAGGTCGGCGGGGCTTTGCCGAGCTTGAACGCGCGGACTTCGAGGACACGGCAGTCCATGGAGAAACAGGCGTCGCACGAATCCATGTCATGGTTGGGTCCCAGGCACCGGAGACAAACGTCATGCCAGTCCGAGACGGGAAAATGCCGGCCACAGGAGCACCGACGCATAGGGGCGCGGCCCGTCTTTGAGAAACGCTTCGCTCCAGAACCGGACATAACGCGAAACAAACAAGGTCAAAATACAGAAAGAAAACACCCGGCGCCGTACAAAAGAAAAAAGGAACAGTCCACCAGGTATGGCCGAGCGCAGAAAATCGGAGTCAGTCTACCGCGCGAGTTGGAATTGACGCGCCACGCGAACAGGTGCTGCCTCGACGGCGGAGAAACAGAACTGAGTTGGAGGAGGAGTCGAAAACGTTATTAACGCCGCCTCGCGCATGACGCCGCTTTCCGAGGGCGGGGCTAGGGCAACTTTAAAAAAAAAAAAAAAAAAAAAAAGTCTCCCGGACGGGTGCGCACCTCCGGCCTACACCCAGGAAGTAATGAATGGTGAAGATTGACAAGGGAAGATGCATTAAACATGAGATTAAGTTCATCGGTTTGGAAAGGGTTACAGTGGGTCCGAGGGGAGGTAATTTTAAACAAATAATTGGTCAGAGGGAAAGTTTTGGGATTTTCGTTTTAAAATCAAGGGAAGGCATGGGTTTAAATGACAACACTGATCTGTCAGCATTCTTATAAATGTAGTGGTTTTTGCACAATAATGTGTTAACAGTTTGACTATTTGTGAAATATGCAGAATGGACTAATATGCTTATGTTATGTGCTTGAATTTGCTGTAAATTAAAAAGTATTATGGTCCTATGGCTTTATTATAAATACAGCTTTCATTAGCAGTAACAATTTCTTTGTTAACCTCAAAGTGTTATCTGAATTGCTGTAAACGAGACTGTAGCGTGACTTTACTTCAAATACAGCTTTTTTTAGTTATACCATTAATTCCTACGGCACCCATACACAGTGTCAATCGTACTGGCCTTATAAAAAGTACAGGCCTTTAGATTATCAGTAAGGTATTTTGGGATTGGTAATTTAAGTAATTGAGCCTCAAACTACATTTTGTTTGAAGTAAAGCAAATTAATCAGTTTTTAATTAATGAAATATTCACTATTGCACATATTAGCATGAGTTTTTTCAAACATTTTAACTACTTAAACAGCGTTTACTGTATCAGCTAACCACCTTTGATGAAGCCTGGTGGGTAACTGGGCAAAACGTAAGAGTTTTCTTAGATCTCCTGTGTTCATGAGCCAGAATACTTGCACACAGCACTTCAATAAAGATAGTTTGTTAAATAAGTCCTGAACTGGGTGCTAACCTTTTGGATGTCGTGGACCTGTGGTTGGAACAGCACCAGTTTGCTCGTAAGCCCCCTTTCTGTTCTAAACCTTTAAGTATCTTGGGGCATAAACAATGTGCAAATGGGTGACATCTTTCAGTATAGGAGAAGTACAAGAATAAGGTGGCATGATATGAAATTGGGGGGGCAGGATAAGGGGGAATATGAGGACTTTATTTTCACAGAAAGGGTGGTGGACGCATGTAATAGCCTGCCCAAGGAGCTGGTGAGGGAAAGCACAGTGGAGGGGATTCAAACATGCATGGGTCAGGCATAAGGGAACCCTAGAAGTGGGAAGGAGAGGCTAAAGCTGATGACCAAGAAGGGTCAAAGGTCACTAATGCAGGTAGGGTACACAGGCAGACTCGATGGACCCAGCAGTCCATATCTGCTGTCAATATCTATGTTTCTATGTAATTAATTGGATAAAACCCTTTCCAGAGCTACCTTGTATTCAGTAAGCTCTGGAGTCTCAAACTGTAGCTCAGCCCCCAAAACTGTATTTTGATGATGCGGAGTGAAAGACAAGGCTATACGATGGTCAACGTAAAGTGTAGCAGAATGGGGAGCGGGGTATTTAAATAAACAACACCACAATCTAGAGATACCTGTTATTTTGGGAGGTAGAATATTAAAAATGACCCTACCCCAAACAATGTTTTATCTTATTACTAGAGGATTTTTTAAATGCTAAATTAGACCCAGTGGCCGGCAGCACCCTGATGTAAGCTACCCGACTTGACTGTGCCAGCTGCTCCTTACGTGACTACATTAAAGTGTTTGGTGACTACTGCAGCTGGAGACTGCTTTGTCAATGATCTCTGGCAGATGCTTGCAACAAACAAACCTGTTCACAGAAGCCCTACAAATCTTCAAACCGCTTTTTTTTTTTTTTAAAGGATGCCTGTGGTTTCATTTTTTGTGCTACTGACTCTTCTGAAAGTACTATCTAGCTTAGGTTAGAACCCATACCTCCATGGCATTGTCGCACCAGTTCATCTGATCGTCAACTAGTTTAATGGCGTGCTTCATCTTCTCCGGTTGGAGGAGCTTTGCCTGGCCAACCACAGCTGTGAATACAAAGATATCATCATCATTATCAGGAAACCAATACAGGTAAACAAAGGGGGATCCAGCTTACTGCAGTGCTGAAATGTATGCAGTGAACTTCTCACGTTGTTACAATTAATCAAAAAAGGTTTGTGTGAACTGGCCCAGTAATGCTGAGGGGCTGGATGCCATACTTTGCACCACGCCAGACAGCTGTGTTCAGGAATGGACAGGGGTGACAGCTGGAGAGGGAGAGGACTGGGCAATCTCTTCTCCTGGGGAGGGGTGGTTGTCGCCATCAATGTCTGACTGCCACCTAGGCTGGATGGCAGTGCAGGTCAGAGTAGTACACAAGGGAGTCGGCTGCGGGACTCTGGCGGTGCGTTGCACGCCTCCACATGCTCAAGCCAATGCACATGCCCCATCAAGGAAACAGGGAGAAAAGACTGGCGGAAAAATGGCGGGGCTGGCTCCATGAAGGTCGGCACGCCAGCTCTCCACCAGCACCTCAACTGGGATCCTGGGCTCTCATCTGGATGAGTGACTCTGGGGATGGGGAAGGACGGACCTCTCCTCCCCAAGACCCCGCCATGGGGGGGAGGGGGATCCATGAGGGATTTGGAGGGTCGGGTAAGTCCTAGGGTGGTGGCTGCCAGCTGAGGCAGGCGGGAACAAACGCTGAAGTGCTACCAGCTGCGATCAGAAGAGATAAAAACCTTTACAGAAAAAAACAGTCTGTGTGACAGATGGCTCCTTGAGATACAGTATCTTACTTTCATGGGTGTCTTAGTACAACAGGGTACAACAATGTTTACTTTATATTGCAGTACAAAAAGATACAGAAAGGCTAACTGACAAGGAACACATTCAGATTTAACCCATTTTTAGCTGTGCTACTGAAAGTTCTTATTTATTACCCGATTTTGTGTGGGGGGTCCGAATTAATTTGTTTGTATTATCTGGATTTTGTTTTTGTTTGATTTTGTTCACTTGACAGCACCATGGTTTGAAGAAAGGCCCGTTTAAAACAAAAAATCTATCCATCTTAATGATTTATGCAACTCCCCCCCCCCCGAACTCTATTTTTGTCCCACCCTGTCCTTATGCCCCACCGAACTCTCTCCGGTGACCTTCCACTCGTTGGACTCTACCTCCTTGCGTGACTCGACTTGTCTCCACTCCCCCGGCCATCCCCTGGTCTACCCTCTGGGGAAGGGCCGCCCTGGGCACTCTGCCACAGTATTGAGACTCTGGGCGGGTGGAGGAGAACAGAGGAGAGAGCCACGTCAGACTTCTGGGAGGTGATCCTTGGGTGGAGGCTTTTGCCCATCGGAGAGAGGAGGGGAGGGTGTAAGCCAGTAAATCCCTGTGGGAGCTCGGCTATCAAGGGCAATGTACTGCTGCAGCTCCACCCCAGGCACGCCCACGATGCTACTTTGGGCTACCTCCAGCCGCCGCCACCAGAGGTCGCTCGAGCAGTCGCTTCCCCCGTCCCTCCTCGAGAAGAGAGAGCAGTCCCCGGATGCTCAATCTCTTCCCTGCTGGCCTCTGGCGCCCCAGGCTTGTTCCCAAGCCTGGGTCGCCGGCGTGGCATCCAGCGCCTCAACTCTCAGCGCCACCAGGCCATGATTTATGCAACTTGAAGTATAAAACAACCTAGAATGCAGGAGGACTTGCTCTGTTTTAACCAATAAATTTTTACTCCTCCTCCCCCAACCTAACTTTTCCATTGACTCAACCCATCACCCACCCTAATGTTCTCTTCCACCTCCCAGTTTTGCCTTTGGTGCCTGCCACCTGTCCCCTGCTATAATGTTGAATGTCACAAAAGCTGCACCCTTTCTCCAGCTGGAAGAGCGAGCTGTGGTTTTCACAGCCACTATCAATACGGCTCCGTGACTAGCAGGTAGGGTGAGCACAAATATTTGGCAGGCCATGCTCTCACTTCCCTGGGTGTTAAGCACCTCCCTTCTGCAAAGTGCCCGAACCCCAGGCAGCCTCAATCTCATGCACTGAATCACACGTGAATCCTTGTCTTCCAGAGGGCAGGGCTCCTGGGGTGCCCGGCATATTATTTATTTATTTTTTTAAAAGGGCTTCCCTGAATTTAAAGAGCTCATAGCACCACAAATAGCAGGCAGGCAGGCAAGAAATGTTACCAATTGCAAAAGTAGTCAGTTGCTCCTTTTTATTCATGAATTATTTTTCTTTTGGGTGCAAACTCAGTCAGGGAATTCAAGCAGGCATGGGACAGAATGAAGGGAATAGTGGTCACCTGGGGCGACAAGACCAGGAAGGAGAATGGGGATAAGACAGGGAGGGTTAGTACCTTGGAGGAACAATTGGTTCCAGGGATTATAGGGAATATGGGAAGCCTGGATGGACCGCTGGTCTTTTTCTGCCATCATGGTGTATTTTTCTGTTTCTTTTCCCCATTTGCTCATTAGAAGGCTTCCTTCCTAACAGTATTAGGCGTGATGTAAACAGCAGGGGCCAGATTTTGTAAAGTCAAAAAACTGCACCAGTGCTGAAAAAAAGTTACGCAAGGGAGGGTATCCTTGCGCAACCACAACTTTTTCCACATGCACTCAATTTTCAAACAGGTTGTCGTTTTACAGCCTTTTCCACAATTTATAGCAAATTATGTATTCTTTTTGCACAGCTTGGTGGTGGTGGGGGGGTAGTGACGCCCATGCAAACAAAATGCTGAACACAGTATTTTTTGCATGTGCCGGGGAGTTTTCCCAGCAGCAGGGATTTAATCCCCAGGGCCATGTCAGGCCTTTTCAAAATCTGGCCCCAGTACTCTACCTACAGATTGATATTTCAACTTCTATTCCTCTTCATAGGCAATATGGCGCCGTGGTTTAGGGCACTGAGCTGCAAACCTGGAGACCTGGGTTTGAATCCTTTAGCCCCTACTTGCATACTGTGTGACCCAGAGCAAGCCACTTAACTTCCTTGTGCTCCCAGGTTGCACCTGGAAACAAGCTCTGGCTTAGTGTGCCTTTCCTGGTTAAACAATTTCCCCTTTCCCTTTCATGCCACATCTGCATTGGGACTTCACGGGCTGTGACTTCACAAGTGACTGATTTGTTTACAGATCATTACCTCTCCTTGGTCAGTTGTGATGTCACAGGCAGTGAGATCTTAAGACTGATGATGCAGGAGGAGGAACTGAACTAGCTACGTCAGCCTCCGGTTAGGAGCTGTTCCATACATTACACCTCATATCGCTAGCTAGAAAATCTTCAAATTAGCAAGGGGGAAACTATTCAGATATAAAAATAACAGTTCGCTACTTTTGACAGTTAACATTAATTTAAGAAATGCAAAAATAATATATATTTTTTAAATCAGAATGAAAAAAGCAGTGCCCAACTTGTCAGTCAAGTGTGTCACTAAGGCAGAACTTACGGTCCATGTTGCCACTGGGTGCAGTGGAACCCATTCCCCGATTCTGAATCTGGTAGACTGGCTGTGTTGGACGCTGTCCCTCCTTTTCCACCCTAGTGGTCGACGCTGGGGTGGGCGTCATGCCATCTGCTGTCACGGAGGGCTTGCCTTCTTCCCGTGACTTTATGAGGACAATTGGTTTCTCCATTGATGTGGATGTAGCGGAGGATGAAGCAGAAGGCTTGGACTAGAAAACAAAGAGGAACTGAAATAATCAGAAACCACATACCTATCCCTGGGACAGTCACCCATAAAACTGTATTTCATCCAACAAAATTAAAGTAGAATACAACAGAATTTGGTCTCGTGCCATTCAGAATGTATCCTAAAGCTGGTAGAGTGCAATGTGCATACAAAGGCTCTGCCCCATACAGCAAACTGTAGATTTGTGATTAAAAAAAAAATAAAAAAAAAAAAATACAGTAGTATTTCTCAGCCAGATTTGATTTTCTTTAGCCAATGGCTACTGTGGTTATCCTTAATACTAACCAAGCAAACAGACAATACGGCCAGATAAGGAGAACTGGTCCATCTCGTCAGTCCAGTCCTTAGCACTGTCTAGGAGTCCGCCCAATACCAGCCAAACCATATTTATCCTATTACACAATTCCCTCCACCCCAGTCCCTTACCCCCCACCACAGTCCTTTCTCTTTCCCTTCCCCTCTCAGAGTACCTCCTGACCCATATCTGCATCCCAACCATGCCTGCATGCATTTACCATCTGCACATAACCAGTTCCTGCGGCAGCCGGTTCTAGTTGTCCACCACCCTTTTTGTGAAGAAGTACTTCCTTATATCCCTTCTTAATTTCTTCCTGTCAAGCTTCAGACAATGCCCTCTCATGAGGTCTCCTTCCTTAAAGGGACACTTGTCAGTTTTTACAACTGGTTAGTCCGTGAGACAGTAGAGGCTGCAACCATCTATATGCCTTCTGAAGGCATGTATGCTCTCCAACTGCCTTATTCCATTTTTTAGAGTTTTTCTTCAAAAATATGACTGCATGCAACCAACCCTGTCACTTCCCTTAAGTATTCAGAATACCGTAATTAAATTTGCTCTAAGCCGGTTCTTTGTTTAAATAATTCAAAGAGCAGCTTCATGGTAAGCTAATAGTAAACACAAAAGCTGAGTATCACCACCTCAAATAACAAGATACTGAGATTTCAGCAAAAAGCAACTTTATTGCATAAAACACCTGACGCTGCTTTGGAATGTCTAAATCCAAATATGCAATAAAGTTGCTTTTTTTTTTTTGCTCAAATTCCCGTTCTGTATTATTTGAGGTGGTGAGAACTCTGCTTGTGTGTGTATTATTGGTTCATTATACAATGGCAAGAAAAAATCATGGACTCTGATTGGTCAGTCTTGGGCTGGACCCGTGCGGTTATTATCCCAGTACAACATCACGGGTCTAGTCTCAGCCTCACTGTGAACTTGGAGAGGACTGTTTGCTTGATTTGTTTCTGCTTGATTGTTTCATCTTCTCTTAAAAAACCAAAATATTTTTCCACACAAAAACATCTTTAAAATTATTTTTTTTTAATTCTGTATAACAACAAGCCATTGTATAATAGCAATAATGCCCTCCAGGGTGTGCGTCGTTTGGGATAACATTCACGCCTCAGTCATTGGACGCACTCTGCCTGCGGCCTCGTGCCCAACCACCTGAGGCGTGACGTTATCCCAGCAAGACACACACCCTGTCGGGCATTATTGTTTAATTTTAGCTTGAGCACCACGGACCCAGCGCGAAACGTTTTTGTTGTACATGGTAAGCTAATAGCCAGCCCCACAAACATACAAATTAGGCTACCTGGCGTAGAGCTGTGAGATACTAATCTTTCTTCCCAATTCCTCCATTTCAAAAACAAGATATTTCACTCGTAATTTTATTCCCGTAGCACTTGCAAAAAAACAGACGCACTTCCCGAATCGGTAGACATGCCCCATGACAGCACATGCAGCCCCAAAGCAATCGCTGTTAGTCAACTGGTCCCTTTGATTTTTTTTTTTTTTTAAATTGCAACATTAAACATTAATAAAATGTACAGAAAACTTGCCCCATTAAAGAGCTACTGTACCTTTATTACATCCCCAGAAGCTACAAAGAACCGTTCTGCCCCCAAATAAAATCCTACTGAAATTTTCTGTATTAAGTGCCCCAATTTAGGAAGGGAAGGGATTGTATTTTTGCTCCGTGGAGCTCCACCACGCCGATCCCTTCCACTTCCTTGTATCTCTGCACAGTGCACTCCGCCCCTGCGCTATTACAGTTTGTGACATCAGTAAATGAGGAGGAGCGCTGGGGCGAGTGTCCACTGCAGTGAATGGGGCTGTGTTTAAAAGTTTAATTTTCATAGTTTAGATGGCAAGTCGGAAAAACCATGGCTACTTCTTGACCTTATTAGTTAAGCAGTGACCATAATTTATTTCGACTTACCATCTAAACTATGAAAATTAAACTTTTAAACACAGCCCCATTCACTGCAATGGACGCTCACCCCCGTGCTCCTTACATACTGATGTCACAAAACGTAGTAGCACAGGGGCAGAGTGCACTGTGCAAAGGTACAAGTAAGTGGAAGGGATCAGCGCGGTGGAGCTCCATGGAGCAAAAATACAATCCCTTCCCTGCCTAAATTGAGGAACTTAATACAGAAAATTTCAGTAGGATTTTATTTGGGGGCAGGTAAGGGTTCTTTGTGCTTCTTGGTGGGGGCTGGGTCAAAAGTTGCTCTTTAAAGCCAATGGGGTGTGCACACGAAGACTTCATTTTATGACATCACAAAACGGGTCTGCATATGCTGACACGTGAGCGTGTGCCAATTCAGGAAGTGCATCTGTTTTTTGCAAGTGCTACAGGGCTAAAATCATAAGTGAAATATCTTTTTTAAAATGGAGGAATTAGGAAGGAAGATTAGTATCCTGCAAACCCAAGTAACCTAACATATGTGCTTGTGGGGCCTTCTACTAGGGAGCTGCTGTTTAATCCAATGATCAACCTGGTAACCTGTGACGTTCACAGTCCTCTCATTCCCTTGAATATTATGTCAGTTGGCATTAACGGAAGGCTTCTGGGGCCGGGCCATTGGTGCAGCAGTAGCGGTACCCCTCGCGACGCTGGTGACCCAAGTTCAGGAATCAGCCCTGGCCACTGGACATTGGTCGGGGACAGGAGGATTGTTCATCCCAGATGATGCTCTCCTCTACTGGGGGGGGGGGGCTGCCAACTCTACTCTTAAACTGCCACATAGGTGTCTACACATGGCAATGCAGTCTGGAGTGGCTTGTGGGTGAGAGGATGCTGGGTGGTGTGCCCTCGCCGTTCACGTCCTAGTGGACAATGGCAGCAAACGGAAAGCCCATGGACCGGCTTGACGATGCTGACCTGCTCGCAGGCCCCACAGCTGGCAACCTAGGCACTGCCTTCCCACAACTGGATTCTTTGGTGGGGATGGGGACACACCACCCCCACCAGACAGGGAAGCTCTGGAGGCACACGGGGAGGAGAAGATAAGTCCTAAGGGATGCCAGGGTGATGGGGATGGGGCACATCAAGCAGATGGGTGCTGACCAGAGAGCAGGAGGCACAAATTAACTTAAAAAATATAGTGGGCTCCTGAAGTGGCTGAAAAGTAGAACAAAACACCTCCCTGATTTTTATTTCCATAAATCACAGACTCCCAATTCAAACCCTTCTGGAATCTTGATCCCACAGTGACACTGTTCCTTACCCGCTCTGAAGGAGGTTTAGCGAGAATGATGGGAGTTTTTTGCATGACTGGTCCAGCTGCCTCTTCACTACCGTCCTATTAAAAAAATATATAAATAAATTGGATGAAATCTCAGGGCTAGAAATTTAGTCTTAATAACTGGTGTCGGAGACGGAACACAAAAATTCTAATTTGGATAGTCCATCCAAAAATCTGGTATATTTTCTTGGACTAAATAAGTTGCCACTGTACTTTCACAAACATGGCACAATATTATGTTTATCAGCCTCATATTCTAAACTGAATTTTCCCACCTGACATTAATTTTTATAGCTACTGCTCAGTTATGGAACCCTGTGGCATCAGCGGAGTGGTGTCCCTGCAGTGAAACGTATGCTGTGAGCGTTCCCTCAACCAATGTCATCAGGTTCTGGAACACAACAGTAATTAAATAATTACTATCAGGTAGGGAAGACAGCACCAAAAGGGAAACACGGACACCAGGAGTATTTCAAAGTGAAGAAATTAATAAACAACGTTTAGTTATTTCAAAAGTTCTACAAGGAAAGACATACTGAGCTGTAGAGCAATTAAGGAGACTACTGACATATCCAAATGTAAAACTATATTAAAAAAAGAGAAACCCCTTCATACCTACCTACCATAATTTCCTTTTGTTAGCTCCAGCGTTGTCAGTGGGGAATTAATACATATTATACCATGGACCTCGGACACTGATCAATGAGAACGGCAGGCTGGCACCTTACCTCTGTTGTAAATCCTCTGATAATCACCGCAAAAGGTGCCAGCCAGCTGCATCTTGGGGGGGGGAGCAATCCGACGACAAAATCACGGAATTGCAACCACCATCTTGTTTCCCCGCTAAGCGGAGACTAAATCAGCAGCTCCGTACATCAGGGAAAACAAAACAAGAACACTGCTGTACTACTGAGTGGCTTATTTAGGCATTATTTATACCATCTGCTTTTTAAAAAAAAAAAAAAAAAAAAAAAGATGCCTGCAGTATAATCGCAATAAACCACTTTCAAGGGGTCTGATTATCGGGGATTTACACACTCGGCCAAAACACTCCAGCGGGTAAGTCCCCGGATAACCCACTCTCCCTCGTGGCTTATTGCTTAAATCAGCACTCGGGAGAGATCACGCTAGAGGATGCTAGGGAGGGACAATACAGTCAGAAACTACCTACACCCCAGGGTTTTAAATACCTGGTATAGAAAAAGCAAAACGCTACGCAAAACAGAGGGTAATGCTAACCATGTCCAAAAATGCACAGCAGTAGATTGCTAACCTTTTTTTTTTTTCCCCCACAGAGTATATGGCACAGTAGACAAAAATATATATGTATTTTTAAATTTTGCTAACCACTCTGTGCCAAGTGCTATGCATTTTTATAGCTGATGAGCGCTTTCACGCATCAAACTGCTAATCATTTTTTTTCCGCTTATTTAATAGTCTCTGGAGTGTCTTTTCACTAAACAAAACCTTTTACTCACCTGGGGCACCAGAAGACCTACCATCAAAACACCCTACAAGAAGGCCAGTAGTTCTCATTCAGGCACCGTATGAGTTTTTCTTGCAGGTTTGCACTTTATGAGTACACTGCAGATATCCGATTGGTGTGTTTAAAGCACCATGCCTGTACAGTGTTGCAGTGGGATTCAGTTAATAAGTCTGTCTTCCCATTATAATGCACACTGAAACTGAACTGGCATGATGCTGTGACAGTTTGAACCTGTACTTGTGTTTGTACATATATACTGACTATATTTATTTTTGTTTTACAAATCATTTTTGTATGTGCACTGTTGGCTTTCCACCTTGTGGCACTTTTTAATCACTTTGGTGTAATTTTTGACAAGCTCTTTTGTTATATATTGCCGTGGCGCCACCAGCTGTCCTAAGTACATGTGGTTTTGTAATTGAATTTAAAAGGAAAGCACCCTCAATCTACTTTCTGTACATGTGTGTAGTTTGTAGGCATGAACAAAGATTCCCTCTCTTGCATACCCATAGTTTCATCATAATTTAAATATAAATGAGGTTCCTTGTCGTTGAGGCACAGGTCAGAAAGCATAGAGAAAACCCAAGGAGCAGTTGTAAAGTTCCACAACATTTTATTTGTAGTTGCAGTAACAAAATAAAATAAACCTGTACAGAATAACTATATACAGAAGCAAAATAAAATATCTTGTAATCGCCTCTTTGCAGCTCAGTTTAGCTGTTTTATAAGTCTTTTCAACCCCCCATCCTTTGCAAGCATCCTGTTCTTTGTAAATTTCAGGAGCTGCTAGAACACTGAGAGCTTCCTGAGGTACCTCCAGCCTTTGCAAAAAGCTCAGACATTTGCACTCAAATAACCTCTGGCTTTTTAGTCGTCTCAAATTATAAATACATATACATTTCAACAGTGATACTAAACATTTTCTAAACAAAAGAGATCCCAATATCAGCTACATTTCCATATATTGATTCACATATATTTTATATTAGCAGATATAAATACGCAAGGGAGGAAAAACAGACAGCAAGAGGAAACAGAGAGAGAGAGAGTGTGAGAGGCAAAGAATTGCGAGACTGTTCGGGTTGATCAAATCTGAGGTCTCACAGGAAAATGTTGTTGCACAACTAGACAGAGAAGAGACTAAAAAGGAAAGAATACAGATCCTTGCATTTAAACGCCTTCTCCAAACAAAATGGGACAGGGTCCTATTCTACCCCGTCACATTCCTTCACTTTGTTTTGCCTTGGTGTGAAAATGTGTGTCTCCATTGCAAAGGTCATAACCCTACTCACCCAAGGCTTCATGGGAGTTGATGCACACCTGCACAAGCTAGCAGCAGTTATACTTGCATTCAGTTCTGTTACATGTCTTGTGTAGGCTCTGTATTCTCTAAAAGCAGGTTTCCTAACTCAGATACAGTTTAAACTACGGGAAACAGCAGGGCACTTACTATGCCTTGAAAAGTTCCATGGCAAGCATAAGACATGAATACGGAGACTGCAGAGGACAGCAACAGCACTGACTAATACAATATAACGACTGCAGGCTTTAGTACTAAAACATCATTAAATTCCATGATGCTTTACACGAGTCGGGTCATGATCTTGGCAATGGAGTCAAGTAGGTTTTCACACCAGACTTAAGTACCTTTATTTACATTTAAATCCTGATGAAATTAGGAAAGAGTGATAGAGGCAATTAATGTTCATGCCTACAAACTACACAGCTAAACAGAATAAAAGGCTAAGGGGGAACTACCCTTTAAGTAGAGAGGTACTGGAGGGTGTTCCCTCTGATGAAACTATTGTGGGATGTTTTGTCATCTATCGGGGGAGGGGGCTAGCAGCTATGCTAATAAACATTTTTAGCATTTGTATCACCACTCACATGGAATAAAATAGAGGCATTTTTGATTTGTCAAATTGGTGAGTACATTCTTTTTTCTCTAGGCCCCCCCCCCCAGTACTGTCTCCTTGTGCTTGCTGATTAATTTGGTTGGAGATGCAGCACCTACGAAAGAGTGGAACAGCTCCTTTGCTTTCAAAACATTTTACTGACCTGAGGCACCAGACAACAAATAAAGCGCAGGGGGCCTACCATCAACCATCCTACAAGAAGGCCAGCGGCCCTCATTGAGGCACTGTACACAATGAATGAGAGTTTGCTAGCAGGTACAGTCAATTTGAAAGCTGCAGCTTAGTAGGCACAGTTTCTAAGTTTGAGAGTGCTCGCTGTCACCAGCTCACCCTCAACCTGCCTCAGCGCTGCCCCAGTTCCAACAAAAAATAACAAATATTTCTCAAGAACCAAGGCTTTCTTCCCAGACCTCTATCTCTGCATACTACCCCCTCTGTGGTTTAGCAAGAATGGAGCAACTGCTGTATTCGAAATCACCATGTCTCCAGGGTTCTAAGCTGTGTGACAGCCTTTTTGGGCTGTAGCACTAGCCCAGTGGGGAGCACACTACCCATATGTATTAATTCCCACTGGCAACATGGAACGATATAGAATGATAAAATTGTTTATGTTCTCTTTAAAGAGCAACCGCTTCGGTGAATTTCTTAAAAAGCCGCAGACGCCTCAAGAAGGACTTTGCTTATGTTTGAAAACCATAATATCTGGACACAAAGCAGCTTATATTTCTCATTAGCTCTGTATATCTTATCCCCTTTGTTTATTATCGAGGTCATACGCATGAAAACAGAAGAGTTGTTCCTTAAGGGTTCATCGGCTCCTATTGCTTCTTCCCAATCTGATGTCATAACACTGCTTGTGACATCACAGTTATTCCCATGGCAACAAACTATTATGTCACAACAAAGCATATTTTCAAGTAGGGAATAAGCTATAGAGGCAGATGAACTGCAAGGTATAAAGATCTTGTTTTTGAGTGAATTTCTTCAGTAAAAAAATTAAAAATAAGAGGAGAAATTGTTAGAAGATATATGAAATACAAGTGAATTGTGTCTAAATATTATGTTTTCCAAAGTTTGCCTAAAGGCGTCAGCTGCTCTTTAAAGCTCCCAGCAGCAGCTTACCTCATCAGGACCTCAAAAGTTCAATTAATTTATTACTGCCTGCATTTCTTATTGGAAGGGGTCATAAATGCCTGTGTCAGAGGAGCCAGTCGCCCAATCCCTTTCATTTCCTAGTCCCCGATTTCAGCAGGTGCCGCCACGGTGCTCTCATGTTTTGTGATGTCACAAACAGCCATTCTAAGGTAAGCTGGGGACAGTATTATTTTCTCTTTTTTTTTTGAAAGACACAGCAAAATAGGTACTGCATAGTTTGAAATATTTTGAAGATCATAGATGTCAATAACTACTGTAATACTACAGTTGTGTTTTAAATCGATATCACCCCTTTAGAAACGTAGCGTGTCACAGGTCCCAAATATCCAGCCCATAATGTCCAACTACAATCTGTAATGCGAACCAAGGGTATGAATCACAGACTCTCAAACTGTGTGCACCTCTCTGTTGTCCAGCATTAGAAGGGACATACAAGTGATCTAAAAATTCCCTGCTACTGAAGTGAAATTTCTGAATAGGAAGGGCTCCAAAACAAAGGGCGTCACTGCTTTACTTCCCAGAAAATGTGAGCCTCCCCCCATGTTTAACAAATTCCCTTTCATTCCTAAATTGTTACACCCTCATTTTACTCTTCAGACTGCTTCATTCTCACATGGAAAAAAAAAGTGTTGCCATCCATACAGAAAGCACTGTCTTTGACTTCAAAGCAAATTCATGTAGAACTCTAAATCAAAATTAAAATAATTATTTCTATTTAGTTTTTGTTTACCGGGTAGATGCACTAGCCATGAAATGACTTTTTTTTCAGGCACGACCCGGGAGAGTACAACAAAGAACAATGGAACAACAGCACACATGGTTACAGTAACTAACAAGTAGAGGGATACAGTAAAAGCTATAATACAAGGATAACAATAAGTAGGAGTTACAATATATTGGTAAACATAACACAAAAGGGAATCAAAGTTTAACAATAAGAGCAGGAGTCATGGATTCGACCTGATGAGAGACAGGATTAGGTCCGTTGGGGGAGGGGGAGGGAAAAAGGAGAGCTAGACAACAGGAATTACACCTGCGCCATATTCTTGGACCTGAGCAAGGCCTTCGACTCTGTCGACCATTCTCTGCTACTCTCTTCCCTGACCTCACTAGGTGCTGACCCATTATCTTTACAGTGGTTCAACAACTACCTCTCTGATCGTTTCCAACAGGTGAAAGCGGAAGGAGATCTCTCAACTCTCAAACCTCTCCTTAGAAGTGTTCCCCAGGGTTCTATCTTAGGACCGATCTTATTTGCAATATACATCAACAATATTGATGAAAGCATATCTAAGGTCAACATTCATCTGTTTGCAGATGACACAGTTCTTTACTTAAGCCGCCCGTCATTACAATCTGCATGTAATGACCGTCAATCTGAGTTCAACCTGCTGCAACACCAACTCCTAAACAAACAAGCATTTGTCAATGCCAAATGTTTGCTTGCTGGCATTGGCAGTGGTAGTGTAGAAGTTACAGAGCTGCGCAATAGGAATGGCAGTGAAGTACTGAACTGAAGCCAACCCCACCACCACCCTGCAGAGAGTGACAGGCATCGGGGTGTGCCTTTGGGTCGTCAGGCATAACGGCCATGCCATTTCACCACACTCCACCCTGCAGACACTGACAAGTGTCACGGTGTTCCTTGGGGTCTTTGGCCCTTATGTGTACCCCATTCCATTACGAAATGCGGTGATATGGGAGAATGGGGTGAACTTTGGGGCCGAAGAGTCCAAGGCATACCTCGATGCCTCTCACTGGCTGCAGGGTGTAGAATGGTATGAGCATTACAGGCAAGAATCCCAAGTCACACCCCTGATGCCTGTCATTCTCTACAGGGTTGGGCGTTATGGTTGGATACCCTAATACCTCAGGCATTTGTTGGTATTTTCACTCCAAATGTTCAACATGGTTTTTTTGTGACCCCACCTCATGAACAGGGGGAATATCAGTTTGTTAGCCGAAAGCTGCTTATGCACAGCGACTAAGGCATTTAGCACCACAGATGCAAAAACATTCCGAACAGGATGTAAAAAATGACAGCTCATGGGGAGGTGTAAAAATGGCAATGTTGCAAATCTGCAGTAAAAATATTTAAAAAAAATGGTGAACTCATGAGCATACATAGAAACTGTGCAACGCACACCCGTAATATAATTAGGTTGGGGATTATTTTTACAGCAGATTGTCAACTCAGGCATTTTGGTGCCTCCGATCATGAACAGTGTCACTGTGATTTTCTTTATCTCTCCCGAACAATGATTTCCCACAGCGACCACGCATCTCTGTGCTGAAAGTGTGAAAACACACTCAACCATGTTGTGAAAAATGACAGCTGTACTGTAAATAAGGAAGTGTGGAAAAATGCCACTGGTGAAAATCTGGACTGAAAATATTGCAAAATCATGAACTTACAGTGCGTGGAAACTGCGCAATGCTCACTATTAACACAGTCATTTATGGACTTTTGTCACCAAATTTTCAACATAGCCATTTTAAGACCTCTGCTCATGAACAGTGTAACTGTGATTTTCTTAATCTGTCCCAAACATTGCTTTAGCACTTTAACAGCACCATTTATTGCTACATGTCTTGAAAACACATTTTAGGCGACATATGAAAAATGGCAGCTGTACTGTTCATAAGGAAGTGTAATAAAATGGCAATGTTGAAAATCTAGAGTGAAAATATTAAATTCGCAAACTTATGAGTGTGCGTAGGAACTGTATACCTTGCGCTCGGTAAAACAGTCATTGTTAGGAATTTTTTCACCAAATTTTCAACATAGCCATTCTAAGACCTCTGCTCATGAACAGTGTCACTGTGATTTTCTTAATTTGTCCATTACATTGACTTTACACACAGCTACGCCATTATGCGCTACATGAGCGGAAACACGTTTTAGGTGAGATGTGAAAAATGACAGCTGTACTACTCAAGAAGGTGTGGTAAATGGCAATGTTGAAAATCTGGTGAAAATACTGAAAATTAGCAAACTTACAGCGTACGTAGAAACTGCATAGCATACGCTCATAAAACAGTCGTTTTGGAATTTTTCCACAAATTTTCAAAATAAAGCTTCTTGAGCCCACCTTATGAACACTGGCAATATAGTTCGTTAATCAGTCCCGAAGGTGATTTCACACAGTGACCACGAAATCACCCTTCGGGCCCGAATAATGCCATGACAGTGACATGAGAAGGGGTCCCAAAAACCCCATGTTGAAAATTTGGTGCAAAAGTTCCACAAAATGCCTGAGATACGCAACAAAGTTGAAAAAACTCTATCTAGCCCATTATACAGCTTACCGGCATTTCCTCAGTTCGCGGTCGGCTTTGAAGAGTGCAGACGTGTTCCCGGTCCACCAAAGATCGTCGCTCAGCTCCGGAGGTAAGTATGGGGTGGGGGTGGGGAGGCAGGGTGCGCAGTGGGTGGGTGCGGATTGTGGGGAGGATCAGGAAGACTGCGTGGGACCGTTTTTTCTTTTCAGGTATTAAAAAAAAAAAAAAAAAAAACGGCGGGGCGTTTGCCATGCTGGGGTGGGCTCCGGGCGTGGCAGAAGGAGGGACTGGCTGGGCGTGGAGCCGGCGAAGTTAGGCACCCCGTCAGCCATGGCATTTATATGTACGCTGGGGTGGAGCTCGGCGTGGCACCTGTACTTTCGAGGGGACAGTGAAGTCGGCCGGGGATTGGGCACCCCGTCGGCTGCTCATTGATTTGCCACGCTGGGTGGGCACCCAGCGTGGTATTTGGAAAAGCTTTGGGCGCAGCAGAGCCGGCCGGAGATTGGGCACCCCGCCGGCTATAGAGGTGTGTGCGTGGGGGGCACGCGGTATGCGTGCATGTGTGTGTAGGGGGCTGCGCGCTGAGCAGGCGATATCTTATCGCTGCTCACTGAAGCGTACTCCCCCTTTCAATGTATGCCACTGCATTTTGGAGCTCGTCATAGACAGCTCCAGCATGCATTGGTGGACAGGGGCCGCGCCTGCCAACACACTGACTGAATTGGAAGAGGGGGTGACACACCTCCGAAATCTCGGATGATGGCACTATGTTTCTTGCACATGCGTGCAAGCAAACATAAAAACTATTACTTAACACCAAGAAAACAAAAGCAATGCTCTTTTCTCCCACTACCCAAATGGTAAATTCAGCCCCATCAGATTCTGTGCCGCAGATTACTACAATTCTTGGCGAGAAGTTGGAATTTGTCCCTAAATTCAAATACCTGGGAGTATGGCTGGACCATAGGCTCTCCTTTATAGAGCAAGTTGAAGAATTACTCAAAAAATTACGACAGAAACTTGGCCTCTTCTTTAGGATAGCCCATTTCTTAACTAAAGATGCCAAACTACAGCTAGTACAATCAACCTTTCTATCCTTGATAGATAATGCTGACATCCTCTACAGTCACTGTCCCATCTTCTAGCTCACCAAACTTGACACATTATATCATAGAGCTTTGAGGTTCATCACAGGCCTGCCTTATGCCACTCACCACTACTCCCTTCATCAGCGGGGTGGAGTTCTCTTCAATTCAGGCATGATAAAAATGCAGCCTTATGGACCCTGACAGCCATCTCCAAAAAACTGCCCCACTACATTACAAACTGTCTTCCTATAAAACCAATAGGCAATTACACCCTGAGAAGTTGCAGATCTCTCCTACTGATGGTTCCCAAAGTTAACTCTCACTTTGACAGGGCTGCTATAAGCTTTACACTGTCCTCCTTGTGGAATAAATTGCAAAAAGAACTGAAACTGAGGTCACCCATCGGCATCTCATCTTTCAAGCTCTTACATTCACGTCTCAGAAATGATCAGTGCAATTGTTTCCCATGACCATGAACTGTCATCATGCTAACCTGTACCATTTAACCATGAATGAATTACTTCTATTGCTTGTCTCCTCCTTGGCCCTGGTCTGTCATCATGCTTTCATGTAACACCTTGATGCCTCTGTCCTCCCTTTGATACTGGTCTATCTTCCCGCTTTCTCCAGCCTTCTTTTCACAACTCTATACTGCACTCGGCCACAATCTACACGCAATCATACTATAAAAGTTCCAACTCCCCTTTCCCTCTCCCCGTAGGCCCCCACCGCCGCATCGGTTCTACCGACCTATCCTTGGGACTTCACTTCTCACAATGTTTATCCTTCGCTTAGATATTACATAGCCCTCCTGGTACCCCATCTGACATTAGTTGGTGGTTCACCAAGCCAGTTTCATGGCTAGTACTAGTGACTGCCCCCGGTAAATGAACTAACTGGTACTTCTATACAGAGAACATGGTTTATATACAGTTGCATGGTTCAATGGTGGACCTGCTCCCTTGTATCTGAATCCTCCTCTGTTATGGCTTGCCTTGTCTTCCTTTTATCATTTGACTCTCCTATTGCTGCACCATTGTGTTTGTGTTTATATACTTATTTACATGTATTTATACGTTTTTATGATGGATGTTACCCGACCCTGTTCTAACCAGGTCCATCTTGTAAAAGAGCTCTGCTCAATGATGTTCGCCTGGATAAATAAAGATTTTGATTGACTGATTGATTGAGAGAAAGGTAAGGAGATAATCGGCTGTAATATAAGCTAGGGAAAAGGAGGTGTTAAATGAGAGAGGAAACAATCAAGGAGTAGGAGGGAAGATGTTAAGAATATTGGGGGTCAGTAGGTCTAGGGTGGTTTGAAACAGGAGCATTTACAGGATAGGATTAGGTGATTCCGGTATGCCTTCTTGAAAGCATCATGCGATGAGGCCTGGCGAATGTGTAGGGGTAGAGAGTTCCAGTGTTAGGGGGCGAGACAAGCAAATGCACCGGCGCCTTTAGAGGTAGAGTGCCTGGGGACGAGAACAGGGCAGAAGCTGCCGAGCGAAGGTCATAGAGGGATGACTGAGTTTGAAAGAGGCCTGCAAGGGATTTAGGAGTTTGTGATCTGATAATGCTATCAATTATGGATCCAAAAGCATAAGACTGAGACTCATGGGGCGGAAGCCATCCAAGGTCAGAGTAGAGGGTGCAGTGGTGTTTCAGACAGTGAGAGGAGAGCGCATACTGACAAATATTATTGTAGGTGACATCCCATTTCTGGAGACTGGATTTGCTTGCAGTTGTGTAGGTGACAACGCCATAGTTTAGAGAGGACAGTAGAACTCCACGGGCTATAGCAAGTCTAGCTGAGGGGGTGAGAGCATAGCAGGTTCGATAGGCAATACCAAGTTTGGTATTCACCGACTTACAGGTTTGAAGGTTGTGGGTATCGAAGGTTAGAGAGGAATCAAGCGTAATACCCAGATATTTAAAAGAGCTGACCACCCCAATGGAGTTACCACTTAAGGTGGACACTTTCAAATCGTTTTGGGCTTGTTTGAGCTTACAGCTGGAGCCGAACAGCATGGCTTGGGTCTTTGACTCATTTAAGACGAGTTTGTGAGAATTCAGCCACTGTTGGATGAGTTGAAAGTCATGGGAGAGTCGTTCATTGATATCATCAATACATTTGGCACTGGTGTACATGACAATGTCTGTGGCAGGTTTGAGTTGATATTAAGAAAAACAAAGAAAAGCAGTGGACCTAATATGGACCCCATGTTAATTGTGGTCATATCCGAGGAGGTAGAGTTATATTTTACAAATTGAGTTCAGTCAGATAGGTAGCTCCCGAACCAGTTTACTACACTGGAGGAGAAACCAAGAGATCTGAGTGCAGCAACGAGAAGAGCGTGGTCAACCAGATTAAAGGCCTTGGTCATATCGATGAAGATGGACCCAGTAAGGAGAGCAGAGTGCATGGTCTTAAGGACATCAGAGGTAAGCTTGAGTAGGGCAGTTGTGGTGCTGTGTCCCTTTCAGAAGCCATGCTGAGCTGGATTTAGGAGGTCGTATTTAATGAGAAATTCAATAGTTTGGGTAGCTACAAGTTTTTCTAGAATTTTACTAAGAGCAGACAGGATTGCAATGGGCCTATAATTGAGTGGGTCTTTGGGGTCACCCTTCTTGAGAACAGGGGTTATCCTTGCCATCCTCCATATATCAGGGACATGATTTTGACTCAGCGAGAGATTCAAGATCTTGGTTGGGGGGCAGCAATGATAGGAGCAGCTGGTTTTAGTAACTTGGGCTCAAGATTGTCCAAGGCCACTGCCGCATCCTCAGGTATATTATTAAGTAATTTGAGTACCTCCTGGGATGAGACAGACTTGAAATAGAAGGTTGGGTGATTAACACGTGGAGGAATAAGAGGAGGTGCCTTGGCAGGGAAGGAGAAGGTGTATTTTGTTAGGTCAGAGAATTGATTATTGAAGAAATTAGCTATGGTGAGGGGATTGTTGAAGTGGACACCGTTGAGAGACATGTCATTAGGGGAGTATGGCGTATTTGAGCCCATAAAGAATTTAATGTGGGACCAGAATTTCTTTGAGTCTCCATAGGAATTGGTTAAGAGATCTTTACAATAAGAGCTTTTGGCCTGTTTGACAACCTTTTTACAGGAGTTACGCAGGGCTCAGTAGGTGTTTAGATCTGCAGCATGGCCAGATCTCTTGTAGTGGATCCAGCTTTTATCTCTTAAGCGTAGCTTTCTGAGGAGTCCTGATTTTAGCCACCTAGTTTGCCTGTTTTTTACTCTGCGTATTACCAGCTTGCAGTGTTGCTCCTGCAGCCTAAGGAAGTGGGATAAGAAGATGTTTAGGGAGGACTGAGCATCATTAGCTCCTAAGAGAGAGCACCAGTCAGTACAGGCAACGTCTTGTAGAAAAGCTTGGGGGTTGAACTTAGTATAGTCACGAAAGGTAATGAAGCGGGGCTGCACAAGTGAAGGCTTCCCTTTGCCCCAAATGCAGAAGGTGGGGGAATGGTCAGTAATAGCATTAGCTAGTACACCGACCTGAGTCGACAATGTGCTCAGGGTGGTTAGTCATGATCCAATAGAGCAGGGTGCCAGTGTTAGAGTGGGGGGAAATTCTAGTAGGTTCTAGGATAAGCTGATTGAGATTAAGGCTTTGGATGCTTGATAGGGACATAGGTTGAGAGTTGCCCAACCAATTTAAATTCAAGCCTCCAAGGATAAGGACTTCATTTCTTCCAGAGTGAACGGTGGTTCGATCCAGCAGTTCTTCCAGACCTTTATGACCACTCCGGGGGGTGGGGTTTGTAGACACAGACTATATGTAATTTCTTAGAGCCGAGGGTGAGGAGGGTATGAAGCGCTTCACAGTGGCTGAGGGGGAACAAGCTAATAGCAGAAAGTTGGAGGCGACTTTTAAAATAAATGGCTGTGCCCCCACCTTTTTTAAGGGGAGGTCTATCGAGTAGCAGGAGGTTATAGGATGGGATTGTACACAGAGAGTCTGGGGTGGACGTCTTGAGCCAGGTTTCCGTGAGGCAGATTATATCTGGCTTGTAGAGGGATGTCCATGCTTGTAGTTCAGCAAGGTGTTTCTCCAGGCTCCTTATATTATGGTGGACGATTGTGAGACCTTTTGCATTAAGGTTGACTGATCCATTCACACATCTGGGATGTGTAGTATGGTACCGGCTGCAAGCCCATTGGCTCATGCTGTGGACCAATGGGCATACAGTCCTACCTACGGTGTCAGTCGGCGGGCAGCGGGGCGGCAGGCGGGTGGGGTGCTGCCACCCGCCACTGGGGCTCAGTGGGCGGGTGGGGAGGGGGTACCGCTGGACCACCAGGGATATAGGACTTACTTTCTTTAATACAAATGCCTGCGATCAGGCTGCGAGCGGTCCACTGGACCACCAGGGGAAACAGGACTTACTTTTTGTAATACAAATGCCCGCTACTGGGCTGACAGCGGTCCACTGGACCACCAGGGATACAGGAAGTGAAATTCTTAATACCTAAGCCCGCGATCAGCCTGACAGCGGTCCACTGGACCACCAGGGATATAGGACAGGATATATTTCATACCTAAGCCCGCAATGGACCACCAGGAATAGTTATTTAACTTTACATATGCCCGCGATCGGGCAGAGGGGCGCATTGCCGTGCTGTGCAGGGGGCGTCGGTCCCCGAAGGCTGCTGCTCGGCAGGGTGCAAGTCACCGGGGATCAGCGCACCTGCATGCAAATGGCCTAATTTGTGCCTTGCATACATTATGGCCCCATTTGCATGTGCACTTTTGAATATCACGGTTGTTGCACATAGTGCAAGGGAACTTGCACTAGCGCATCCCCCTGTTCCACTCTGGCCACTTGGGCTGGCACAGTGCCACTGCGCATGGCCAGAGTGCGATATTCAGTGATGCTGTGCCATGGGCGCGGCTCGGTTGAATATCACCCGTCAATGCCGCTGCGCAGCCAAGTTGCGCTGCGCCCAGGCTTGCGCCACAGCCTGGCGCAGTCTGAATATCTGGGCTTCTGTTTATCTAGGCCTTTGATCTTTTGTTTCTCCTAATTTCTTGATTTCCTTACATCTTGTAGGCATCTCCTGTCTATTTTACCCTAAAGCCGGCCTCTAATCTCACATCCTATCTGCATACTTTTGTCTTCCCTTTAGCTCCCTTTCATCTCCTTCTGACCTGTTACTACTTAGCCCCCCTTCCCATTTCTTCTCATGTTTTTATTTTGCATCTTAGACTTCCATCTCTAGTCCCCTTTGTCACCTTCCTACTTCATTTCCTGATTTTTATTTGCTCCACAGTGGATATAGATACTGCTCAGGGTTTTAAATAATTGATTAGCAGTTTTTTTCCTTGGGACTATACTAACTGTACAGAAAGTACTTATACAGATTTTCCAGAAGTGCTGTGTTTGTTAAACACAGTAAGGCAAGAGCTATGAATTTTCACAAAGATTTAGCACTTTTATGATCAAAACGCTAATCAATTCTTAGAGTTAAATAAATCCCTGCTGCTTATGTTGCTCAGTTTTGCTATTCACCTGAAGAAGGGACCTGTGTGGCCCCAAAAGCTTGTGTATAATTCCATCTTTGTACAAGACATTTGTTGGTCCAATAAAATGTATCACACCTTCCATCCTCTTATATCTATGTAAATAAATTCAAAGTACTGTATTTATACTGGTCATGCTCGTTATACATATCATTTGATCAAGACTACGAGGCATGTATTTTATACCTTATAGGCAGTCAGAATATTTGATGCAAGTAACCATCTGTCAAAACCTTCTATGTTCTACTGTTAAACAAGTTAAACTATGTACAATAGATGCAAGTGGTTGTGTGTGAGGCCAAGTGCCTCATCTGGTGACTCTTAATAACTATGTTGCGAAGCCTGCAGAGGTGCTGTTCTTCGGTTGTGGTGTGCGGGGGAGGGGGGAGGCCTATGAGATACCCCAAACTGTGCAGGAGAATAGTTGATCCCACACTGCATAAACCTATGCCTTTTCTGGGATGTTTAACCTTATTTTAAAAAATAATACGTTGGCAAGGACAGTTAAGACCAGTGTAAGCTGCTCTAGTAGCTCACATAGAACAGATAATGATCTAATACCTTGGATCTATGCTATAAAGCATATGTTGCCATATAATTCCAGTGTGTGCTATATTATACTTATTATTTACTGCCTATGTATATCTGTATTGTATGAAAATATTCAATACATTTTTTAACAAAAAAATAGAATAATACGTTTAAGAATAGTGGGCCCAATAGTTTCTGTATGAAGAAATAGCTCTTAACAGTATGAGGATCAATAAACCTTCGCCGAACACGGGTAAATTTAGTGTAAAAAAATAATAGCGCTATGCGAAATTCAAAGTAGTGTACAGGTATGCTGCAACATCTGGAGGTGTCGGTTACTGCACTGGTTCCTGTGCGCACACCTGTTTCCCACCCTGCGTGACCACACCTCCATCTTAGACCCCATTCCGTATCCCCCACCCCCGTACCAGGTACTCACCCTCCGATCCCTAGACACGTACTCCCTCTCCCTCCCGGGTCCGGAGAGATTCAAGGGCCCGGCCGGCTGCCCCGGTTCCCTCTCCCTGCGCCGCCTCCTCCTGCGACCGGGTCCGTACAAACCCGGCTGGCTGTGGCCGGAGTCCGACATGGGCGCTGGGCTGGCGGAGACCTCCTGAGACAGCGAAGGTTAATAAACCGGCCCTAGGCAGTGTGTGCGCTCACGCCCGCAACTCACAGCCAGACAAGCCCGTGGGAAACTACAGCAACCACCACTTCCGGCGCAGCACAGCAGCCGACACCGCCACTTCCGGTGCCGGGCCTTGTGTGCACCCTCATTAGGGGCCCCACGTCGTCGGGAAACAGGCGTTAAGCGCCCTCGCGTTCCCCCCTTCACTCCTGCCCGGCCCGGGATTGCGGAAGGAATAAATAACGCTGATAATTTTTATAAGCGACTGCCATAGAATGACAAAGAAGAGGAGGCCGAAGGTGGAAGTATAAATCCAAAACACAGCAAGCCATCTTTTTTGTAATAGCGCGAAAAAAGACAGAACACGGACTGTAGGCCTTTGCCAAGCAAGGGCGCCCAAAATCAGGTGAGGCAGGGCAGGCACGTTCGGAGGTGGGGTTTGTCATCGTGTTGGGGGTTAGGTGTTGTGTGTTCCCGTGTAGGCGGCAGTGGCACTGCTGCCCGGCCTCGGAAACTTGTGTTCTCGGTGTGCCAAATCTTCAGCCACTTACTGCCTGAAGTGACGTTGCAGATAACTCTGATGTCAGCAAAGCGTTGCAGTGATTTCCACAACCTCCAGTTATGGCAGTTTCCCCGCTAGATAACAGCAGTATAGTGTATACACACATTTTACAATAAAATCCAGCGGTAAGGGCATGCAGCTGTGAGTCATGAGACACCATGTTCGAGTCCCACCACGGTCTCGGACAGCGTGTGACCTAGAGCAAGTTACGACCCGCCGCCCCCTCCCCAGTTCAGCCTCTTCCAGCTAATAAAAAAACAACTAGAATGAGTGGCGGGACACCCGGTGAACGCAAGCTCTTACATTTATTTGAACTATCCTTGGTGAATCTGTATACAAAATGCTACCTACCTTTTTGTTCCTTAGACTAATAGACTTTCAGTTTCACAACTGCACTCCGAATAATTGTGCCAGTTTCAACCACTGGGAATATAAACGAGCTGGTTAGGGCAAACTAGCTGCCTAGCAAAGTCGCCTACGTTTTATGTTAACATTGAGGGGGGCACAGTGAGGTAGATTGAAGGTGGAGCCAGGCAAAAGGTGGGTGGAACAAATGCAGAGAACAGAACACAGGTGGAAATATGAACTGGTAGAGGGAGAAAGTGTGCAGTACATACATAAACTATAAAAGGTGGGCACTGCATCAGCATACTGACTGCAAATAACATGAGTTGGATAAATATATGTAGAAAATAAAGACTCAAAGCTTCAAATGCTAGGTCTCCATCAAGAAGGATGATAAGGAAGCAAATATGTAACATGCTTGAGAAAGCAAGGGACATTAGGACAGACTGTCCAAAACAGGTACTAACCCTTAGAAAGAGGGACAGCTGGCAAGTGTGCATTAAGTAGTACACAGTTCACATGGCTAACTGCCTCAACTCCACCTTCTACCTCAGCTCAGTCCTCCCTGGCAACTTTTTTGATCCAGTTCAGCCTACCCCACTGACTGAGCTCCTCCACCCCCCTTCAAACTCTGTCATTACCCGTACAGAAGCAAAAGCCTACCTGTCCAAAACCCTCCAGAGTTCCATTTACTGCAAAGACGCCTTCGATATGCGTATCCTATACCTCGCGCTAGACTTGGTTATCTCACCACTCATGGACCTTCTAAATCTGTCCCTGCGCCTGGGCCAGTTCCCAACCTCATGGAAAATGGTAGCAGTAACACCAGTATTGAAATGTAGTGACATCTCCCTCCCAATCCACTGCCAGCCCATCTTGATTCTCCCCCACTCTCTAAAGCCCTTGAAAAGAACATGGCCAATCAGCTCACTGACTACCTCTTCACACACAACTTCTTATGTAGGGATCAGCATGGTTTCATAGCTAGTCATAGCACTACGGCCGCCCTCACAGAATTCGCTAACTCCCTGCACTTCACGCTTGACAAGTGGCACCTCGCAGGGGCCGTGTTTATAGACCTCTCAAAGGCCTTCGACACGGTTTCTCTCGCCCTCCTTCTTAACACATTACAACAAATTGGGATCTCTCATTGTCCACTGTCATGGTCCTCCAGCTATCTTTCATCTAGAACCCAATGTGTTAAAATTAATAATACCATATCTACTATGCTGCCTGTGCACTCAGGAGTTTCACAGGGATCTATCCTGGGTCCCCTGCTATTCAGCATCTACCTCAATGCCCTGCCTAAATCCTGCCCCGACAACCTTCTCCTCTACGCAAACGACACTGTTCTTTATGCTGCACATCCTGATCCTCTCTCTCTCTCTCTCTCCAGTGTACCTTACAAAACTCCTTTTCTCAGATTGCAAGTAGGGAAGGTAGTGTAGCCAGGTGGTTAGAGCACTAAACTGTGCTACAGGAGATCGTAGGAGGAATCCTACCACAGCCACAGGTTTACTGTGTGGCCCTGAGCAAGTCGCTTGACCTCCCTGTGGTTCTACTCTCCAAGCTGTAAAATTTATAGTTTAAAAAAAAAAAAAAAAAAAAGGGCAGGATCCCACCGAAAACAAGATGTTGCATTTCAGGCAGTTTTAGCAAAATTAACTGTTAAACAAACCAAAAAAAAAAAAAAAAGTAAAACTGGTGTATATAGCTTTCAGGTCATTTAGTTATTGTGTTTGAAAATTGGTGACTGGGAAAGGAGCACTGAGCCGAGGCTCGTTTGCAGGCATGGCCCAGTGCGCAGCACTTTGTTGAGGCTCCGGTTCTCATCCCTCATCTCAACATGGATTTCACCTTGTGGTTGATCGGGTAAGTGGATAGGAGCAGGGCCATGGATGAAGTCTAGGAGTCTGGTGGAAAAGACCACAGCGGAGGGATTCAAAAAGGGTTGGGACAGGTACAGAGGGGAAACTGAGGCCAGGGAAGACCACCTATGGGGCTGGGGGGGGGTGGAAGAGCGAGCTCCCAGTAGGGGGCTAGCTTCCGAGCAGACACGATAGACCATGGGGCCTATTCTGCTGGCTTTTACTATGATAGTATGACCTCAGCAAGGATTTTGACATATGGTGCATAGCAAGCTTTGGGCACAGTACACAGTGTGGCATACGTTGGATATTCATTATCACAAGAACATAATCTGCAGTGGATAACAAGTACTGGTGAGATACCCTAATGATGAAACCTTCACCCGTTCCGTACTGATCTCTCCTTGGTATACTAAATCAAGAAAATGATTCTTAAATTCTTTGAAGAGATTTATTTGAATTCTGATGATAAATGTTACATTTCTTCTTTGCACATCTTCTAAATTTATAGAAAAAGAAAAACTTGCTTTCTATCCGCTGCAGTTGTGTGCATGACTGATAAGGTTACGCCTTCCTATTTTTTTTTTTTATTAGAATCATTTAGTCAACCATTAGCTTTTTGCTGATACGTTTGTGATTATAGCACTGTTTTTGTGCAGTTGTTAGTCTCCTAAGATTGATTTGTTTTTGTCAGTATGCCCCTGAACCAGTCCTCCAAATTCCGATCTTATGATAATGCAAGTTAATAGTATAAAGCTCCAAGTTAAATCTGCTGTAACCTTCTTTTAGGGTTACTAATAATGTTCTGGATGCCACCTGATATCCAAGGGTTACTGTCTGTAGGCATCGGAGGAGCTTGTTGCAGCAGCACAAGCCTCACTGTAACGTTGCAGTAAGAGGATTCCAGAAGCAGTTCAAGGAAAGCCCTCAAGAGTGAGAGAGAGAGAGAGAGAGAGAGAGAGAGAGAGAGAGAGAGAGAGAGATGATCAGGGGGATTTTCAGAGTTGCTAGTCTGCTTTTCGAACACGGGGTTGCTTAACCACCCAGGAGGTTAGACCCAGAAAAGTTGGTCTAAGGTCTGGGATGGATTTTGGCACTTACATCCGAAAAACAGACGTGATTCCTGCAGTAGCAGCAAAAATTGGCATAAACTGCAGGAATTGTTGAAAATGCATCCAGATGTCTGTGAATATCTTGCAGACATCTGGATGCAGCTGTATGCATGGTGCATGCATCTGAAATACAGTCACAAACGCTATGTCCATACCTTATAAAAATCCTGCCTGATGTCTTTCGCTCGCGCGCGTGTGCGCTCTCTCTCTCTGTAAGACCGTTGTTCGATCTTGTAAGTGACTACTTGTGATGAGTACTAAAATGGCTGGGGCCATTTCTTCTTCTACCCCACCCACTGATGTATAGCATTAAGACCGTGGAATTGTTTGAGTACAACTAATGACTGTAGTTTGACTGCATTTTGAAAGGAGGGTGCCCTATGTCACTTTCTGAGCAGAAAAAGTAATGTGTGAAACGCTGCCCCGGTCTCGTGTGAAGCCCATCCCTTATGGGTTTCAGCACTCTTCTTAAATAGAAACACAGAATGTGATGGCAGATGGGGACCTTTCGATCCATCTATTCTGCCCGGTTTCCTCCCCCCCTCCCACAAAGGACTTGTTTCCTGATGACCACCTTGTGTCTGTCCCACGCAGCCTTGAATCCCCCTACTGTTTTAGTCTCCACCACTTAATGGGGGTAAACTCTTCCAGGATTCCACCACTCTTTCTGTAAAAAAGAACTTTCTCACATTCCCCTTGGATTTCCCCCTTTCAGCCTTGTGCTATGTCCCCTAGTTCTTATGCAATCCCTGGTCTGAAAAAGGTCCTGCACCTGTACCCTGTTTATTTCCTTGAGGTACTTACAATTTTCTATCATATCCCCTCTCTCCCTTCTTTGCTCAAGTGTGTATTGATTTAGTTTGCTTGGTATCTTCTCATATGGTCTGTGGTGCAGTCCCCGAATCATCTTAATGGCCCTCCTCTGCACTGTCTCCCAGTCTGTCTATAGCCTTTCTGAGATGTGGCCTCCAGAACTGGACACAATACTCCAGGTGGGGCCTCACCAGGGACCTATACAACGGCAGCATCACTTCCCTCCTTCTGCTAGTAATGCCCCTCCCAGTGCACCCCAACATACCGCTAGCCTTCAGTGTAGCCTTTTCACACTGTTTTGCCGCTAATGCGCATGTCCGAATTCAAGGCTGCAGTTTTACATTTAAAAATTAAATGGGTTAGACTGCTCCGTTTTTGACTGGGATTGTTTCTAAAAACTCAGCTCAAACACTATTACAAGGCACGCTGCTTCTTTTTACTTCGTGGCACTGTGCCCCGCTCATCATGAACGAGCCTTCTGGCACACAGCCGGAACGATACTATGCAGAAAAGGTCAAGCTCAGTCTTCCGGTGCGGGGCGGCACTTTCTAAATGTCGCCTCCGAGACAGCACACTGAACTACCATCAAGGCAAGAAATGGAGCAAAGGTTAGCTGAAAACTTAAAATAAACATTAAGGCTATGCTAATTGGGCGTTTCTGCAGCCCTAGTAATTGTCACAGGGGTTTATGACCGTTTTCCTTTAAAATTGTTGTGACCGAAATTAACCATTATTCAGCAGACACTGCTCCCTGGCCTTATGGGACCGTACGTGTTCAAAAACAGCTGAGAATACTGATGAAAACCTAGTCCGGGCCACATTAAAAGGAGCACTCCTTTTGTTATTTCAAATGTGAACAAAAACATACAAAGCAGACTTGAATTGTGTAAAGAATGGTATGATACAAGTCAGGAGACATGGGGCAATCTAAAATGTCATAAAAAGTATAGGTCAAAATTTTCACCACATTAATGCACTGCTGCTTGAAACAAGAGCACTGACAGGTAATGAATTGTTTCATTTTTTTTATTTTTTTTATTTAGATAATTCCTTGAACCTCTGTGAGTAGCCGTGCATTCTGTTCCTTGTGGCCGTTCCTATTAGTGTGTAATATTGTTCCCCTTCCTGTCCCCTCCCGCAGCATTTGTCCTCACCGTAGTTCTCTCACGTGCAGCCCTTCACATCCTGGGACTCCGAGACAGAGAGAGCCAGTGACAGCAAGATAGCGAGACCAGGACATATAATTAAAACGTCCTGCAGTGTCCTCTCCCCGGGTCCTCTGTCTGTCTTCAGTTTTCAAGCATGCAGCCACTGTCCTTTCCGCGGTCCTGTTTCTTTTCCTTGTGTCTCTCTCTCCTCCAGCAACTGTCTGCATGGTAAAGCGAGAGAGAATTAGAAAGTGAAAGGCACAGAGATACCGAGCACTGCACTACAGAGCAGACAGGGAGCGTGAGACATCAAAAGCGCAGCTGGGTGTCCCACATTCACTGTCACTCCCCCCCTCCGACGATCCACACTATTCCCTTCTGTCTCATTAAAATATATATATATATATATATATAAATATATACATACATACACACAGAGAGACAGACACGGAGAATGTAAACCGCTGTACCTTCACAAAACACTCATGCAAGTGTCAAAAATCATTTCACAACTGTTTGCATGTTCTAAAATAAATAACACATGCATTACTTATCAGAACTACTTTCTCGGTGAGCAGGACACACTCGTTTTCTGTATTCCAAGAGCAAAATAACACCTAAAGGAATTTTTTTCTTCCTCCAAAACATAACCAATGTTATAAGCGCAGTAACCCACTCCAGGGTATGGGGTTATTTTATTTTTTTTTTTTTTATATTTATTTTCACGGTGTTTTTTAATTTTACACATTTGACACAGTATCACATAATTAATATATGTCAATAGGCATTGTCAAATACATAGAGATATTTCTTACATGTCTGTTATTTGTTACAAGGGGTTATCTTATATTATCTCCTTTTATTATTCTTTTTATCCCCCCCCCCCGTCCTCTCCCTCCTCCCTTTCCAGTTAAGGACAGAAGTCTGGGTCAACCTCCGTCAGCTAGACTATCCATCTCTGCCATTTTGTTCTAAATGCCTGCTCTCTGTCCGCTATCTTGGCAGATAAAGCTTCCATCTGGTATATATGTTTCATTATTGCATGCCATTCTTGTAATGTTGGAACTTTAGTTGATATCCATCTTCTTGTTATAGTTTTCTTTGTTGCTAACAAGTAAACCGGCAACAAAGTTCTGGTCCAAGAGGGAGAGTGGTCCGGATATATGTCCATCAAGAACATTTCTTCTGTTGTTTCTACTGTCTCTCCCACACTGTTGGAGATCGCTATTTGTAATGACACCCAAAGTGGCATTAACAGCAGGCACTGCCACATAATATGTGCCAGCTCTGCCAGTCTGCATCCGCAACCTCTCCCGCACTTTCCATATTTCTCTGGAAGATACTTGGTAAGTATCGCTGGAGAGCGAAAGAATCAATATCGACACTTCCAGGAGAATTCTCTCCATATGTTCGAGGAGGTGATTTTTACTGCAGCTAAAGCTGCCTCGGACCAATGGTCTTACTGGATCTCTCTATTTAGATCATTATTCCAACTTTTAAGGATAGAGTTGGTAGTTTCTGGGGTTAAAGCTCTGAATATTTTATATAGTGCCTCTATAAGGTGACCCCAATGATTACCTTGTATATGATCCAAATATAATTTGAGAAGAGGAGGGGTCGGATGTGGTATTTTAGCTGATATTATTCGCAAGCAATAACACACGACGAGGTGTGGGTTACGTGCTGATAAGAGCACTCCCAGGGGTGTACCTTATGCTCCTGGGCGTGCTCTTATCAGCACGCAACCCACACCTCGGAGTGTGTTATTGCGCTTATAAAATGGGCCCCCCATTGAATTTTCCAGTAAAAATAAATTAATAAATAAAAGTGTGCTAAAATCTGTTAGAAATGCGGAACATAGAAAAATAGTCCGTCTGCACTGCATACCATATACAGTAATATAATGCTACCACTGCAGGGTGTTGCTGTGTCTTTCTGTTGGCTAGTCTCTTTGTTCCCCAGCACTGTAACAGTTGTCCACCCACCCGTTCCATTGTATTTTATGTTTGTAATTTTTGTTTTTTTTTTAGCAGGTCAAGGCATCAGCCAGCTTAGGTGTGAGGCACCATGTCAGGGTGCACTCTGTAGAGCGCTGTCCTGCATGGTGTATGTCTTTCTTGTTCGACTGTATCCATCTCTGAATATTTTTTTTTTATTTCATTTTTTTTACAGTTTTTATCTGCAGCTATTGGGGACTTCACTACGAGCGAGCATGTGTGTTACCGGCCACCGTAGACGTCCGTTTTTACTTTGCGGTTTGTAAATTGAAACCTGCATTATGCTGATGTTATAGGGGCCAATACAAGCTCCAATTTTTAGTTAAATGTGGTCACATGGATAGGAATGGCTTCTTAGGAGTGCAGAAAGATGTCTGGGAGGGCTGGAGGATGAAGGCTGGTTACGCTGAAAACGGACATGGAAATTGTGGTAGGACTTACTTGTTCGTGAGCTCGTTTGTTGACGGGGTTTGTATTTCTGGGACATACAATTGTGACAGCAGGGTTGCGCCGATGAAAAATTAGTGAGAGGAATTATTGTGTAGGAAGATGGATGTTGGATCTTTTGTGGCAGGATTTCTGTTTTTTCTGTTGGTGACAACGCAGTGCTCTTTCAGTATAGCGCTTCAAGCGCTTGTTCCATGACACAGTATGTGATCAGCTCTGGGGATGACATGCAGTGGGAGATGGGTGTTGCGGGATTGATTTGTCGCTGTGCTGGGGCTGTGGTTGCCAGAAGTAGTGCGCGTTGAAACAATATGCACTGATAAGGACACGGCTGGAGAGGGCTTCCAGCCAATCAGCATTCAATATTTTATTTGCCCATTTTATAATATTCCTTAATATATAATCTTGTATCTGGAAGTATCTAAATCGGTCTCTATGTGGTAATTTATATTTGAGGACTAATTCTTCAAAAGGGAGAACTCCTGCCGGCCCCAGAAATTGAAATATCTGTCCCAGTCCCAATTGTCTCTAGCGAGCGAAAATGTAATCTGAATGTGCTGGTAAAAAGAGGTCTTCTTCTGAAACCAGTTTGCAGTATTCGTATATAGGTTGTAAGGGACTTTTCTTCCTGCCCCTATACCATATTTTTAAAACTTGTGATGTTATGTTTAAAAAATCCTTTTAAAAGAGCAGTCCTGTTGGGGACGAGAACAGAATTTTTTGACTATCATGGAGATCATTTATGTGAAACTCTAGGGTCTTCCGTGGAGCGTGATCATTTTTAGATAACCACAATAAATAGATGCATGAGAATGCTGTTTCAGCGTACGACTTTAAGTCTGAGAAATGAACCCCTTCCTGGGTCATTGCTAATTTTAACATTTTTAATCTAATACTAGGACGATTGCCACCCCAGACAAATCTAGATATCCAGTTGTCCCATGATTTCAAATAATATTTAGAGGGAAACAATTGAACATTCCGGAACAAATAATCTATGAATGATGTTCATTTTAATTGTTTCTACTCTTTGGAGGAATGTCAATGAAAGCTTTCCCCATCTATCCAGATCACTTTGAATAGTGTTAGAGAGAGGTTTGTAGGTAACCAGTTCCATAACCTCTAAATTTAAAGGGATAAATATCCCTAAATATTTCATTTTGGTAGATCTCCGTTTAAGAGGATAGCTCTGTCTAGTGACAGGAGGGGGGTATAATTAAATAAAAGAACTTTTGTTTTTGTTATGTTTAGTTTGAATCCCACCAACATTTCATATTTCTTTAAAATACTCCAAGCCTCGGGAATAGATTGTGTTGGGTCTAATAGGGTCAGGAGAAGATCATCCGAAAAAAGACTGGCTCTATATTCTATCTGGTGAAGTGGGATTCCCTCAGTTTTATCAGTCTCTCTTAAAGTCGTTGCTAATGGCACTACAGTATATGTAGTGCAAAGAGGAGAAGGGGCAAGGGGCATCCCTGTCTAGTTCCTCGAGTCAATGAAAAGGATGATGATAGTCTGCCATTAATTTGGACATAGGCTTTTGGGGAGGCCTAGAGATGTTTAAGCCATGTTAACATAGAATTTGGAAAGTGATATGCTGATACGGTATCCCAAAGAAAGGGCCAATATATCCTATCAAATGCCTTTTCGGCATCTAGACTGAGAAAAGCTGCTGGGATTTTCCTATTCTGGATATGTTCTATTAACAATAAAATTTTTCTGATGTTATGTGTAGTATTCCTTTGTTTTATGAATCCGGCCTGGTCTGGGTGAATTGTATGCGGGAGGATTATCTCTAGTCTGGTTGCCCATATAGAAGTATACATTTTATAGTCTGTATTTAGTAGGGAAACGGGTCGATAAGAGGATGGATCAAGCTTATTTTTTCAGGTTTGGGTATTGCGGATATTACAGCGTAGTCCCATGATGGAGGTGGCGAGGGGACCTTCCATTGTTTCCTTAAATGGGGAGTGCATCCAATTTGTTAGTTCAGGCTGAACAAATCTGTACCGCTCGTTAGTGAAACCATCTGGGCCCGGACAGCGAATGTTGTTTTTTTTTTTTTTTTTTGGGGCCTGGTTCGCTACTGCCAAGGTGATTTCTTCTACTGTTATAGGGGCCTCTAACCTTTTTATTTGGGCTAGGGCTAGTCTAGAAAGGGGTAACTGTTTTAAAAATTCTTGTGTCTGCTCATTTGTGGCTGTCTCCATAAAGCTGTTGGTAATAGCTTGAGAATATATACCGTATATCGTCTTCCCAGTGCATAATCTGTCTGGTTATAGGATTTCTCATTTTGAGAATAGTAACTGCACCTTTTCTGGCTCTTAATTTATGTGCTAATCTATGAGTTCCCCTGATTCCCCCTTCATAGCTGGAAAGTTTCAGATAAATTAAAGATTGTTGAATCTTGTTATCTATTAATTTCTGCAGCTCAGCTTTAGTGTCTCTTATTTTCTTTCTTCATTTGTCATCTCCATCTCTATATAATAGTTGGTAATTTTGTAGTTGGTTTGTTAAATGTGTGTATTCTTTCTCCCCTTTTTTTTTTTTGTAACATATGCTGTAATCTCTCCTCTGATGGTTGCCTTCATGGTGTCCCATAACATCGTTTCTCATACAGTAGGGGAGAGATTATCCTGAAAGAAAAGCAGGATTCTTTCTTTCATTTGTTTCACAAACTCCCTATCCCGAAGTATAAATGGATTGAGTTTCCATAAAGTATGTTTTGGCTTTTTAACGAGCTCAGTCTGAAGGAGTAGTGGATGATGGTCTGAAAGAAATTTTGGACTAATAGTAATGTCAATCACTGACGAAAAGTGTTCACATGTTGCTATAAAATTTGTTGTTATAAAAGTTTGGGCTGGCAGTATAGCCTAGAGGTTTGAGGAATGAGGTGTGAACAACCTTGATACATCTGGCAGACCAGACCTGAGTTTGATTCTCACAACCTCCACTTGCATACTGCGTGACTCTGAGCAAGTCGCTTAACCGCCCAGTGCTCCCAGGTCGCCCCTAAAAACAGGCACTTGTGCCTAGTGGGCCTTACCCGGTTACCAAAGACTAAAATAAAATAAAAAATTAAAATTAAAATAATCCAGTCTCGAGTATGAGTGAAACCTGCCTGATTTGAAATGTATAACCTGGTGAGGTCGGGAACATTTTTCTCCAGACATCAGTCAGTCCCAAGATTTCCATTTGTGTTCTGAGAAATTTTGCCGCACTCCCTTGGCGGTATTGGTTGGATTGGATGTGTCCATTCCTGGTTGCATTATTATGTTTTAAGTCCCCTTCCATTATTAATTGTCCCTGAAGGGAGTCAAGTATTGTATTCAGAATTTGGCGTATTACTGGTGTTTTGGTTTGGGGGGGGGAGATATACATTCACCAAGGTTACCTCTTTTGTATATAAATATCCCTGCAAAATCACATATCTTCCCTGTCCATCTGTACAAACTTTTTTTTATTTCTGTTTGGGTGGTAGTGGGGATTAATATTGCTACCCCTCTCTTTCTGCCACTAGGGTGGGATAAGGAATATACCCTGTATCGATTGCCCCATTTCAGTTTTTGGTGTTCTGTCTCTGACAGGTAGGTTTCCTGTATAAATAGGATATCCACCTTTTGTTTGTTCATATGTTGCATAAAGAGTGATTTTTTTTTTTTTTTGAATATTCTGTTTATTAAAAGTTTTCAAACGCATAGACTTGTACATACTACATACAACAAGAGACAAATACAGATACAAATACACACATCTCAGTTATATCATTAATATATCATATATATTCCACTTACAAAGGTGTAGTCAAGTGTGCAGAGGTAGCCCAGTGTCTTATGTATACTCGGATACCCCCAAATAACCGTGCCCAATAGTATGAGGCACAGAGAGCAATCCTCCGATCTACTCCTTATTCATATTATGCTGGAAGGCCAGGAAGAGTGTTCTTTTAATGGTACTATGTAGTCCGTTGATATTTAAAGAAGATAATCTACCTGGTTGTGTGGTCATTTTTATTTAATAGTAAACCTTCCTTCAGTAATGTATATCTGTCCTTATTTTGTTTTCCTCTTATCTCCCCTTCCAGGTTCCAGTCCCTCCCTCTAATCTGGACCACTCTCCCACGAGTCCTTCCAGACATCCAGCTCCTTTCCATATTGTTCACCCTAACCAGAAAGTGTCTTGGTTTCCAGACAAATCGATCCTGCTATATTTCACCGCCTTGTAACATCTCCGCTATACTTTTAACTTCATTTGACAATAATAAAGGAATTATATAATGTATATTAACTTGTTTTCTGTGTCTTATTGCACTCCTTTTGGTGTAAAGGGCTATGATTATTGTTTTAAAAAGGCCATCAAAGTTCACCTTAACCCTTTTGGTACTTTTAAATGTACCTCTGTTTAAGTACTGATTAGTTTTTGTTGGTAATTCCTGTAAAAGAATTTGAGTAACATATAAACTCCTTACTCTTTTTGTACTCGAATAATAATCTTGATTTATAACTATATACAAAAAAATGAGCTGTGTTATTAACTATGTATCTGTTGACTTCCAAGAGTGAGGTGGTACACTCTAACCACCTCATTTCTCTCCCCTCCAAATCCCCCAAAAGAGGCTGGGTGAGATCAGGATCTCCATAGCTATCAGAAAGGTGTTATTTCCTCTCATGATAAGGAGTATCCCAACCAGGATAATTCTCCCAATAGGGGAGAAATACCTGGAGTGGTTCGCCATGGAGCACTCATATGTATTTACCACTTAGCTCCCGCGTTCTGTATATTTTGGGTCAATGATCTCTCCCCTTGTTATTATACAGTAAATTCCCCTTTGTATTTATATCCCTAGCTATTTCCTCTCTTTTCCCTTTAATAGACCCCGCCTTTGAAGAAAATTTCAGTCCTCTTCCTCCCCCCCTTTCAAATTCTTTCCTTCTCTACTATTTCTCCCTTCTGTCTTTGTTCCTTCTCTACCCCCAGACCTTCAAAATAGAGAGCGGGGGGGGGGGTCTATATTTCAGCCTTAAACACTTTAAGTAGAAAGGTTATTAATGTTCTCCCCCCTTATTTATAGTCTGTTTATTTGAGCTGGTTGAGAAAACACCAGTTGACAAAATCTCTCATCTAGGAGGAACCAATAGTCCATTCCTTATGATGTATTGGGTAGTTAATAGTTTTGCTATAAAATGATGAGATAGTTTGTCCCCCGTGTATCTTGCAAGTGCAGTAATCAGGAATGTCCTGCAAGTTTGTATGGCCATCATGTTCATCAAGCCCAGTTGCTTATGGAGGATAAATGGCAATGCATTGCCCTTTCCTCCGCCATGTCTCCAAACTGCCACTTCCCTCATCTGGCCCGCTTCCCCTCACCCCCCCCCCATCCCCGCGTATTATATCCTATGTTTTAGAAAGAGGGTTTGTCATCCTTGCATCTTTCAGACCCAAAGAGCAGCGACATTGGTGGCGGGTCCTATAGATTATGTGATATTCCTCTCCTCTGAGCTAGATTGTTGTGACTGGATGCATATTTATGCAGTCTTTTCATCCATGTCGCTGGACTTTTCTCCACATTATGCCGTCAGTCTCCCCACTCCAGTGCAGACCAAATCCTCTTCCCCCACCACTGCAGGTCCCTCAGGATCCCACAGAGACTGAGAGAAAAGGGGGGAGTCGGAGAGAGAGGGCCCCTCCCAAACCCAAGCCAGATGGATTCCCACCAGTCAGTCTTCCCAGCCTGGCAAAACACCTGCCATCAAGAAGGCCTGGTAATAACCCAAATTGCAGTGAAATTACTCATGTTACTTTTGTTATTTTTAAATTAAGTACAGTGCTTGGGTTTGCCCGATCAGGCTTCATCCCCCAGCTCAGGTCCCAAGCCCCCCAATCTCATCAAAGCAGAGAGCGAGGAACCATGGCTAGGATTGGAGAAACATAAAGTAAAGGCATATTGTGCTTACAGTTTTCACATAGGTAACGTAGGGCTTCTAAGTTGGTGTATTCTATTTAACATTTCTTCCAGGGAAAGATTAGATTCCATTAGTAGCTGTTCCCTAGTAAGTTTTAATAAAGCTGCTTCTAATGTGTCCAATCTGTTGGTATTTTTAGTTATTTGTTTATCAGCCTCATTCATTCTGTTTTGTAGAGCCCCATGTCCGATCTAAGATCTTTGATTGCTTCTCTCATTTTGCCCCAAAATTCTGTGATTGCATTTAATACGGTATCTTCAGGTAATGCTCCTTCGATGACTTTTTTTTGTAGTGTTAGCTTGGGCTTGATTCTTTTTTCCGGATTCAGGAATCTGACGTTGGGGCTGTTGTTACATGGTTCGAGGAGGTTTGCCAGGCAGCTCTGCATCTGAAGGCCCCTGATCCTCTGTGTCTGGTAGGTCCGCCAGAGGTTGGTAACGATTGCGATGCTGTTTTGGCATTTAGGTTGTAGAGACTCGACCGATAGGTTGCTGAGATCCCCCGATTAAAGTTTTGAGCAGTTTCTGTCTGTTTGGTTAAAGTTAGGGGATCATTTTTTTTTTTATATATTGCAGCGGGAGCTCTTAACAGCGCATGGTTCAAGGAGCCATACTGGAACCAGAAGTCCAGGGTATAGGGTTATTGGAGATTAATCCACACCTCGGGTGCTGTGAGGACACTTGGCCTGTGGCTTCATGCCTCACAGTGCACCTGAGGTGTGGATTAACCCTTGGACTGCGGACAGAATTGGAACACATAGGAATTCTGGAATGATACATCAGTCCACAGCACAGCAAGGGTTAATCCCCAATACCCTGTTGTGGGTTATTGGTTACTGAGCAGGCTGATTCTGTTGACTTGCAAGCTGACATTTTCTGTAGCTACAAATCCCACAGAATGAGAGGAGGGCTGCAGCTATGGGAGACTCTGTAGGCTGCAATGCATGTTAGTTTTTATAAGCTCTGATCTTTTGTTTGCTGGTCCCGCTGTTCTCCCTGGACTAAGTACACTCCCAGAGGACCATACATAGCCCCACAAGAATAGGGCAGGCAAGCATCTGATTTTATTTATTTATTTTAAGAGCACTGGCTTCTTTGTAACAACACTGAACAAAACCTCAGACGGGGCCTGTAGTGCTGTAAGGCAGTAGGGCCCCCGAGGGGTTTCTCTTGACTCTGAGCGTGAGATTTGGACAAGAGGACTACCAAACAAGGCTGATAAGTTCTGTCCTCCCAGACCTCATAAGTGGAGTCTTATACCATAACAGACACCACTCTGAGGCCCTAATAATGTATTTATATAAAAAAAAATGTTTTGCAATAATCAGTGTAGGCAACTCAACTGATGTATAATACAGTCCGTTGTTATAAAGGAGGAGATAAGGTAGGAAGGGAGCTCACCCAAACAGTGCTTCGAGGTGAATTTAACACAGTGAGAGAGCCGCCTATTTGCAAGAGAGGGGAAGGATAGGGCACAACAAAGATTGCAGTGGTGGGTGTGAGGGGTGGCAAAGTGGCAGAAGAAGTTGAAGAGGGTGTCCAGTTTGGCCAAGGAGGACTATGGGGCAGCACCATAGACTGTCACAGTAGTCGAAAATGGGCAGTATCATCTTCTGAACAAGTTCACGCCTCACCATAAGAGGGATGCAAGTACGGTTCCTGAACATGGCACCAAGCTTAGGGCGCTTTTTTTTTTTTTTCTTTTCTGGATGGCGTCAATATGTCCAGAAAAGTTTAGGTGCTGGTCCAGCCAAACACCTAAGTGCCTGAAGGAGGATGTCCCCTCAAGTAGAGTCCCATCAAGGGTGTGGAAAATAGGTAGGAAGGGAAGCCTAGAGAGTCTCTGTCTTGTGCCAAAGGTCATGGAGACAGGTCTTCTTGGCGTTGAGGAAAAATTGATGGTTAGCAAACCAAAGGTGAACCTTGTCAAAGTTTTGCTGTAAGCTGGTTGTAACCTCATCAGGACAGGAGCCAGATGCATACAGGACTGTATCATCGGCATACATATGTATAGCGAAGGATGGGGAGCAAACAGAGGGAAGGTCATTTAAGAAGATGGAGAATAGGAGGGGCCCTCATACAGAGCCCTGGGGGATTCCAGTGCTAATCAGGAGGGGAAGGGAAGTGGCGTCCAAGATCTTAACTGATTGGGTTCTGTCAGTAAGGTAGGCCTTGAACCAGTTTGTGGCGGAGGAAGATAGGCCAGCTGCCAGGAGTGAGTCGAGGAGAAGGGAGTGAGAGACAGTGTCAGAGGCCTTGGACAGGTCGACAAAAATGGCAGAAGTAAATTGGCCATTGTCCATCCTGGTTAGGATGGAGTCTGTGAGCCGGAGGTGGTAGTTGAGTGTTTTTTTTTTTTTCCTGAAACCAGACTGGAAAGCGGTGAAAAAGGAGGTGTCAGAAAGATGAGTTTGGAGAGGACAATGCATTCTTGCAGCTTGGCAAGGGTAGGGAGGAGAGTAATGGGGTGATAGTTGCTGGGGGATGAGGGGTCACCCCTCTTTGGGTAGAGGGAGGACCCCGGCATGTTTCCATGAAGTGGGGGCCAAGGCAGTAGAGAATGAGAGATTTAGGATTATTGAGAGGGGGTAGGCAATGGCCGAAGCAGAGAGGGAGAGGAGTTTTGGGTCAAGGCCATCAAGGGAGGCAACTTTAGAGGGGATGCTGGCGAAAGAGAAGGGGAGGTGGTAGGGTGATGAAGAAGGCACACCGGTAGAGAGTGGGGAGGGGGATGGGTAGGAGGGGAGGAATTTTAGTAGCTCAGTGGTGCAGGAGGTATAGTAGGAGTTGAATTTGGCAGCTACAGCTGGTGGGTCAGACACCAGAGAGCTATTTACTTTAAGTACTGGTGGTAGTGGGCAAGATGAGGGGGTAAATAGGGCATGGACCACCTTCCAGAACTTTGAAGGGGCATTTATGTTGGTGACGAAGGCAGATTTGAAATATTCGGACTTGGATAATCTTGTAGCCCTGGTGCAAGCATTTCGGAGCATGCGGTAGTTCGCAAGGTCACTAGGATGCTGGGTAGCTTTATGATGCTTCCAGGCTTGATCTTTACCCAGAGGCAGGCCAGAAGTTCAGGGGTCATCCAAGGTAAGTGGTTACCTCTAACTCTGGTGTTTTTGAGTGGAGCAAAGGTGTTCCAGTTTGCAAGAGAGATTTCTTTGAAGTAGGCAAGGGCCTTATCAACCAAGGGGAAGGTCTTTATTGCATTTTCAAGGAGTGCAAAGCTTCTGGAATAAATAACATCCAGTATCAACAGTCTTTGATCAGTAGACCATATAATGAAATGCAATAAACAGCCATGCGTGATCTAGACTTCTGGAAAATCTGCTGAACTAATGACACTGTATCAAACAAATCTCATGTTTATACATATCACCAAAACCTCTAATCGAGTATGGCAACATCTTCTCGTCTTTACCTTGGGAGTAAATACTAAATCATACGGTGAGTAACTGGACTCCATAGTTTAAGTATTGAAGCTGTATAATAAACCTACAAACAGCTGAATGCATTGCAAGTTAAACTACCGCTTGCGTCATCACCCCCCATATAACTTAACCAGGGATACCAGGTCCTATAAAATTTAGAAATGGCCTTTCTTCTCCAAAAAGACCACTTGCTGGTAGGAGGCTATTGTAGACATGGCCTGCAGCCAGTGTGTGAGGGAGGGGCTGGTAGTAGTCCTCCACTGAAAGAGTCTTTTAGCTTCCAGTGCTGCCATATAAAGAACTGCCTTAAACTGTAAGGCTTGTGCATCTAACAACGATTGGTCGCCCAAATTCCAAAAACAAGGGGAACGAGGTACATTAATTTGCAGAATTCGTTCTACAGTAGTAATAATGCCCCTCCCCCAGCCCTTCAATAGAGCACATCCCCATAGAATATGATATAAAGTACCCAGGTCTTTACCACATCTCCAGTACTGATTCGAGGTGGAAAGGCCCATACTCCTCAATTTAACTGGTGTCGTATACCATCTACTCAGGATCTTTTTTTGGAATAAGTTGTACCTTCATGTGCAGGCCAAGGCATAGTCAACTGCCCATTGTGACTGGTGCATGGAAAACTTTCCTATCAAAATGTAGGGCTTTACCCTCCCAGATCAAATTCGAAAACAGCCTATCAATTTTATTCCACAACCTCAAAAGAATAAGCATTGCAAGAGTACTCAAGCAATAAACAAGTTTCGGGAATGCCATCAGTTTGATGGCAGCAATCTTACCGGGAAGAGACAGGTGGCGTTTGGCCCATCTGTGCATCTTCACGTACAAGCCTGCCTGCTAGTCCTGTATGTTTTTGTAACATATTTCTTGCGGCTTATTAGAAATACACATGCCCAGATAATAGAAACCATTTGGGGCCAGTTTTAGTTTTTGTGGTTGCATATGTGCCAATTGGGGTCGCTTTATGGAGCGGTAATATTTCCATTTTAGTTCAAGTTTACCCTCAAACCTGAACTTGCACAAAAGGAATCAATAACTCCCCAAGTTGCAGGCAGATAGACTTCTACTCTGGACAATATCAGAAGTAAGTCATCAGCATAAAGTATGGTAGAGAAGGACTGACCCCTGACTGAAATACCATGGATCTCCGGGTGCTGATGTAAAGCCATATTTAGGGGCTCTGTGGCTAATTGGAACAAAAGGGGACTTGATGGACAGCCCTGCCTCGTTTCACAAAACAAGGAAAAGGGTTCTGATAATACCCCATTGGCCATCACTCTCACTTTTGGTGAGGCAGTATAGCGCAGTGGTTTTAAGGCTCTGCGCTGCAAACCTGGAGACTTGGGTTTGAATCCCACAGCCCCCACTTGCATACTGTGTGACCCTGAGTGAGTCACTTAACTTCCTTGTGCTCCCAGGTCGCACCTGTAAACAAGCTTTCAACTTAGTGTGTCTCTCCTGGTTGAAAAAAAAAAAAAAATACAGGCTTCAAACCCATTTTTGGAAAACGGGGGTAATGCCTATCACAGATCGTGTAAAATAGATAATTCCATTCAATGGAATCAAACGCATTTTCGGCATCTATTACAGCCAGGGCCACTGAATCTGGGTACTTGGTGGCGACTTGTATTAAATTAAACACTGCTTGAATGTTGTCACTGCCCTGCCACCTCCTCATAAAGCCTGCCTGTAACATGTATAATTGGCGGTAAAACCTTTTCTAACCAGGAAGCAAGTATTTTAGCCAAAATCTTACAGTCTACATTGAGCAAAGTAATAGGCCTATAGTTCGAACAAATGGCCGGGTCTTTATTAGGTTTCGGCAGGACAGTGATATTCGACACTTGCATGTTGTGGGGGGCATTGTTACAGTTTACGTGATGACCTGGAAATGTTTTTTATTAAGCCAGGGAGAAAGAATTGATTTGAAAGCCTGAAGATAAAAATCCAAACCAAGTCCGTCCAGTCCTGTGGCCTTACTGGAGGCTAGGGTACGGATTGTCAGTTGGATCTCTGACTGGGTAATATCTTTCTCTAAGGCCTGAGTAACCTCCGGAAGTAAATTTAGCATGGTTAATCTTGCAGAAAAAAATCCTAATCTTCCCTAGCTGGAGAAATGGAGTATTTGTAACGAGAGGAGTAATACTCCTGAAATTGACTAGCGATTTGTGTCGGGCATGTAATCGAGTGCGCTCCTTTTGATTTCAGGCATGAGATCCGAGTCTCCATAGATTTTTCGCTTTAACCTGTAGGCAAGCAGTTTCCCCACCTTGTTTCCTGATTCCCAGTAAGATTGCTGCAAAACAGACCGTGCCCTGGATGCTTGCTGCTGCTGATAGATAGTATTTAATCTATATTTAACGGTAAGAGCCTTCGAAATCTGAAACTCTTGAGTCAGGGGTGACTTGTAACTGACTTCCTCTAGTAATTTAATTTGTTGGGTGAGAGCTGTAATTTCCTGCCTCCTTTGTTTAGTTACCATTAAGGCATAAGAAATTATACAACCTCTAACAAAGGCCTTCCAAGTTTCCCAAAGTGTAAAGACCGAGATTTCTGGATTGGCATTGGATTTGAAATAAAAAAAAAAAACTATTTCTGCCTGTACCCATCTGAACTCCTCAGAACAAAGGAGCATGGGGTTAAAGGACCAGCGGGGAGATTTAGCTACAGTACCCTTGGGCACCCAAACCACACTTACTGGAGCATGATCCGAGATGGTAATATGGAGAATAGCTACATCCAGCAAATCTACCAACACTGCAGAGCTACATAGAAAATAGTCTAAACTACTACAAGTTTGAAACCTATATGTCCTAAAAATAAAGTTACAAGTCTATGGGTGAAAAGTTCTGCAACAATCCACCAAACCAAATTCCAGACATAAATGATTACGAAGATTATAAATGACTTCTGGATCATTGATGGGAGGGGATCCCTTCCCCTGAGGGGGTCCTGTCCATAATGGGGTCCCAAACAAAATTAAAGTTGCCTCCTAAAATAATAAACATGGGATCACTATACCAATCTAAACTATGTTGTGCCAGTTGTGGGAGAAAATCTGGCATATCAATATTTGGGCATATACATTAACCAGTTGAACCCAGACACCATAGATTATTCCCAGGATAGAAGGCCGTCATCCCTCCTTGTTCAAAAAAGTTTGTTCCACCTGGAAAGGACATTTCCTCCTGAACAAGATCAGAACTCCTTGTTTCTTAGCCATAAATGTACTAGAGAAGGTCCACCCCACCCATCTTCTCGACAGTTGTGTTGCTTCCCTTTTAAGGAAATGGATTACCTGTAGAAAGGCAATATCAGTTACTGGACCCAAGATATGAAAGGACTTTTTGCCCCCTTTTTATAGGATGATTAATTCCTTGTACATTCCAAGTTGTGACCCTAAGGTTAGCTATCATAAAAAGTAACCAACAGCCAGAACAAAGATACAAAAGAAACCAGTGTTTGAAAAATAGCAAACCCTGACCCCATGAAATGATGTTACTGTGGTAAACAGTGACATGTTAAACCAGCATACATCAAAACAAACAGTATCAGGGTTAACAACAAAGTCTAGAACCCTTAAATCCCCCCTCCCTGTAAACATAAAATACATATGAACCATCCAGAATTTGTAATTGTATACTAAATCAAAAAAACATTCTATAAAACATAGGAACCCAGCACACCCTTGTAGCAAAGCAATAACCTCTGGATTATTCCCCAAACAAGTCTCGCTACTAAGAAACTCGACACCCCAATCCCTCATAAAATTATACTAAGGGGCATACTTGTGGGGGGGGGGGGAGAGGTATACAGGATCCCTAGTAACCCCAACACATGTAGTACTAACTGAAGGAACGAGAACATTTGAGCCGGTGGCTGAAAACTGCCCATACTCTCCCCCTCCTCAGCAAGCGTAAAGTTGAGCATCCCTACCTAGTGATTGGAAGGTCTCGTACTCGGTTTGGGCATGCACCCACCGCTGCTATGAGTGTAAGCCTCAGAAGAGGAACATATGTGCAATAATGATACGTTAACGCATAACAAAACTGGGAAATGGGCTGATACAAAGTGGTGAACAGCATTTATCGCCCTGTCGTGCCATCACCATTGCATAGGGGGAAGGATATATAACAAAAGAGAAAATCCAGCTGAGAAACCCAGAAATTTTTGCTTAAAAAAAAAAAGTATGTGATGGAATTGTTGTTTTTTTTTTGTTGCTGACTAACAAATACTGCTGCTTCAAGACTGTTCATCACGGTATACTGCTTATTTCATGCTGTACAGTAATCACTGTTTTTTTGGTTTTAATCATGATAAATTATTGCCAGTAATAATTATCATCCTGTTATGTTACAGTGGCATCCTTACTGTGAATAAACCTGAACTGTAATCTCTAAAGCTTCATTCATACCCTGTAACTTCCTTTGTTTGCACTTTGGGGGTGACCTCTGTTTGCTTCTTACATTCCAGGTAGCAATGAGCATTGCCATGAGAAAAGTCGCCGAAACACTGGAGTGCGATGCTTCAATACAAGGCAAGCGGACAGTTGCCACCTTCCAGAGGTACGCCACGAGCCTTCGTGAGAAATAACTTGCAACGTGATGGCTCTTTTATAGGGCAGGAATAACGCACCCCAGGGTGTACAGTTGTGTGGCGAGATATGTCCACCTTGGGTGTGTCACCTCATGCATTCAGTCACTAGAAGTGCTAGTGTATCTAACACAGCACAGCAGCCCTGCATGTGTTATATAGAGCCACTGATTTTGGCCCTACATATTATTTTCTATTGTCCATTTTCAAAAACGGACAGTTTAGTTGGACAAAATGTTAACATCCATTTTTTTTCCTTGTTCACTCCAAATGAGTGCAAAGCATCATGTTCTGTAATAATAATTGGCTCAAAGTGGGGATGTTTCCTCAAAGCGCTGGCCTGGTACACGGTTGTGTTTGTGTAATAATGGGATGCAAATAATTTTTTGTTTGTTTTTTTTTTTGAAAAGTAGACTCCCAAGTGATGGTTTACAAATGACAAATTCCATTTTTTTAGCAGTGTTTTCTGTTGAAAACAGAAACTCATAGACACTTGTTTTACTTATACGATAATTGTAAGCATTTGAAAAAAATAAATATAATGAAAAAATCGTCCCCAAGATCTGAGCTTTGTGGTTGTTCTGAGCTAATTGAACATGTAAGCAATGAGACGACGGGGTGTGCATTTAACAGATTTTACTGCACGCCCAGGGGCGTAGCAAAGCAGGGGTCCACAGGCAGAGTGCCTTCAGCTCCTGGAAGTGTGGGAAAATCTGTTCAGTGCACACCCCCAGTGTGCCTTATTGCACTTATAAAATGGGCTACTTTAAAAAAAAAAACAAAAAAAACCTTTAACTGTTAGAACAATATTTTTTATATGTAGAAAAAAAAGATGTGCTTATGTAAATGTATGATACAATGGTCCTTCTGCCCACTAAAAAATGATGTCATTGTTCTGATCATGATGCCAAGCCTATCAAAATAACCACCAGTATGTACAAGTGTGTATCATCCCAGTCTGCCCCATATACTGTTGTGGATTTGTTTTTAAGGGAATGAGCTGCAGTTTCTACCGTGTGAGAGAGGGAGGAGAGGGAGGGAGAGAGAGGAGGGAGGGAGGGGTATAGAAGGAAGTTTCTAGCCTGTGACGAGAGAGAGAGAGAGAGAGACACACAGAGAGAGAGAGAGAGATAGAAATTCCTTTGACCACAATTTTTCTAGTCCATGGGTACTTCTGCATAAAACTGCCTCATGTACTGTTGATTTATTTATTTATTTATTTTATAGACTTTGTTTATCCTTCTTACACATGTCCCATAGGACTCTCTCCGGTGTGGTCACGGAACCGGCTGCTTGACGCTCCACCTGAAGTCTCTCCATCCCCTGCCTCTGTCTGGAATTGCCTCCAACCTCACCACCGAACCCCCCGGCTCTTAGCCTCTGAGGTGGGACCGCCTTACCTCCTGCTGGCACTCTATCTATAATCTAGCAGGGGCGTCCAAGGTTAGGAGGTCCGGAGGCAGGCCTGGAGCAGTCCTGGCTGTGAGTGTGGTTGCCGACTGCTGGACCCACCATCACCTTCCCGGATGCCATGGATTTTTCCTTTGTTCTGTTGCCCTGGAAGCATGGATGTGCTATGACGTCCAGTACAGCATGGGCATGTTCTCACACCTGCATGAAGATGTCCGCTGTTGCTCCCTTGCCTTGCTCCACATCTGCTGCAATCTCCCAGCTTCTGCTGGGAGCTGCTAGAGCATCGAGGAGTACTGGCCACCCACCCCAGGAGAGGAAAGCAGTCCTCCGGATACTCGGTCCTCTCCTCCCTTGCCGTCCCCCGGCGGCCCGAGTCCGTCCCTGAACCTGGGTCTCCAGCGTGGCTCAAGGTGTGGTGTCCTGTGCCTCAACCCCCAGCACCACCAGGCTGGCACTGTTGATTTTTTTTTTTTTTTTTTTTTTAAGGGAAGGAGCTGCAGAGAGAGGTAAAAAGGAGTTGTTATTGTTTTTTTACCAAGACCGCAGGACAGCAGGAGCAGTTTTACTTCTCTCTCCCACACCCTACAGAGGACATGTCTTTAGACTGCAGGACAGCAGGAGCTCTTTCCTTCTCTTCCCCCCCCCCCCCACAGAGGGTCCTGTCCTTACATCTGATAACCCTCCCCAACAGGCTATTACACACCAGCCCTACCGAGGTCCTGTCTTTACCCCCCGACCCGCAAAACAAGCTATCAATGATGAAAAAGTGAGGCAACATTTTGTTTTTTTGCCACCGTACCAGCAATAAGATTGACACAGTGGGAGCAGAATTGTCATCCCATAAGAGGGACTGTTACAGAGAGGACGGCAGACAGAGATGGACCAGAGAAAAGTTACGTAGCTGGCTGTGCTGTTATTTAAAAACTAGTCTGTTAGCCGGCCCGGTGGCGCTGAGGGTTGAGGCGCTGGACGCCACACCTCGCTCCACGCCGGCGACCCGGGTTCGGGAGCGGACTCGGGTCGCCGGTGGGTCGGGTTGGGAAGATAGGCTCGAGCGGCCCAACCCACAGCCGCCTCCCTCCGAGGGATTTGGCCGATGCCCGACACTTGCATGACCCCGAGCGGAGGCTCGAGGAACTGCAAGCTCCATTTGGGGATGGGCGGCCATTGAGCAGCACGGACGTCGGCGCGTGCGTCATGACGTCGAGGGTGGTTACTTGCTGCTCGGGGAGGGAGAAAACACGGAACAAGCCTGCCTCAACCGGGAAGATGGGAGGACCATGGCCGTGCCCACGATTTGCCTGTGCCCGCCCAGCAGACCACAGACCAACGAAATGTAAGTAATGGGGTCTGAGCCCCCCGCCTCGTCCCCGCCCGGGGGGGTAATCCGCGGCTCCATGGGGCCTGGGGGTCTGCGTGGGTAGAGTTCTGGGCAGTGGGATGTCCAGTTGTCCCCCCTGAAGGGTCGGAGGAGGCAGGCTGGGGAGGAGGAATAAATAGTAATTAAAAAAAAAAAAAAAAAAAACTAGTCTGTTGTTCTTTCGAAAGGGTAAACAGTGAGCGGTTCCAGCATTTACATGATTGTCCACAAGTCCCTGATGAGCAGTGTTAGCGCGGGGGAAAAATGGAGGCATTTTAAAAATTAGCAATCTATGGATTTTTTTTTTTTTTTTTTTTTTTTTTTAAAGCAGTCCCGCTTAATAACTTATTACCTGTGCATGGAACACATTTCATCCACAGGTAATAACCAATCAGAAAGCTGGATTTATCTCCCGATTTTTATAGAGAAACTGCAGAATAGAAAAAATCAGGCCCACTCACCAAAGGTATAATTTAGAAAGTAATTATAATTATTTTGTTCATTGTTTCATCCAGCCAATATTAAATATCCTACGTTTTGGGGATTATTAAAACCTCTTCCTCACTGAGCTGGTTAAATGTTTCTAAAGCAGAAAATGTATATAATTATAGTCGAGTATTTTATATAAACAACAATTACAGTATGTTCCCAAACAGCCCCTTTCTTATTGGTAAATTCATCACACTTACTTCATGCACTTCATTTGTGCTATACTCCCAAGTTTTCAGTTTTTTAAACGTTGCTTTCTTTTCACAAGTCAGTATTTCACTAGTAGCAAAACAAACATGTATTTCAAGCATTTTACCAATTTCCATAGGTACCATTCATTCTAAACAACACTTCACCACTGACCATAAATGACATGACAGGAGTCTGCCATTTCCAGACAACATTTCTAGTATGTCTTGTACTTAAAACTAAACAAAATGCTGCCGTTACTTGCTGAGAGATATTACAACCTCTAAGAACTTCAACATCTCTCTGTATTTATTGTGATGTACCTTCCGCAGTGTTAGCATGACCAGTCCTCAAACGTCTCTGCTGCAATAGATGGATCCCTGCCAGAGACTCCTTAAGTAGGAAAACTTTAAGCAGAATCCAGCAATGTGCGTGATTCCTTGGTGTCGAAGTGCAAACACCAGGAAGTGCAATCAGGGCAAGCGCACAGTGTTTGCCTTGGTGCCGGACTCGCTGTTACAGCGGCATCTTTCAGTAGGCGTCCAGTACTGCTTCTAATAGTAGCCACTATTCTAATCTTAACCTACTAATATGGTAAAGATCTATAAAACCTTTGAACCTCTGACTTCATCCGAATTGAAGTACTTGACCTGGAAAACTGTGTTCCTGGTAGCTGTTACTTCTGCCAGGCGGATTAGTGAGTTACAGGCTCTGTCAGTTGAACCTGACTTCATCTCCTTCCATAGGGACAAAGTGGTCCTAAGAACCAATAGGAGGTTCTTGCCCAAAGTGGTATCTGATTTTCATCTGAACCAGTCTATATCTCTCCCTGTGTTTTTCACTGATCATTCTTCAGGTGAAAGAAGGTTACACAGTCTGGATGTTAAGAGGGCCCTTAGCTACTACATTGAGCATACTAAAGCACATAGAAGTGACTGTCTTCAATTGTTTCTCACTTATGGTGAAGTGGGGAAAGGTAAGCCTACCACTAAAAGAACTATTGCCAGGTGGATTGTTTCTTGTATACAATTCTGTTATGACAAGTTGGGTAGAACGCCCCCTTCAGACCTGAGGGCTCATTCGACTAGGGGTACAGCTGCTTCTCTAGCTGTGGCCAGAGATTTCCTTTGTTAGATATCTGTAAAGCAGCCACCTGGAAAACAGTACATACTTTTACCAAGCATTACTCCCTGGACATCAAGGCTAGGAGTGATGCTAGGTTTGGCATAGCAGTACTGCAGAGCCTCTTTCCAATGTAGGTTCTGCATTCCCTCCTCCATAGGGAACTGCTTGGTAGTCTGCATTATGTCTAAACACAGCAAGACTTCATGTTGTTTGAAGAAAAAATTACTCACCATAGTAATGTTTTCTCTTCTAATGGAGTCTTGCTGTATTCAGACCTGTCTCCCCTCTCAGAACCTGGTTTTTGGGAAGTGGGCTGGCAGGTACAGTGTTGCACCTCTGGGGTGTACCTTGCCCCCTCCCTCTTGGGTGGGGTGGATGTTGTTATTTTTCTGGTGTTTTATATTTAAATATTGTCGCCACCTTTCCTCCTTGGGTTCTCGACTTGAGTCTTTTGGGCCCAAAAATAATTTTTTGCCCTTTGGCTATATGTTGAACAATTTCAATACTATAGTATGTTAGTGTGCTAGTAAGAATCTGACGGCAACACTAAGAAGTACCACAGACAGAGGGCTGAAAACCAAGCTCGAGCTCAATGTTCTATGCTTCTGCATAGAGTTAACCCTTTCCTCTCCGGGGCAGTTCAAGTGCTGTGGCTAACTGCATTATGTCTGAATACAGCAAGATTCCATTAGAAGAAACAACATTACTATTGTGAGTAATTTTTTCTTCCCCATCGCTCTACCTCCACAGGACAGGAAGCTTTCTCGGACCGCTTCCCAACACTTTGTAACTCACTGCCACTTCCTATCAGACTTTCCTCTTCCCCATCTTCGATTTCGTTAGCCCTTCACGATTTCTATTCCCCTAACTGCACTTGTTCTTGGCCCCCTTTCAACAGTCCCCACCCTGGCACATTATCCTTTAGCTCTACTTTACTTCTGTTCTCCTAACTACTTGTTCTTAACCCCCCCCCATAACCTCCCAATCCCTCGCACACCATCCCCAGTCCTCTATCCTTGACTTAACCTCCCGTCTCCTAACTGAACCGTTCCTCTGATTACTTCCTTCCATCTACCCCCTATTATACCCCCTCCTCGCACCCTACCACAACCTGTTGCGCCACTTTAACACTCTACGGCTGTTCTTTTCCCCACAACCCCTCCCCCAACTGATGCTCTCCTTTTTCCATTGCTAGTTTACCCCTATTTTCTCCAGCCTCCCTATTCCTTATCCCTCCTCTCCCCTCCGGTCACCTGCCACACTCTACTTCTCCTTCCCACGCCCCCTTTTCTCTCCCCTCCTTTTCTTCCTGGTCCTGTACCCCTTGCAGGGTTCCATGTCATCCTGAGGGGGTATAGATCTTGGCTCCCTCTCTTCTATCCCTCTTCCTTTTCTCCCCCACTTTCCAATCCTGACCCCCTGGCAGGGTTCTCCGCATCCTGAAGGGGTACAGATTGTCTCTTTTTCCCCTGTCCCCCCACTTTCAGATCCATCACCTGCCCCCTCCTTCCTTATCCCCTTCCTTCCCTCCTGTTCCTTTGCCCCTCTCTTCTCTACCACCCCGGTTTGCTTCTCTCCCCTTCCCTTCTGCCTGGTCCGAACCCCTTTGCAGGGTTCTCGGCAATCTGGATGGGTATAGATCTTGGCTGTACCTCTCCCCCCTCTTACATCCCCACCCTCTACCCCTTGCCTGTCCACTTCCCCACTTGTCTTATAACTGCCCTCCCCTGGGTATACAATAGCACTTTGAATCTTGTGCTCAGTCTAATACTTCTAGCACTTCAAATGTGTTATCCATCCTCTAACCTTTACCCTACTGGATCACCTGCTCTTGGGTTGTTGCAATGTATGCTATATCCGAATATGGTGTGTTTACCCTGGCCGGTTGGTCTGAGTTATTGTGTAATTGTATTACACTGTTTTGTTTTGTCTTAGTAAATGTACTTGTATTGTTATGTGTTTGCTTGTTCCCCCACCTTGCCCCCCACGGACACTTCTGAAACAAGCTGTTTACAGCTCATGTTGTCTTTCCTGGCGGAACATTTTCCAAATAAATAAATATGGCGTGAGTGTGATGAATTTACTAATAAAAAAGGGTCTTTTAGGGAATATACTGTAAATGTTGTTAATAATAATAATTTTTATTTGTACAGCGCCTTTCTGTTTCCAAGGCGCCTTACAATTTAAAACAGTTTAAGAACAACCATTATAAAATCCAGTAATGCGCAACACAACTAAAGATCATAGTCAGATAAACAGTTCAGTTCTCTGTGAAGGCTTTTTGCCAGAGGAAAGTGTTCAGACCCTTCTTAAATTCCTCCACAGAACTGCACTCCTGTAACCGATGGGGCAGAGAATTCCAAAGGGTGGGAGCAGCATAAGCAACAGTTCTAGAACCAGATGATTTCAAATTCACCCTAGGAATCTCTAGCAACCCCTATCGGCTGAGCGGAGCAATCAACCCGGGCAGTAGGGTATCAGAAGTTCTTTCAGATAGACCGGACCCTGACCATGTAGGGCTTTGAAAGTCAGTAAACTGACTTTAAAGGTGATCCGCCACCGTGTTGGCAGCCAGTGCAGTTCGCGCAGCACCAGAGTAATATGACACGATCTACTAGAGCCTGTCAAAAGCCGGGCTGCTGCGTTCTGCACCAGCTGCAGGTGACTGATTTCAACCCCTGAAAGCCCTAGATAAAAGGAGTTGCAGTAGTCCAGGCGCGAGGACAGAAAGGCGTGGACCAAAGTTGGAAGGTCATCAAACGGGACCAGATGTCTAACCCTGGTGATGTTCCCAAGATGGCAAAAGGAGGTCTTGACAACAGCTGACACCTGCGACTGCAGTGTTAGTCTATCATCAAAAACCACCCCCAGGTTACGCACTCGTCCGGAGGTCGGGAGAGAAACGCCGCCAAGAATAATAATGGAGGGCACACCAATACCAGACACCCCCTATCTGTCGATCCAGGTCCACAACCAGTAACTCTGTCTTTTCCGAGTTCAACTTCAGCTAGCTAGAATCCATCCACTCCTGAATTTCTTTCTAGACAGTTGTTAAAGACCAAGAGAGCTTCATCCTGGTCAGCTGCAAAAGAAAGGTATAGCTGGATATCATCTGCGTAACAGTGAAACCTCAGCCCATACCTTCTTACAGTGTCTCCGAGGGATAGCATATACACTGTGATCAACATGGGTGACAGTACAGAACCCTGAGGCACCCCACACAACAAAGCCGTTGGGTCCGAGGAAAAAAACCCAGACACAACTCTTTGTGATCTCCCCGTGAGGAACGACATGAACCATCTTAAGATGGTCCCTGATATTCCACACATATGCCTTAGGCGTCCTGTCAACACCATGTGATCCACGGTGTCAGCAGTGGAGGAAAGATCTGGAAGAACCAAGATGGAATGGTCCTTCTGACCTCTAGCCATCAGGAGATCATTGAGCACCCGAAACAGTGCTGTCTCAGTACTGTGTCTTTTACGAAAACTGTTATGGATGGTCAAATGGTCCTCCAGTTGAGCTGCCACTACTTTCTCAATCATCTTCCCAACAAAGGGAAGGTTAGAGATGGGTCTGTACTTTACGAAACAGTCAGGGTCCAAGGTAGCTTTCTTCAAGAGTGGTGTCACCACCGCCTCTTTTCAGGGAGCTTCGGAAACTCACCCGATTCCAGGGAGCACCAGACTATCCACTCAAGAACTGGACCGATAATATCGCTACAACCCAAAATTAGGAAGGTCAGTCCAGGGTCCAAACTACAGCACGTAAGGCGCACACTCTGGATAATCCTCATAACATCCATGAACTCTGGTTGACCTGAAGGAACTCCAGGAAAATTGAGTCACAGTGATCTCGCACTGTTCAACAACGACCCCCCTAGAGTGTACTGGCTGCAAGTCTGCTCTGATGTCAGCCACCTTATTTGAAAAGAATTGAGCAAGCTCATCACACTCTAACTGCGAAAAAGCTTTCCGAACTGGGTTGCACAATCTGTCCACAGTTCAAAATAGCTGAATGTTGTTTATACTAACATACTATTTGCCAGCAGATTAGGCCTTACGGTCTATCGAGTCTGCTCGAACCCTAGATCCTTAGTTGGGTGCCGAGGCCCTCCCATCCCTCGTGCTCCAGAAACCCCTATCATCCATCCCCACCCCCCTGGGACAGGCCATCATCTGATACATCCACTTTCTGTGTCTGTCCCACCCTCTCTTAAAGCCCTCCACTGTGGATCTCTGAACCAGCTGCCAGGCAGTGCATTCCAGGGTCCACCACCTCTCAGTGAAAAACCTCCTCCTCTTTCCCCCCACCCTTCCACCTTCCAACTTCAAACTATGCCTCTGGTGATACCTCCTGCTTTAGTCTAAAGATCCCTCCATGTTTACCCTATTTGTTCCCTTAAGGTACTTGAAGACCTTAATCATGTCTCCCCCTGTCTCCTCTCCTCCAGTGAAAACAGGCAGAGCTCCTCAAGTCTGTCCTCATACGTCAAATCCCTAGCCTCGTATCATCTTAGCTGCCTCCTCTGTACCCTCTCCAGGAGCTGTATGTCCCTCTTCAAGTGTGGTCTCCAGTACTGTACACAGTACTCAAGGTGTGGTCTAACCAGTCCATTGTACAGCGCAGAATCACTTCCTTGCTCCTGAGGTGATCCCCTCACGATGCATCCCAACATCCTGTTTGCCTTGCTAGCCGCTCTCCTGCACTGCTCAGAGTTATTCATACATGCATCCACCATGACCCGTAGGTCTTTTTCCCCTATTGAGGCCTCCAGTGCCGCCCCTCCCAAGGTGTACCTGTGTTTAGGGTTTCCCCGACCAAGATGCAACACCTTGCACCTGGTGATATTGAAATTTAATTTCCATGTGTGAGCCCAGCTTTCCAGGGTGTCCAGGTCCCCTTGCAGGGCCAACCTCCTCTTCTCCCTCAACTACTGCTCCCATCTTGGAGTCATCACGAAAGAGACTCATTTCACACCCTATACCCTCCCTGATGTCGATATGTATGCATTAAACAGGATCGGGACCGGGACTAGAAAACTCTCTGCGGTACCCTACCAACCTCTCTAGGGTTCGAGAGCTCCCCACAGACCACTACTCTCTGGGTGCGCCCAGCTAGCCAGTTTTCAATCCATCTGACCATCAAAGAGCCTACTCTAACCCCATCAGTTTCTCCACCAGACCATTGTGGGGACAGAGTCAAACGCTTGCTGAAGTCCAAGAATAATACATCCCAGGCTTTCCCTGTCCAGTTCTGATGTTACCCATTCATAGAACTCCACAAGGTTGGTTTGACATGATCTACCTGGCACAAACCCATGTTGCCGACTATCCAGACCTCTCACCTCCTCCAGTACACCCCAATCGTTCCTTTAGTGTATACTCTCCATTAATTTTCCCACCACCGAGGTCAAACTGATGGGTCTATAGTTACCTGGTACTTCCTCGACCCCCTTTATGGATTGGCACCACATGTGCCTCTCCCTCAACTCTCAGGGTACCTCCCCCGTCTCAAGTGACCTGTTGAAGAGCTCCGCCAGGGTGCAGCCAGTATGTCCACCAATTCCCATAGTACTCTCGGATGAATGCCATCCGGCCCAGGAGATTTGTCTTTCTTTAGGGCCTTGAGGGCTAACCACACCCTTTTGGCGGAGATAGCATCATCCGTCCCCTCCACCTTACTGGTCTTTTTATCCATATCCAGATGTGACACCCCTGGGGTACCTCTCCCTCCCTCTTGCTCCATTTCTGTTGCTCCCCTGATCCCACTTACTGCCGCTTCTATCCCCTTCGTGCCTTGCTTTGTAGATATCCCATCCCCTCCCTAGTGTAAACACAGAGGCAAAGTACCGTTAAATACCTCTGCCTGGTCCTCGCCTCTTCCACCCACCCACCTTCTGATCTCAATCTGCTGAGATGGCCCTTAGTTTTTTCTCCGGCTCCCAATGTACCGGAAGAACCCTTTTCCCCTCCATGTATCCCTGTGCCAGCGCTGCTCTTTTACTGGACTTTGCTCCCCTCACCATACGGGTGACTTTTCTAGATGCAAGATGGTACATTTCCTTATCCCTATCCCCTCTTGTTGTTTTATATTTTTTGTAAGCCGCCTTCTTTTCTCTGACTGCTGCCTGTACCTCACTGGACCACCAGCATGGTTTATGTGACCTTGCTCCCTTACGTTTCAACTTAGCGCAGATCCTGACTGCCTCATGAAGTCCCTGTTTTATGACCTCCCATCTCCTTTCCACACTTTCAAGTGATCCTTGAGAATATTTCCCATGCCCACAAAGTCTGCCCCCCTGAAGTCCACTGCCAGTGTCCTAGATCTCACCCCCCCCATGCTTATTTGAAACCAGACAGTATTGTGGTCGCTCCCAGTCAGGGGGTCCTGTACAACCATGTCCCTTACCAGATCCCCATCTGCCAGAACCCATCCAGGACATGCCCCTCCCTTGTGGGCTCCATCACATGCTGTGTTAAGAACACATCCTGGAAGCCGTCCAGCAGCCTCTGCTCCTTGGCCACCTTAGAGAACATGGTTCCCCAGTTTGTACCTGGCATATTAAGGTCCCCCATCAACACCACTCCTTCTCCTTTTGGTCCACACTGGGCAATGATGTTGTCCAGAAAACCATCCTCTAGAACATCACTCATCCCGGGGGGCCTATATACTACACCCAGCTTGACCTTATATCCTGCTGGGGATTGTAGAGTGACCCATAAGGCCTCCACGTTTCCCTCTGCCTCTTCTACCCTAGCAATTTCTATGTCATCTCTAATGAACATAGCCACTCCACCCCCTCTGCCCTCCTTTCTATCCTTCCTAAGCATAGTGTACCCCTGTACGTTTAGGTCCCAGTCATTGTTTTTGTTGGCCCACATCTCCGTGACTGCCGCCACATCCACCCCCCCCCCCGAACAGCATGGCCTGGAACTCTGGGAACTTGTTTCCCAAGCTCCTGGCATTTACTAACACCAACCCCCACCCCTTATCCCTGATCCTCTTTTGAACCCCACCCAGATTCCTTGTACTCCATCCTCCCCTGCTCCTCCTGAAACCTCCACCCCCAGTTCAGCCTCCCTCCTGGGCTCGTATACACCCTCATCTGAGGGGAGGGCTTTGGTCAGCCCCTCCTTATCCCTCCCCTCACAAGTTTAAACCCCACCTTTCTTGAATGTAGTCAGCCATCCCCTGTTTAAGGACTTCCTTCCCTAATGGGGCAAGATGAAGCCGGTCCTTGGCATATAGTCCCTTATCCTCCCAAACTCCATTCCAGCTCCCTAACACCCCCAACCCACTCTCTTCACCCCACTTCCTGAGCCAGTCATTAACCTCTGTAAGCTTCATTTTTTTCTCCACTGAGGCCTTTGGTACTGGCAGTATCTCCGAAAAGGAAATGTTGCATCCATTATCCTGACAGACTCTGGCAAGTTCTTGGAACCTTGTTGGATTTCCAAAACGCTATTTCCCTCTAGATCGTTAGTTCCCAAATGCACCAGGAAATCCGGTTTTCCTCCACAATCCCTAACCATTTCATACACCATGAACTTTGCTCTGTGCACTGTCAGCCCAGAGATACTCACTACCTTCAGCTGGCTATGGCATCCACCCCCCTGTCCCTCCCACTGGATACCCCTAATTATCGAGTCTCCCAATAACAGAACCTTAACACCACCATCATCCTTATGGTTACCTCCACTATGCCCTCTCAGCCCCCCTTATTCATGATCTCAATTCCATGGGAGTCTTCCTGCCTTATTAGAGACCCCCTTGTCACCCTCCCCTTTCTGCCTCCCTCGTTATTTTGCCCACTTAACTCAAACCCCCTCTGAATAGGTGTCCCCTTTAGCCCTCTCTTATCCGAACCATTTATCCTGGCCCTGATGGTTTCCCCTTCCCCCACACCGCCATCCTCCCCCTTGTAATAGTGCCCTGCCTCCAGAGGCTCTCTGTGGGTCCTCTTTAGCTAGGGCCCCATCCTTGGTACTGACCCCCCTGCTGAAGGGGGGCTCCTCTCCCACCTCCTTGTCTCCCAGTTTCTCTCCAATCATGCTCTTCTCCCTCATGTCTGCAATATGTTGCATCGCCCCCATTTGCTTAACATTTATGTTTCCCTTTCTCCCTCTGGGGCTATTTCTATCCTTTCCATTGCCGGTCTGTGATGCCCTATGGGTATCCGTCTCCCTCTCACCGGCCTCTGTATAAGTTTTCTCATTTCCACCAACCCCTTCCTCCCCCTCTAGGTTGCTTAGTAGCTCAAATTTATTTTGACACTGTATGTCAGTCCCCATCAAGTAACCCGCGTTTCCCCTGACTGCACCTCTAAACTGCCCCTCTTCTTCCCCTCTTGCTCTGTTCACCTTAGGAGCTCCTTCACGGTCTGGGTTGTTTTAGGCTTCCGCACAAACAGCCCCTCCTGACTCTTTCCCTCCACTCTTCTTTGTATTCAGAATGTTCCCCCGTGACGCTTTCTCCCTTAGCCAACATCCCTATCTAAGGGTCCTCTGTCCCAATATCCCCTCCTGCTTGCTGTAACATAACGCCCTGTAATTTCAGAGCGTTGCCCAGCCTCCCTCAGCCCCACCCTTCTGCTGCCCATATCCACCCCTTATCCTTGACACACCCCCAGCTCCCCAGCTACTCCTTAACCAATATACCTCCTCCTGATACAAGATAGCTGTCTACAGAGTGGGCAGCCTCTCTCTCCAGGCCCAATTGAGAATTATTGCCATCCACAGCCTGTGCAGCCTACAACCCTTCCAAGATGCCTGCCATGGTGGAATATGGCCACCTGTTTATCCCCCTCTGTTTATAATGGCACACCCCTTTTCTCAGTCCCTTTCCCTGAATACAGTTTCTCTCTCATACGGACTGCAGTTATTTACAAACCCAATTTCAACCCCCCAAAAAGTTCCCAAGTCTCACAAACACATACAGTCCAGTGTGTGTTCAGTCCCATTAACAGTGTGTGTATGCAGACATCAGGTACCGTATGATGTCACAGGCCCGCCAGCTCCTGTTGCTTCAAATTTCAGTCCCAAACAGAAATACTCAGCCCTTCAATCCCAACCCCCAGTGGCTTTTCAGTATTTAAGAACACCAGGCAAACAACACATTTAAATTTCACTCTAATTATCACTGCCAAACAACTGTTCCCAAGCCTCCAAAGTTACAATATCACAGCCCAAGTAACAGTTCTAACTCAAGGTAATAATTTTTAACACATAGAACTAATTTCACTTACAAAACTATTCAAATATTTCAGTTAAAACAGAATATAACCCCAGACCTCTGTCCTTACCAGCCTGCTGCTTATGTTCCCAAGTGAACAATCTGTTCATATAATACTTGAATAGAATATATATATATGTGTGTGTGTGTGTGTGTGTGTATACATATATATACTTTTTTAGAAACATTAAACTAGCTCTCTGAGAAAGGGGTTTTAATAATCCCCGAAACATAGGCTATTTAATATTGGCTGGATGAAATAATGAATACAATACATATTACCTTCTAAATTATCCCTTTAGTGAGTGAGCCTGATTTTTTGCAATCTGCAGTTTGCCTGATGCATTGATTGGCCTGGGACTCTCTTGCCCCCCCTTTTTTTAATGATTTTGTTCTCTTTTCTCCTTTCTTTTGCGATTGAATGAGTCTGTTTCTGGCTTTTTGATTTTATAAAGATACATAGTCCGTGACAACAGAAAAACACCCTTGGCCCATCCAGTCTGCCCACCCCACCTAACTATTCAGCTTTACGCTAATGTCAGTCCTGTCTTTGTTACTGTCCCTCCTCCTTTGTCATTAAACCCATCTGCCTGTGCCATCCCTGCTTCAAGCTGCTGATTGACTTTGGCTTGTACCGCTACCTCTGGTAGCTTATTCCATTTTGTCAGCCACCCTGTCCATGAAGAAGTACTTTTGGACTTCCTTTTTAAATCCCCCCCCCCAATCAACTCTAGTGAATTCCCTCGCATCCTTGTATTTGAACTTGAGAAGAGTTCCTTGGCATCCATCCTATCTTCCCTTTGCAGGTACCTGAATGTCTTATCCATGTCACCCCTTTATCTCTTTTTCAATGGCGAACAAATGTTTAAGTCCTGCAGCTTCTCTTCGTGATTGTTCCCAGCCAGTCAAATAGCTGGATTCTGCCAACATGTTTCATAAGTAAGCAGTAATGCATAACAGGGTGCATGTTGGGCAGGGCTGGCAGTATAGCCTAGTGGAGGGCTGGCAGTTATAGCTTAGAGGTTAGAGTAATAAGCTGTGAATGAGCTTGGTGCATCCAGCAGACCACAACTGGGTTTGATTCTCACAGCCTCCACTTGCATACTGTGTGACTCTGAGCAAGTCACTTAAGGGCCCAGTGCTCCCAGGTTGCCCCTGTAAACGGGCACTTGTGCCTCGTGGGCCTTACCCGGTTACCAAAGACTAAAATAAAAAACAAATAAAAATGTTTATGGTCCTATCATTGTAAGCCTTGGGCATTGCTAAATTGCTTTGAAGCATCATAAATGCATGTGGTGACGTGTTCCTATGGTTGTGGAATGGCTTTGGAAATTATTTTAAAGGGGGGAAAGAGAACTTCTGTCTTGTTTTGTTTTTAAGCAGGCAAATTGTGTAACACTGAACATGGAAAATAGTTCCTGTATTTTTTGAAATGTTCAGTGTTTGGCCGCTTGTTAAGTCGTGGCTTTGAATTATTAATTTTTTTGCTCTTATTTTTTTCCTCTACTTCAGTGCAGCCTCCATCTGGAGGGTGCCCCCAACCCCATCCACTGGCATCCACCAGCTGGCTGTGGCACTTACCCCCAGGAACCCCCCCCCCGGTGGGCCAGCGGAGGTTCCCCAACCCCCGCTGGAGACTAGATGTCTAGATGTGCAGTGACTCCTGCGATGGGGTCAAGAATGCCTCCGTGCACGCCCACATCAAGCATCTGCCACATTCCCATCCCACACTTTTGCGGCGTTATGTCGCTGAGCCTCAGCCTCTGCTAGGGGTCAGTCCGTTAGATGTTGATCCATCTCTTCCCCTTCCCTCCTGACCCACGGTGGCCCGTGCTCATTCCCGAACACGGGTCGCCGGCATGACACGAAGTGTGGTGTAGAGCGCCTCAACCCTCTGCGCCACCGGGCCTGCGGAGTGGCTTTGAATTTAATCAGAAGGTACACTAAACTATTAAAAAAGAAAGCTTTGAAAAGTGATGCCCATTTTCAGTTCTCTTGAGAACTCTGTAGTGCTCTCCAGACTCAGATGTCACAAATGTCTAAATGGGGGGGGGGGGCACATCGGGTCTGGGAGCTGGAAGGGATCGATTGGCCTGCTGACTCTTTAGAGCCAAACTATGGTCTGTTCCCTTCCTTTAGAGATTAAAATAGAAAATTCTTTCATTATCCCTGTTGCCTTTCCAGCAGGTAAGGCGTCCTTTGCTTTGTCTGAACACAACCAGTGCTTTATAAGAATTACTGCAAACAGTGAAGATGATACTACCTGTCTTTGACTACTGCGATGTAGTCTACAATTCTGTTCCCAAGTCTTCATAACCAGATTGGACACCCTTTTTAACTCCTCCTCCTGTTGGTTCGCACTGGACCCCTACCACTGCAGTCTTTACCACTCTCTGGCTTTCTCCTCCTTAGAAAACCGGCCCTAGCCAGCCCGGTGGCGCAGAGGGCTGAGGTGCTGGTACCACCGAACCATGCCAGGGTTTGGGAGAGCGGACTCGGGCGGCAGGGGAAGGAGAGAGGATTGAGCGCCTGTAAGACTGCTCTTCTCTCCTGGAGTGGGCTATGGGAGTGTGTCGCTTCTGCAGTGACCTCCGTGGAGACCGGGGGTAATGCAGATGCAGTGCACAGGAGGGAACATCGCCAGAAAAATGGAAAATGGCTCCGCACTCAACCAGATGACGGCCGCTCGACAGTCCGATGCCGTCAGTGTCACAAGCCATCCGTCCCTCAGCAGTACCCCAGGGCCAATTATTACGCTTGCCCTGTCTTGGGTGCCTCTCCCTTCGGAGGAGGGGGGCCCGCCCAGTGAAGGGTTATGTCTGGGTTTCCCTTGGGATGCCTGCAACATGAGGGCCGGGGGCAGGGAACAGAATGTATCGGGTGTAGCCTTGGCACAGCCTGAAGGAGTGGCTGAGAGTGGTAGCACGTAGAGAGGGGAAAAAAGATGATACTTGAAAACCGGTCCCAGCTCCACTGTGTACTCTTCCCCCCCCCCCCATTGCTCTTCCTCCGTCCATTCTCTCAGATCTTTTGACTCCCGATTAATGGTAGTCCCTCGTAAGTCAACCATGGCTGGACAGATGGCCTTCTCACACTGATTCGCTAAACTATGGAATGCACTTCCTTCCCAGATTCGCCACTCATCCTCCCCACTTTCCACGTCTTCTGCGCTGAACAACTTCCTCTCGGTAAATTGTACCTGTGGCTAATCCCTCTTCCTCCCCCTCTCCCTATTCATGTCTTTCATCTAATCCTTTTTCATCACCTCTCCCCCCCCCCATTTGTATCCCTCCTTTCTTAACTGAACTTTCTGAACAAAGAGGAAGCAGGGAACTACAGACCAGTCAGCCTCACCTCGGTAGTGGGGAAGATCATGGAAGCACTACTGAAGGAGAGATTGGTGGAACATCTGGTTGTCAATGGACTGCAGGACCCAAGGCAGCATGGTTTCACCAGGGGGAGGTCATGTCAGACCAACCTCATTGAATTTTTTGACTGGGTGACTAGGGAGGTGGATCAGGGGGAGGGCAGTGGACATGGCCTATCTGGACTTCAGCAAGGCCTTTGACACTGTGCCACATAGAAGACTATTACACAAACTGGGGAATATGGGTGTGGGCAGGACAGTAGTGTGGTGGGTAGGTAACTGGCTGGGTGGCAGGACACAGAGGGTGGTGGTAAATGGCTGTCACTCCACAGAGGGAAGAGTGACCAGTGGGGTACCACAGGGATCAGTGCTGGGACCGGTCCTATTCAACATCTTCATCAGTGACATGGCGCAGGACCTAGAAGGCAGAATTTCACTGTTCGCTGATGACACAAAGCTCTGTAACAAAGTAGACACACCAGAGGGTGTAGACAGAATGAGAAGCGACCTGCAGAAACTTGAAGAATGGTCAGGGGTTTGGCAGTTGAAATTCAATGCAAAGAAGTGCAAGATAATGCATATGGGGCACAAAAACCCTGGCACAGTATATCAGTTGGGGGTGAGGATATAGCATGCACCAAGCAGGAAAGGGATCTTGGGGTTATCATCTCTGATGACCTCAAGGTAGGGAAACAGTGTGACAAGGGCAGGTAAAGCAAATTGGATGCTGGGATGTATAGGCAGGGCATTACCAGCAGGAAAAGGGAGGTCATAATTCCGCTATACAAGACACTAGTGAGGCCCCACCTGGAGTACAGTGTACAGTTCTGGAGACCATACCTACGTAAGGACATAGACAGGGTAGAGAAGGTTCAGAGGAGGGCAACAAAGATAGTGCATGGATTGCATCACAAGTCCTATGAAGACAGGTTGAAGGAACTGAACATGTACTCCCTGGAGGAGAGGAGGGAGAGAGGGGATATGATAGAGACATACAAGTATCTTACAGGGAGGAACAGGGTGCAGGAAAACACTATTTTTAAGCGAAAAAGATGTTCCAGGACTAGAGGGCATGGGATGAAGTTGGAGGGAGGACGATTCAGAGGAAACATGAGAGAGAATTTCTTCACAGAATGGGTGGTGGACAAGTGGAACACCCTGCCAGAGGAAGTGGTGGGGGCTGAAACAATCACGGGATTTAAGAATGCATGGGATAGACATAAAGGAATTCTGGAGGTCAGGGGTAAGGTGCAACAGACTTCTAGGAAAACAAACTGAACTTACAAGCTCAAATGGGCAGACTGGGTGGGCCATAGACCCTTATCTGCCGACACTGTCTATGTATCTATGCAACTCCCAGGTCTACCCCTTATCCCCTCCCCCCACTCCTCTTCTGTTATATCTCTCTCTCTCATGTCTTGCTAGCTGGTTTGTTTTAAATCTCCCCTCGGATAAGGTGTGTACACTAAAGATTGCTGCACTTACAGTAGTTCTTAATTTTTATGTAAATGCTTAGTGTGTGTGTGTGTGTGTGTGTGTGTGTATATATATATATATATATACATATATATATATTATACACGTATTAGGTTTTTTATTTTCTGTAACTTAAGCAATGAGCACTATGATATGTTTTCAATGTGTAATTTGTTTGTTTGGCTGTATGTACTTTATACCTCTCCCCCAGGACACACCGTGAGACGAGCAACTTGTTCAGTATGCCCTTCCTGGTGAAACATTTCAGTAAATAAAATAATACACTACCTGGGCAGCCCGGGCTATGACAGTAACTTGGGTATCACATACTGTTCATTTTTTCCCCTGGAGTGAGATACGGATGAGGCACACTGCTGGATCCTTAGCAGGACGAAGCACATGTCTGTGTCTTCCATTCTCGGCCTTTGCAGATTATGCAAGAGGCCCTTTTGCACCATACATTCCTGCTTAAAGCAGAACCAGCCTAAATTGTCATGGTATGTGCATATGCATCCCATGGTGCTTTGCATTATGGGGGTATGTGTGGTTTTGTATTTCTTTGAAACCTGGCTTTGTTGCCAATGCCCTCTTGGGTTAACCCTTGCCTCGGTGCTTTTGTGCTGAGGTTCTTTGTCTTTTTATCTTTTTAGCTTACTTTCGTATTTTGGGCCCACCATGACCCAAACCCATAAGACCACATAAGGGTTGGTTAGTTTTTCCCTGGAGGGAGATACAAATGAGGCAGACTGATGAGTACTGAGTACGACGAACCATGTTTATGTGTCTTCTGTTGTTAGCCTTTGCAGGTTGTGTGAGAAGCCCTTTGGCACACTATATTCCTGTTTTAAGCAGAACTAGCCAACATTTTCACAGTGATTTGTATATGCACCCCATAATGCATTGCATTATGGGGGTATGTGTAATTTTGTATTTCTAGTACTGCGATTTGCAGGGAGATAAAATTCTGCTCGCATCGTGTTCAGTCACTGATTTTTAGGTATGCTTCTTGTGTTACATGAAGCTTTAAAATTTGTCAGCATAACTTTTTTTTTTAGGTCTGTATTCTGTGATGCAATTTTTCATGTTAATGGAACTAAAAGAGCTTAAAGGAGAACAAAACCTTACAGAACAGGCTACGTAGTGAGTACCTAATCCCGAACTACAAAATTACCCTTGTAAGAAAAATGTAATAGTTACTTGCTTTGAAAGTTTCTTTTATCTGGTGGTCCAGTGACCCCTTCCTACCAGTCATCTCTGTGTGCAGTGCCCCCCCCATCCCCGCACATTTTAAATCACCATAGCTGATGCTGTTGCTAAGGTCTGGGGGATGGGGAGGGTACAAGGGGATGGCTTGCAGTGGGTGACCTTTTTTTCGGATTTCCTTTTTTGTTGTCTTCACAGAATCCTGCCAGCAGAAAGACCATTCAGCCCATCCAGTCTGCCCAAAAAAGATATTCCCCCCTCCCCTGGCCTTTTTTACTTTCCACCCCCTGCCCTCCCTTGCCTCCCTGGCCAAGTCCCATGTAGGTATCCCATGCTCTCTTTAAATTTTCACCATATCTACTTCCACAACCCATTCTGGCAACCTGTTCCATGGTCTTACAACCCTTTGTGAGAAGTAACACCCACTTATGTCCCCCTGAAATCTGCCTCCTTCCAGCTTGAATGAATGAATGAATGAATGACCTTTGGTGGTTTTGTTTTCGCTTAGTCTTAAAATACTATCCCCCCTTACCTTATTTATTCTCTTCATGCATTTGAAGGTCTCGACCATGTCTCCCCTTTCCCTTCTTATCTCCAGCGAATTGACTCTTTCCAGCCTATCCTTGTCACCCTGCAAGTGGGGCCTCTAGAACTGAACTCTGTATTCCAGCTGTGGTCTGACCACTGTTTTGTATAGTGGCATGATCACCTCCCTCCTCCTACTTGTGAAGCCCCTCCCAGTGCATGTCGACATTCTTGTTGCTTTACCAGCCATTTGTTCACACTAGTACCTAACCTTTTGAGTGTCAGTAATCCAAATTCCCAGGTCCTTTTCTTGCTCCGTGGCCTGCAGTGTCTGTCCCCTCCTCCCCCAGGCAGTAATTAGCCCCAGAATTATTTCTTCCTATGTGCATTATTTTGTACTTCTTTGCATTGAGTTGCAGTTGCCACTTCTCCGCTGATTTCTCCAGCCTGGCTAGATCCTGCCTCATTTACTCCACTTCCCCGGAGTGTCCACTCTGTTGTAGACTTTCGTGTCATCCGTGAACAGACACTTCTTTCCATTTAGACCCTCTGCCAAGTCCCCCACATACACATTGAACAATATGAAACCCAACAGCAGTTCTTGTGGTATCCCGCTCGTCACCCCTAGCTCTCTGGAGTGCCACCCATTGACCACCACTCTCTGCATCCTCCCTCCCAACCAATCATCCACACACTTTGTGAGTGTAGCCCTCACTCCTAAATTACTTAATTTGCTCACCAACCTTTTATGGGGTGAACGGAGTCAAATGCCTTCCTGAAATCCAGGTAGGCCACATCCACTGCTCCTGCTGGACATAAACTTCCATTACACCCTCGAAGAATTCAATCAGGCTGGTCTGACATGACCTACTGCCTTTTGAATCCTTGTTGGTTTTCATGCATTAGCCCTTCTTCCTCTAGGTGTTGTACCAGTCGCTCCTTTATGAGAGCTTTCATTAGCTTGCCTGCCACAGAGGTGAGACTGACTGGGCGGTAGTTGCTAGTCTTATTTCACATGTTTTATTCTGATTACCTTTTTATGACTTATTTCAGATGACCTTAAATGTTGACTTGGATCCCGAACTTGGGGCAGAAATTGAGCTGAAAGAGGATGAGGGCACAACGGGATTGCTAGCGGTGGGTAACCTTTTTCTGGATGACCTGTTTTGCTGTCTTATGTCAGGTGTTTTATTCTGATGACCTTTCTGACTTATTTCAGATGACCTTGAATGCTGATATGGATCCCGAACTTGGTGCAGAAATCGAGCTGAAAGGGGATGATGAGCCGGAGGAGCCGAAACCTCCTCTGCTGGTATATTTCACTTTATTGCTTTTAGTTTAAATTCCAGTGTGCATTATATTTCCACACGCAAGCCAGTTTTGGCCGTCTCATGAAGGTTGGCGTCGCATCAACATGACCTGTAAATAAGGTTGATGAAGGTACAAGAGAAAACCGCGCAAGTACCATACAGTAAAGCTAAGATGTGACCTGGACCACTGGGCAGTGCAACCCAGAATGAAAGGTGACACTAGAAGATGCAGTGGGTATAGAGAAGTACATATGTGGGAATTAACTAGCACAAGTAAGGCAGCAAAAGAAAGAATTCTGAGCAAACCGTGAGCCACCATCCTGTATTTCCAACCACAACCCTAAATCCCAACCACCCGCCAATATGGTTTGCTGTAAACCCTAATTTGTCTTAAAAAGCCACCGGCCCAGTGCTACAAGCGTAGCAACCCATGTTTGGGAACGGACATTGGTTGCCGGGGGTGTCCAGAGGACAGCTGTCATCAGGGAGGGGGGAGGGAGGGTCTGCGTGACTTGCTGCTTCACTGCCACCTGGATGAGTCTAGCTAGCGGTGCATGCAAGTTGCGCAATATGGGAAGCGCCACATTTAGAGCACATGGGCACAATGTGCTCCTTGCACATTTGTGGAGTGGGGGAGAAAATGGAGGAAAATGGTGGAGGACGGGCTACCTGATGCCATGTCCACCGCGCTGTGACCCGCTCCACTGCTTTGGGTCCAGGGTAGTCTGGAGTTGATTGGTGGATGGGAGATGGACCTTTTCTCCGGCCCAGCCGTGGGGTGGGGGGTTGGGCAGCCTGTGAGGAATTGAGCCCTCTATGCTATTGGCTTCGGGAGATGGTTACAGATAACAGGAACAGGGGCCGATGCCAGCTGCCCATCCTGTCAAGAAGGAATCAAAACCTGTATAGGAAAAAATAAAATTGCCCAAGCCGGCCTAGTGACACAGAGGATTGAGGCAATGGATGCCACACTTCCCAACATGCAGGCGACCTAAATTTGAGAATGAACATGGGTCGCTGGAAGTCGGCTGGGGAGGGAGAGGATTGAGCATTCGGAGAACTGATGGAAGTGGGAACAGTTGCGCTGCTCCTAGAGTGCCACCACATGGAGGTGTGATTGCAGGGTAGTGGGAGCTACTTACAAGGGGATGGCCAGCAGTACACACTGTAGTGCACATGTACTCCCATGTGTACGCATGCCTAGTGTCATTGTACGATAATGGTTGGGGGGGGACAAGAAAATGGAAAATAAGGAGCAGCCATATGAAGCCCAGTTTGCCCACTCCACCACTCGGAACCCCCACTAAACATCTGGATACGTGTCTGCAATGTAGGGAAGATGCCCCCCCCGAGGGGGATTTTATGGTGGGTAAGTCTCAAAGAAGGTGGAAGATGGCAAGGTTGTTAGGCAGCATTTGATAAGCCACCTGCAACCTAGGAGAAAAAGTTTTGTTTGGGGGAAGGACTTCTAAAATGGTATCTTACCACCGTCCTTTAGTGTGTTATTGGAATCTTTTTATGAGGCAAACGTATACAGTAAATTTTTGTTTACTGATGGGACCTTCAGGAGTGGAAGTGAGAAGCAAGAATAAGTATACAAAATGGCCAAAACCGACCACAGAACAACTAAAGAGAACCAGTTTTTCTCGGTCCCAAACAAAGCGGTAGTTGCCGTACTGCCTACATGCGAGGCAGTGTGATTCTTCTATGTCTTTCACAGTGCTGCTTTTGGAAGGGACAAGATCTTGGCTTAGCTCCATGAATCTGACAGCCTGATTGCTTCCACTTCCCCGAGTCCTTGCTCATTGCCAGCCCCGTCCCTGTACCCAGACATGTTAGGATATCTGAGTAAGGAAAGTGCTACAGCGCCAAACACTGGAGTCACTGGAGTACTGTTTTAGAGAAGTATATATTTTTTTTGTTTTACATTTAGAGTGCCTTTTATTTTAAAGCAAAGTAACTGCTTAACTATTAAGGCTCTTGATAGTTAAGTGGTGGCTATCATTAAAAAAAAAAAGTGCAGTCTTTATTATTTAAAAAAAAAAAAAAAAAGCTGTTCCAGGGCTAAGTTTAATCCTCTGTGATTGTAAGTAGCCCAATGAGGACAGCAGAACCAGCAAACAAAAGATCCTTGCTTATAAAAACTCTTACATTTGCTGCAGGCTAGTGAACTGTCCACTGCTGCTGTCCTGCTGTGATGGGGATTCTGGAGTTTGTAGTTACTGAACATTTCAGCTTGGAAGTCTGCAGAATCAGGCTGATGCAATGTACTGTAGTGCAGTAAATGGTATATTTGGGGGGGGGGGTAGTTTTTGCACACAAACTGCAGATAGGGACAATTCCACATGGGTGTGGTGCACTTAATGTTGACTGTTTCCCATTATCTCTTTCTGCTCATCTATAAGTGACTGTCCTACACTTGTGCTGTGACATCACAAATGGCTGCTGTAGAAAGCACTAGAATCTTATGAACAGTGGATTAGGATGTCACCTATACACATGTAACCAGAGCATATAAAGAGCAAGCAACAAATATTATTTTTTTAGAAAAAAAGGTTTTATAAGTAAAAGCATAACAGAAGGTAAGTATTTGAGATAGAGGCTAAATTTTATTTATTTATTTTTTGGTATGGTATTTATCCTCCTGTGGCCACCCTAACTGCTCCCCCACCTTTAGACTCGCATCCTTCTATGGGGGGATCCGGCCGCTGTCCATCTGAACCAGGACCGCTGGCACCCAGTAACCCCTGTGGCCTACCCCTGAGCCCCTTAACTCCCCACCCCAGTGGATCCAGTTCGGGTACCAGCGCCTGGCGAACACTCGCAGACGGCCATGAAGCCGTGGTCGGTGCCACTAGTTTTCCCTGTTGTGTTTTTCCCCTGATTCGGTGGGCGTGCAATGATGCCAGTGGGCGTGAGCACACACACACATCTGCACGCATCCCCATCCAGGCGTCTGCCCCTGACTCTTCCCCAGTATACGCCGTGCATCCCTGACCCCCAACCTCCGCCAGGGGGCAGTCGGATACCGGCCGTTGTGGACCCCCGATCCCTGGAGGGGAAGAGATGTTCATCGGATGCTCAATCCCTCTCCTCCCCTGCCAGCCCCCGGCGACCCATGCTCGCTGCAGAACCCGGATCGCGGGCGTGGCGCGAGGTGTGGGGTCCAGCACCTCAGCCCTCAATGCCACCGGGCCAGTATCTATTTATCTTTTTTTAACTGTTCTAGTGGTCTTGGAGGCTTTTTTAATATACCCGCACTTTATGAACTGCTTTTGCAGCATCTGTCATTGCTCACAGGGTATTCAAGTCTCCTGGGTCAGGGTGTATTCTGAACATAATTTACATATCCTGGGTACTTATTGCAGCAGCACTGATCATATTTTCACAGTATGATTACAGTGCAACTCAGGAGACACGATTACCCTGTAAGTGATTATTGATGCATATAAACGTAGCAAGAGATCAATGAATGCGTTCCCAAGCTTTACTGCACATGTGTGATACATAAGGTTACCTTGCATGAGTGTTTGCACATGTGTTCGTAATTAAAACTGGCATCAAACGAGTTTATATGGATAAAGCAGATGGATTCCAAGTGATTGATTCACTTGTATCGGTGCACTTTAGCCAGATTGCAGATCAGTTCATTTGTCATAATTTCACAAGTTTATTACATTAACAGATCATTTGGTTTCTGGGTAACTGAGCTCTGGTTAATAGATTTATGTTGTGTATGCATACGGGGCAATGGACTCGCTCTAATAGTTTTTTAGACTAACTCTATGAGTTTTAAGAAAACACCCATTCCATTGTCTGTGCGGTAATCCTTTTTATCTCGCTGTTTTCTAGGAAGATGACCCTAACCATCCCAGGTGGGACTCCATTTTTGATTACTCAAGTGGTGAGGAAGACAGCTGGTGTGACGCAATTGCAGAAAGAGCTCCCCCATTAGCGGATTTTAAAAAGAATCTGGATTTCCTAATAAAAAAGTGTCTCATGGACCAAGAGATTACGGAGGCACCACCATTACCAGGGGAAAATTCCAAACAACAACCAGCGTTTTCTCCAACCAAGACTACAACTACCGACACCTGTGGCACTAAGAGGACTGACGTGCCAGAACGCCCACGAAGGATACGTCCAAAAAAAGTCACAGTAACCAAAACAGTAAAGCCTCCAGTGGTTTACCAACCTGGTGACACCCACAACCTGCTTCAAACACAAAAGCAGGACTATCTTTGGAAAAGGAATTTCAATTGTAAACAATGTGGAATGCAGTTTGGCCACCAAAACCAACGTTGCATGCATTTGAGTGATCTGCATAGGGGTACATCTAAATGTCCTTGTGGACCTGTGTTTTTCAGGACAGAGGCCCTCAACTCCCACTCATGCAGACGTACACCTGGGAGTATGGGAAGAATGCCATTGTTCCGTCAAAATACTGCTTCCCAGCTTAGCCAACAGGTCACCCACAAGAATAGCCTTGGGTTCATGTGCGAAATCTGTGGCAAATCTTTCCGGCAATATTCGCACCGTGAGTTTCACTGGAGCATGCACTTGATCACTAAAGAGTCGCCCAAAACTAACGTGGAGAAACGCAAAAGCTGCTTGCAGCCACAGGTCAGTTCCGGTACTCTTTGTCGTGTGAACATTTTGAGAAAGCAGTCAATAGCACAGATGAAAAAATATGCAATTCCACAAGCACAAAAGGCTGTTGTTGCTTCACCTTCCCAGTCTCATCCTTCTACTAACAGAGCAGAGCAAAGTTTTCTGCACTGTAGTACCCCAGAGGATCCAGAGAGACACCAACTCAGGCCTTGTTCTTGGCAGCAGTTTAATGGGAGTGAAAGACGTACATCACTTCTTGAGGGCCTGTGGGAGAAGTCAAATGTCCAGCTTAAACTGTCAAGGGGTAACGAAATGCAAAAAAACACTGTAGAGAAGGTGGATCAAGACAAGTCTGGAAAATTGCCACCTGCATCTGACACTGCATCATCCAAGGGTAGCCACCCACTGAACACAGGACCACCTCAAGGCCAGACTACATCTGCAGGTAATCAGCAGATCCTCACACCACCTGGTTACGCAAAAATAACAATAGTTAAAAGTACATGTGAAATCTGTGGAAAGGCGTATATTGTGCCAGAGGGCCAACCAGACAGCTGCAGTGAAGGAAACATCTCTGTATGCAAAGCTTGCAATCCAGCACAAGAGCAAGGCTTGTATGTACCAAAGAAAAAGCCGAGGATAATACGTGATTGCAAGCAGCCTGTGATAATAATCAGACAGAACAGAAGGAAAGAAAATCACTGTTCTCCCAATTTACAAAAACCCTACACATGTAACGTACTGTGTAGATCTTCATGTAATGACCAGGTCAAAACTGCTGTTGTTTCCCCCGTATAACTCAGATGCTTGCAAGAGTGGAAACTACAATTGGAAACATACTGAAGCAGAAGACTGCGAGCCCGAAAACTGCAGAAAAGAGAGTACGTGTAAGGGGTGTGGTTGTGAGCTAGAAAAAGAGGCTCCTACCAGCCAAATCAAAAGCATTGTTTCAGTAAGAGCGAGGATGAATGCTTCAGCCAAGACATCTGTTTGCAAAACCCATGGAAGGAGCCTTTCAAGTGTGGCATCTGTGGAGCAGGGTTTGTTGACAGGCTGAGCTGTATAAAACACATGTACATTCACTTGAAGGAAGAAGACTTCCACTCTCAAATAAGTCCAAATGGGTTAGAAGAAAAGTACACAGAGCTGCATCTGGTGTGCTCTGCCTCTGACCCTCCTGGGTGGCAGCCTAATGGTGACGGTTTGACTCACGTTAATGAGGAACTGTTGCTTGATATGAGGGCTTGCCCTGAGAGTCTTCAGAAACTAATCTGTCATGGTGGAAGTGAAAAACAAGAAAATGCCCACTACATAGGCAGGGAAGAGAGGGACAGTGATCCAGAGATGGCTGAACAGATCTTCCAGATGCAAGCGAATGAGCAACAGCCAGATGGACAACTCCGTTTAGTCATCTTGCAGACCACGGAGCTGAATGATCTTCATGAAAAAATAAATACCGAGGAGGGAATAGGCTTTGTTCAGAGCTTAAACTGCACAACACAGGCGGACAGTCAGTTTAAGAAAGAAGACATTTCTTTTCAAGGAGAGGACAACGCAGTGTGGAAGATGGCTTCAGCCTCTGACCCTAATGAGTGGCAGCTCAGTGGTGACTGTTCACCTGAGGTCAAAGAGGAACTGCATCCTGCTGAGGAAGGTAACTGTCATAGTCTTCAGGGGCCATGCTGTCTGGATATAAATGTGAAACAAGAGAGTGACTATTCTGCAGACAGTAAAGAGGGGGACTGTGACTCTGCTATGGCTGAACAGAGTTTCCAAACGATTGTGTATAAGCATGAGTCGATGGGACAGGTCAGTCAGTTATGTTGTTGTAGAAAATGCTGAGATGGAAGACTTAAGTGGACAAATAAATGCTGGGCAGGCAGTGGGGTTTGTTCAGGGATTAAACTGCATAGAAGACATAAACAGTCAACTGAGGGATGAACACATCTGCTACCTAAGTCAAAACGAGCTGTTAGAAAAAGATAAGACAATGCAGAAGGTGTGTTCAGCCTTCAATCCTAGTGCGGTGTCAGCCCGGCAATAACAGTTTACTTAATGTTAAACAGGAACTGGAGCCTGGGAAGGAGACTAATCCTGCAAGTCTTCAGGAATTAAGCAGCCAGGTTGCAGGTGGAACACCACTTGTACAGCAAGAAGGTGACCATTCAGTAGATGGTGAAGAGAGGGGCTGTGAGTCAAAGATGGTGAAACAGGTATTCCGAATGGTCACGTATGAGCAGGAGCCAACAGAACAATTTGATTTTGTACTTTTAGAGACCTCTGAAACGGAAGATTTAAGTGACAGAATAAATATTGAGCAGGGAATGGGTTATGTTCAGAGTTTAAACTGTGTAACACACATGAACGGTCACGTGAATGAAGAAGACAGTTGCTCTCAAAAAAGTCAAAAGGAGCTAGAAGAAATAGACAAGGAAATACTGAAGGTGTATGCAACCCCGTATCCTTGTGATTGGCAGCCCACTGGTGAAAGTTTGACTCCTATTAGACAGGAACAGCCGCCTGCTAAGGAGAACAATGCAGAAAGCATTCCTGGGTTTTGCTGCCAGGCTGCAGGTAGAAAGCCATGGGTACCAGAAAGTGCCCATTCAGTAGATGGAGAAGTGAGGGACCGCGACCCAAAGATGACTGAACAGGTATTCCACATGGTCACGTGTGAGCAGGCGCCAGTGGGGCAACTCGGTTTCGTTGTTGTAGAGACCATTGAGATGGAAGATCCCAGTGAAAACAAAACAGCTGAGCAGGGGATAGGGTTTGTCCAGAAATTGAACTGTATAACACGTACAGACAACCAATTGAAGGAAGGCCATATCCACTCTCAGACAAATCAGAAAGGGTTAGAAGAAAAGGACAATGAACTGCATAAGGTGTGCTTTGCCTCTGACCCTCTTGAGCGTCAGCCTGACGGTAACAGTTGACGCATGTTAAACAGGAACCGCAGCCTGCTGAGGAGGGAAACCCTGAGAGCTTCCAGGAGCCATGCATTCAGGACACAAGTAGAGAACTGCAGGTACACAATAACATGACCATTTGGTAAACTGTAATGAGATGGACTGTGACGCAAAGAGAGCTAAACTGATTCTCAAAATGGTAGCAAATGAGCTGCAGCCAATGGGACAATGCCGTTTTCTTGGTGTACAGGCCTCTATGCGGAGGATGTAAACATGAAAAAGAAGCTGAGTAAGATGTTTTTTTTTTTTTCTCCCAAGTCATGTGACAAGGTTCTGACTCCGACACCACATGTAGAAGCACAGTGTCCGAAGAGATTATTTTATTCCAGAGCCGGGACCATTGTCACCATAATGAGAGTAAAATCTAAATGGTGCAAGATTGTCCTCTGATTGTCAAGGAGATTTTCTGGTTACCAGCACAGAATTCACAGTTGGTAGCAGTTGAAGCGTCGATTTAAAAAAAAAAAAAAAATATATATATATATATATATATATATATATATATATATATATATATATATATATTCTTCTCAAGACTTGTGTGTCTGGATCTTCTGTTTTGTAGTACTGGAGACCATTCCATTAGAACTGGATTTTGCTTTCGACTTTGTTAGCATTGCTAACTCCTGCCAAGACTTAATAATCTTCTGCTTATGACATCCGACACTTGCCACAGAAAGGTGTTTTTTTTTTTTTTTTTTTCTGTTTTCTTACCGGCTATGCTTCGCCAAGTATATACCTAGGTCCCAGAGATGTACCCTTATGGAAACAGAATTTGTCAGCAGGTAGGGACTCTATGGCCCACCCAGTCTTGCCATTTTTTCCCCCTACCTACAGTATCCTGGCAGATCCTACTTGATCTCCAGCTCATTCTTCCTGATTTGGCCTTGTTGATACCTGGCTCAGTCTGGTCCCCACCCTTGCCAGTGTCCCCCATGGCTATTCCCCTCCTTGGCAGGAGGGAGTGGATTCCCCCAGAAGCTTACTACGTGAGCCAGGATCAAGTGATGGCAGACACTAGGACCCAGAGGAGCCAGGAACCTAGGCCATCATATAGGTGCTGCAGGGAATTTCTCCCTGGCACTTTTCCTCCCAGCCTCTCCTTCCCCTGGCATGCAGTTAGCGTCTGGGCTGTGGATGCGTGCAGCGACATCCCTGCGGATAGAGCAGTCTCCCTTGCCTACTGTAGGGTTACTTTTGTACCAGTGGTACAGTACCGACCCTCTTCAACCACACCACACTGCCAAGCGGCTGCTGCTGTGCTCATGTTGAACCCCAACACGACATCCTGAGCTTGCTTCCAAATTCTGGTTGCTAGCACGGCAGCACAACATGCAGCCACTGGGCCACCAGGTCAGTGAACCGTAGAAAGGACTGTGATGTCACAAACAGAAGATTAGAACTTCTGGGCAGGTAAAGCAGCAGGAAGAGATGGAAGCGAATGGGCAAAGAGCTTTGTTTTCATGCAAATGTCTTTAGTAGTAAAGTGTGGCACAACCTGAACTTTATTTTGGAATGTTCTTGATATGAAACCTACCAGTGCTGACAGTCAAATATTTGCAGGAAACCAGAAAATCACCTTATGGAACCTTAATAGACTGACAAGTCAACAGCTGGACAAGGAGAATTTCATGGCAGCTAAAGGACTGGATTACAAGAAGAATTCTAAGTGTAGGTACTGTGGGATCGGGTGTTTTTGCTGTGGTAACAGTTGTTTCACCCCAAATAGACTGTTTTCCTTCCTTCCTTCCTTTCCCAAGCCATCTGTCGTACTCCTCCTGTGAGTCTTATATG